>OZ038517.1:58951080-59311080 GCA_964036315.1 Acanthosepion esculentum | reverse complement strand
ATATGATAAAAATGCATCACAAAACTGATCATAGGATATATGTCTATACCGGTTTGGAAATATAAACTACCAAATTCTGTGAACCAACATTTCACAAATACAAGTCAACAGCAAGTTTTAGAAAGCGGTATAGGTACTTTTTGAAAATGTGTGTGTGTTTTATATATATATATATAAACATAGTGAGCCAGAATTCAGTAGTATGCTGAAGATCCATTAGGTGAAACCTTGGTAGGTAAGTTCTGGCTTACTAGATTTTTTTTAGATTTTGCTCTACTTAGTGTATTGAGCACTTTTACGTTTTTACTTAATTTACTCTATCAGTGTTTTTTTCTTTTGACTAGGCATTGCAGTACTAAGTGATTCTTTTTTACCAACCCGGATGTCTTTAGTCTTCTTTTCTTATTGAATTTTTTTCCCTGATATATATTTGAATATATTTTTATTTACAAATTGTATTATCTTGGTTTTTTTTCACAATACCAAAGTATTAAAATAATACATAATTATATATATATATATATATATATATATATATATATATATATATATAGATAGATAGAGAGAGAGAGAGAGAGAGAGAGAGAGAGAGAGATATGTCAACAGCATCAGGAAATGTAAGGCATATGCAAAGGCATAAGAATATCTACAGTAATGGAAGAGTTAACCAACTATATGTTTCTGAAACCCACTAACAAATTTATTAACTATTTTTAGAAGCTAAACCTCACAATGTATTGCTCATATAAATATATCCTGAAAATGTTACCAACAATTTTTCTGTGAAAATAATGACATTCATAACAGAATCTGATACAGTGTATGTTGTTGTCCAAAAAGATATCTTTCTTCTTTCTCTTTCTTTCCATGACTGATGCAATGTGTTCATCTGGGGATGACGTGTTATTTTGATTTTCTTTGTTCTCTAACCAACTTTTTTATATTTTACGGTTTGTTGTATGTATGGTTTATATTATTTTTTATAAAGCGATCTAGATAAGGATGAAGTGAGGGTTGAAACTTCCTCAGGTCTCTTTAGGGTCAGTTTATAGCCACTATTTATAAGTATCTTGATTCTTTCTTCTGAAGATCCCAGTAGTGATGATGCAAGCGTCAACTTGCTGCTCTCTTTCTCAAATGAAAATATAAAATTATTTCACTGAACACCAATGGCTGATAATGAAGTCATATGATCTTTTTTGGACTTTTAGAAATTCTTTTTTCTTTCTTAATGCCTTCTCATGTCCATCCAAAAGCCGCTTTCTTTTCCTCTATGATTGGCTGTTGAGAATTCTTTTATTATGGGTGTGTCTGTAGATGAAGGTCATTCTGACCTATGAAGAAAGAACACTCAAGAGGAGTGCCATCTTAACAACATTCTGCAAACCATTTTTTGAGTAACCCTGGTCAACTCCAATGAAATAGATCCCGGATGGTGAGGAAACCAATCGAAGTCCAAGTCAATCAGTACATAAGAATTAAAGCATTAAAAGTTGCTGTTAATACAGGAAATGCTAATTATTAAATAGCAGTAGTATTTGTTGCTTTAATCAAAATATTTTGTTATTTGTCATTATGTCTCTACTAAAATAAAATTATATTGTTTAGAATTTTACCAAGAATATTTTTAACTTTCTTTACAGATTATAATCACCTAAAGAAATGTGTTGATGGATCATTTGAAATATTATGGTAACACCATCAAAAGGAGTTGAAATGATAGAAAGAAAGAAGTTTCCCAACAAGAAAACAAATCTAGATTGGTATAAAAATCGAATTGATAAGCCAAGTTCCATTTCTGTCCAATGCTGTATACATTCACTCTTCACCAATACCTTTAGGAAGGACATAAAATCATCCCTTGTGACCTTTAGTCTTGGTAGGACAACTGAATTCCCTGGGACAATAGTCTAGCAAATTAAAGCATTGGTTTATGAATTTAGCGATATAGAAATTGTGAGTTCAATCCTTGAACTAGGTAGCACAATCTCAAACTCAGTGGAAAATTGGGCTAACACTAACTGAGCAGTACTGAAAAACAGAACAAGACAAAATATCTCTAGACATGGACAACAGAACAAGAACAATCTACCCCAATAGAATAAGTGTCAAGTCCAAAATTCCCTGAAGGTACTCAGTTTGAGAGACACCTGAAGAAGGCTGGAGGTTACAATGTCAGAAATGTGATAACAACAAAAATGAAGACATTAGTTCATATGTAAATAAAGTAAATAATGATCTGCTGATCCCAGAAATTCAGACAGAAACTGAATTCAAGACCAGCATGAGAAAAAGAGGTATCAAGCTCCCATGATCTAGACACACCCATTACTGCTGCAGTATATGTGAGAGGTGACCCTACAAGGAGTTACAGGTTTAACAAACAAAAGAAAATTAACCCAAACTTAAAAATCTCCAAAATGTACCACATATTCTGATAAAAGTGAAATAATTGAAGCCCACCAAATAGTTGAGATACTTGCATATCTCCCTACTGGTGTCAGTAGTCAGTATGTCAAAACTGTTACAATATAATCTTCCTATAACCTGTTCTTAAGCTTTGTAAATATTTCTAAGTGAGATAAGCAAAAACTCTACCATTAACAATTTTTCCAATCCTGAAAATGTTATTGATATCAAGTGGAAATTTGATTAAATCTGTTCTGGGTTGCCAAGTTATATTTAGAAAACTATTCACACTTTAAACCTCATGTAGATTTCAATCAGTTGACACTTCAGCAAAACATTTAACAAATAATTCCAAGATGCAGGATCAATATTTTGCACACAAAGGAATCTTTTAACACACAACTAGATGAGAAATGGAAATTCAATTACTACAAGAAGTATAGTTGATATAGAATCCCACAAGACACTGACCTCAAGATAGTTTTATACAGGAATTTCTAAGGTTTTAAAAGTTTTCTATTGTGTAATAATTTTTATTTAAAACTAACTTATTTTTTCATCTTTAAAAACAATTCTTTCTTGGAAATTTGTAAAAGAATTTGTTTTGTTACATTTAAAAACTTAAGTATATTACACGAAACAATTTGATCTGGTATGATGGCTTATTATTAACTTGAAATACTCAAAGATTTCATGTTTTTGTTATTTAAATTTTCTGATCAATCTTAATTCTTAAGTTGATGATTGAATAATCTCATGGCAAGTTCCATGAGGATAAAATATCTGTAGAAATTCCCCTATTGCATCATTAAATATTTGAGCTTAACAACTTTAACAAAATATTCCAATAACAATCATAAATATGAAGGCTGGTCATTATTTTAAGAAGTAAGGGGGTACAAATGAAAAGATTTGAAATTGACAACTTTTTCCATTTCACTGTAACAGTCATAAACACTTCTGTCTTTCATTTATTTTCGCACTGAAACCAAGTAGTGTCTCTGATGTGTTTTTCCCAGTTTTCAACCTGATCAAAACAGAACAGTTCATTATTTATGAGGTATAGCAGGAGATGTTAAACACTTCTATCTTTCTTTCTTTCTTTCATTTTCTCATTGAAACCAAACATTATTTACGAGGTATTGGCAGGGCATAATAGTTATGCGGGGGGGGGGGGGGGGGCAAGTAGAATTATAAGATACTACTCTAACCATGGCATGATTTTCAAATTTATCTCTTTCTTGACAGCATTAGAAAGGCTACTACCGCCATGTTCAGATTGACAAATAGAGTATGGGACAAGAGTTGGCAGAACACACTAAGGTCCTGGTCTACTCTAGCACAGCAGTGAAACTTGGACACTACATGCTGGACAGGAACAGAAACTAAATGCCTTCCACATTCACTACCTCCAATGAATTCTGAACATCTCATGGCAAAACAAATTCCCCAACAACATTGACCCTGAGAAGACTGGAGTTCTCAGTATGTACACCCCTCTTAAAGCAAAGACTTAACATGCTGATGACAGTCTGATAATCCAGAAACCTGTATAGAGAGCTGGTTCAGGGAAAGCACTCTTTTAATAGACCTTAACTACACTACAAATATGCCTGTAAAAGAAACTTGGAAGACCCTAGGCATCAATCCAAGCATGTGATAAGTTGTAGCCTCAGTACATTCATCCTGGAAGTAGGCAGTGCAAGAAGGCCTCTTCAAGACTAGCAGGACTTGAGTGGGGAGGGGTGCAAAGAAGGAAAAATCCAAAGTCTGACAGATAGGCCAGCATCAGACTGTACAAAATATAGTAGGGACTGCCATTTTTGAATTAGCTTATCAAGACATGCTGGATACAGGACCTGAAACATCTTTATATTCTCCCAAGACTAACAATTCCCTGATTACCTTGACATCACAAAAAAGGATGACAATATTTCAATAATTTTGCAATTGCAATGAACTTAAAATAATAAAAATAAAAACTTTTTTTATGTTTTATACTTCCTGAATATCAGACTAAACAAAAAACATTCTATTCACTATTTCATAATTCTACTTCAAGAAGTAGCATAGATTAAAATAACGAGTTTCCAATGAGATTTGAACATACATCTTTACCTTTGGGGAGGGGGGGGGTCCTCATTTTCATAGCTTAGTTTGTAATGGGTAGGTCTGGTCAGATAGGTTTATTCTTTAGTTATAATCTATTATACTTGTTTAATAGTTGTAGATGTAAACCTGAACATTGAAATAAAAGCAATAACAATGAGATGAAAGATAAACTGATCATTTACACTATTTACATTGTTCAGACTGTTGTCCTCATCTTCGTTGCCATATTCACAATGTTTCAGCCGTTGTATGCTCCAGCCTTTTCAGGTGACTGGAATTTCAAACTGAATCCTTTATTACATCCACCAGAGTATATAGTTCCATGCACCATGCCTCTTCCGGATGTCTCAGTATTAATTATCTCCCTTTAACTCAATTCTCAACAGCCGAAGCATTGTGAATATGGCAACAAAGATGTTGACAACAGCCCAAACAATTTAAATAGCGTAAATAATTACAATACCTCATCTCAGAAATACAGACAGATCCTGAAGAAGGTCGGAGCATACAATAGCCGAAATGTCATGAATATGGCAACGAAGATGAGGACAACAGTCCGAACAATGTCTAAATAATTACAATACTTCAGCTCAGAAATAAAGACAGAAACTATTCCAAAATTAATAATAATGAAGAACACTTTATCTAAGAAATTCAGGTAACTTACTCATCTATCTGACAAGGTCTGTTTCAATTCAAGATGTCATGTAAAAAAGCTTAGTAATACATTAACTCAGCAAATTACATTCTGGTTTGTGGTTAAAATCCCAGAATTGCTTAAAAAATTTCAAGTGGATGTATTTTCCAAAATAGAAATTCTCAAAACACAAAAATATGTGCATTCAATATGTACAGTGACATTTTGTTTCAAATTTCAAAATGAAGATTATTATTAGTTCCACTGGAATTAACAACAAAAATATTTCATTAGTGCAGTAGACATGTGTTGAGTTTGATTCTAATTATTACACATATTTTATACAGATCTTTATCTTTGTTGTTTTTAAAACAATATTTCAACTGATAGCTTCTTTGACCCTCAAGTGAATACTGGGAAAACAGGAAACTGTATTTTTCTACTGAACATGTATAGGTTATGAACTTTAAAGAAAATACTGGAAGGTGCAACAGAGATGTAAGTAGAACTGAAGGACATACTGACATTTATGTGATAAAAATAGCAAATATGAAGATATCAGTTCAAATAAGATCTGGAATAGTGACAATATTTCATCTCAGAACTCCAGAAAATATAAGTGAGAGAAAAAAATGATGATATTCAAAGGCAGAGACAAAACACATTATAAACATGTAAAATCATTCACAAAAAACAAAAATCCAAAAATATTGACTTCAAGTTATTGTCAATCAAATCTGCTATCTTATCAATGAAAGAAAACTAAACTTGAATCACAAGTGGTGTCTATCGGCTTGGAAACTTTTACCATGCAATTTGGCTGATAAGCTATCAAAGGTAACACAAATATTATGAGTAAAATACATTTTTGAGGCTTGGAGCATTCTGCAGGAGTGGCGTGGATTTGAAGAAATATACTATCTATTCTCCTCTGCTATTCAGAATTGTGTTACTAACCAACACAAACATGGGTCTTTATGATTTAATTTATTTAATATGCATTTCATATTTGGTTCCCTCTTTTTTTCGAATGTAAATTGTTTTTTAAAAATAAATGAAAAACTTTTATAAAACCACTTGATGCAACATCAATATATTGTACTAGGGAATGGTAAATAAAATATCAGCCAAAATATGTTGACAAAAGAACATTGATGAAGATAATAGACTGAATGTGAAATCTATTGAATATATTTCATCCCAAAATTTTAGTCAGCAATTATGAAAGACATCTGAAGATTAGTGAAATCCAGTACAAGGGGGTAAAATAATATATTTCATAAAAAGGGATTCAGTAAGTAAATAGTAAAGTTATAATGCAGTATTTTTTCTTTCTTTTTCTTTGAAAAGATCATTAATTTCTACAACCTTTTGAATAATATCAATACAATGCAAACTTAAATAAAAAATAAAAAACCCAAAATCAAAACAATCCAAATTTGTTAATGTGTTGGGCTTTTCTTTTTATTTATTCTCCTTTATTAAATCTGAGAAGAAGTCTGGTTGATTTTCCTGTCTTCTGCAAGTCATTCTCCACTAATTTAATGTAAGTAGAAACCAATGCAAATTTCATTATTACTAATTTATAGTCATGAAATTGTTGCAATAATTCTTCTCAAATGACTCATCTGTACTATGTATAAAACATTCAGTTGCAGAGGATAAACACTTTTGGCCTAACATTAAATTTCTATTTAAAAGATAGGATAAGTCAGGAATCCAACCCCACTTTTTTTAATCATCATCCCGTAAAACAAAATTAATCATCACCCAAAATTTAAAATCATTCTGAAATTGAAATGTTTTTTTTGTTTTTGACTTTATCATTTATAACTGTTTGTAGCATAATAAAACACCATTAAAATGTTTAAGAAATAAATATTTATTTTCATTCATTCAATCTTTATTGATTTATGTTTTTAATGCAAGTCATTCAGGTTATAACAAAATAAGCTGAAATATTAAAGTTTTAAAAATGAATGAACACAAAAAAAACAAATTATATTTTACTGTAAATTTTAATAAAAATCACATCTTTATTTTTAATGAAACATTTTGGTCAAATCACCTTGAATAATTTTACACAGAAATGTTCTTATTAATTAATTTTCCTACCCAAACATTTATCATCCTTTAATTTAAGAACTGAATTCAATGCATTCATTTTCTATAAGGACATTCCACATATTCACAATCAAAAAGTTTTTACATTCTTTATCAAAAAAAATGTTCAGGTCACGTTGGGGCTAAGGCTAAATTTCCCCCTGTATTTTCTATTTGCATAGAAAATATAAATGTTGTTTGTTAAAGGTTCATTCATGTTTTTGAGTAAAAAAAAATTTACAAAAAATACAATTTTCTTACTTCATTTATTTAAGCCAAATTAGTTCTTCCAATAAGATCTTAATGTTTTTCCTATTTAGAGATAAATAATAGAAATATCTACATCTAAGTCCTTTAACCTTTATTTGGCTTTTATAATCTAGAATTTTCTTGCTTACTTTATTAAAGCCAAATTCATTTTTCCAATCAGATCCTAATGTTTTTCACATTTAGAGAAAAATAATAGAAATATATTTAAAATATTTAAGTCATTCAACCTTCATTTTTCATTTGGGTTTCATTCACCAGTTTAAAAAGAAGAGTGTATGTGCGTGTGTGTGTGTGCATGCTCCATTTATTAAAAGCCTATTGGTGAGAAGTAAGAATATTTTTTTTGTTTTTGTTTAAAAACTTAATTGTTTGAGAATAAATATAATAGGATTTCAATAAAAAATTTTGTATAGTCCCCACATCAACCCAGTCATCTCAAACTCATGTTCTACCATCTTCAGGGCTACGTTAATCTTGAACCCTGAGGTAAATAATGAATACAAAAAATAAAGAACTGGAATCACAAATCCTATTTTCTTTCCATTTCAATGAGACATTCAAGGATTTGTATTTTTATGATTAAAAAGCAATTCTAAATTCATGTAACATTTTAAATATCAATGAAGGAATTGAAGTTGTAAATTTCTTTCTTTTGGTTGGTAGGTATTAACCAATAAGCAAGGTTGAGGGATATGTCAAATAATATTAGCCAATCAAATATGGCTTTACTTCAACATTAAAGAGATTGAAGTATCAGATCAAATTCTAATTCTATTCTGTACCATTCACTTTCAAACTAATACCCTTGGGATTGACATGAATCCATCTTCCTCTTTCCCCACTCCATCAGCTATGGGTTGAATAGTAGGATAGACTGGCCTTGGGTAGCAGTGTGTCAAGGTGAAGGATCACTATGAATTTGAAACCATAGAGAATGCAAAGGGAAAACACTTTACAATCTTTCCCCAAAAATCATGTTAATTAATAGATAATAAAGGCAAACAACTCTGTGGAGAGCCATGATTGCCTACATCCTGAAAGGACATGGGATTTAAAAGATGAAAATTAGAGATTCATTTGTAACATTTGCCAACAAATAAAACAAAGGAAAATGAAGACATAAAACAATTTTCTCAAATCAAATTGAATCATAAAACAGAATAATTTGAAATATGAAAAAAACAAAAGAAATGTGAAGGGAATATTTTTCCAAATTCACCTTGGAATATTCCTCTTTGAAAAGATGATTAAACATGACAAGGCAGAAGAGAGTGGAAATATCCAAATTGTCAGTTTCGATAAAAGCATCCAACAATGGATTTTTCACACAAGTTTGGTTTAGTTGATTTTATTTAGTGGCATATCAACTGCTATGGGTTAGATTTTTCACTCAAAATTCATAGTGATGTTAGATATATAGACAGGTTTTAATTTCAATGATTTTCTTTTATTAAAAGAAAACCAAATTTGTTTTTTTTTCAATATTGAAACTTTACTACAATTTTTAAGATGACCACTATTCTAAAGCATCTGATTTTTTATAGAACAAGTTCAAATCAAAAGAAAACAAAAAGAAGATATTTTCAAATTTTTGTGTGCGATTAAAAATCACAATTACAATAGTTTACATGAGAGTTAACCCACAGTATTTGTTCAAGTTCACTAACACTAGTTTAATCTGGCACAAGGTCACAATATTACAGCACACAGGATCAAACTCACCACACAAGACCAACTTGCTACTGTAGGCACTCTCATATTTACTAAAGAGCGCAAAAGAGGATGCTCAGTTATTATGACCTTGTACCAGATTAGCTTACAGAACACTTACTATAAATCAATAACCAGTAAGTTAGTTTTGTGGATCATTTACTCATGTGATGAATTCAGTCTTCCTTATGTGCTCTTCTATTATGGCCTTGTGCCAGATGAATTAAAAGTCATGATGATAAAGGATGCTGACCAATTTTGGTTTCAAAAAATTTTTAGCCACAAGAAATTTAAAAAATAAGATAATTTACAAAGCTTTAGAAAACTAATCACATAATGGAACAAAATTTTATTAAAATGTTAAACTTTACAATTATAATTAAGTCTTTTCATTTCAGATTCAGGCTCAAATATTTCATTAAACCCAATATGAATAGAATTAAGACAATTATAAAAAAATGAAATCAGCTGAGAAAAGAAGATGCAAAATAAAACAATGGAAATGCTACATAATTAAATTCAAGATCTGTTAACAAGACAAAAAAAGCAACAACAACAAATGTCAGAATATATAAAAAAAAAGGATATAAAAAAATTAATGAAATAGTTTTAAAATTCTAATTTTCTCATTAGTATTCCTCACATTACGAAGGAATGAAAGAGAATAGTAGTAACTGTTGTGAAAAATGCATCATGTATAAACAGTGAAAACATTATTGATGCAAGACAAATTTGTTTTTCTTTTTTTAAGTTGCTTTCCATTGAAGTGTATGGAGTTGTCTAAAAATAGAAGCACATTATCGGTGTGTATCAAATGATCAATGTACTCAATGGTGCAACAATCTATTATGCACTACAAAGCAATGCTACACAACCACTTGTGTGCAGTTAGAGTGCATTTTCATTCATTATTGTCTGAAATTCTGAGATGATTCAGTATTGTTAATCCAAGAACTTATTCACAATAGTCGTCCCATCCTTGATGTTTTTATCACTGTTTTGACTGGGGTATTCTTCAATCTTCCTTGGTTGTAGAATTCATTCAATATCTTTGTTTTTCTCTTAGAGACAGTTCTAAATTTATTCTTCAAAAATTTATTTTGGCAGAGTTAATCCACAAGTCAGTGTAACAAAAACGAATGTGCATCAGCAGCAAATATTGAACAGAATTCAATAGAAATTGAAACTAAAGTAAATATAACCACCATAGTCTCCGGTAAGTTGGCACCTTGATGTGGTGTTAATACTTAGCCAGCTTGTCCCACTAGAGTAATTACAACTGAATAGTGAGTTCAATCCTCACTTGGTGCTCCATACTTCCGGCCTTGTGCCACATCTAATCTATGCTTAGAAAATCAATACAATAAGTGAAAAAAATAATATCATTAGTGAAAATGAAGCAAATATGTCAATTTACTCAAGATATGAAGAATAATTTTCTCAAAATTGAAAAGAGGAGATGGCCATTGATGAAGAAAAAAAAACATTTTTTTTGCCATTTTATATATATTATGATAATACCTCCACACAAATTTTTTTCTTTATTATGACATCTTTTGAAAAATAGTAAATAAAATTGCCTTCTCCATGGTTTGAAATTCAGAGTTTTCCTTCTCTATGATTGGTTTGGTTGCCAGCTAAGGCTTGAATGTCCAGTCCACCCTGCTATTTATATATATATATATATATGACAAAGTGGTAAAATAGTAAATAAAATTGCCTTCTCCATGGTTTGAAATTCAGAGTTTTCCTTCTCTATGATTGGTTTGGTTGCCAGCTAAGGCTTGAATGTCCAGTCCACCCTGCTATTTAATCTATAGCTGGGGAAGAAATTCTATTATTACAAGCACTTTTTTTCAAGCTAGTATGTTTATAATTGTTTTTTATAAATATTCTGTCCAGTATATTGTTTGGCTTTCTACAGGTGTATATTGTATCTTGTGATCTTTAGGCATCACTTAATACCTTTTGTCTTTAATCTCATCAACAAGGACTGCACAGTTTTGATAGTAACACATCCAATATGAGAGGTAAACAAAAAGCCAATCTCCTAAAGAAAAAAAAAAAAAAAAAAATATATACACCCATGGCCAAAATTATGGAGTACGTATAAAAAATTGAGATAATCGTTTAAACCAACGTATTTAAAGGTTAAGAATCGTACAGTGAACAAATGAGAGCAAATCTAAAATATTTAACAGTAGATTGTAGTATTTTTTGTTTTAAAGCCTCTCTCAACAGCTTTAGCTGAGTTTCGTACTAAATGCATTCCAATATTCAAAATGATTTATTGTCATACTAAAGGTTCTTTCGTAATTTTCGGGTAATATTTGATTCCTACCAGTTGTATAATAATACATTTAATTGAAAATGCCTCCAAAGAAGCAGCTTTCAGAGATTAAAAGGGCACAAATTGTTGCTTTATCTGATGAAGGATATTCTCGGGTAGAAATTGCCAGGAAGATGGAATGTTCAAGGAAGGGGGTTCAAACAACGATTAAAAGGTACAAAGAAACAAAGTCTTTCAAAAACAGAAAAGGACAAGGCCGTAAAAAGTCTACAACCGCCAGGGAAGACAGATCTTTGAAAAGAGCATCCATTGTAGATAGGAGGAAATGTTCTTCAGAGCTTGCTGCTGAACTTAGGGAGGGTGCAAACAAAAACATATCAGCTCGAACAGTGAGAAGAAGGTTATTAGAAGTGGGATTAAAAGGATGCAAAGCCAGGAAGAAGCCATACTTGTCTCAGGCCAACAAGAAAAAAACGACTGGAATTTGCAAAAAACCATGGAAATTGGACACCTGATGATTGGGGCAAAATTGTTTGGTCTGACGAAAGTAACTTTGAGGTAAGTTAACAGCTTCTCTTTCCTAAACTTTGGATGTAATAATTGAAATTTTTATGTGAATATACATCCATAACATTTATTCAAAATTTGTAACAAATTCTTTTTTTTTTCATCAGATTTTTGGCACTCCTGGAGCGGTTTATGTTCGCCGTAGGGAAGGAGAGGCATTTCATCCTGATTGTGTGGTTCCAACTGTAACATTTGGAGGAGGAACCGTAATGGTTTGGGGCTGCATGGCTTCTTCAGGCACTGGAATGTTGTACACATGTGAGGGCAGAATGAACTCCACAATTTATACTAACATGCTGGACCAGGTTTACCGAACCTCTTTGACTAAAATATTTAATAATAACATTCCAAGTGATGTAATCTTCCAATAAGACAATGCTCCATGCCATACGTCAAAAGTTTCAATAGGTTGGTTTGAGAAAAAAGGGATTACAGTGATGAAGTGACCCCCTCAATCCCCCAGACCTAAATCCCATTGAAACTTTGTGGTCCCATTTAGGGAAAAGAGTGAGAATGCACAAATGTTCATCAAAAAAAGAATTAGAGGCCAAACTTCATGAAGAGTGGCAGAAAATAGATCCTACCACCTGCAACAACTTAGTCAATAATATGCAAAAACGAATAAAAGCTGTTATTAAGGCAAAAGGAGGACATACCAAATATTGATTGTTGTTATTAATGTTTACTCCACTATTCTTAACCTTTAAATATATGAGTTTGAATCATAATTTCGATTTTTCATTGGTGCTCCATAATTTTGGCCAAGGCTGTATATATATATATATATATATGTAAAAAATTCTCAGAATTAATCTGTAGAAAAAGACTATGTATAAAGGAAAAAAGACAATAGAAAAACTGTATGTAGCTTAGCCAATGCATTTCATTCAATGTGGACTGTTTTATTCATTTTTTGACTTGAAAAAGTCCACATTCAGTGAAACACGTTAGCTAAAACTACATACAATTTTCCTATTGTCTTTTTTCCTATATGTGGGGGGGGGGCTTTAGGCAGCATATCTTCATTCAAACATGTTTCATTGAATAATATAGACATTATATATCATATATTATTTTTATAATAATCCTTTCTAGTTCTCTAATCAGTTTCTTGATGTTAAGATGAAATTCATCAAGGAAGGCGCCATAGTTTATTCTTACCCAAGTACTTTCAATCTCCTCCATGATCATCCTCAGGGTTGAATTACAAAAACAAACTTATTGTAACTGTGATCATTGTGATAGTAATTTTTGAAAAACATGCCCTCTATATCAAAAGCAACCAACACTCAACAAAATTTATTATGAGTGTAGCACCAACATGTTGCAGTGCATTTAACAAACATTTGATGCCATTTTGCATTTCTACCAATTTCTGGTCATTTTCCTTATATGGAGATGCTTCTTTTGTAAAAGAAATTCTATAGCTACAATGGATAAATTAAAAATTTTAAAATAATTATAACAGTGTGATCACAGGTATGTTTTAAAAATCACTATCACAATGATCAGTTACAATAAGTTTGTCTTTTTAATTCACACCTGAAGATGATCTTGGAGGAGATTGAAAGTACTTGAGTAGGAAAAAACTAGAGCACCTTCCTAGATGAATTTCATCTTAACATCAAGAAACTGATGAGAGAACTGGAAAGGATTATTATAAAAATAGATAGACATATGTCTATGAAAAAATGAAAAAAAAAAATATATATATATATATATATATATATATATATATATATATATATATATGACAAAGTGGTAAAAGTTTACTTTTGATGTGTTTCATCCTTCAGGACTTCAGACTGAATTTGTTATGGTGGTAGGACTACACATGCACATGACAGAGGAGTGCGGGGAATTTTATAATTTTTTTTTTTAATGTATGTTTAGGCAGTATATCTTCATTCAAGCATGTTTCATTAAATAATATAGACATATTATATCTATTTATTTTTATATATATATATATTAGATGTGCATACAGTTTGTTTCAAAAGTCTGTGTCAAATTATGACACAGTATATCTTAATAGCTACTGAAGATATCAAAACCCAATTTATATTCCTGAAAGCTAATATTTCTACATTTCTATACAGACTTTTATAGGTGTTCAATATGAGCACCATGGGTTACATGACACACATTCAAACAATAATCTAATTCTTGCCATACGTGACCAACCATAGCGTTGTTAATGGTTGCCACGTCTTCATAGCATCAACATCTCAGAGAAGGGGAGGTATGTACACAATGCCTTTCACATACCCCCAGTGGAAGAAGTCACATGGTGTGAGGTCTGGAGACCTAGGTAGCTATAGCAGGAACATGCAATCAGTCTGTCATCTGACCATCTGTCAGGCAGAATGGCATTCAAATACTGTCTAATTTAAATTTAATTAATTAAATTAACAGAAGAAAACCTGACACTTTTATCTTTTAAATGGTAACAGTTCAATCATGTTATCATTTATAGTTCATGATATAAGAGTTCTTAGAATGTGACATAGACGTTTGAAACACCCTGTATATAAATCAATTTTAATAGTTACTTGACATCATTAATTTGTCGCAATTAATACTGATTTAGGACAAATCCTAATTAAACATAATAATGCAATCAATGGAAATAATTACAGTGAATCCTTATAATTTCAGATCATCTCTTATGACTTATAAGAGAGTTTAAAAAACAACTTTTAGATACATAATGGCAAAACTATATATGTGTGAGTAGTCTAATATACCTATCAGAACAGCAGTCTGAGTTCAAATTCTAGCTGAAGCTGTTGTATTCACTTTCATGTAAATGCCCTTGGGAAAGATATGAATTCATCTCTTCTCCCCTAGCTATAAGTTAAATAGTATGGTTGATAGGGTTCTTTGGCCTTGGTAAAGCAACTGGTCTAAAAGAAGGACAACTCTGAATCATGAAGAAGGCAGCAGAAAACCACTCCATAATATTTCCCAAGAAGTCATGATAATTCACACACAATAAAAAAAGTTATCTGTGACTAACTAAATACTCAAGGGACATCACATTTAAAAAAAAGTGTCAAAATTAATTTGATTTTATAATTACATTGTCACTAAACTATTTGTTAGAACAATATCTGTCAAAAATGACTGCACCAATTTTAAGAGATTTTTTTCTACTTATCTAATTTTCTGTAGTTGCTTTTGCCAAATTTCTGTTTGCATTGATATCTAGACAAAAATCCTTGACAGCTTCAAGAAGTTTAAATCCTCCTTCAAGTTTCTTTATAGTCTGATTTCTTTAGTCATATTTTCAGTTGAAACTGAATCTCCCATTAAGTTTTTGCCTGTAGTTTCATTTGTTTGCCAAAATTTAAGATAACTTTGTCCATTAAACAGAAAAAAAAAACAAATGAAATCATTTTTAGAAAAATTTTTATTATTCCTTCTGAAAAATATGCTCAATATAAAAGACATTACTAAATCAAATTTACTTAAAAAGTTTTGTCACTTACAAAGAAATTATCTGGCATAATTCCCATACAATTACTATAAACAACATATTCTAGCCTCTCCAATTTTGACCAAAGAAACAAATTTTAGTTTTAAAAAAAATAAAAAGGATTATATTTAAATCTTGGAAATTCATTTGAAGAGACAGCTACTTTCAGAAGAAAATATAGAAAGTTAATTCTTTCATATAAAAAATTCAAACTTTTCATATTTGCTTATTTTTATTACAATCTTTTGGCTGCTATGGCTTTCCTTAGATTTAAATAATATGAAAGGTTAGATTCTGTATTTGGTAGAGTATAAATTAAAGAATTCATTACAGACCAATTCCAATTGGCTACTTTCATAGCATCAAAGCATTAAATATTTAGCATCAGTTAGCATGAGATATCTACTGACAAAAAGACTTCCCAACTTACTCATAATGATAAACTGTTTTATGCATGATGGAAACTAGATACAGAAAACCTTTTCCAGTCTTTACATAAATACCTGTAAAAATACAGAAATTACAAAATCATTGAAATAAAAAATAATAAAAAAAATCAATAATATTGAACAAATGAATGTTTTACAAAGATATTGTATCAATTTGATGAAAGTTTTTTAATTCACAAATTAAGGGAAAAAATTGGATTTGCTTTTGAAGATAATAGATCCATTATTGATTTTCTGCTTTCTACATACACATATATGTATTATATATATATATATTATATATATGTATATATTGCCGCCCACCTAATGTTTTTCTCTGAGTTTGCATATATAAGTAAATTAGGCAAAAGAAAATGTGCAAAACAATATGACTGTAAAATATCTTTAATTAAAGATCAGTGTACATCTTTAGTATGATTCGGTATTCTGTTTGAAATACACCCACTTGTGATAACAATTTCTTTTTTACAAAGATTAAATATAAATTTCTTTTCATATGAACAGAACAAATTGTTCCACCATTATGCTGTAGCAAAACATTTTAAGGCAACATTTCAATATTCGAAGAGAATTCATTAAAAATAGTTTTCATTTATGCCAAAAATGGAAAGATATTCTGTATTTATTATAGAAGATATTATTTATAAATTTCAATTCTGCAATAAAAAAAAAATTCCTTAGTTATGTGCAAAATAGCAAGGTAGACTAGACTCTCTAAGCCTTAGGGCAGAATCAGTTGAGAAAGGCAATTCTGAATGCAAAACTGTACAGAAGGCAATGGGAAGCCACTCCACTATCTTTCCCACAGATAGTCATAGTTTGCATTTTCCAGGTATAAAAAATAGAATGCTGTGGGAGTCATGATCACCTACATCTAGACTGGACATATTTAAATAAGATAAAAAACTCTTTAAAATTTGATGAATAAAAATTAATGGTCAGTGAACAATCTGCTCCCATAGATTTCAAACTAAACCCTTTATATATAAAGGGTTTAGTTTGAAATTTCCTGAAGGTTACAGGATTAGCAAGCACCTGACGAAGGCTGTGATAGTAACAATAAACATGAGGAAATTAGTCTAAATATAAATTAACTCCTCATACCAAAAATTCAGACAGAAAAAATATAACATATATCTATTATAATTCTACACCTTTTTTTTAGCTAAATACTTCATTACCATTTCTCTTATATTAATTAATACTACCTCTGTCCCATGTTACAAATCTTATGGACAGAAGTTATTAATTTTGACTGTATAATAATGAAAATATCATTTTGTGTGTGTGTACATATTTTATTCTTGAAATATAAAGGGCTCATGTTGGTGAATGTTGAGTATTTACCACAACATACTGGCCTGATATTGATTTAAAAGCAAAATATCAAGAAAAGAAAATGTTTGCATTACATGACATTCCATAATAAAGCTCAAAATTTGGAAAGTACTTAAGAAAACAATGACTAAGAAGATGACAACCACCATCATCATCATCATAATCATGCTGGTCAACAAAACATGGAAGAAAGTGAAATGGCAGATTGACTTCAGATAACAAAATTGCCTATTTATAAAAAGCTTTAGTAACATTTTAAAACAATATAAAAGCATGATTACTATTAAGAAATCAAAAGGACATAGATCACCAGTTTCTTTAATTTTTCTTTTTGCTTTTTTTTTTATTATGTTCATCTTTCTTGTCTTTTCACATTTCAGTCATTCAAGGGAAATTCTGTATATTACAAAGTCTGTTGTTGGACAATTCTGTTTTTAATTCAGACTGCAAACTGTTATACTCCTCAAACTTATTTTGGCTGCCACCCCTCCAAGTCATAGCAGATAATTTTAACACACACTTTCATGTTTTTTTAAAAACTAACAAATGAAAACTAATAATCAATGAAACAGTTTATTGCATAATGATATAAGTGTAACACAAAATAACATTAGTGTCTAATTTATACTTATATTGGTAGAATGATAAGATAAAGAAGAAATAGGAAACTTTTAACAATCTAACATGTTTCACTTTTATTAAGACTTCATTATAAATGAGATATGGGGGAGAAAGAAGAGAGAAATTCTGGTATTTTTACTTTTGTGTTTGACTGTTTTTTATTGGTTAATCATGTTTCACATGAATACAACTTGTTGAACCAACATTATTATAATTTGTGGTATTCAGAATTCAAGGTAAGATGGCTGTGTCCATTCAAAGATTCATATTGGTCGTTAGTGAATGAAGCATTAATGAGAACGATGGGTTCGGTGATGATTTATTCGTGCACTGATGTCTGCTGAGGAGAAGATGCACATTTCCTCAACAATTTTAAGACTATTTTTGTCTTTAGTTAAAAGAAGAAAAACTGAAATGAAACTGTGTCTTACCAAATAAAATGTTGGTAATGCAGTAATCGTTTCATAATTAACTATGCAATGTGATGTTGAGCTAGAATTTCTCAATTAAATATTGTCGGCATTTTATAGTTCTCAACTTTTGCAATTCTTGAGGATTTTTTATACTACATATGGCAAATTTTGTTAATCTCCATTACAGCCCCACTGTCTATCTCTACTCCCCCATCTCTTATATAACATTCACCCCTTCCTAAGGTGCACTGGCACCTTCTTTAACAAGCTGTTCTAGCTGATACACTATATTTTACCATGGTAGTTTTTTTTAGTACCTTCTTGATTTTAGTTTTCATCTTTTTAGTATCTGTTCTTAAGACATGTTTCTTTTTTCTTTCCTCCTTTTTGTGAAAAAAAATGATTAAACAACTGAAAAATAACATTCTGTATGAAGATGAAAAAAAATAAAAAACTGAACCAGCCAAAACATTATGAAATCAAAATAACAAGGATAAGGATAGTTTTAAAAATTATAATTCTTAATTAAATATTAACAAATCATCTGAAAAACTTAAAAATTTAAAATATGTCAAGGAAAATAATTATTCTTTTTTCTCCTTGTGACAATCTACTTAGGAATTTATTGAGAACACACAGACAAACAAACCCTGATAAATAAATACATTCTTGTGTTGCTTAGTAACATAAAAGGTTGGCATGTTTAGAGTCTGATATTTCAGTCTAAATGCCGAGTTAGTAAGATCCATTACAAATAGTCTCAATTCAGAGAAAGAAAAATAAATTTTAAGAAGCTTTATTCTAAATATTGTAAAATTTAAAGCTTTTTCAAATCACAGAGTAAAAATGCAAAAACTAAAATCTTTACAAAACTGCAAAGGAAAGTTGAGCTGGAAAAGCCTTCCATCCAATTTTGTCTTAATACTAATAATGTAAATGGTTACATAAAACTAGTTTCACTAAAAAGCAATCTAACAGAAATGACATGACATTTATTTATACTAAATATAAATACAATAAATTAGCTTGTTGTATTAGTTTATGGTATTCTATATATTGTATATACTCATATATCCTGCATCTTTTGAAGACCTAATTTTGAAGGTAATTTTAAGGGGGTCACATCCTACATGAGATACAAAATTAGCATATGTACTGCTGGCCCTGGCTACACCATTGACCAAACTATAGATCCATTTTCAAAATGTACATCAGTATTTAAAATAAACATGATTTTGATAAAAGTGATGTTTTCCTTAACTGTATCCAATAATAATGCATGCAATATTCACATATTAGTATTGTATTATAAAGTACAAACAGCGAATATGCATCTTTTCCATAGTTTACAAGTATAATATATTTAGCTGTTTCCCATTTGGTTGTTTATGGCTTTACACATTTACGTAACGAGTATAGCATTACTAATGATACATTATCATTCTCTTTTACTAGATGGGATAAAGAGATAGAGGAAAAAAGGTCAGTCTATTGTAATTTGGTCTCTCAAAAAAGGAACTCACAGGACACATCAGATACATGATAAAATCATGTTTTATAAGTGAAATGGGGGGGTCACATGATACGCACGACAATTTAGAATCTGCAAAGTGAATTTCCTGACACATCAATATCTGCATGGGTCATTAAAACATTTATTTTGTAAAAAAATTAAAAATCATTTTCTGGATCTTTAATTTTGATTCAATTATCTGTGCCATAAAGGAAGGGCATCAATCCATTTGGTTGGTTCATTTGAAAATGGAAAATCCAATTTCTTTGTTGTGTGAAAATGCTAAGTTAAAAGAAGAGCAAATCTACAATTTGCATGAATGTTTCTTCTAGATACAAGAAGATACTTTTGTAAAGAAAGGGGTTTGTAATTTAGTTCTTTTTTTTTTTCCTTACTAGAAAACTCAAACAAAATAACTCATCAAACCAATGTCTTAAAACAATTAAATTTGGGGAATTTTCACTCTTTTGTTGCATCCCTATAGTTTCAATAAGTGCTTACATATTCTGAGGCTCCAAGGAGTTTGGAAATGTTTAAATAATGGAATAAAATTTACTTAGTAAATCAACTTAAAAAGGCTTTAGTGATGGCAACACATACATTTTGATGTTTTAAATAAGAAAATCTTAACAAAAAGTATCTCATTTGATGACAATAACATTCAGGGTTAAAATCCCAATATAAAACTCTTCTATTCTTCTTGGGGTTATGTATATTTCATAAAAGAAAAAAAAAAGACATTAGCATTGTTACACAAGGCTTGCATCCATTCAGTGAATAATTTGAATTTTGTTCCAACGTGAAATCCTTCTGACATGACAGGTCGACAGCCATTATCCAGTTTACCAAAACAAACTGCAATTACTTAAAAGCTGTTGTCTTATTGTATCCAATTCAAACATTAAAACAAAGATTAGTAAAATGCATTTTAGTAATTTTCTTTAAATGCTTTTAACTTCAATATCCATAAACCTTGAGAATGTGAACATTTTGTTGGGTTGATTTCCCACTAAAGGGATCTTTTGTAAAATGACATACAGAAAATGTCTTACAGCTATCAAATAAATACTGTTGCTAATCTTTCAAACTAGTTGTTTTAAATGTTTAAAGTGATTCTCTTTTGTTGAAGTCACTTATTTTTTCTTGATATTAAAAATGCAACAATAATTACATTCTGTTAAGGGCTTAACTCTTTCTCAGCTCAGATTCTGCTAGCAACAGACCATTACAAAATATATCTAACCTCTAAAAAACAATATTATACTAAATGCTGCCATTATCTTCTTCAAATTCTTCTGTACCTACACTAACCACTGGTGCCAATAGAAAATATGAAACTATTTCAGCCACCAAGGAAGCCCATGTGTGCATTTGAGAAAATGTATTTATTTGAAAATCAAACAACTTAAAACTAAAATCATAAGAAAGAATGAGTGAATTTAAATGATGAAATATTTGCTGTTCTGTCAGGCAAGACATGCGAGTTGAAAATGAAGTCAATCACAAATATATGTCACAAAGAATCAGGCAGAAAGGCAAAACTAAACTTTAATCCTCAAGCTCTGTAACAATTTAGAATCTCATAATGAAAACCTAAATACATATAATAAACATCAGAAAATTATATTACATAATAATAATAATTATAATATACAATATTATAAAGAATCTAATCTGGTCTCTGTTTCTTCCTTACTATTGGTACTATCCTGCATTAGCCTCTTACCTATAAAGTTGTCATGGAGGAACCAGCAGGGCAAACATATTAAACTACAGGACCAACAAACTAATTTTATATAACTTTTGAAATTATTTTTAATTCCACAAACACATTTAATTTTATTATGCTCTGATTTATTTGAACTCTTGTTCTCATCTTGAATGTTATGACATTTTGGCTGCTGTAATTTTCTATTGCTATTTGGTAATCTAAGAAAAATTAACCTGAAAAAGGCCAATAGATACAATAGATGAAAAGTTGTGATTCTAACAACCAAGGTGAGGAGACTAGTTTAAATAAATCAGTGTATAATAATAATTATACACCTCAAATTCAGTCAGAATTTGTTTAAATATTATAGATTTCAAAAGATGTTGGTTTACAAAAAAAATCATTTTATAAGTCAGTCAATTGTTTACAAATATGAATTTACACATACCATGAAAATGCAATGCTTCAGAAAAATCTTATTTACTACCAACCTATAGCTACTAATATACAACAAAGATTCATAAACCTTTCCTTCAATAAGATAGTTTTAAAGTATGTTATATTTATGGGTTAAAGTGCTCAATATCAGGTATAGAGCAAATGTAAATATAAAAGTGGGCATTGAAGTCAGCACTCAGAGGCAACAGTCTATTTCATGCTAAACGTAATCGTCAGACCATCAATTGACTGTCACCTCTGGGTGATGACTTCAATGTCCACTTTTATATATAAATTTCAAAAATTAGAATAGTGAATACTTGTATTGAAATAAAAATTCATTAATTCTTTAGTAGCAAGAACTCTGACACATGATCCTTGACCAGTGTCAGCCAATCAGTGTGCTTAAAGCCAAAGTAATAACCCCAGGAATATCCAAGCTCAGTCAATATGTCTGTCACTATAAATTATTCAACTGACTTTCAAAAAAAGCAGTTTCATTTAAAAAACAGTTTTAAAGAAATATTGTATCATTAATTATCTGATCTTTTCAAAAAGTCTAAGAAAAAATTCTGAACCAGAATTTTTTTCAATATTTTTTTTCTTTTGTGGATGAAAAGGACAGATTTGCATCTGTTTTATCAGATTTGTATTTATTAAACATAAAAAAATACATTCAATTGATTTTTAATTCACACACCAATTGAGATTGTTTTGTAAACATGTTTTAGCAAATTAGACTTACAAACTATTTCCTAAAGATTTTTCATCCTCACTGGAGATATATGTTCCTTCAAAATAAACATGAAAATCAAGTAACTTCCTTTGAAAGATTGTGACACAATAGGACCCAGCTGTTATCAGGATATCCACATAGCAAAGTGAACAATAAACAATTTAATCTGAGCAGTAAAATCTATAAATGATATCTTCAAAACAACTGCATGGTGCCCACAAGTAAGGAAAAAGTAAATTAAGTAAATAAAACAATGAAAACTTTCTGGATCAAGTGCCACTCAGTAGGAAGGTTGGAAATTATGGTTGTGAGCTTATATGTCAGTTACAAGATGGCTGTTGCAAGGTTATTAGCTGCCAGCTACAGATGTAGAAATGAGAGTCATAGAGGCAATCAGAGAGAGTAGCAGTCATGGTAGAGACAGAAATGGACAGAGAGACAGTCAGAGTTCTTGCTGTTTGAAGGGAATATTGGATTCTTTAGTATGCTGTGAAAATAGGCAGAAGTAGCAGCAAAAATGTTACAAGTGTCACTTAGCCTCTCCCCCACCCCTACAACCAAGTGAATCTGTGAATAAAGAAACCAATATAATAAAAACAAGATTCATGTCTTCTGTTTTCGCCACTGCAATATTTTGCTTTCTGTTCCCTTAAGAACATACACTGGGGTTTTCTTAGTTTTTGCTCACAATGACTCAAATGAGAATCAAAACATAGTCAGTGAAAGACTGCTTGAAGGTTGCAGGTGTATATTCAAAGAAAGAATCAGACTAATATCCCTTTAATTGCTATTTTGATCATTGCTTTTCAGACTGTCAATTCTCCTGCTTCCCTCAAGGTTATATTATATCCAGTAATCTTCTAACTTTTCTTTTTTAGTATTTATAACTCAAACATTTATTTGGCACTGTGGATATTTAATATCTAATAAACCTGAGGAAGGCTGGAGAAACTACTGATCAAACCAAAGCTGAAGATACTAGTCAAAATAATTGATGGAATAATGATAATTATATCCCCTTAAAATTTCAAATAGTGAGAAAGTTCACTGTCTTATACCAAAAGTGATAGAAATAAAGAGAAGGACAACATTAACAAGTAATTTTGATTGAATGACAATAACTCTAAGCAGTTTGTTTATTCAACAATAAATACTGAACGTTGTTGATTTTGTTATTCAAGCAAACTCCAGTAGCTCACTAACCCTTGGAGGATTCCCAAGACAGAGTTTAATTAAAAATAATTAACAAGACACAGTCTAATTAAAATTAGCTTATTTAATTAACCAAAGGCTTATTTATGTATTTTTTAGAATCTTACTGAGTGAGAACATTGCACAATAATTGCTTGTCGATGTTTTACCGTTTCACAACTGTAAATCACAATAATCAATAAATGAAAAAAAAAAATCATACAATAAGAATAACAGTGGCACTCATCAAAATTGGTAATAATAATAATATATTTAGTAATAAGTTCTTCAACTATGTTCCTATAAACATAGTTGGTGTAAGTCAGGACAAATACTGACTCATACTGTCTTCCTCATCATAATCATACACATTAATGTACTTGTAAATTCTTCAAAAATTTGAATAATTTGTGTCTATATTTTTAGATGAGGTATTGTGACTATTAACACTATTTACATTGTTTGGACTATTGTCCTCATCTTTATTGTCATATTCACAGCATTTTGGTCATTGTACATTCCAGCCTTCTTCAGGTGATATTTTTTAAAATTTCAAACCGAACACAGAATAGTCAATTGGACTATGTAAATAGTGTAAATTGTTAAGAATGCTTGAGATGGTTTGTTCATAGTTGCATATTTCTCATTAATATCAAATGTCAGGATTTCAAATGCAAACTACTCCTTCTCATTTCAAAGAATGTCTCAACACAATCTTCTTATTCCCAATTCAACATTACACCAAATGCTATAATCTGATGACAAGATTACTGTAAAAACAGATTCAAGTTATTCTTCAGAATGTTTGTACACACCAAATTTTTTAAATGATTCACTTTTTTTTAACAGTAAATAAAAATGATATCCTCTCACTCTGATGAGAGAAACTGAAATGTCTATAAACAAACTTACTCCAATGTTTTATTCAAAGCAAATAACATAAATACTGGTACTAAGACAAGGCAAATAACTTTAGATTAAAAATACAGTTAACAATAAAAATTTGTTGTGAAACTAACCTGTGCTAGAAATAACCATAATAAATGAAGCTTACCTGAAAATAGAAAGAAAAATTGTGTAAGACAATAAATTAATAAGATTGGCAAAATCAATCAGTGCATTTATTTCTTTGGTCCCACTTAACAACACACTGTAGGTCATTTTTTACATCAGCTGCCAATTTGATCTTATTAAGCTGATCAGACTATCGAAACAGGAGGGAATGGTTGTATGATCAGCATAGATACCAAATTGAGAGCTGATGTCATCAGGAAGGTCGTTAATGAAAATTAAAAACAAAGTCAGACCCTGTATAGATCCCTGGAGGACACCTGCATTAATACAAAAGGATCTAGAAGAGTGGCCATTCAAGATAACATTCATTTCCCAATTTCATAAGACTGAATCAGTTCAAAAATTCATCTAGAGACACCATAACTTATCAATTTGCAAAGAAGACTGGTGCCAAACCCTGTCTAACACTTTCGAGATGTCCAAAGCAATAACCTAAGCTTCACCATTCTTATCTAAAGCTTGATAGACTCTTTCCACAGTAATCATTAATACACAAGCTGTTGACCTAGAGAAATGAAAGCCATATTTGCTTGTCTGAAAGAAGGCCCTGCATTATGAGATGCTGTTGTAGGAGTATGGTACATGCTGATGTAACAGCTATCACAATACAATCAAAATAATGAATGAAGTTAGTTAAAACTAAATGCTCCTAATGCCATCCAGCAATAAGAAGAGAATTAAATTATTAGCCAACCAATTATATTTGCAAACTAAAAATATTGTGCACTTTGTGGTGTTGGACCATAATAATTGAAATGAAAAATATTTTCATTCATCCAGAAGCAAACCCTGGTCAGCAGTAACAGGATTTTATGCCTGTTACTAATAATAAATTTATAAATGCCATTAGACAAGTAAATCTCTTCTTAAAATGTTTTAATTTAACACTGACAATGGGTATCATTCTGGATTCCTTCCCACTCCCAAATGTCCCACTTTTGGGGAAAAGCAACATATCAGTATTCAGATAATTGAAATAAAAAGCAAGTCAGATAGACTCTTGTCAAAAACAATAAAGAATATATCTTTTTTTCAGAGAAATCTATACTCATATTTAATCTATTCATATGGAATCTGAAACAGATTTAAACAAACAGAATATCTAAATCAAATGTTTGAATTCTGCCAACTATTATGTTTGACGTTTGGAAAATCAAAAGGTTTACATTCAGATATTCAATTTAAACAAACCTGAAAAGATATTTTTCATTGCTACTTTGTTTATTTTTTAATATACAGGCCAGCAAATATCATATTGCTCATTGTCAAGACATAAAATGAACCTATCAAAGCTATTTATCACTCAGTGTCAAAGTTTGAGTCAGTTAAATATATTGCTAATTGTCAAGGTATAAAATGAGTTTTACTTTACTATTTATAGTGCTCAGTATCAAGTCATAAAATGAACCTATCTTCTTAGCTATTAATATTCCCCTAAATAAAACCATGGAACTGATACATATGTGTCTAAAGCAATATACAAAATGTCTCAAGACATGCATATGCCTTACAGCTGAGAACATGTTAAAAAATATCTTTTTCAAAATAAAATACTTCTAATACCACCTCAAATTGCTGACATTAATTCCATCTGGGCAGTAAATTTTTTCCTTCCGAAAGAACAAATAGATTCATTAAAAATTTCTTTAATTTGATTCTGATTGGGAAAGTTTTACTTGTATTGTAGAAGCTTGAATTACTTGCCCTTGGCATATATGCACAGCTAGTTATCTCAGAATAGAAAATGGTGTTACCATGGCTAATCAGCAGTTCTCAAAAGGCATGCAAAAACTTCCTGCCAGCCACTGACACAGAACTATCTCCCAAGGTAATCTTTGATGAACAATGTTAAACCAATATTACAGCTTGCCCATCAGTATTTGAAAGCAACTTACAAGTAGCTCAAATACTTGTCATTAATACTACCAATGTAAATGATGTAAAACTCTGTTAAAATGTCTTTCATTGACCAGAAGAAAAAAACAGACATAAAATATTATTGGATATTTGTTTGTTTTTTGTTTTTCATCTTTGAAATTCTAATTCTTCTTTTATATATCCTGAATTCTTACCCTTTCACATAAAAGATCAACACATCTTTGTTTTGTGAAAATTCATCAACTGAACTTTGTACATATTGTTAAACTAGGAAAAAAAGGCTATTTTCAAATGATTAAAGTATAAGTTATTGTAATCTTTAGATCTATCACAAAGCACAAATCTTTGGTCACTTGTGCCATTTTGAAGCAGAGGAGATTTGTACACCATCTTGTTATAGGCCTTGTTTATGAAAGACAAGGATGTAGCTTAAAGTCTTTTCAGAAGCTGTTTGTTCTTACTGACTTTGTGCTACTTAATAGTCAGGGGATATTAAAATCACAGCATTGTGATAAAAAGTAATAAGATAATTAAAAACAACAAAAAGTCAAAAAATAATTATTAAACTTTAGTAATGTTATTTAAGCAATATAACAACAAATTTTACCATGTAAGTAAAATGACACAATTTCTATTCATCAAACTGCAGGGCAGTGAGTTTTGAATGCACACTTTTTACATACGCACACACCTCTTAGAATCTTTGTGCAATTCATTGAGATTTAACAAATTACAAAGAAAATGAACAGTCATAAAATCCCAAATGGACATTTTCTAAAATATGAAGAGAAATAAAAATCAAAATGCAAGAAATTCTATTCATATGAAAGTAATACAATAGATCACTGTACAAAATTAGTCAATTCACTTCTGAAATTATACCAAGTACAACAAAACTGAACAAGACAAAGGTATTTTAATGCTAGTTAGGTAGGTAGGTAACTGGCTTACATTAATGGTTAGATTCTAGCAATTCACTTTTCAGACAAATGTCTTCTTTCTCTCTTTAATTTCAATTTAATTTCTTTTTTGTTTTAGTAAATGTTTCCCTGTCATTTTTCAAGTTGGCAAATGAATAATTATCGTACTTCTTGAAGATTATAAGAGAATGTGTTTTTTTGTTTTATCAGTAACAGACAATCTGCAGTTAAATTCCAAACAAAAAATAACATTGGAACTGCATTCAAATGAGAAAGCCAAAACTTCAACGGAAATTTGTTATAGCAAAAAAAAAAAAAAAAAAAAAAAAAAAAAAAAAAAAAAATTAAATGTTTACCTTGAGGATGATAATGACTAAAATTTTATTTCAGGTTCACCGAAAAGACCAAACAAAGTAAATTAATCAATTGGTTCTAAGATAACATCAACTTCTCCACTTACTTATTTTATACAATTAGAAGCATTTCTCCCACCAAAAGTTTGCTTTAAAAAACATTGTGCTTTATTCCACTATACTCTTATTGTAGGCCTATGAATTGAAGAGACTGGTATCTTCTGTTCATCACAATAACCACAAAACAACCTCAGAATGAGGAGGTAAGTACCCCACCTGTCAATATCTCATGTGTACTTTTTACTTTGTGGGTTGTTCATCCAATTTTCTTTTACAGTTATATAAAGAAAAATCCCTGAAATTATTCCAGTAAAAGATTCATGCAATATCAAGTGTGAACATAAGAAAAACTTGTCCCGTATCTTATCAAAAATAATTCAATAAAATTTACAAAATGATTATTTTCTGACAATTGGCATTTGCATAATTTAATAAAACAAGTTACTTTCTTTCAGATTAAACAGAAATAAAAAATATACACTTAATATTTATTTTTTTTAAATTACTTGTAATTTTTAAGTGCAGTTTTGAAATTTCTTCTATTGTTGTTCATCACAAAAGATGTGTTTAAAGATTTTAAAAATGTAAAGTTTATTATGCCTTTTACAAGTGTGAACGTTTTTTAAAAGAATTTTATTTTATTTTTTTTCCTTTTAATAACTGTTAGATTATTTTTGGTATGAATGTACAAAAAGGAAATAATTCTGATATCTTAATTTGACAGACTATGATTCAATATTGGAAGAGTATTATGATATTAATCTAATTCATATCTGTTCAGTCAGTTTTTTTTCTTGAAAGTTCTGTTTTCTGATCCATCTGTAAAGGTGTTTGTTTTTTAGCATGTTTCTGTTTCCTTTACAAATTCTTGTACAAGAAGAACTAATACTTACTTCAGTAATAAAACAAATTGTTTTTTAAGTTTTTATTATTTTAAAAACAAATCTTTGTCCTATTTTTTTCCTGATAATTTTTTTTACTAGAATGAAAATTTTCAAAATTGTCATGAAACTATTTTATTCACATAAACTTTATTTTTTCTAAAATTTGTGAAAATGTTTTTCTTTACAGATTAATTTAATGTAATTTATATTTACACTATATATTATTTTATTATTATATTATTATATTTACATTATATTTATTTAATTTATATTTATACTATATTTTTTGTTTTGGTAGTCCTTTAATGAATTCGAATTTACTCATTATACTAAGTTTAATAAATGTTTAAGAATAAAAGATTATCTTCTTAAATTATTGGTCCTATAAGTTAGTTTTAATTTAGTTTTAAAAATCTTGATTATTGCACTGTTGACCTTCCATATTTCTTTAGGTTTTATTTTTATTTTTTCACACACTTTTTTGGACAGGAGTGGAATTACAGTGTTTTTATTTTGTCCTTTGACCTCACAGGCTACCATAAATAAAAAAAATGTTATTATCATTCTGTTTTAAGTAAAAGGTAAACATTACTTTTAGAAAATCCAGTTAATCATTAAATTTACTACTAAATTTTAAAATCCAGTATTTGTCCTAGAGATGCATTTTGAAGAGATTTATAAATTTGTTGTTTACATTTTCCATATACAGTGGCCGTCAATGAGTAATGAAAAAACATGCTATGGCTTTAAAAATGCTTAAAAAGTTTATTTATATACAGGAATTAATTTTTCTTTAAATTCATATTAGTTTTAGGCCCTTATCTTTCAAATAGAACCTAAATTTAAGTTCCAAAAAGGCATTTAAATTATTTAAAATGCATTTTTCAGGGTTTTTTTTTTGTTTTTAGAAAGTCCATGGTGGTACCTAGTTAAATAGCAGGGTAGACAGGGTCCTCTAGCCTTGGATAGCAGTCTAAGAGTATAAAAACTGTGAAAGCCAAATCATGGAAAAAGCAATAGGAAACCACTCCACTGTTTCTCCCAAGACTGTGTGGCAATTCACAAATGTAGAAAAAGGAATTCGTAGAGGACCATGATCATCAACATCCTGAAGAAAGGTGATATTTAAAAAAAAAAAATAACAAAAAACACATATATATTTAGTTTAACTATCAACTACGATCAGTGATTGCTCTTAAAAGTTTATTCACCATCAAAAGTAGATTATTTTAAAAGTTTTATACAGGTAGAAGTGTTTGATCTCCATGTTTTTAATGTAGATTATCAATATATGTGAAGGTAATGAATCATCCATTTGTAAGTGGATATCTTTTTGACTCCATCCAGTTAGATTGCACTTTTCCCAACTACCAAGATTATCAATATATGTGAAGGTAATGAATCATCCATTTGTAAGTGGATATCTTTTTGACTCCATCCAGTTAGATTGCACTTTTCCCAACTACCAAGATTATCAATATATGTGAAGGTAATGAATCATCCATTTGTAAGTGGATATCTTTTTGACTCCATCCAGTTAGATTGCACTTTTCCCAACTACCAAGATTATCAATATATGTGAAGGTAATGAATCATCCATTTGTAAGTGGATATCTTTTTGACTCCATCCAGTTAGATTGCACTTTTCCCAACTACCAAGATTATCAATATATGTGAAGGTAATGAATCATCCATTTGTAAGTGGATATCTTTTTGACTCCATCCAGTTAGATTGCACTTTTCCCAACTACCAAGATTATCAATATATGTGAAGGTAATGAATCATCCATTTGTAAGTGGATATCTTTTTGACTCCATCCAGTTAGATTGCACTTTTCCCAACTACCAAGTCTCATTCTTTCTGTACTTTTTATGAGCCTTCCTAGCCTAAACCAATTTTCTTTTGTTGGTTTATAAATGAACATTATCAAAAATAATCTTTTGTATTTATGCAGCCACATTAGACTAATAAATTCCCACCTGCCACAAAGGAGGCATACCTTTAGTTACCAGGCGTGAAATGACAAAATGACAATGATGACTGTTTTATCTTTAAACCAATACAATTACCACCACTGAAGTTGCTTTTGATTGAGCCAATATTAAATTATAAATTATAATAGATTAAGTTTAACCACATAAACAAACAAAATAAAAAGGTTAATTTTAGTATTTTTAGGCTCAGTTATATTTCTGTGATTTTTGTAATTGTTTTCATTATCCAAATAATGTCTAATCCTGGTTGTTGCTTGACAAGCTCAACCTTGGCATTAAGTAATGAAAAAAAACAAAAAAACAGTTAAGATGCAAAAATCTACAAGACAAATTGTGGAAAAATTATCTAAAAAAATAATTTGAAACTTAAAAAACAAACATTAATCTTCCTAACATGAAAAATTAACAATATTTGTAAAAAGGAGTAATAAAAGCTGAATACATAATTGGAAAGTAGGACATTAAACACACATTACTGAATGTGACAGGTATAACTCTGCTTGGCCTACATAGACAGAGAAAAATAACAAAGTTCACCATTCAGTCACAGATAAAGAGGAGTTTTTTTCTTTTTAATTTGAAAACATGTATTATAGGACATTATCATTCAAGTAAATACAAACAACTCCTTCACATACAAAAGTAACTAAAGAGACACAATGATGTACCTATAAGCAGAGAAATATACACTATAGATAAAAAAAAAAAACATTGAGATATTTTTTCGTCATGTGCAGCATTCAAGAAAATATAGATAACATCAGCTTTCCAAAACATTCCATGTTTAGAGTTTGATATTAAATATCTATAACTTTTAAATAATGATACTGCATGCCAGAGCAACTGAGAGACATATTGCGCAATATACATTTTTAATCAAATAATAGAATTTCTAACTTAAATAAACTTTTAAATAAATTTCACAAATAAACAATTTTATGTATAAATGTTTATGACATCAATTTTTTTCATGAAGAACAATATTCAAACTTGTGACTGAATTTACAGAGATTAACCTTGACCATTTCTTGTTTTTATTACATAGGAAAAAATTCAACATTTTTAAAATCATTTTTTGAGATATTTTTTGTAATCTAACCAAATTCATCTATATTCTTTTTCATTTTATTTCCATCATCTTTTTTTTTTTAAATATCCCACATTCTGATAACAGAAAATCTGCCAAGAATGATGAAACATTGTAAGAACCTGGATGTAAATTTACTGTGGCTGAACCAGCGATTAAAGCACTTTCTAGACATTTTCGTCTTAGTGAATTATTTTCTCTTTAATTAGAGTAGCATTTTTTATATCAAAATTGTGGTTAGTTTTGGCATAGTAAACAACTAATGTGTTTTGTGTGTTGTTTTTAAATTAATTTTAATATTTAAATGCTAAAATCTTTTGGAGATATATAGCATTAAAATAATACTTTAAACTCTAATATTTATTCATAAATCTATTTATTCTCAGCTGCAAAAGATCATTTCCTTTTTTTTTTCTTTACTTGTGATATTCTATAAGAGTTTTGAATGAGAGAACTGCCATTATTTTCTGACCCAAATACACTGACAACTTTATCATCCATAACATCCTTCTCAGCATTCATTTCTGGGTCAAAATATCATCTTCAACCAGGAATTCACTATCCTTACTGTTTTTAGAAGACTTTCAGATGTGAGATTTTATATATATAAATATACATACTACCAATCAAAAATGACAGGATTATTTATGTATGAATTAGCCCAAGATCAGTGAAGTATCTGTATACAATCTACTTTGAATCAAATTGTTGTTCTCCAGGTCTCAGCTGGAGATCAGTGTAGTATCTGTGCACTCTACCTAACTTCGTATTCATAAGCTCATTTTAAACGTTTTTCCTATCGGTCCAGTTCACACTCTTCCCCAGTCTTTTGAACAGGAGTAGAGATCTATCCCTTGTTTCCAGTTCCTCTTTCACTCCCAGTAGCCCCTTGCATTTTAGTGGCATTATTGCCTTGCTTGGGGTGAATTCATTAGAAAATAAATTATTTCTAAAGTCTATTTTTAATTATTTTTAAGTGGGTGCTTATAGAAGAATTTTACATATTTGCTTCTGACTCCAAATTTCAAAGTTTACAAATGCAATTACAATTTTTATTTAAAAAGAAAATAATTAGGTTTATATGAGCAATGGAAATGACATGAAAAAGTTCCTGCATGACCACAATCTCATTCACCATCTTAACAGAAGAGATAATATCCTCTACATATAAAATACAATATCTATATAAATATATATTTTCAGTGTCTAACACATTTTACAGAGTGCACAGATACTACACACTGATCCTAATCATAGACAGGTACACTAATCCTTATACAAATAATCTAATCATTTTTTTTACAGGTACTATGCTAGTTATGTAAGTATTACATAACATTTCATTATTATGAGAAGTTGCACACAAACAATTCAAATTTTACAACTTGGGTGTTAAGATTAGTTGTGATGAGTGATGATGTCAAAAAATATCCTTGTAAAATATCTTTCTTGTAGGTCAGCAGATATTCGTGTGCATGTGTATTCACCAAAAACTTTGTTCCATTTCACTTACGAGATGGAATGAAAAGCATTTAGTTTTAACTAAATTCATTCAAAAAGATCATTTTCATTATATTGTGACAGCTGTCAGAACAACATGTAGTTGCCATTTAAATCTGTCAAAAAAGGCAAATTTTTATTTATTTATTGATTCTAACTTTAAATATGGAAGAAAATAAGCAATATTTTCATTGTATTATGATATCTTATGCAATGCAAAAACACAAAAATGAGACTAAGACAAAAAAGAAAAAATGCACTTTCTAAAAATGTTTTGTGATCAAATATTGCAGAGATTGTTAAGGACTTTTTACTGAACAAGATTCCACAGTCAAATAGAATAGTTGGTGTTGATAGCATTCAACTCAAGACATAACTTTCCAATACTCTATATAGTATTAGTTTTTATGATCAGTTTTTTTTATGCAAAAAATAAGGTAATTTCTTTTTTTTTTAATAGTTTAAAAATCATTTTCAGTGACTGGTTGCAGGTAAATTTTTCTGGAGGGATTAAAATTCAAGCCAAAATATTCAGGGGTCACACTATATATATATGAAGTCAACTTATACACAAGTATATACAGTAATCAAAATTATAAAAGAGAAAATATTCAAATCAGTCATTGATTATCATTTGCACCAGCTTGGTTATTTTTATCATTTTCACCTATAAGTGAAATAAAAGAAAAGAAAAAGGAAAAGAAAAAATCAAGGTCATAGAATTCCCCAGTTTTATTGAAGATAACTGACAAAACATTGTTTTTTCATTAAATTCTTCTTGCATTTATACAAGTATTTTCTTTTCTAGACATAAAGTGTGTAAAAACTGTCCGAATGTTCCATGGAGCCAAGCACTAATCTATTAGTATGTTGTTGTTTTTTTAACTGAATATGTAGATTAAAAAATATATATCCAGTCAAAAGAAACATCCCTGTTAATGGCTAATAGATTAGCCAAAAATGCTCAGAATCACAGATAATTTGTACAGTTTTTACACACTAAACCCAGAAAAGAAAATACGTGTAGAAATGCAAGAAGAATCGAACAAAAAGCTTAATCGCAGTGCTTTATCAGTCGTCATCAATAAAACTTGTATAAAAGTGAGATTGCTGCATACTTACACACACACAAAATCCAAATGTAAAGTTGTTAGAATTTAAATGAATAAAAAATAAGATTAGTTTTAAAAATAAAAGTAGCCTCCTGGTTCATGGAATTGATGAACTATTAATTGTGAGTCCAATCCTTTGGCCAAGTCATACAGACTTGGACTTAATGGACACAGGCCAAGCAATAACAGAGTAGTACTAAAAAAAAGAAACAAGATAGAATATTTTGTCTCTATTTAGTGAAATGAGAACAATCTAACTGTAGATTAAATACCTGGATAGATATACAGCTGAAGGCCAGAGGACACAACAACCTAAACATCGAGATAACAACAACAAAAATGGGGACACTAATCTCAATGTAAATAAAAATGATACGATATAAAACATACCATTCCATATTACAACAAATTTATTTTTCAGTTTAAATAAGATTATTTCTTGTCTATTCCAATTTTATTTACTTTATTAAACCAACACATTTCTGATTCTTTTAAATTCTGACAACTTCTTCAAGTCAGTGCACATGATACCCTATTCCTCTTGGGACCAATTCTTTAAAAAAAGTATCAGTGTTCTTCCTACTAAATTTTAGAAACAAAAATGGTTGAATTTGAATTTGATCTCCAGAAATCCAAGGGGTAGAAGCTTAAGGTAACATTAAAACATTGAATATCAGGATTGCCTGTGAAAATTCCCTCAAAACATATCTCAAAAATAGAATATTAATGATTTCACCCTCAACCCACAATCAATGAAAGTGTACAGTAAAAAAAAAAAAGCTGAATGTATCTGAGCAATAAAGCATTCATTATAATCAAAAAGAAGGAAGCAGATATTAAATCAGTTCCTGTTCTACTTCATTGCAACCATTTTTACATTTTTTAAGCAAGTCAATTATTTGCTATCATCCACAAAGAAAATTATTAAAAACTATTTTTGGATTAGCAAAAGTAAGTCTTGTTTTTCTTTAAATCATCCAGCATTGATCTATACAGTTAAAGAAAAGATAAATAAAAACAAAGAAAAATTGTATTTTTTTATGCCAAACAAGCAGAACATGTAAACACATTCTATTTAGGTACCTCCAAAGAGTCTCTAAAAAATGAGCATACATGATGAAAAAATGCCCCAAACTTAATAAAAAGCAAATATTTAGCATCAAAATCTTTATCTAATTATTAAAAGGAAAGACAAAACATTTTTGATTATTAAATTATATTTTTGATCCTTTTTAAAACCTTCAAAATTTTGGTTAAAAATTTAGTTTTTCTTGCATCAATAGGTGACCATAAAAGGGGAAATTTTTTGCATCTTTTTTGCAGTGAAAAACACAATGATTTAAAAATTCTTGCAAAAATCAGATAATTCTCAGATTTTAATGAAACTTTCAGGACTTATTCACAAATGAATTAAATTATTTTTTTAAATGTTTCTTTTTTAGAAAATCTTTATAATTTTTTTTTTTTTACATCTTTACATTAATTTTATGAAATTTCAAGAAATTGTTTTTTTTGTAGTACTTAATGTTTATAAAATCCAAGGAGAATTTAAATCATGTATTTTTTTTGGTCAAACAGGACCCCCAGATAAAGAAAATTTGCTCTGAATTGTAAAATAAAAACTGCAATAAAAGTAAGAAATTATTTAATTAGTAAGCTCTTAATTTTTTCGAGGAATAGTGATTTTTTTACAAGAATTGTTTTTATTTTTTTTTTAATTTTAATCAAAATAATTTATAAAGTTTTAATTCTTAAGATTTTGTATTAATTTGTAGCAGTCATTAATTGTTATTAAATTAAGAAATGGCAAAGCTTACAACATAACACAACCATGCGGCTGGTAGTACTGGGTTACATAGTACTAATAGTGGTTGGATCCTTTCTTGGAGTCAAAAACCATCTAGCACATATGCAAAGATGTAGAAATACCTGGGTTGGTGACATGTTCAGGCACAGTAAGCCCACTTGGATCTGTTAGCCTTTGTTAAGATATCCAACTAGGAGAAGGAAAACTCTAATGTAAAATGTTGACTGGTTCTTCTTTTTGGGTACATGCTGTTCCTGCTTAAAGGGAGTGGGATTCACCCAGTGAAATGTCTTTGTCCAATTTTAAAAATTGATACACAGCAAGCAGTAACCAAAAAAAAGCAATCATAAGCAATGAAGACTTGCTAGAGGTTTTAAAAGTTTGTCCAGCTTAAAAAGCCTTACAATGATATCTTGCGATGATCATACGCCCAAAATGTTACAGTGAAACTGAAATATTAAAATATCATTGAAATTATGGAGAAGATTCTTTAACTTATATTCTTTAATTTGACAAACAAAATTATAATTTTCCTTATAAAATTGTAGAAAATCCAACTAATTATAAAATATAATACTGTTATCTTGTTACTTCTGTTTGTTCGTTTTTTATTATACTAAAGCAAACAGATACATTAAAGAAGCTCTGCTATGATTTGAATATCTAACCTTGAGAGAAACAGATTAATCCCACTGTTTAAATATAAAGTGAAATTAACGTCTGTCATACTAAAGAAAACAAAGAGGAAGGAGGTAAAAAAAAATAAAAATGAAAATACAAAACTTAATTCAATGCATTTGACTTTTTCTTTTTGTAATACTTATACACTTATACTGCAATAAATATCTGTATAATTTACCCATACATAAATAATTGTATCATTTTTATGAATACTACACTAATGTTGTTATATTGTTCAAAATTTTCATTTCAAAAATCAAATCAGTGTTGATACGTGTTAACAATTCCACCAATATTTCTCCCAAATTTTATACCCAGTAGATGAAATAAAAAAAATAAAACATTGAGAACCACAAAAGGTCACTCTGTTTTTTGTAACAAATCATTTGTATTCAAGAGAATTTTCCCTGCTGAAATAGTTTGGGTACAGAGGGAGAGCATCTTATGAGTCTATATGTTTTTTACCTGCTATCAAACACAAATATTTTTAATTAATTCTTGGGTAAGATTTATTTTTATGAGATTTAATATGAAAATATTATTTAAAGGATTTTTTTTGTTTATTTTTTAAATTTTAAAGCTAAATTTAGAATACATTTTCACCAACATCAATCAAAATTGCTTCTGACTGACTCAAACTTCCCAGCCTGAATATCAGTTGCATTTAAATAAAAAATAAAAGAAATACTTAAAAAGATTCAAAGAGAAACTAAAATATGCTATTTACTTTTAATAATAAAAGAAAAATTCAGTATAATCCAAATAATTTATGAAAGATAAATTAGACATTGCTTTAGACATGAAGAAATTATAGATGGGTAACAACAATTACATACATCAAAATTTATTACAAGTCAATGTTTATACAATAAAATTGGTATTAACCAAATAATGTTGGAAAAATTTTCAAAATTATTCATTTACCCACAGAAACATGATTTAAACGAAATCACTGATAGATTAAATAGAGTAGAACCTACTATAAAATTTACCCACGAACTTGAATCGAATAATTCTCTACCTTTTCTAGACATACTACTTACTAGAAATAATAAACTAGAATTCAAAGTATATCGTAAACCCACATATATATATATATATATATATATATATATATATATATATATATGAGCGACAGATCGTAAGATCATAAGAAATATATAAGATCAAAAGAGAAACAAGATATTGTGAATTTATTACAAAGTGTGAAAAAAGTGAACAAATATCACAGAAAAATAAAAAATGAAACTGAAAATATTGGCAAAATAATAAGGGAAAAAAATAACTTTAATATTGTCTCCTTAAAGAGATTTGAGAAAAATTAAAAGAATAATAAGCAAAAAACCTGTATCAAACAGCAAGAAATTGGTTTTAATAACAGAAGAAAATATTTGAAGAGCTGGTATTGCAAACAAAAACAAAAAAAAGAGTCAGAATATTAGGAATATTGGCTAAAAACATGAGAACTACCAAACTACCTTTAAGTAAATGCCACAAAGAAAAACTTATAAATGGAACAAAAGAGTACATGAAAATTTATTTCTCAACGGTAATTTATAGTGATGAATGTAAAGCTACAATAGATGGATCTTATGGTTGGCTAAAAGTCTGAGACCTTTATGAAAAGTGTCAGCCAACACATCTTAGAAGATAACAGGTGGAGTAATGTTTTGGACTAGGATTGTAGGCAGTAAAATTGTAGGTTCCCTTCAAAGATGATATCAAGATAAATAGAGAGAATTAGTTTAAGTTCTTGAAAAAGACATTTTTGAGTGGTAGAGGTCACAAAGCAGACTAATAGCAATCTTGGCAAATATGATTTCAAAAACAATTAATGAAACAATCCCCAGCCTTCCCAGATAATAATCTAATAGAAAATATGAGATTCATCATTAAAAGTAGATCAGAAAGGAAAACAATATTCAAATAAAGAAGATCTCAAAGAATCAACAAAAACATCTGCATTAATACTAAAGATGAAACACATAAAAAAGTTAACAAAATCGATGGATGAAAGATTAATGAACATTACAGAATGTCAGTGTCCATATCAAGATACAAAATAATTATTTATTTAGGTACAGTTCACTGTATTCATCAAATATATGTTTCTATGGCCTATAGTTTTACTATTTATTTATAAATGTTGCACTTAGATTGTTTGCATAACAAAACCAGATACTCCTCTAAAAACATTAACAATAATTTTAATAAGGATTGATATTGTAATATATATAGGGTATCAATTAATGAGAACGCAAGACTTAATGTCTCAGACATCACATCACATTTTATTCAAGTTCAGACATTATCAATTACTATTGGCCAGTGTGTGTGTATGTGTGTGGCTCTGGGCTCACATACAAATGTGGACCTTAAATTCTTGCATGGAATATCTGAAAAAGACTACTTCCACTTTGAGAGTGGGTGTTTATATACCTTTCCCATACTTGCAACCCAGATGCAACTGGGCTGATCATGTGGGTCCACACTCAGCAACTAGGTCATCTCAGGTCAGCCCTACTCCTATCTTGATGGTTTGGTGTGACATTGAGTGCAAAGTCTATTCTGGCATAATGTTAGACAAGCCTAGCACATACTACAATATTATAAACTGAAACTCACAATAGATTGATTATATAAATATATACATACCAACATTGGTTGGTTAATACAAATTGTGTAAAAAAATTAACTTGCATAATAAAATCTGACAATAGAGACAAATCTCAATCCCTTTACATGCAGAGAAGGAAAGCAAAATAAATGAATAAAAATAGGGCAAAATGAATCAAGGTCTGAGCTTTGTGAAAGGAATTCTAATTACTCAGAAAAATGTGTACATGAGAAAGACTAGAGTAAGTTTTCAAACAGTTGCCACCACTATCACCATCAGCAAGTGACAATGTCTCAAGGACATTATCATAACAAGCTGTCCACTAAGCATTAAATGATGATAATATTTATGGGACATTTAAGTGAATTATATTCAGGTAGATGACAAAGGTCATTTTCCCACACCTTCAGAGTTGCATTCAATGTATTTTTAATCAATTTCCAAGCAAAAAGTGTTATTTCTAGTTTAATCTAAAGATTTTATCTGAAATTTTTATTTAAACAAAAAAGGAAATCTGTGGTATTAAAAGTTCAATCTACTAAAGCAGTATTTTCCAGACAACACAAAAGGTGTATTATCTAATTAGAAATGTACAGATTTTAAAACAAGAATAAAGTCAAAAATTGTACTTTGATTTTTTTCATTATCTACTTGTATATCCACCTGGTAATATTTTTTACCTAAAATAAATACCTTAGTTATCTATCAGTATTTGGTCATTATATATTTACTAGTTTCATGTAACCCTTTAGACAATGTGCCAAACATCTAAATGGAGGATACCTGCTTATCAACATTCAAAATAATTCCAGGATATCTGAACTCAAACATCAACCAATGCTTCCAATGAGAACAATATAACTTTCTCAGCTAGATTCATGGCTATTATATATCCTCCATATCAGATGATGATATCATAATCATGAATTTTGAGATGGAAACCAATTCACACATTTTTTTAAAATGAGAGCATGAAATAATATGTAATATACAATAGGGTGCTGAAAAATCCTTGACCCAACCAAGAAGGAATTAAATAACAAAACAAAAAAATAAATCTAATATTTGGTCAAATTTTGAAACTTTACAGTATCCTTTCATATACATACACACACACATATATATGGGCATATGCTATGATACATATTCTAGATCATATTATCTATACTATAATTCAGCCTGATTGTATATACAATCATTACACTTTTCTCCTGCCCAATCCCCATTTCTTCTCAGCTGAAATAAGTGAAGCAATTTGACCAGGAAAAGTGCATTGTGTGTCTTCAACAGATTAATGGTCATTCCAAAGAACTGTTGTACATATGCAGAGTGGTCCGAAAGTTTTGTCACCCCTATAAAAAGTAATGAAAACAATAGAAGGACAAGTAATACAAAGCACATGACCTGGATTCAGTTTATTCATTTTCATTGACACTGTCACACCTTGAGAAGGTCTGCATGAACACCATCATTTTCCATATTTTACAAAGCTATGCTTTGTTGCAAAGTATCTCTGAACGGTGTCCTTCAACTGATGGATATTCTGATATCATTCATGTAAAACTCTCTCCTTAATAATAGCCCACAGATTGTTGAAATAGAAAATTGTATTATGTGGGGGTGTGGGGACAAGATTTTCAGACCACCCTGTAGAACAAGTATGACAATAAACTACATCTGGCAGCAAGGCCTATAATCAGGAGATTGGATGTTTTGAGGAGTGTGGAACCACCTCTTAATTGCTATTGTTCCAAGGTCCACCCTTTCCCGGGGTGGTAGCACCTGTTACGATCCCAGCTACGGGCAAATACTGAACCCAAAAACAAAATACTATGAAAGTATTGTTAGGGCACAGTTGGAACGAAAATATTTTAGAAAATTTCACCCCCCTCTTAGACTGTAAGTATGAAAAATAAGGGTTTTTGTCACCTCTCCAGTTAGAAGGACAGGGTATTCTGGGTACAGGGAGTTCAGCCAGGATACCAAGGTGAGCTAGACAGATCTCCAAGGCCCATATCATTATGCACCCAGCAGCTCCATTCACCATCTAAACTGTATTTCAATTGATAGAGTTTTGTTAATAGTTTATGCTTTTGCTCCATCTTCTTATCTTTCTTCACACAACCAATTTCACTCCCTGGGAACATAACAAGTAAAAAAATACATTTTTACAGTAAAAATACCATACATATTTATAGTAAAATTACCAACAATGCATTTTATAGCAAAATGACCAACAATACATTTTGCCTGTAGTTGAAGGCATACAATTGCATTCAAAATATATTTAGTTGAAGCCATAAAACTGTGTTCAAAATATGTAGATTTCGGCATTAAATAACCTATAGAGGTATTGATATGCAGCTAAAGAAAATCAACCAACACATAGAACATCGCATGCTATTCGTACTTCAGTATTGGCAACCGTGGTCCAATAAATATTACATATCCAACCCATAGACCAGATTCTGACCCGGCATATAGTACAAACACTCATCAGCACATTGTTATGTCAGCCATGGCAGACTGTACAATATTCGCAACATGGATCAAAAAAATCGTGATCACCTATATTCTGAAAGAACAAGGCATTAAAAAAAAAAAAGAAAGAAAGAAAAAAGGAATGTGTATATGTGTGGATGTTTGACAGAACTATACTAGTAGATCAGACAGTGATAAACTAACAATGTCTTGTATTTACATTAGTCGGACTATTGTCCTCATCTTTGTCGCCATATTTGTCACAACGTTTCGGCCGTTGTACGCTCCGGCCTTCTTCAGGTAGTTGGAATTTCGAACCGAACCCTTTATTTCGATCACTGGGGTAGACTGTTCTAGTTCCACGAGCCATGTTTGATGGATGTCAGTTATCAGTTATCTCCTGGTAATTTTCCCTCTGAAAGTTCTCCACTGCAGTGGCTACAAGACAGACTAATCAAAATAAAATACCAACCAAATAATAAAAAATATTAAAATGCAAACAATATCTTCTAATTTAGATTCACAAAGAAATATATATCAATACGAGACATCTCCAGTCAAAAAAAAAGAAAGAAAAAAACTATCATCACACTTTTAATGTTTGTGATACAAAATACTAAACATCTATATATTAGTAAAGAAATCAAAGGTTACCTACTGAGACATGTGAACTGGTACATATCAATTCAATTGTTATAATCTCTCATAATAATGGAATTGAATAAAAGAGCTTTGAAAATATTTAAATGTATAATCTATGTAGGAATTTTTAGGGATTATCTTTATGATATGCTTTATACTAATTACATCTGTTGCACCAAAAAATCTTCTTTGGTCATCTCTCATACTCAATAACATCCTCAGAATTTTTAACTAAACCCTTTATTCAATTTACAGGATAGACTGTTATTACTACACTTACCATGCTTAAGGAACATTTCAATTAATTCTCTTTGTGTCATTTGCCCATTTCTTTCACTGAACCAGAGCATATGATTTTTCTACACTGTCTCCGGGATTGTACTCACAACTGCCAAGAAACCACTCTACATGCAAACCACCAATTTGCCACTGGGTGGCATGCCACTAGCATTTCCCACTGGTGTGTTAGTCTTGACAATGTTACGACTGGCGGACTGCTAGAGGCCCACCGGTGGTGCACCAGCGGCTGCCACCAGAGGACTGCTGATATTGCCATTGGCGGCCCTTCAGCAGGCCACTAGCTGTGAAGGCCTGAACTGGCGGAACCAAGGAATGTATTTCACCCAAATATCAGCCATGAAATAGTGGTAGAGCAGCAAGAGACTAACAACATTTCATCTGTGAAAAAGTGGTTGAAGAGTGGAAAACAATTCATCACCCACAAGGTCATTAAAATGCTTTTGAATTCTGTTGATGCTGAAAAGAGAATTTGGCAGCTCTGGCCCAGATGTAGCAGTAATACTCTATTTTGGATATCATGTAGAGATAGAGGACAGCAGAAGGAGTTAGGTACTTTCTTTCTCCCCCCCCCCATATCTTTAGCGATGGATGATATATGTTAGTTCTACTTGAGGTCTGGTGTGAGTTTGATTCCCAACAGATGTTCAAGGCAAGGAACTTTATTGAGAATTACAACTGTTCTTCATAAAACGCAGAGTCTGTGATGAAAAATTACTAGACTGGTTTTGGAGTTATTGAATGCTATAAGCCAGTTCCTCCCCAGTTGAACTGTGAGAGCAAGGTCAGAGGAGATATCAGCTGCCAGTTTCTGGTCATCTAGATTTTTGTTGGTGCTCCTATATCCAGGTAACCCTCATGGAAATTTTAACTGAACCCTTTATCTAATCTACAAGGGTAGATTGCTCTCATTCTGCTGTCCATGTATAGGGATATCTCATTGTGTTCCATTTTTACTCCCATTCAGAATGTATGTAAACTTAGAATGGAGGGGTGGGGGAGGCACATTTTTGTATGATAAAGTGCCAAAAGTATTCCTTATTTCTTGGTTACAACCGGTTTTATATATTTTTGTGTAAAAATGAACAACTTCATACAAAAAATGCTTACATATCATCAATATTTGACTAGCAAATAAACTGTTCATTCATGTAAGAACATTACAAATGTTCTTATATAAGTGATTTACTTTGTCTATGGGTTTGTTTTATATATTATCAAGGATATCTGGCATTGCCCTGGGAAAATAACTTCAAATATAAAACAGGAAAAAGTTTCCATTGAGATGGAATTGATTATTCTTTGTAAATCTTTTTTTCACCCCCTTTGGATTTAATTTTGGTATCTGCCATAAATATGACAAAGAAATTCTCACCCTAATGATTGCAATGGATGAAAAGACAACATTAGGTTTGCAGTGATATGCAAAACAACTGCAATTGCTTGTTTAATATTTTTATGGTTGAATATTCATGTCAGTCAGGAAGGAATTAGATTTGCCTACTTGCAACTTCTTATATTGCCAATTTTTGTCACTTAAGAATTTTAATTTCCTTATGGTCAATTGTATGCTCTTAAAAGATATCTCCTCTTTAATCAAAATAATCATTCTCATGAGTAAGCCCACAGTTTAAGAATTTTAAAAGTTAGAAAAACCTTTTGGTAAACTATTATCTCATTTTTCATAGAATGAACAGATTCATCTTACAAAGAAAGACCAAAAGCATTTACCTCAAAGAGTAATTGGTTGTTTGTGGACTTAAAAAAAGGCTTAATCATTGTCCTTGATTCATTTTTAAATTTAATTTTCAATGTTTTCCTTGAATGCATGCAGTAAATTATTTTGATTTTTGAACTACCACCATATTCATTCATTCACTGAGATCCATTCAACCTGCTGACTCATACCAGTTGCAATGGTGAGTGAGAGATAACATGATTTTTGTTAAAAGAATTGGCTTTCTCATTAATGGTTTATTATGTTGTCTCTTCTCAAACAACTTAAATGTATTCTTCTTATATGTATTCAGGACACTGCTGCCAAAGTAAACAGACATGTTTTTATATCATTCATTGAAAATAAAGAAATTTACAGAAAACAAAGAAAATGACAATTATTTATTATTTTTTATTTAATTATTACTTATATTATTGATTATTTGTTTATTTATCAAGATAATATGGTTATATAATACATTGTATATATTATAGTGCTCATCATCTGTTTATCACATTAATTTGGTATGAATTGCATATGTAACTTTAATAGTTTTACTATGAAATTTAAATGCTTTATATCTGCTAATTTGTGTATATATTTAACACAAGTGAATGATCCTTATTATTTACTTACAAGTTAACATTTTTAAACTTTATTTCATATTTGAAAAGAAAAGAAAGACAATGATTTTCACTTTTGGAGGAATCTTATTCTTAATTCTAACATTTATGTTTTTCACGTTTACTTATCTAAGGTTTATTATAATCACTTATTTTTTTAAAACTTCAATTTATTTCTCAAATTTATATACCACTAAACATTTTATAATAATAATAATAAATAGTGTAGAATTATTATTATTATTTTGAATTATTATAATATTAATACACTATATTAATATATTTTTATAGTGGCTAATTTATTTATACATTAACACAAATGACTCCCTTTATTTAAGTATTAACATAACATTAATAAGGAGAAATGGTATTTTTATATATATATATATATATATATATATATATATATATATTTTGCATTATTTATTCTTACTTTTCATTCTGTATAACTTATTGTTTTCTATTTATTAACATTCAAACAGTTTTAACAACAACAAAATTGTACTTATATTATTTATTATTCTTAACAAAATATAATTATCATATCAGATAATGATTCATTTGCATCTATAAAAAAATACATTTCTAGGTTTATATGTTATTAAAGTAGGATATAGAATCCTGACAAAATTTTTAAGGAATTTGCCAAATGGAAAACATTTAATTGAAAATAGATTTGATTACGTTTCACCATTCAAGCCTTCAGATCCAAATTAACCAGATTAAGTCTTAAATGGTGAAACGCGTAATCAAATCTATTTTCAATGAAACATTCTCCATTTGTCAAATTTCTTATATATATATATATATATATATATATATATATATATACACATTAATGAGGTTCTTATAAAAGGTAAAATTCCTTAACTTTCTCATTAAAAATTTAATTAATTTTAACTTGAATTTTCTACTCAAAATTCAAGTGATCGAATTCTATGTTATGTTAATATTCCTGAGATTTCAACTGCTGGGGGTAACCTTCAGAGAAATTTTAATAATTCAATAATTGCCCCTTGGCCTGCAAGGTGGTCTATAGCCTTATTCGACATCCTTCCTAGAAATGATGTCTTGATAAAAGTGCTCAGCCTCCTATGAACAGGTTAATAGAAGTAAATAGGTTTACCTCTTGCCCAGCCTAAACTCTTTCATGTTTATTGAACAGGAGTAGAGGTTTAACCATGGTTCTTGTTTAGGATTGTGGTTTTTCTTCCATAGCCATAATGATTTAAATATCCTAACTTTTTGATGATCTAAATCATCAGTGCCTGCAACTTTCTATTTTAAGGGTACCAAGTAGGTAGTTTTCTGGTTGCTGCATCCTGGCAGACAGAAAAGAGAGCAAACTCTTTGGCAACGCTTAGAAAGGTTACTCTAGTCAACAGGTGCATAATATTAGGATATTTGTAGTGCCATGTTGTATGTATTTCCAGTGGTCAACCCTGAGGCCACATTAGTCTCCAGTTTCTATTACCACAGACGATAGTGACATTTTAGCCTTTTTCTTTTGTAAAATTCAAATAATCTTTTCATGACAGTTACAAGAAATATTATGAGTAAACAAAAAACAAAAATCACCTGCCCAGCTCAATATTTCTTCCTGCAAAATTTGTATTAATTTTTGTAGTGTAAAATATTTTCTCTTAAAACATTCATTAAATATTAGCACTTTGTGAAACTAATTTAAACTCTTCTATCAATAGCAATGAATTCACTGTTCCAGGTTATCTTCCTCTTTGTCAAAAAGATTCTGAGATAAATATATATAGTTTTGGTGTTTAAATCCGGGAAAATCTTTGCACACACAGAAAATAATCTCTTGAGTCCCAAATGATTCTTTCATCTGCATTCTACTTTCTTTATTGCACTCTGTTAAGTATCTATTGGTGATTTTAATGCTCATCATGTCAAGTGGCTTAAGCATTCTAATGTTACTGATGTTCTTTATTTGATTTGTTCCTTACACCATCTCCAGGCTCTTGTCAAGCATTGCAACTGTTCTCTTGGCAATTCAGATCACACTGTAATATCTGCTGATATTCAAATCATCTATTAGACATGAACATTCTATTCACAAGATTTTTTTCCTATTACTAGCTTACTGATTGGGATTCATTACATGATTTTCTTCCCCTTGGAGTAAAATTTTTAACCTTCCTATTAAAAATTGTGACACTGAGGTTTCTTCTTGGATAAAAGATATCCTCAATGCTTTTGTGCCTTCTTGGAAATACCAGGTGAAACCACACTTTTTTTTGCTGACACACTGTTTCATCTCTAACAAGTTTGGTTCTTGTGACTACTGGCAGCACCTTAATAGTCTGTTAAATAAGAGTAAATCTTCTATTCCTCTTTTCACTCAATTTGAGGTGTTATCTTTTGCTGATAAAGCAAGATGTTTTACTCACAAATTCTTTTCTAATTCTACTCTTGACTCATCTAGAGTATTGTTACCTGACTTTCCACTTTGAATAAAGACAAAAGGAAAACTTATCTTTACAGATATACTCATCTTATCAAACTTATATTTTACTGATATACTCTACCTGAAATTTTTACATGCATCATCATCTATGTTTTCTGCTATCATCTCTAAATTGGATCCTCACAAAGCATCCCTGCAATAGTCCTTAAGAAATGTGCTCTGAACTGGCTCCTGTTCTTTTTAAACTTTATAATAAATGCCTTGCTGATTCTTGCTTTCCTGCTTGTTAGAAATCCTCTTTCCTAGTTCCAGTCCTTAAGAACTCAGGCAAACTGTCTGATCTTTCTATCAGCCTTCTACCTCTTTTTGGCAAAATACTAGAAGCTCTAATCAACTCCGAATTTGTTAAGTATCTCACCTTACAGGGCCTTCTTTCAGACAAGCAATATGGCTTTCACTTCTCTGAGTCAACTGATGATGTATTAATGGTTATTACTGAAAAAGTTTATCAAGCTTTAGACAAGAATGGTGAAGCTTAGGTTGTTGTTTGAAGGCATTTGACAGAGTTTGGCATGCTGGTCTCCTTCTCAAGTTAAAAGGTTACAGTATTTTTAGACAAATTTTTGATCTGATTCAATCTTTCTTATCAAATAGTGAAATGAAAGTGGTCTTGAATGGCCACTCTTCTAGATTGTTTTGCATAAATGCAGATGTTGCCACGGCTGTATCTTTGAATCTACATTGACCCAAATTTTCCTCAACAACCTTCCCAATGTCATCAGTTCTTAAATCAGTATCTATATTGATGGCACAATTATTTATTCCTGTCTTAATGGTAAGTCAGTTTGATAAGGTTGAATTGGCAGCTGATCTCAAAAATGATCTACAACCTGTAATTAACAGAAGCAAGAAATGGTTTGTTAATTTTAATGCCTCCAAAACAAAAATCATCTTAGGGAACTATTTTTTACCTTTTATCAACATGGCTGATACTAACTTCCAGGAGAGGACTAATGTTTTCTGCTGACATGAAGTGGAAAGATAATATTGAATCAATTGCTAGGTCTGTTGCTAGGAAAGCTAGTTCACTGTGTTATACTAAACAATTTTTATTACCAGAATCTATCTTACATATTTATAAGTTTACCATCTGTCCATACTTTGAATATTACTGCTACATCTGGTCTTGATGATTCTGCTATATATTTAGAGGCTATTTATAAAATCCAAAGAAGACTCTACAATGACCTGTCATCACGGCTTCACTCATTTTCCCACTGCTGTAGCTTCACTCTGCATTTTCTATAAATATTTTCGTGTTAATTATTCTGATGAACTTTCTTCTTTGGAAGCTAGACTTTATGAATTTAAGTGCAGTACTTGATTGGTAGCAAGGTCTCATCATTTTACAGTTGAAATGGCTGCTAGATGTGACCAGAAGTTCTATGTTAATAATTTCTTCTATTACACTTCTAACTTATGGAACTTATTTCAGGCTTCCTGCTTTCCAGTTAAGTTTCATCTTCAAAGATGTAAATGCAATGTCAGTTGTTATCTTATGTCTTCTTAATTTCTCTTCTTCTGCTGTTCTCTCATCTTAGCAATGTTTTTCTTTTCCTCAGATTCTTTCACACTCAGTAACCCTTTGTGTCTTAATGGCTTTGCTTAGGGTGGAATGGGTTTTTTTTTTAAAAAAAGGACATAACAAATAAAATAAAAAAGTTGTTACTGAAAAAACTATTCTAATATCCAAAATAAAACAAATGTTTAGTTTGACAGGACTTTATGGTACACAAAATTAGTGCTTCTCCCATTTGGTGCCATGATGAAAAAGTTGTTTATGGATTCAACCCTAGAACAATCACAACAGAGCAGGAGAAGTCAGGTTGTGACAAGAGATCTTCAGAAATTGTCTTTGTATGTTGTTGGTGGTCATGCCAATGCCAACCTTACTGGGAATTGAAGCTTGGCTGTTGGAATTATAGTGATCCTGGAAATGAACACATTCTCCTTTTATCCTGTTCCAGTTAGGATAGTTGCCTTGATAACATATATGAGAAGTTGCTTGGAAGCTATGCAAGTTCTATTACACAACTTTGGAGAGTCAAGATTACCGAGATCATGATGGACCTTCTAACTTTTCATTGAAGACTGTGGAGAGAAACATTTTACAGCTCAAGAGAAATGAGTCCTTCATCTAGGTTCCAAAATGTTCTGAACTATGTCACTTGACTTGTACAACTGATCAACTTCAGGAATCTGTTGCTAAAGCATTGAGTTTATTTCTTTGACTGCTTCATTTTCTAAAGCAAGAATACTTTCCTCACAGAACCACAACTTCTGTAGAATCATTTTTTTTTTTTTACATTTAAAATTTTAAATGAAATTTAATCCAGAAGATTTTAGAATTTTTATACGAAAATGCTTTTCAGAGTTTCACAATGTTTTACAAAGAAAGCAAAAAAAAAATTTAACCCTTTAAGTTCTGTTTTTTGTTGAAAATAAAAACAAATTAAAAAAGCTATTTTCATGCAAAATTTGATCTCTGGTGATCTCTAGTTACCTTGGAAAATATCACCACCTATCCTATCATATTTTTCTCTATATTATCCCCACATACCAATTTACCTGAAACAATGTATTTTTTCAGCTGCAATATATATCATGCAGCTAAAAATAGCATGCTGTGCTATTTGATGACATCTGGTGACCTCACATAGCCTATGGAGATCTTCATGCCAAAAATTGGATTACAGTAAATGATCACATATACAGATCGATACATGCACAGCTTGCAAAATACCAAGTCGTTAGCCTCCATATTAATTTACTATATTATCCTTAAGCATTAACAAAGGTCTGGACTCTCTTATACATCAGATGGTGAATGGCATCTTGCAATACATTATTCCATGTCTTTTGCAACTATAGACACAAGAATAAGTAGGTAAGGTAACTGAACAAGTAAAGAATCATTCCATCATGCCTCATACATGTTCAATGTGGAACAGATTCCATGACCTTATTCAATGCTCCTGCCACAAATACCAAAGGTAAGTGAATGTTGTGACTTAAAGCATGATGCCAGGAATTAGGTCTGTATGCCGCGAGTGAATACACTCTGGGCCCAGAGTACATGCACACAATCATCTCTTGCATAAAAGCAAAACCTACAGTCATCATGGAACACTAGAAAGTATTATTCAATTCCCAAGGTGACTCACATACAATACCACTCTAGATATACAATGGTGTTGTGGTGTAAGGTGAAGTCTGGCTAGAGATGTGTCTGTCCATAGTCCTAATGCAAGTAAACAATTCTCTACTATGTTGATCCTTCTGGGACCACATTTATTCCGATCTGTGCTGTAGACATCTACTAGTGCTACTTTTACAATGCATCAATCACAGTGAACATCTGTACTACAAGACCATCCAGAAATTGTTTTGATTAGTTTAACATCAAAGCACTGCCAATACATCACACATATTTATCCAAAGTAACTATCCATTCTCTTGCAGAGCCATATTCCAAATGCTCTCAAATGGCTCCAATGGAAGAAAAGGAGCACATGTGTATCTCTGTAGCATGACAATTACTTGCATTTGACCCTTTCACTACACTAAACATTATTGCAGCACATGTCACTCTCTAAAGCCCAGATAGAGAAGGTGCACTGGTATGAATGTTACTATATCACAAGATAACCTTAGACATGAACCTTTTTGCAGAATATCTATTACTATCTAGCATTTACATTTCACCTAGGCCAAAACTGGTATCAACTTTAAGGATGTTGCAACTTGCTATTTTTCATCATATATATATAAGCAAAACAATAAACAAACAGAATCAAATGATAGTGTCAGTAAGTGGACAGAATTACCAAACATGGTTGAAATAAAATGTAAAAAGATGAAATGAAGGCTTAAGTTCAGATCCTGAAAGGTCATTAGAACATCATGATGAGGTGAAATGTAGAAGGAAATGGGAAACTGTTTGAAAAAAAGAAATAAAAATTTAAGGAAGATGGGGAAAAAAATGAAAGCAAAGAGACATGTATTTTTTGTAACCAAGATTTTAGTAGACAGTTTATTTTGCTAGCAGCTTCATCCTTAGTTGTTTATCATAACATTTTGACAGAGGCATTCTACAGATTTATTCAGGTATATAGGAAACTCCTAAGTGATTGAATTATGCATCTGAGGACAAACAATGAAAGCACTGGTTGTAACGGAATTTCATATAAAGGGACAGATCAATTCTTAAGCTGAACTGTAGTGATAAAAACAGCAAGGATGAGGATCCAAGTAGATATAAATAATGGAATATTGATGACCCATAGCAAAATCTAAACAATATTTAATAAATAATCAATATGACAATAACTAACTAATGTTTCTACTCATAACTGAACTTAGAACAAATGACACTTAGTAGATTTGAAAAATGCTATTAGTATTATACAATAAATGAAATAGATTTGAAAAAACAAGTATAATATGTCAAAAAATCTGCTCAAATTTTGAGTTTCTGCTTTTAAGAATGAACACATTCCAACTAAAAAGAACTAAGAATCAATAATGATCCTCAGGTTGAATATTAAAAGAAAAAAAAAACCTTTTTCACAAAGTAATTAAAGCAGACAACAAAATGAAAAATGTTATCTCCACAAGTACAAGTCTATTAAAAAAAAAAAATTGAATAATAGCATCATAACTGTTTGTTGCAAAATAAAATCCTAACATTTGCCTTGATAAAGTCCATCATAGTCAGTTAAAGTAAGTTTTCCTATATATATATATATATGATAAAGATATAGTTTTAATGTATGCTATATTTATGGGTTAAAGTGCTCAATACAATATCAGGGATAGAGCATATGTAAATATAAATGGACATTAAACCCAGTATATATAACATTTTTTTTGTTTGTTTGCTTGTAGAGAAGGTTGTAATAGACTGTTCTCTATGTGAACTAAACACCACTTGTTTCCAGGGAAAATGTAGGATAAAATTGATTACATTTCCTGCAACTGTAATAAATCAATTCAAAATGTTGCTCATCAGCTGATGATTTGTAGATGTTAGCCTTAAGCAGAACAGAAATGGTTGGAGATGACATCACAGTAACAACATCGGTAGCCTTCATTGAAGTATATAACATGACATAGTAATTACGTCTTAATGAAACATACACTGCTTGCTGTCTAAATATAAGACAATTGTGTATTGAGAAGCAACCCCTCTTTTATACAAGTTTAATTAAAGACAACTGACAAGGTATTGTAATTAAGCTTTTAATTCAATATTTTTTCTGTTCATATGTCTCCTTTTTTTAACATAAAGTGTGTAGAAACTGTCAAAATGTTCTATATATACAATATGTAATATCTATGAATACAGCCACAATGTGCTGACAGTGGAAAATAAAAAAACATTCCCATCACTCTAGAAACATAAAAACACATCTACACATTCAGTTAAAAATAAAAAAACATCCATGATAATGACTAATAGAATAGCCAAAAGCACTTAGATATACAGGAAATTTGGAGAGATTTTATACACTTTATATCTAAAAATAAAATACTTTTATATGAACACAAGAAAAATTGACTAAAAAGCTTAATCCCAGTACCTGGTCAATCATCTTTAATGAAACACACATATATGAAATATTGATATCTATTGCTTATATTATAAACTAACGAGTACTTATTGGTATTTCCAACACAGCATAAACATATAGTAGCATGCAACATAACCTGTTTTATGAAGTGCTTTTATTACATCATCTTTTGAGAGGATTGTTTATCTCAATATGTACTGCAGACTAATGAGAATTTTTTTATAGTTATTTATTTCTAGTAAATGGTAATTTTTTCGAAAACGAATCAACACATATCCAAAATATAATTCTTTCTGTTAATTTCAATGTTTTATTGAAAATTTAGGTTTACTATTAGGTTGGTGCAAAAATAATGTTTTCTCACATGAAGTTGAACGTCAAAAAACAACATTATTTTTGCACCAACCTTGCACTTTTTTTAATCTGTAAATTTGGTAAGTTTCCATGTGTATTTAAATGAGACTTAATTGAGTTATGGCTAGAGAGATGTAACATGACATGTAACTGTAACATGTATGAAACTGGCACAGTGAAAGCCTGAAAATCAAAATGTTAAACAAATTGGATTTATTTTGAAACCAAAATAAATCAACAAATTATGTTGTAGAAATCCTTCAAACTCTCATTTTTCTGATATAATGAAATTAAACATCAACACATGTAACCAAAATATCTGTTGAAATTTAAAAACAGATTTTTAAAACATTATGGGTAATATTTTTTTTAAGTGTAGGTATGTCATGTCAGCTGTGAAGATAACATTTTAAATTTTCAAGTCATAATTTAAAGATTTATTTTAAACATAGAAAATCCATTGGTAAATATCAATCTATATTTCATTATTCCATATAGAATGTGTTATTACAAATTTCCATTCATGTTATTTAATGGTGAAATTAGTCATTTCCATTCAGAAAGCATTTGGTACTGTAACTTTCAGTTGAAATTTATAAAATCTTTTTTTTGAGGGGGGGGTCAGATTTTCAGGAAATAAAATTTTTAAAGCCCACTTTTATATCTCTTTCTAGCATTAATAGAAGTTTCCTTCCAAATCTCTTGACAGTAGTGTCATAATGATTATATCGTTATTTTTCATTCTACTTTCATGTGCTACCCATTTTTATTGTTGCTGCTGTTGAAAATCTTCACATGATTGCATCAAGCAAAGTTGCATCAGTATTTTTTGCAGTTGGGAATTGGTATCATGTCAGTGGGATTTAGTATAAATTGATGCTAACAATCATGTTTTTTTCTTTATTTAATGCCTGGGTTTAATGTTTTCATACTGACACAGATATATGTCTGACTGCTTATTTGTGTGTGGGGTGGTGGTGTCGTATTCTTCAGGCAACATCAAAAACCCTATTTTTCAATTAACCAGAATACCATTTGGTTGGGTTTTAATTATCCTTATATGGCAACATAAGTACAGTCATTTTGCTGCACATAAGAAAACATTATCAATACAGTGAGAAATGATTATTAACCTATTTACATGGTTCAAACTGTTGTCCTCATTATTTCTCTCACCTGTCTATATTTCTGAAGTGAGGTATTTTAACTATTTACATTATTCACATTGTTCAGACTGTTGTCCTCATCTTTATTGTTACATTCACAATGTTTCAGCCATTGTACACTCCAGCCTTCTTCAGGTGATATTTGTTTAAATTTCAAACTGAACCCAGAGCAGTCAATCAGTATGTTGCCGTTTCTGAAGATTGGTTTGACGACATTTGTGTAGGCATTCTTCTCATGTTTATTTCCTGAAATGAACTGACATATAACCTTCACATTCCCTGAGAAGCCTGCAAATTCTAACAAAAAAAGAGAGGCCGAAACGTTGCAAATGTGACAAAGATGAGGACAAAAATCCAAACAATGTAAATAGTGTAAATAGTTAAAATACCTCATCTCAGAAATATGATGGAATTGATGTTTGACAGGACATTAGAAAAATCCAAAGACTTCATTTCTACTGAAAAGTCACTGAATTTATTTCTTTTGGTAAAGGAATGAATATATTTTGTGTACATGATTACCATTTTGCAGCAAATCCTGTTTCTTAGGGGAAACTACCATAAAAAAATTTATTAAATAAAATTAAATAAATGATATCCCTGCAGTTATGACAAAAGATGTAATACATTAAAAGAAGTTGACACAGAGGCTAAACTGACTGAGTGTCAAAAGGGCTGCTTCAGCAGAACCAAATATTAAGGGAAATTTATTTTAATCAAACATATCAAACACAAACTGATAATGAACAACACTTCAGTGGCTTTTTCGCATTAAAACAATTGAATTTATCAAAGAATCAGTAAAATTAAAGTACTTTGCAAAAAAGTACAAACAACAGAGAACTGTTGAGATTGAACTATAAAATGAAAACTCTTTGAACAAAAAGATTATTGTTTATGAAGCAAAAGAGAGAAAAAAAATCTTAATTTACATTTATGTTTGTTGTTTTATTTTTTCAATGACACAAAAATAAGAAAAAAATCAAATAAAATATTTAAATAAAAGATGAAAGTAACTTATTTGGAAATAATAAAAATTGGATTAATAGATAATCATGATTATGGAGAAAAGAGATGCAGTTAATATTTCAAGAGTTATTGAAATCATCAGCATCATCATGACATTATGAAAATTAAATAAATATCACAAAGTCAATAAACAAACATCATAAAAAAGAAAATAGATTCAGCCAACAACAAGGGTCACATCTTTATATTAAAAAAACAAGAGATCAACACATCTACTTTTTTTTGTTTTTATTCATTTTTCAACTTAATGACAGGAAATTTTTGTAAACATTTTTTGCCTATAATGTTTAACTCTTCTTGCCAGTGAAAAATAAAATTATCAGCTTTTCAATGGCAATGCCAATGGGTATTGTCTTATAATAATGAAGGACTGAATATCAATGGGTATTGTCTTATGATAACGAAGGACTGAATGCCAGTGGGTATTGTCTTATAATAACGAAGGACTGAATGCCAAGTGGTATTGTCTTATGATAATGAAGGACTGAATATCAAGGGGTATTGTCTTATAATAACGAAGGACTGAATGCCAGTGGGTATTGTCTTATGATAATGAAGGACTGAATATCAAGGGGTATTGTCTTATAATAACGAAGGACTGAATGCCAAGTGGTATTGTCTTATAATAACGAAGGACTGAATGCCAAGTGGGTATTGTCTTATGATAATGAAGGACTGAATGCCAAGTGGTATTGTCTTATGATAACGAAGGACTGAATGCCAGTGGGTATTGTCTTATAATAACGAAGGACTGAATGCCAGTGGGTATTGTCTTATAATAACGAAGGACTGAATGCCAAGTGGTATTGTCTTATGATAACGAAGGACTGAATATCAAGGGGTATTGTCTTATAATAACGAAGGACTGAATGCCAGTGGGTATTGTCTTATGATAATGAAGGACTGAATATCAAGGGGTATTGTCTTATGATAACGAAGGACTGAATATCAAGGGGTATTGTCTTATAATAACGAAGGACTGAATGCCAAGTGGTATTGTCTTATGATAATGAAGGACTGAATATCAAGGGGTATTGTCTTATAATAACGAAGGACTGAATGCCAGTGGGTATTGTCTTATGATAATGAAGGACTGAATATCAATGGGTATTGTCTTATGATAACGAAGGACTGAATGCCAGTGGGTATTGTCTTATAATAACGAAGGACTGAATGCCAAGTGGTATTGTCTTATGATAACGAAGGACTGAATATCAAGGGGTATTGTCTTATAATAACGAAGGACTGAATGCCAGTGGGTATTGTCTTATGATAATGAAGGACTGAATATCAAGGGGTATTGTCTTATGATAACGAAGGACTGAATATCAAGGGGTATTGTCTTATGATAACGAAGGACTGAATATCAAGGGGTATTGTCTTATAATAACGAAGGACTGAATGCCAAGTGGTATTGTCTTATGATAACGAAGGACTGAATATCAAGGGGTATTGTCTTATAATAACGAAGGACTGAATGCCAGTGGGTATTGTCTTATGATAATGAAGGACTGAATATCAAGGGGTATTGTCTTATGATAACGAAGGACTGAATATCAAGGGGTATTGTCTTATGATAACGAAGGACTGAATATCAAGGGGTATTGTCTTATGATAACGAAGGACTGAATATCAAGGGGTATTGTCTTATGATAACGAAGGACTGAATATCAAGGGGTATTGTCTTATGATAACGAAGGACTGAATATCAAGTGGTATTGTCTTATGATAACGAAGGACTGAATGCCAAGTGGTATTGTCTTATGATAACGAAGGACTGAATGCCAGTGGGTATTGTCTTATAATAACGAAGGACTGAATGTCAATGGGTATTGCCTTATGATAACAATGGACTGAATGCCAAGTGGTATTGTATTATGATAACGAAGAACAGAATGAATAATGCAAATAAAATTAGAGGAGAACAAAAAACAAACAAGTGTCAGAAGTTTTTGATATGAACATAGAAATGAGTATGCTATAATAATTGCAAAAAATATATCTACAGACTCAAAAGAAAATATTCTTTTAATAAGCGGAAAAGATAAGATGTTTTTATGGTAGTAAATCAGTGGAAATATAAACTCAACAACTACCTTTCTTGTCTTTACACTTCTTAACTTTATTTATTTTTCGGATATACCTTGCCTTTTGTATCATGAAAATTTGGCAGAAGGATGTTGGATATGGTAAAATTTAGCAGACCGGATTTTGTTTTCTGAACTGCAATAGTATACTGCAAAAGTTCCTGCATACTTGACAATGGATGAGACCTAATTATTCCAAGTCAAATGGAAACTGCAGAGGCACATAAAGTAGCACCTTGTGTCTAAGATGAAAATTAAATTTAGCATCTTTGAATTTTTATTACAGTAACTAGTAAACAGCAAAAAAAAGAAAAGAATCTATCTATATTTCTGAGATGAAGTATTGTAACTATTTACATTGTTGTCCTCATCTTTGCCATATTCACATTTCAGCCGTTGTATGCTCCAGACTTCTTCAGGAGATATACTATATATTAGAATTTCAAACCAAATCCTTTATTTAGTTCATGTAGATGGCCAAGTGCGTACAATGACCAGAACATCAAGAATATGGCAATAAAGATGAGGACAACAATCCGAACATTGTAAACAGTATATATAAAAAAAGAATGTTTAATTGTTATGTAATACCAATCTTCTTGTAGGGAAGTGAATGCTAAACAATCTCCTTACAGATGAAGATAATACTTGAGGCAACAGAGATGTGGTTCTACAGAAGGATGTTGAGAATACCATGGATGGAACATGTGAGAAAGAAATTTTAAGGAAAATGGAAACAAAGGTACACTTTTACTTAGAATCAGAAAGAGACATCTGAAATTTCTGGAACACATAATGAGAAAAGAAGGCTTGGAAAATTTGATACTCACAGGACAACAAGGATAGAGGGAAACCCCAAATAATGTAACTAACAAGCTGAAGTAAGTGGGTAACAGAACAAGGACTGAGAGAGATAGTAAGATAAACATTACTTAGAACAACAAAAGATAAGAAATTGTAGAGAGCCATGATCACCTACGTCTGAAAGGATATGGCATATAAAAGTTGAGAGAAGAATTCAAATAATTACAAAGATTAAAAGAAAAAGCTCTTTCCAAGTTAAACATGTATTTAAGCAGTAAAATATTGCCTTAATGGATATATCATTTATCTGCCTACCCTCAGGTTGAAGGCTCAAATCAAGGCAGGATAATAAATTTTAGCACTTAAATGCTTTACTTCAGTACAAGCAGGCACTTGGTCAGAAAAAATAGTATATGTAGACAAACAGAATATTTTCCCTTCAGTTATTAATGTAAGTGTAACATTTGGATAGAGAAAGAAACAGAATTATAGAGAATGCACTTTACACTTTATAACCTTTCACCAAAGAAGTTGCTTTTCCTTTTTTTTTTTAGTGGGAGGAGAGTGGGCAGCACATTCTTTACCATAATAAGAATGATTTAAGAAAATTACTCTGCAATCATTTGTTTGATAATGGTCAATATATTTAAGCAGTAAGTATTTCTTATAAGGATAATTACATATAAAACAAAACTTATTTATAACTCAAGTTGTTTTTATGACAAATTCTTACAAACAGAACCAATGAGGTTTCAAGGCAAGCAAGTTCAATAATAACTGGGCAAACAATGATTAGAAGTCATTTGCAAGAACTATTTCCGAAGGTGGCTTGTCCAACTACAGCCAATGTTTAGTACCAACAAAAAAGTATTAGGCAAGTATAATTACTAAGTAAGAGTAGGAGATACTTGAGGAATGGTTGGTGAGGTGAAATTTGAAGTGACAAGAAAGAATTGTAGGCAAATGACATATGGAACAGTTTAAGTGCCACTTTTCATTTTTTTTTTTTGAGTCCAGTGCCAAAAATAATTCAGAAGAAGGGAGAGAGGACAAAGAATATTTAAAAATCAAGGTCCAGTCAACTGAGAGGACCGCAGGGGTGGGGCGAGGGGATTTATAAGTAAAGGGATTGTTTCATAATGGGGTTATTTCGTATTTGGTTTCATCAGTCATGGAAAAAGGATTTATGATGACGTCTGAAGAATACCCCCACACTCACATGTCAGTGTGAAAAGAAAGATTAAAACGAAACATTAAATTCTCGCCAGAATCTATCTTACACCTTTATAAGTCTGCTATTCATCCATGCATTGAATATTGTTGCCACACTTGATCAGGTACTGTTGCTATGTATCAGAGATTCTGGACAAAATTCAAAGAATCTGCAATTTTATCAGTCTGACCTGGCATCTCAGATTCAGTCACTTTCTCAGCATCGTAACAGTTTTCCTGTGCCTTTTCTCTGAATATTTCCATGATAATTGTTCTGATTAGCTTTATTCTTTGGTATCGCAACTTCACAAATCTAAGTGCAGTACTACAATGGTAGCTAAATTTCATCATTTTACTGTTGAAATGGATAGATGTAACCTTAAGTTTTATGTTAACAGTTTCTTTGTTCATACTTCTCACCTGTGGAAATCTCTTCTGGCTTTACTGTCAACTATGATCTTCAAAAATTTAAATGCAATGTCAATCAAGAAAATGTTTTTTAAAAAATACTACTTTTGATGGCGAGCATCACTAAATCCCAAAGACATGATCTCAATCGACTTGAATTCAACCCAACTGCAAATATTGATACCGCTTTTCTTGACAAAATCAAACATGCCACATAAAATATCTGTAATGAAGTTGCTGTGCCAATTAATGATGATAACACAAGCAATTTAACGAGAAGCAAGGAACTTGTATCTTCCACATTAACATTAAATTTTATTCCACTTCAATAAGTCATAAGACACTATCAGTTAGAGTGCATGCGATTGTCCCCATCACCCCTGATCCAAAAAATTGGACCTTATATTTTCATCTGCAATGCTTGACAGACTGCCTAAATTCTCTCTGGAATGATTGTTTATATAATTGTGTATATTATGATTCTTTCACATGCTTGCAAAATTGGATGCAGCTGTGAGTTTATGTGATTCTACATTTGGTGGCTGAGACTAACTTCCGATCAACCCTGTAACTGATTTCCTTTGAGTGCAAATTTAATTCAGACATAATATTTCATATCATTTAAAACAGTGATCAAAACAACAAAGATCAAGATACTAATTGAAAAATAATAAAAATAACTGTACTTATAAAATTCAAAGGATTAAGTTTTACTTGGCAACAAGTAACACACCACAGCAATTAAATGTATTGAAATTAGAAATTATTTTTAAAAAAAATAAACACAAAATGTTTCTTTAGCTTCTTTATTGCTATAATTAATTAATGTGATTCAACTCTTCAAGATAATGTTCTCCTGCTTTGCCTAGTCCACAGATTAAATTGATAATTTAAGCAGTGGAATTTGAGAAGAGGATTACACTTTTGTGTCTTTTCTAAGTAGAGGCTCCCACATATTCCATGATAGGTTGAATAAAACAATCGCTTTAGATTCAGTGAATATCTTGATTTTTCAAAATTATATAGAAATTGATTCACTAGTCCAAAAGAATCAGCAAATGATTATTTTCACAAGAACAACAAACACTAAGCTAGGACAACTAAGATAAATACATTTCTTCAAATCTTTCAAATTATAAACCAGGATTGAAAATTAATCTATGGACAATAAAACATTACTTTTGGACAACTGGTTAGTTTTTAGGGTCAATGACAGGACAATAAAAAAACGTTTTTAATTAATTTAATACATTTATTTTAAAAGCAACTAATGTCTTAGAATAAAAAAAAATTCTTACTTTTCACCAATAGTGGCAGTCTTTTAATAAATGGAACACATACACACTAACACAAATGCAAAAATAAACAAAACCTAAGTGCTTTTTTTTTTAAATGGCTGAATTAAACTCAAATGAAAATTGAACACCTTAAATTTAGATATTTCTATTATTTATCTATAAATGTGAAAAACATTACAATCTTATTGTAATTTTATTTTAATAAACAAAACAAGAAAATTACATTTTTTCTCTTAAATTATTTTCTTTAATGAACCAAAAACATACAACAATTGTGTGTTATGTTTTCTGTTAATTATAAAATAAATTGAAAATACAAAGGAAAATTTTTAAAAAATGATAATCAAATAATATTTAGTCACAATGTGTAAATGAAAGTTTCTTTTGATTGTGAATAATTAGAATATGATAATCTTCTTTATATCGAAAATTAAGGCAAAGAATACAATTAAAGGATGATAAAAGTTACTCTGAGAATTAAAATTAATTAATAAGTACATTTGCATGTAAAATTATTCAAGGTGATTTAACTGAAATGTTTAAATAAAAATATGGCTATGATTATAAAAATTACAGTAAAATTTAATTTGTTTTTGGGTTTATTCATTTCATGTTTTAACCTATTTATTTTTTAAACATTTTAATGCTACTAACAACTATTAATGGTAAAGTTAAAAAAACGTTTTGATTTCAAGTCGGTTTGAATTTTTTTCATTATGATTAAAGTTGGTTTTCATGACAGTTCCAGATGAAAAGATATTAGTCTGGAACTCTGTTATAAACTAAAATTTATAGAGAATAAGCAAATCTATTTTAATAATCTATTTCATTTATAAGGGTAAATTCCAGATTTTCCTATAATCAGGTGATTGTAAAAGGTCAATAACTCTTATTATCTCCTTATTAAATTTCAATCTAGGTTCCAGTATCAAATTTTTAATTACTGCTTTTATAAGAAAAGATAATAGCCACCTGCTGTTGCTTGTAGGACAACATTTCAGAATAAAATTAGATCAACTCATCACATTAGATTATCTTCAGAACAATTAGTAAGAAACAATTAATTACTTTCTAAATAATTTGTGGTTGATTTTTCAATTCTCCCAACAGTTTAATCTGAAACTGTAACCTATCCCCATATCTAATGTCTGTTTTTTAGATCTTGTCTTAAATGAATCCATCTGTTTAACCCCGGTTAACAAAATGGAATAATTGGAGGGAGGAACATTTTAAGTTGACTGCCACTAATTATGGAGACCATATGAAAAAAATTCATTCCATGTCAAATCAACAAAGCTCTGACAATCACCGACAGATATTTTCAAATTTGGTACACTTAATGAGCTTCAGGATACAAAATGAATGGTACCTATTCTATGCTGAATGTACCTAGTACAACAGATTTGCTTGTTAATATCTGTAAATGTTAAGAATCTTTTTTTTAAATATTCATTTCAATGTATCACTTTTTCAGATCAAAACTGAATTTTTTAAATATATATAAAAATACTGAAAATTTGATTTTTTGTGCATTTAGTGTACAGTGTCAAATGTCAACAATAATTTGTTAACCATTAACAACATTTGTTTCATATTTTCATATTATTTTATGTTATGTATTAATTCACTTTTTTCAATAATTATTTCTATTATGTCACCTTTTCATATAAAAATCTATTGTATAATAAAAATATAGACAAAACTAAAAGTAATGATGTTTAGTCTCCCCTGAATTGGTCAACATTTAACCACAAATAACAAATTTTGTTGATTTTATGATCATAGTTCTTACGTGAATATTAATCAGCATTCAAAGAGCTTTCTAAAGATATACAACTTGACAATATTGGGAAATATGAAAGTGTTAGCATATAGTGGCAAATACCAAAATCCGCCAATTTAAATTTTGCCCAACTCTATAAAATTTTTCTAACTCAGGCCAGTCCCCCAAAAAATTTTGTACATATCTTGCCATAAAGCAGACATTTGTTATCAAATTTAAGAAAAAAACTAAAGATACGTTTTTTAAGAAATTAAAGGTCAAAGTTTAAGGTCATGGTCAAATTATCTTATTTGACCTTTAAACAAAAAAATAAATAGATCACCTTTTAGATATATCCAAGTACTTTAAAATGGTATATAATTTAGCTTTGTAGGTGAAAAAACTGAGATACTGATACTTAAGCTTTGTGACCATTTTCCAAAATTCACCTTTTTGGCAAAGGTCAAAGGGTCATATCTCAGGAACCCTTTGATCTAGGGATGTAAAATAGGTACCATTCAATTTGTATTGATGAAGTTCTATAAGTATACCAAATTTGAAAAACATCTATATCAGTGATGGTAAGACACTTGTTGATTTGACATAGAATGACTCCAAACTGCAGTCTTTTGCTGCAAAAGATGATTGCACTGAGGATCCAAATTGTACTTATAACATTTCACAAAATTGAATAAATATTTCTATTTATTATGCTACATAAAGTATCTGTCTATATTTCTGAGATGAGGTATTATGCACTCTATTAACATTATTCAGACTATTGTCCTCATCTTTGTTGCCATATTTATCACAACATTTCGGCCGTTGTACACTCCGGCCTTCTTCAGGTGGTTGGAATGTCGAACTGAACCCTTTATTTCACTCGCTGGGGTAGACTGTTCTAGTTTCACATGCCATGTCTAATGGATGTCTGTTATCAGTTATCTCCTGTTAATTCCCCTTAACCGGGTATTGAATTCACACTCTTTGGGTCCTGTCACTGGATCTAACTAACGCCTTTATCCACTGTGCCATGTGTCCTTAAGAATATCTGTATATGAATTTCTGGGTATTATAAACCTAATGTCTTCAGCAACCATTTTTTACAAGTGTTCATATTGCAATTTTTGCTGTTATCATTGCATGTTTTTTACCAGAGCTCATATTGTAATTTTTGTTGTTATTATTGCTTTTCTCTGGCACTCCTTATTACTGGTTCCCATATTGTATTCATTTCTATGCTTGGTCAGCTCAGGACATGTGTAGTGTTCAGTTTTCATTGGGTGCTCAGTTAGAGTAACCTTATGCCAAATTCTGTTCATAAAATTACTATTTTTCAACAAAATGACAGGTGATTTTTCTGTCTATTGAAGATGAAAACTCATAAGTAAAGGTTTTTATATAAGAATTTATATTGGGTAGATATTATTGTGAATGGATGTGAATGGCATAGAAGTTACTGGCTTGAAAAACACAACTGGCAGGTTGACTTTAAATTCCAAACAAGGCCATTAGGTTCAATTCACAATAGTGCTCTTGGGAAAACATAACTCAATTTCTTCTTCCACCGAACCAAATAAACAGGTCAGCTTAAATAACAGGGTAGACTGGACTCTCTAGACTTCATTGAAAATCAGTCTAAGAGAATGACAATCCTCTGTGCAAAAGATTATGAGAAACCACACCATATTTCTCAAGAAAAAGGATAGTAGATATTAAAAAGGGATGTTGTAGAGCATTATAATCACTTACATTGTGAAGAGATAAGGCACGTTTTTAAAGAAGAGAAAAAACATCTTATTTTCAATCATTATGAAAAACTATTTCACTCAAGGCAAATACCAAGCTACCTAATAAGCAAATAATACATTTACTACAATGACTATCATTTCTATATTAAAAAAATCGTCTCATTACATTTCTGACAGACATAACCACCAAAGAGACACAATGATTACTAGAAGATCAATATAACTGTCCCATGTTGATGATTACACAGTGCAGCAGTTGAAGATTCCACTTTGTCCACTCACTATTAGGCGCACATTACAGGCAACATTCTCACAGAAATAGGCCATTTCATTTTAACATGTTTACATATTCATCCAAACAAATTTATCACTTTATTATCTGAAGAAAAACAGTCATCCTACTCCCAAGTCAAAGAGATAGATTGCTCAAAATTATTTCAGGAAAATCAATAAATATGTTTCAATAGAGAAAACATTGCAACATTTTTCACAAAAGTTCATTCCATATGATATGCTTTTATGCCTATGTAGACAGACACAATGAAGGTTTGAGTCTTCCATTATTAAAATTATTCAGATGAAGTTAGATTCCACAGTATCAACTCAACAAAACACTTCTGGCCTACTTATAACATAAGTATCATGTCTTCAGAATTGGGGATTAATAGAAACACAATAAATAAGAATAAAACCTTTTCAAATGATTTTGGTCCAATGAAAAAGTCTACTACTACAAGAGCACACAAAAAAAAAACCTTTTCAAAATAAATTTTTATTGAGTAGTGTCTGAAGTTTTAAGACGAGGTATTAATTTTATTACAACAAATTATCCTGGTTTTAATGTTTTTTTAGTAGACTTAAACCTGAACATTCTCAAGCTTTCCACAGATGATGGTTACTTCAGCTAAATGTTCAGCTAGATTTATGACTTTATTGGAGGAAAAAAATGGACTGAATCAAAGAAACTCTATTCAAGGCAGATTGAAGATAACAGACAGATACAGAAGATTAAAGAGAGCAATAACCAAAACTACAAGGATGCTGAATCGAATAGGCCAAGATTCAACAAATAAAATCTTTGTCACTTGGATGCAATAATGATTTGAGAAAAGCTTGAGAGCATTGGTCAAAAGGATCAAAACAACAATGAGAACATGTCTGGATGATTCCTTAAATAAATAAATTTGTTTACGAAATAAGTTCTATTTCAAATTTTTTACCCTGCACTGAAATACAAGTCAAATTTAATGTAACTTGGCTAAAATTAGATTAGATTCTGAATAAATTTAATGAGTTTCAGCTTTCATCATGTTTTTATAGTGTTACATTGGTCATTTATACGAAGATCATGTGAAAATTATTAGATATGTGAAGATCGTGTGAAAATTATTAGATATGTGAAGATCGTGTGAAAATTATTAGATATGTGAAGATCGTGTGAAAATTTTTTTATTTACTGGTCTGTCATGAATTGTTGAACTTGAATCTAAGAAATCAATTATGAATAAATTTGAGTAAATTATATAACCTACAAACAAAACAATAAGATAAAAATGTCCTTGCATATCCATGTGCCAATATCTATGCCTGTCATCTTTTTCAACCAATTTTTCTTTGCTATAATTGATGATTAGTCTTTCTACAAAGACTAATTTTAGGTGAAGAAATTTCTCTTGAAACAACCTTATCAGACAAAGAAAGAGATACAAGTCCAGGAGTGCAAACTCCCAGAGCTTTTTGTAGAAGATGAATGAAACCTAGCATTCATTTATGACCTTCCGAATAAAAGAATTCCAAATCCTTGTAACAGTTCAATTCAGAAATGAAACATTTGAAACATTTTCTTGAATACTTTTTTGAGAAATTTTATTGTTGCTTTTTATCATAACTTTCTTGATTAAGTTGTTTAAAGTATAAATAAAGAACAGAAGTTAAGGGAGAGATTGCCATTATGCCTGTAGATTAGTGTTCCATCAGGCTATAGGCTATTGTTGAGAGATTGCTTAAGACATTACTGAGGAAAGAGAGTTCAAGTCTTCTAACAAGTTATTTCTTTGTTCCTATTTTAACACTACTTTAACAATTGGAGAGTATTCAACCTTGAAAATCTGTGATAAAAAGCAACAATAAAATGAAGAGAAAACAAATAAACATTCTAACATCACAAATTTATAGACAGAAAAACATGGCTGTTTCCCTGTAGATTTCTTTTAAATAATAAAATGAGATGATTGCAAGAAATAATCATTTCACTAAATTCAAAATTCCTTCCACTTTAAAAAATGTGAATTTGAAGATGCAAACAACCAGAATAGACTATAAATAACAAAGGAACAGTTTCTAGATGTTACCAACATTATAAGCCAAAGAAAAAGAAAAATATTGTCTGAAGCTCTGAAATTAAGCATTGGCATTATTTCATCAATTATTCAGACCAGTATTGTCATCTTTGTTCTAATGATCACAAGGTTTCAAACATTGGTGTGTATGCAACACTGTAGTCTTTTCCATATTGTGCCAACTTCTAAGAAGATTTATTGTTATTATTAAAATTTTTTTTCAGACTAACATCCTCATTTTTGTTGTTTCAATTAAAGATCAACAAAATTTAGTTGCTGTTTTAAGAAAAATGCAATTTATTGTTCAAAGGAAAAAAAAATCACAAGTGAAGTATAAAAGTTTGTTGCTCATATCTATAAACTATGTTTACGGCATTGGAGAAGCTTTAAAAAATACAAACAAAATTTGTTCAAAGCTTTTATTATTTTATCAATTTTAAACTGAGTTTTCAGTTTGAAAAAAGTGAATTTAAATTAAATCTATGACATTTTAAAGAAAGTAACAATGTGTATACTGTCCACTTAATATAAAATTCAATGGGCATCTTTGCGGATTGCTGAAATGTTTTCAATCCAATCCATTTCTCCAAATCTGGTGACATGAGCAAACATCAGAATTTGGTGAGGAATCCCTTCTCAGTTGGGCTAAAACACTTTTCACAAACCGCCCAGATATCAATCCTGATTCTCAGTAAAATGCCAAGGACTGGCACTATGATTCTATAAAGTTCCAATCCATACATAAATAGTTCCATCAATTTTGGCAGGTACAATGTTAGTTTCTATATAAAACAAAGAAAAATGATGAATTTGAAATTGGATATTTTCAAAACAACCTTTATGAGAGAACCTTTTAAATATCTTTTTCAAAGTCTTTGATAATAATCTGAAAACTTTTTTTAAAAATTATCAATAATTATAAAATGAGATCCAAATGTGAACAAACCTGTTTTCATGACATCAGGCAATTTTACTTCATTTGTGAAAAAGTTGAATCTTACCTGAGGGGAGAAAAAAAAAAGTATTAATATAATTTATAAAATATGAACAGTGAATAAAAAGAATTTATATATATATTACTATATTGCTTCTTTTGGTAGATGCTCTTTTCAAGATTAACCATATGCCAGAATAACTACTGACTGTACTTCAGTAATTGATCTTCTATCAATAATACCCGATTGTTACTGTTATTCTTAGCCATGTAGCAAGATGAATGTTACTCAGTGAACTACAGTAAGAACAATAGATAGAAACATGGTAATTCAGAATTAACAAAGAAAAGGAATCTGTGGAGAGTCATAATCACCTACATCCTGAAAGAATATGATATAATAAAAAAAAAAAATCGATAAATTAAAAGAGAAAGCACTGACTCATTAAAGCGTCAATAATTCAAATTCCAAGAATACAGCATATCACAATTCCAGAAACTATGACATAGCTTAAGGGATGCCTATTCTAAAGTATCCTGACAGGAATATGATGCTCTAACCAAAATGGAATTATATAACTATTTACACTATTTACATTGTTCTGACTTGTCTTCATCTTTGTCATATTCACAACATTTTAGCCAGTGTATGCTCTAACCTTCTTCAGGTGATATACATTAGAATTTTGAACTAAACCCTTTATTTCATCCACCAGGGTAGATTGCTTTAGTTACACATAACATGCCTTTTCTGGATATTTCAGTTTCAGTTATTTCCCTTTAGTAACTCAACTCTCCAAGTTCCTGTTTACAACTCTTTGGGTCAAGTTACTGGATTGCTTCAACCAATGCCTTTGTCCATTGGGCCACTATATAATTTCATACTTGATTTCAATGTATTCAAATGTAATATCTATTTTTTTAAAAGTTAATGTTTCTCATTAGAAAAGATTGTTTGTTTCTTCATTATTCTTAACTTTCATAATTACCATATTTCAATGTAACATCAAACATGCATTACATGTTATGGATCTTCTAGAAGTCCAGTCTGATGAATGCGCGTGTTATTTCAACTCATTTTTTTAACTTTAATATGACCTTCACGTTATAAAACAAGGTTATTTTTTAAATGATTTTCTTATTTGGATTAATATATATGATTATATAACAATTTCTTTTCTTGCACTTCTCACTTGTGGAACTCCTTTCCGGCCAGCTCCATGCATTCCAGCCAACTTTAATCTGCAAAAATTTAAATGCAATGTAAATTGCTATCTACTAATCACTCTTTCCTCTTGCTGCCCATTATTAATGTTTCTGTTCCTAATTCTTCCACACCCTGTAACCCCTTAGTGGCTTTACTGCCTTGTATGGGGTGATACAGATTTTTTAAAATGCAGTAATTTAACTTTTTTTTTTTTTTTTTAACTGCTGATTTTTATAGCTGCTAACAGTAACTAAACTGCAAATTTTACAAGTATTTACAGAAGTTTTTTTTTTTCAGCTGGTTTAAAATATTTGCTTGTTTAGTTAACTAACCAGCAAGTTGAGCATTGAGCTCAACCTGCAAGTGTCCTTAATACTAGTGCAAGCTCTTATTGTGCTTTATATATAAGTATAAATCTGTAAAAGTCAGCTTATCGGTGTTTCTGGCAAATACAGTAAATGCTATTGACTAGATAAACCTTCAATATCAAGGTTAACTAGCCAACTGCTGCTTACCAAATCTCATTCAGTCACATTGGCACAAATCCAATCTTATCTTGAGCAAAAACTTTTAAAAAAAGTTACTTTCACTTTAAACTTTTTAAAATTCCTTACAAAAAACAAAGAAAAATTTTGATGAGGATTATCACAGACATCTTTTAAGAAGTATAAACACAATTTTAAAATATAAAGTAAATCAATTTTCTAGTAAGAAACAGATTACTCATCATTAAAACTTCATTATTATTATTATTAATTAAATGAATGATTAAGGAAATGGTAATAAAAAATAAATATATGCATAGACATTATCAGTATTTAATTAACAAGGAAAATAATTTAAGAGAACAATTAATTATATATAATAACCAAGTTATAAACAGGCCCTGGATTTCTTATTTTCACTTGATTCTATATACATCTATTATCAAGAGGTTAATGATTCACAAACAAATATCTCCTATGGTTTTATTTCTGAATTTCTGGGATGAGGGGTTCTTATTTACATTATTTACAGTGATAATTATCACCCAGAAAGTGGAAACTGGCATGCCAGGTTCAAATTCTAGCCAAGGCAGTTGTGTTTACTTTTGCACAAATACCTATGGAAAGTTATGACTCTTTCCACACTACTACTATAGAGATTAATAGTAAGGGAAACTGACTGGGCTATCTAGGTTTGGTTGGCAACCAGTGCAGGAGAAGAAAAAAAATCTGAATCCAAAACTAGTTAAGTGAAGAGCTAGCAACTCCAACCTGAATAAACCTAGTTGCTATGGAAACCATAGCAGCAATGCCAAGAATGGTAAAGGTGTGGCCCTGCACTCCACAGGGGAGTTTACAGGACACACACACACACACACACACAGTGAAGTAAGTTTGTCCTTGGATGAAATTATGTTATTAACAAGTAATTTTTTTGCTAATTGTCATAAAACCTATTCTAGCTTCATTCATAACAAGCAAGCATATGTTATTGTTAAAATATTGACCATCAGTGTTCAATTTTATATTTCTTTTTCTGATCTACAGCCATTGAAACTTTTTATTTAATGTTAACAGAAAACCAATCAAAAGAGGAAAATTCAGCATCAAGTGCCAAACCTACAAATTAGGACCATCAGTTGGTTAATGCCTCTCACAAATAAAGTACTAATAGTAAATTGACTTATTTACTATTTACAAATCTAATATTTTTGAAACTGCAATGAATTCTGACAATTCATTTTGAGGTCATAAATAGGAGCTTTAATTACTGTCAAATATCACATATTACTATATATATATATATATATATATATATATATATATATATATATATACATACATACATACACACACACTAAAGAAAAAAACAACTATGTTGGTATAACCAACATACAACTTGCCAGAAGACCTAACACCTTAGGCAAGAAAAGTATCCTGAACAAGGAAAGAAAAAAGAAAGACCAAAGGGCAAACACCTACCTATGCAATAAACTAAAGTGCTTAATGTCCAGTTTATATAGACAGAGTAAAAAAAAATAAGTGTTCTACTCAAATAATCACTTGGACTGTCCTTTGCTAAGGTGTGTGTGTGTGTGTGTGTGTGTGTATACACACCCAATGCAAATTAAGTAATATGTGAAGGGAAAGTGCTAAAACCAACCACAGTAATACCAAGCCTGCTAAAGAAAAGAAAATAAACAGACACCCACCTAAACAAAAAAATCTACAGTGCTCAATGTCTATAGAATCAAGTAACCCAAAATGAGAAACTAAATACAGAGACATAACAAGAACAACCAGGAATGTATTCAGATATACCAATAGACTAATCTTCAGATTTTCTTGATCAACTGAATATTAGGATTAATGTGAATCTCAGCATTACAGTTTTAAATCTTTTTCCATGGGCATATTCCTGGTTGTTATATATATATATATATATATATATATATATGATCTGTAAAATTCAGCATATGCCTGTAATCTTATTCTTGGAACCAATACCAACCAAATTTCCTAGATTTATCAGTAAGTAGTCAGCAAAAAATGAATTTAATGTTTAGAATTTTTAATCAACTGACTAAAAAAATAATGTAAATATTTATAAAACCATTCTATTAATTTTACAGACTTGATAAAAAAAGAAAAATTGTTTATATTTTGTTTTCATCTTTCTAAAAGCCAATATGCATGCATCCTGTAACCTACTGTACAGTGTTAGGGGTGCCACAGCTGTAGGAAGCAGGTGTGTCCAGAACAAGATAGCCTAATGGAACCAATGCATCTCTCCTCAGGATGGGTTTGAATACAAAAATGTTATTCTCCTGGGGGGGGGGGGGGGGCTAGTCAAGATTTGAACATTGGCCTATGATTCCATTTTCTATGACAATAACCATACATTTACACTAAATGTATCTCCTAAAGTCTATATAATAAAATTAAAAGTATTTTTTTTTAAATTAAAAATAAAAACAACTAAAAAATTATTTTTGTCATACTTCTCAAAAAAATAATTTTCCAATAAGATAAAATTTAAACATTGACAATCCAATAATATTCAAACCAAGAAGCAAATTTTGACTTTTTGGAATTTTTTTTTTAAAGTTAAATACTAACCATATCTGAAATAATTATGTAACATTGAAGAAAAAAAATGGGTCAAATTTCAGAATCAAAAAGTGAAGTATATTTTTGATATTTATGTTTTTATGAAAAGTCACAGAACTTTGGAGTTGGAATCAAAGAATCATAAGTCACCACAGTTGAAAAAAAAAGAAAAAGAAGAAGAAGAGAGAGAGAGAGAGAGATATTACAATAACAGATTTAAATTTTAATTTTGATACTTTTATTGTTGTATTTTCAGAAAACTATAATTTAATTTTAAAATATATGAATCCACAAAATGAAAATAGTTTCTTGTGAAGTCAAACATATCCAAGTATTCCATCATTTCTGAAAATGAAAATAATTTTTCATCAGGACCCTAATATTATTATGAATATAGATTTGCATTTTCATAAATCTGCGTCCTCATAAACAATTGCTTAACCCATTTTACTTAATACGAAGGGATTCAGCCATACAAAACCAATTTCCCAACTAGAGTAATTTTAAAGAAATTTAGTAGACTGCAAATGAATGTAAAATTATTCATGATATGAGTTGTTTCTGTGTTATTATGCATTTTATTTGAAGCAGACCTTGCTATAGCCAGACAATAAAGTATCAATTTTAATAGATTCATTTCGGAGCTGAAAATTAATAATTTGCTTTCCTGAAATCCACTTTCAAAGAAAATCTGATTTGGCAAAAGTATTGCTGGGCCAAATAAAACCACTTCAATGAAATGACCATTTTTCTATAATTCTGGACAATGGATAAAATGTTTGAAAAGAGACAGGTTAAGAAAATAATACTACACTACCAAAAAAAAAAAAAAAAAAAAAAACAGGATTCATTTTTTTTCTAATATTGGATGACTGAAATCCAATTTATCCATGCCTAGAAAAAATGTAGAGAATGGCATTCAATATTGCAAGAGAGAGAATTGTTTAATTGAAATTACCAAATTATCTTAAGACAGGTAAAATGTTCAGTCATAAAAAAGGTTTAAGCAATGAAAATAAAAGAGTGAAACCAACAAGGCAAGGAACCAACGAGTCATGTAGCATTGGCAGTATATAAACATGGAATAGATCACATGTAGCATATATGGCTTAAAATTGCCTCCATGTAAATTCATAACTGTGAAGTGGTTAAAGAGTTGGGAAAAAGAAAATAAGCTGGAAACATGAACAACACTGATTCAAGGCTACATAACAAAAGACAACAGTGAAGCTAAGTACTGAATGTTTATATTATTCCTCCAACAAACTTTATGAACAGATAAGTGGCATTTATTCCTCACTTCTACTAAGGTTTTATTGAGAATTTTTTGTAACAACTAAATGCTTTTCAATTTTTTTATATTAAAACATTTTTGTCCATTTTCTCAGGTTCACCTGCACAAATTTTAATTTTTATTATCCCATTTCTGCAAGCAACACAATTTTTTACAGGGTAACACAGCACTTCAACACACACATAAAATATCTATCATTACTTAAAGGCTGATTGCTTTGCATAGGTGGTTAGCTAATCCCTGTTGAAGACCAACTTGTGGTTTATACTGTAACTATGCTGGTTAGACTTTAGTTACAATTTCTGGAAGAGAACACATAATTTGGCATGATCATCAGTTGAACATGAACAAACCATCAGTGATGTACTAGCACAATGATTGATGGATTCTGAACAATTTCATCAACCCAAGTTCACTCACAAGGATTGGGTAAACATGCTTTTCAAACACTTTCCAGCAATGCCACATATTTGTATTTTCTTTTCTGATTCAGGAGTCAAATTTTAACAGCATTTTATTTCAAAAGAAATAAAAAACATGCAAAATACATAAGCAGTAATTAAAACTAGGAAAGAAAACATCATGCCTTAAATTTAGAATCAATTTTATGTAACTTTATAAAAAATGAACTTATTTCAATATCAAATTAATTTGCTTTTCATAAAACATTAAAAATTTACACAACAGGCCAAAAGTTTAGAACCACACTCAAAATTTAAACATTAGTAAGTACCATACCTTCTTTGGTTTAAATAACTCCTACACAACTAGGATAGTGAAACTATTTAACCTCTATTAGTACATTATGATTATCCAGTAAGGTAGATTAGGCAAAAAGAGCTCAAATTTGAATTTGGTAATTTCATTATTGTAATTAAATATATGATAAAATTATTTAGGAAAAGGAAGTCCCTCTACTCCTAAATGAGCTAGTAAATTAGTCTTGAAAAAGGCATGCAACTTTCAATTTTTAAGCAATTCTTTGAAATGCACAGGGTTCCCCCAAACTTCTGGCCTATAGTGTACCTATGGGAGTTATGTAATCCATTTTTATACAATTTGGATGAAAAATGGAAAAATACCTCAGGTAAGAACAGATCAAAGAGAAATTGAGTTCAGTTCATTATTCATTTTTGACTAATTTTAATAATAATAATACTTAATTGCAGAATGACTATTAGATTAATATTTATTGCATGAAAAATGAATTTAATGTAGAATAAATGATAAGAGAGTCACACCATCAAATGGGACAATATTTTACAGTTTTTAAACTCTTTATACATTATATATTTTTTAAATAAAGAAGTACAACATTCTGTACATTTTTGGACAAGTATCTTTATCTTTGTTGTTTATTAAGTTATTGGTTAACTTTATTGGTTAATATTTTCTAGTATTTTTTAAGTACTAAGTATTTTCATTATTCTGCAGTTTTGATAATAATAATCATCATCATCATCTTTGCTTTAAATTTAAAGAGTATATTGTGTCTGATGGTCTTGACAGGAACAATATATTTTTTTTTTACACTGGTATTCATTTTGAGGAAAAAGCATTAATGAAGTTATTTTGGAAAAAAAAGATGACAGAAGTACTTAATAACATTTACAACATAGACATTAGGAAAGTTGACAGACATATTGACTGAAATAATGTTTGGCTGCTTGTTTTTGTGCTTACTCATCTGTTGCAGAGTGACTAGTTAATCCCTGTTGCAGATGCTTACTCAGGCAAATTTGTGTTTCTTCAACACGCACAGATTCAAACTGAGGTGTATACTTCAATTTCACTCACAAGGATGGGGTCAACCTGTGAATATGGTTTTCATACTTTTTCCCAATAGTGCCACATGTTAAAATTGTCTTCCTAGGCTGATATAACCAAGATGTTACCTCATGACAAATCAGATTTGGTGAAATTTGAACCTGAGGCTCATGATCAGAATGCTAACATGCCCCTTACTGAAATACTGGGTTAAAAACAAACAAGCCTAAAAATTGAATGAATAATGAAAACATTTCATTTTTTTTACTTTTTATTGCATACAATTATGTTCATAAACACACTTCTATAAGTTGATTTCAAAATTAAATAAAAGAAAGGGTTAATCTATTAAAAGAAATCAAATAATTGTAATTAATTTCGAGACAGTAACCTAAAATTTCTTCATAAGTTCAGTCATTGACAATTTTTTTAAATTATAAAAAGTTCTATTTATTTATTTATTTTGGCATTCCAAATTTAAACCATTTTTTTATTTTTCAATCTAATAGGAGTGTTTTTCCAGTTAAGAGGGGATTCTCAATGTAACTAATTTTCATATAAAAAGACAATAGAGTAAACTTTCTTAAAAAGGTTTGATTTGCAATTCCCATTCAAACATCACAATCAGCGAAAGATTCATGCACTATTTCAGGAGACCTTAACACAATTATAATTTCTTTTGTTAAATTGTAGTTAGGATTTTAGCACCATTTTCATTTGGCAGGGATTTTTAAGATGGCATATATGACAAAAATCATGGCAAGCAAAAAAAGCAGATGAAGTTTTGGAAAAAGAAAATCCAAATAATTTGCAAAGAAAAAATAAATATCATTACTGTTCAAGAAAGCATTCTGGTACTAAATGATAAAAATTTTATTTTGTGGAATCTCTACAAAAGGCAAAAACTAAAACTCTTCCCCATATTTTAATATTTATAAAAAATACAGTTTTGTTTTTTTGGTAATTATTCCTAAGAAGGGCGGATAGAGCACAAGACAACAAACATGTGGAATCAAGTGTAATAATCATGCATACAATCTAACTCACTGTTTCTGTTCCAGGTAGAATGCTCAGGTATGCAGACATAGTGGAACTCTTCTACAAAAAGTTTGCAGAAATCCAACCGTTCCAGCAAATGTCTTCAACATGTCTATCAGTGAATCACAATCCACTGAAAAAGACGATAAATGTACAAACCAATTTTATCAACAGCAGAAATTTTACAAAGTTGGAAGGCTGAAAAGACAGAGATTTTGGAGAAAAGTAAGACAAATTCTCCATTTTGATTCATATGTTCTTTAAATCACAGAAAGAATAATAAACCAAAATTCAACCTTTTCTAAGACAAAGTATTTCAAGATTCCAGTCATTATTCATAAATTTGATAAAAACAACTATGATGAATAATGAAAATATTTTATGTTAAAATATCAAACAGTACAATGTAAAATATTGTGTCAAAAATAACAACAAAAGATGGAAAATATTAGTCTTAATAAAGCATGGAATCAGAAATTATCATCCTCAAAGAAAAAATTGTTGCAATGTGAAAATCACAAAATGAGAACAATATGAATCATAAGTTTTTTCTAAAATTCAAATAAAGCTATTTGGATTTTTTGTTTTAATTCATCAATTTATCAGTTGCAGCTGATATTGATACAGAATTGGTTATTTATAAGTAAATATTCAATCTGGTTCATAAACAATTCCTCAACAATGTCCGCCATTCATCCATGGAATTTATACTCATCTATATTCAGACTAATCCCCAAGGCAAATATTATCATTAAATTACAATTTTGTGGGTAATTTTTATATCAAAAGATTTTCCTAAATCAGATCTTTCATAGTTGCCTGAAATATTTTAATTCATTCTCAAAACATGGTTCAATGTTTCCAAAATATAATAAATAAATGAAGGATACAGGCAAAATGTTGCAATGAAAAACAACAAAAGGCATGGAACTTATTTTAAACTAACTGAAAATATGGAATCGGGAAGCTGAAATCAAACTACAACTGTTTCATTTATTTCACACTAATGCCCTTGGAAAAGCATAAACCCATTTCTTCTTCTACCCACTTCTTTGGAAGAGCAACCAGTTCATTCCTTCTTCTATCTACCTCTTAGATTAGAATTTGTGTAGATTCATTTTTATATTTCATCATAAATAGACTGAAAAGACTAAATATATATGAAATGTTATTGTCGTACAGACTAATAAGAACAAAACTAAATCTCTTATACATTATTGTTTATTCAACTCCAGACTTCATCATTTAATATCAGCATGTGGGTATGTGATTTTGAGGGTTTTCAACAAAGCGTGGAGTCTTCCCAAATTGATACAAGAGACCCTCTGTTTTTTCCTCTCTCATGTAGGTGTTTATATACCCTCCTGTCATTAATCATCCCACATGTGCAAGTACAGCTGGATCATTTACATGTTTACAGTCACAGACATCCTCTAAGTTGCAAATCTGTATGTGGTGGGTATAGGACACCTTCCAGGTAAAACCTGTTGATGCACCTGGTTTCTCTGATGCTGTGCTGTGACAGTAAGTACAAAATCTATTTTGGTATCATCTGAAGGTAGTCAAAATTACACATATTAATATATGTGAAATAAAATGCCTTCTCCAAAACATTTCAAAAAGGTATAATTTTTGTATTACTAGTAAATGAACAACTAAAAAGCATTAATGAAGTTATCTTACATATTATTTATACAAATAGATTCATCTTTGCTGTTTTGATATTTTGAATAGTAAGTTTTCATTATTCTACACATTTTTAAAACTATCTTTATCATTATTTCAGTGAAAATTCTTCTTCAGTGGTTTTTAGTGAATGTTCAGTATACATGCTTTTTAAAGGTCACTATCTATACATGGTTTGGTATACCTGATTTTGTTATCTCACCTAGGATGATGGCTTTTGTTCTTCAAATCTAATCTCTAGCTGGCTTCTCTTATATATTCTTTATTAAAAATTGTATATTAAATACACTATTTTCAGTAATATCTTTCTCGTGTGAGACTCTGATCTTTGTGAGAGGATTGCATAGATTTACTCTGAACCCTTAACCTGATGTTAACTACAGATGCTATAGATTTTGGCAACCTTATAAAAGGTAGAATCACTATTAGCTTAGGCTTAGTATCTTTAGAATTTTTAGTTTTAGCAGATCTAAATTTTTTTGATGGGAGGTATCACAAATGTGAAAATATACCCACACTGTAGTTTTAGTCTTAATATATTATCATTACTTATGCTTTATAGATAGACATGACAAAATGAATTATGAATGACAAACAAATTTGACCATGCTTCAAGAATGTTTCCAAGTCTTCAACAATTTGACAATACTGAATGATAGAATTTCAGAATGACAAATGTATTAGCCTTGATTTTTTATTCTTTCACAAAAAGGTTTTTTATATTGAAAAAAAAAATTAATGAAATTGCAGTGAAAATATTACAATTGGCTTACAGCCATATAATACTGAAACACCAATTCCTATACAATCACCAAAGTTAAGCAATGTTTAGCCTGATCAGTACCTAAATAGGTGACCACTTGGGAATACCAGGTTCTGTAAGCTTGGAAGTGCAGGTGGTATAATGGATAATGACTCAAGTTCCAATTCTAGTTGGGTTCGTTATATTCACTTATAATCTAAAAATATTTTCTGGCTTTAAATAAGCTGAAAAGGGTTGACAAACCATAGAAAACGAATCAATCAAATACTAATGAATCTAAGATGGAAGAAAGCAAGATAGGTCAATAAGAAAATGGCAAACCAAGATAATTTATTGCAAATACTTGAATTAGGACATAAACAGAACTGATAAATGTCAAAGTGGAAAAATCATTGCTTTATCATAAGACACAAAGACTTAAAAATAAATTTTAAATGAAGATGTTGGCTTGAATCAAAAGAAAAAAAAATGTAGCCTGAAAAGTGAGAAACTCTACCTTACCAACACCTCAGCATCTGCCATTTGTACTAAATGAGGAAATGTCAAAGACATACTAATCATTTATTACCTGTGCACCACATGTAATAAATGATTACTGTCACAGTGTAGAAATGCAGAGTAAATATATTACTTGAAACTTGTTTTTTTTTTGTTTTGAATAAGTTTGGGGTTCTGGTTGTAAGCAGCATTTGGATTTATTGTCAAATTTTGGATAATATGACTTTTTAATTTTCATTTCATGTTATAAGTAATAAACTAAAAAGATTTTCAAAGATTATTTATGGTCAAAAAGGTTTTAATTTATAAATTAGGGAAATTCAGCATGAAAACTTTATAATGAAGGAAAAAAATGAATCATCTTACTTTTCATGTTCATTTAGTAAGGATCCTGACCACACTTGATCAACTGAAATATTTTGTGTATACAGGGAAGGGGAGAGTGTAAAATGTTTTCAACCCAACCCATTTCTCAATTTTGATGATTAGTCATTTAAATACTGATTTGGGTAAGTGAGTAAAGCCAAAAACCTTTCAACACTCCCTCATATAAATGGGAAGAGTTTGTTCACCATGCATGACCAAACCATTTTATATAGACCTATCAAATTTAATATGCATACTTATTGATCTCAGAGAAAGGTTTTAATGTATAAAAAATATGTCGTTCCTCATGGGAAAAGGGTGATTCAATCTATTTTCTGAAATATGGGTTTATCTTTTATAGTAACAATTACCATTTGTAACCATATGTTGTAAGACTACAATTTCTCTTAGACAGGCAAGAAAAACATTTTCATATTTGTTGCATTTGTTGTTTTCAATTCATTTTTAATATTTTCCTTTGATGAGTCTCAACCAAAAAGGCTTGCAGGGAAAATAACAAAATTAATGACTGTAAAATATGTATCAATTAATTACGGCTATTTTGTAATTATTATCATATTATAGTAGGTAAGCCAAAAAGTCCTGACTCACTTAGGAAGGAAGTGGAAAGAAAACAACAAAATTTTATGGAGCAACAGCAACATTAGGTTAGGTTAGCCATTGTCACTTCAGATGCGAAGTGGGTGTACTTGTTTAATCATGATCGGGAGAGGAAATGGGTTCAGCAAATTGAACAACTGGCATCCATTCCACAATGGAATTGGTTTGACGAGAAGGTCATGACCTCTGTCTGGTGAAATTTCCAAGGAGTACTGCATTTTGAGCTTGTTCCACACATTCGCGCCATCAACACTAAAAGGGGTATCATGCTTTGGTCAATTGAAGTCAGGCTTTGTTTCAGCAAGACAATGTGAGGTTGCATACTGCCAGGTGGAGTAAAGAGAAGTTCAAACAGACAGACGTTGTTGAGATCCACCATTCAGTCCCAATGCTGCTCCGTGTGACTATGGCCTATTCCATTCAATGCCACAATTTCTCTGCAACCAGCAATTCAACACTTTTGGTGAATGAAGGAAACTTGTTTACAGTGTTTTTATTCAAAGCCAGTGGACTGAGATCTGAGACAGATTTGGATGCTGGCCGATCGCTGGCAGAATATTGTTGAGAATGATGGACTTTATTTTAAAGAATAAATGTTAGTGTTGCTCCATAAAATTTTGTTTTCTTTCTGCTTCCTAAGTGAGTCAGGACTTCCTGGTCAACATAATGGTTATTAGAAACATGGTTATATAGATGAAAATTATACTCGATATAGTGAATAATATATTTTTACTGACAAAAAAGATATTAAAATAGACATTTTTTAGCTGTACATTTGACGTTTCACCATGATATAAGAAGTTATATAGAAATTTAATTATTTTTAATTTAGTCTTTATGTTTGCTACTGAGTTGGAGTGAGATGATTTTATGAAGTGTTGAATGAGTTACCCCCAACAAAACTGATTTACTTGTGAAAAGGAGAATAATAAGTGTTCTTCACTTTTGGGATGTTTCATTGCAAAATCAGATTCAGTTTTTTTTAACATTGGTGTATGGTAAAATAAACCTTTACTACGTTATATACATGTTGGTATTTTTTTATTGAAAACAACAAAAGATTAAGATTTTGGTCCATCATGCACTAATGATTTGTTCAAAGACTAAAATAAATTCTGATTCTGAAATTGAATTTATTAAGAAATTCTTGTGTGAGAATGGCTACCCTCTTGATGTTGTGCAATGTAAAATTCATGCTAAGATCACACAATATCATAAACCTAAATTTTTGGTGCCTAATAAATGTCCTATATATTTGGTCACTATGAATTAGCAATGTTAGCATGAGGTTTGTTAAAAAAATCTCTGCAAGTGTAAAAAATTGTTATCTGTTGTTAATCCATGTATTGTCTTTACTACCCAACCGATGTTAAGATCGGTCCATAAGGATGCTTTAGCTTCTTATCATTTTAGTTCAATTATTTATAATTTTAAATACCAGTGTGACTATATCAGTAGAACTACTCAAAGGTTAAAGAAGAGAATAAATCAACATATGCCAGCTAGTATTCATAAAGGTCAATTCTCTAATTTGTATAGGTGCATGACTACATTCATATCTGTGATAGAACATCTAATAAATAATAATTCTCTACTATGAAGACATGTTTTCAGTTCTAGGCCAGCTGCATTCAAATTTTTATTTGAAAGTATTGAGTCTCAATGTGATTTACTTTTTATCTATTTATATGCATATATATTAATATAATAATGATATACGAGTTTATCTTAATTAAAAACATTTTCCTTATTTTAATTACTTTGCACATCTGTTTTAAGTCTTCAATCAAACTCTCAAGATTGAGGAATGAAAACCAGAAAGCAAAAGGAATGAAAAGAATGTCAATAACAAAATTTAATCATGCTTTGTTTTATTAAGTTTACCAACCAACCATTGGTACTAAGGAACCATTTGACTGTTGTTATACCCAGTCTTGAATACTTGATGTAGATGAGTATTTCAGCTAGTGTATATATCATCAGATGTGCAGGTGGTGTAGTGGATAACAGTCCGAAATGAGAAGTTGGAACACTGAGTTTCAATACCAGTTGGGTTCATTACAGTCACTTACACAAATACCCTGGAGAAATATATGAATCCATCAGTACAGATAGTGCCCTATAGCCTTAGTTGACAACCAGTCTATCACAAAAATAAACAGCCGCCTGCTGTGGGAAAATTTACCCATAGTCATGTAATGAAAGAGATGTGATCACCTAAGCATGTATCACATATAGCACTTGACTTTTTTGTATTGTACTGTACTGTACATATCATGGCTTAACTTCTTGAACAAAGATTTTTGGAGGTTTTTCCACAATTATTCTGGGAGACACATGAATAGTTCTTATAAAGTCACTAGTAGAAGTTTTAAGGCTAAGTATAGCATACATGATACTAATTCACCCCTTTAAACCTGTGAAGTGGGAAAAAAATTAGTAAGGTTCTCATGGAGTTTTCTTCTCCTACGCCACAGATCTCAAACATGCAGCTGCCAACTATCTTTCTGCGACCTGTGGGAAACATTTTTATGACTAATATCTTCCTAAAATTTTACTAAACTTAAGAAAGTTGTCCCTCATACATCCCATACTTTTCCAGTAGCAGTATTAAAGTTGACCTACCCACCAGACAGTCAATCTCTTTTAAGGTCAGTAGTGTCTGTTCTAGTTCCTCTACAGGGAAGGGAAGAAAACTCTGATGTCCCGACCACCACATATTCTTCATCAGCTACCCAACTCGTATTGGAGTGGAGGAGCTACATGTGGTAAAAGACAACTAACACAAACAACAGAAAATTATGTTAGAAAGAGGTTTGATAGAAGATTGTAAAAAATAAACAAATTTCAAGGAAGAAAGATGTGTTTTTGGTCAACTATATAACTGAAACAAAAAAGAAAAATGTTGACAAAGTCAAAGAAAAAGAAAATCACCAAGGAGAACTTAATTTTTCAAGAAGGATGGAAATATTTATATTTTGTAATTGAAGTAAATTAGGGTTGTCAAATGGCAAATGCAATTAATAAACAGGAATGACCGGAACACATGCAAAATCTTGCCTACCTGCACCTCTCTCTCAGCACAGCCATTTTATGTCCTTGAGTTTGAGACCCCTATCCTAGTGGGCTGCCCAAGCTGACTATAGTAGGTTTGCTACTACTGAGGGAGAATTTCAACAGTATAGCTAATCTGAACAGAATGGAACTGTTCCAAGTTATATTGCATATGTTTGCAGCATTTGATCCTGCTATTTATCTAGAGCTCGTTGATAAAATCCAATGAAGATTCAGCAATATTATTTGTCCTGATCTGGTATCTTGGCTTCAATCACTTTCCTACCACCATAAGGTTGCTTCCCTTTGCTTATGGAAATTGTTTGGATGAACTCTTCACTATGTTACCTAGACCTTTTGAATTTAAGCAGTTGAGATCTCATCAATTTTCAGTTGAATTGGTTAGATGTAACCATAAATTCTATGCTAACAGTTTATTTTCTCACACTTCTCACTTCCTGGTCCATGCTTTCCAACCAAGTTTAAGCTTCAAATATTTAAATGCAATGTCAATCAAATTACTGTCCTCATGATTGCTCTTCTTTTGTTCTCGCTCCTTAGTAATGTTTCTGTATCTAATTCTTCCACACCCACTAGCCTCTTATGTCTTAGTGACTTTACTGCCTTGCTTGGGATGAACTTGAGATTATATATATATATATATATATATATATATATATATATATATATATATACATGCACACACACACTGGAGATGAAGAAAGGATCAAAAAGGAGTGCAAATCTGATGTTTGGTCAGATTTTTGAAAGTGAATTGGAACAAGAACTTTTTAGCAATTCCTTTATATATATATATATATAACACAAAAATATATATAAAAGATACTTATGCCTTTAAAAACTTGCAATTTCATGGATGTGTGTGTGTGTATGTGTGCAAAAGAGAGAAATTGATACAGAATATCACCAAATTAGAATCAGTAAACTTAGAAACTGTGACAAAAAATCCGAATACACATAGGAATAACATTTGATACTTTTATTATTAGAAACAAAGAATACTTGACTGCGATAAAACACTGTGTTCCTATGAAATGTCTCACTTGAAAATGAATGCTGCATAAATGAAGATTAGAAACAATGAGATGGGGCTTTACCAGTAAATGTTGAGAATACCATAGAAAGATCATGTGATAGATAAGTTGTAAAGCGTATAGGAAACACAGAAAGAAACAGCTGAAATTTGGGGCCACATAATAAGGAAAGAAGATTTGGAGAATTTAACACTCAAAGGACACATGAAAGGCAAGACTATCAGAGGAAAGCAGTGAAAGGATTAATTTGAAAGGATTAATGGATGGATGAAAAATCACCGCAAAAAGACAAGTACTGCTGAAAGTGACAGGAAACTGTGAAGAAGCATAATCACCAGATCCTGAAGAGACCTCCTTTATTTGATTTGAAGAATCTTCTTTCTTTGATTAGACTAACCTGAACCTTATCCCAACTCACAATGTTAAGCTTTATAAATTGTTCACATGATTTCAACTAGGATTACTACAAGGTTAAATGATGTACAGTCCATATCATCTAAAATACAAATTAGCCAACCACCTTTTCTTTTTTTCTTTAATGAAAGAATAAATGTTTTCAAATTTATTTTAATTGAACATTGTTTTAATAACTGGCCTACTTCTCAAAACTGAATCAATTAAAAAAAAATAATGTGTTCCAAAGCAAAACAAAAATTATTTTTAAATGATAATAGTTTATTTACATTATTTACATTGTTTGAATTGTTGTCCTCATCTTTGTTGCTATATTCACGATGTTTCGGCCGTTGTACACTCCGGCCTTCTTCAGGTGATTGGAATTTCAAACTGAACTCTTTATTTCATCCACCCACCTTAACTGTTTTAGTTCCATATGCCATGACTCTTCTAAATGTCTCAGTATCAGTTATCTCTCTTTAACTCAACTCTACAAAGACACATGGCCCAATTAAAAAAAAGTGTTGGCTGAATCCAGTGATTTGACCCAAAGAGTTGTGAGTTCTGGCTATAGCTGAGGTGAACAAAAAAACTTGGAGAGTTGACTTAAAGGGAGATAACTGATATATTGAGACATCTGAAAGAGGCATGGCACATGGAACTAGAACAATCTACCCCAGTGGACAAAAAATGTTCAATTCGTAATTCCAATACCTTATCTCAGAAATATAGACAGATGCTGAAGAAGACTGCAGTGTAGAATGGCCAAAATGTCATGAATATGGCAACAAAGATGAAGACAACAGTCCAAACAATGTAAATAGTGTAAATAATTACAATACCTCATTTCAGAAACAAAGACAGATAATAGTTTAATCTTGACTGAAAATCCAGATGAAACTTACATCATACAAATTATTCTTTCGGGGAATACAAAAAAAATCCAAATCAACAAGCAATTAAAACTTGACTGCAGGCATTCTCTTCTGCAACATGAAATACACACAACTTTAAAAAATGAGTTCCATTAATTAAATCAATAATACATCAATGCCATTGAAATACTGAATAATTTACAAAAAAATACTGTCCTATTCATTTAAGTGTATGAACCATACACACATAGACCTAATGCCTAGAAAACAAGAAAACTTTCATCAGTTGATAACCACAGAATCTAGTATCTATTCAGTGTTTAAACATCATTGTTACTAACTAAGGATATTCCTACCTTCAATACCAACTCAAGGTCACCAAGCAATTATTACATTAATATATTTTATAAATATTTTAAATGTGCATACATGCAAATGACAATTCTTCTTTAGTTCATAATCATTAAAAAATAATAGTCCTCACAATTTTAATACAATTTTTCATCAGGTCAAATTTTGATTCCTTTCGCTGTAATGAATTTAGGCCTATTCACTGTATTATTTTAGGGCCTATTCATCATGTTATTTTAGGCCTATTTACTGTACTATTCTGACCCAATTCACCATATTATTTTAGAGCTATTCACTGTATTATTCTGAGCCAATTCACTATATTATTTTAAACCAATTCACTGTATTATTTTAGGCATATTCACTGTATTATTTTAGGCCTATATGCTGTCTTACCCAGTGCTTTTGGTGATCTATACATTCATCATTCTGTACAGAATTAATAATTTATCTTTCCAATTGAAAATTATTGATAAGTCTTCAATAAATCACAAATAATTCTTTCATCAAGTACCTTTTTAAAAAGTTTCTGCTCAACAAGAAAAATTCCATTCCCTTTAATTTTTAAACTGTTTACAAAGTGCCACCCAAAAATTTCAGTAATTTGATCATTTCAGAACATTTCTAAATTAAAAACTTAACTTAGTTTTCACCATTTTCCTTTGAAAGCAAAACAACTTCAACGGAGACAGACAAAAAGAAATCGACTGGTTTTTCCAAGATACCAAAGAAGATGTCATTACTACATCTGGACGCATGTTGTTCAAATTGCTATTAAACTACAGATTTTTCTTTTAATGTTTGCCTAGAAAATGTTAGGCATTAAAAATTAATAATAATAATTGGTATAACTTAAAGATTATAAAACTGAAATCTTGTATCAGTACTTTTATCCAAAACACAGTGAAATTATCTATTATTCAGGATGAAATGGTAGTTTTCAAATATTCAAACTGAAAAATATATTTGTTAGCAGAACTCACAAGTTATACCAACCCTCATTCCAAGTGGGGAAGGGATATATTTGTACGCAAGAAATATATATATATGTATGTAGATATATTTATCTCTCTCTCTCTCTCTATATATATATATATTTGATAATATATACCTACATAAATTCATATACATATATACATACATACTTATATATATAGATATATACATACACACACACACACACACAACAACCTGTAGGTATTTGATACAATATAAATTTAATGGGAATTTTTTTAGAAAATGACTTGTATTGTGAGCATAAAAACCAAGATGAGCACAGGTTTCTATATAGCAAAGCATATAACATGTTACAAGTTAGAAACTTTGGAAAAAAACAAACTGATATCCAATGCAATGATTGTTGTTTCAGTGTTGCATTAGATGCTCTTTGCTCACTGTTTAAGAAGTGTTTGTGTATTCATATGCATCATGGTTCCTGAGTGAAAAGAAAATCAAAGAATTTACCAGAATCAGAAGCAACCAAAATTTGGAGGGTTTTTTTTTTGGTGGGGGGGGTCTCAATAAATGCTCAAATTATAGCAACCCATTCCATCCCAGTTATGTCTTTAATTTTATTTTGCAATTATTTGGAACTATTAATATAGTCTAAAGTGACAATTTAAAGTTGAACCAGTACTGGATCAGAGAAAATTTGTAATTAAAGACATTTGTTAGTTGGAAACATCAAGAAATGGATATACCAATGTTGATGTATTAAATGCAATCTACTTAAGGCCTAGCAAGCAAGCAAGCGGCATGTCCAACAAAAATGATTCTTCATTTTTTTTATTTTTTATTTAACTCATCTAAAAACATTGGCCAGTAAATGATTGTTGGCATTTGAGGAAAACCAAGACAGGAAAAAGAAGCTTAAAAGATTTCGAAAATCACACACAACCAGTGATCACTATCTCAGAAAATTGGAGATATTAGGCTCATAATTCCATCAGAAAATGATTCACCTCAACAATCCAATAAATAAAACAAGATCCAAAGTTAGTGTTCAAGAGAGAAATGTCTAATATTTACAGCAGATTACATATGATTTTTATTGAGCATGCTTGTCAGAAGAAGCAATCTCAATAATTCACTTCCTTCTATAAAGAAATAAGATAATTTAACAGAGAGATCATACAAGAACCTCAGTTGAAACATTTTAAAAAGACTTGACCACATCTGTCAGATTCAGTCATGAAGAAAAATTACAAATATAAATCTGGCAGGGAAATACTAAAAATTTGTCTTTTCTTTTTTTTTAACTTATATTCAGACACAAACTACAATCACTGCCTTGAACTACTTCCAAGTTCATATGCCTATGTTTAACCAGAGCAATTTTCAACATTTTTAATTTTTCCATAACCAGAGCTTCCTGCAGTGATTTCACATATGCCAAATCAGCATTACTCTCTAGAAATAATAGAATCATTCCACATCTAATGGGATTTGCAAGTAGTGTAATGAATAGCCTATTAAAAAAAAAAAAATCAGAGAACAGAGTTCAAATTACAGTTGGTTCACTTAGGAAAGGTATGAATCCATCTCCTCCCCCAGCTATGGATTAAACAGTAGGAGTTGTATCTGGAAAAAATCATTGTTATTCTCAAAAAATGAAATATATTCTCTTGCAAAAAAAATATTTCTGCTTTAAATAACCAACAAAAGTTTGATAAGAACAAATCACTCAATTATTCCACATTTAATGATTGTAATGATGAAAGAATCAGCTTTAGAAAAATTTATACAGTGTGCGATGGATAAATTGTCGTCTAAATTACACAAAAATTAAAATAATACTTACATCTCATTTTAACAAATAAATTTACCAAAATTACACAAAAATATCTTGAAATACTAAAGAGTAAATTTATTCAATAAAAATCGCTATTGGCTTCAACCATGGCCTCCAGACAACTTTGAAATCTCCTGCAACTCTTCTGGATGGTCTATGGACAGCCAATGCAAAGTACAGACATTCATGTCAGAAAGTGCTTTCGATGCAATGGTATTAAGCACATGGTAAAAGATTGTCAGAGCCGACAAAATGACAGGGGACGAGAGCAAGGACAATGCAATACGATGCACTGTTATTGTTGCCATACCATGAGCCATATGTCTCAAAACTGTCAAAAAAACATCAGTGGCAGTATCTTCTCCAGCCCAGCACTATCTGTGATCAGAGTCCAGGTTGATGGCAGAACCACCACTGTGTTGGGTGTTCACTGTCTATAGCCAGAAGAGAGATATGTCAGTCATGGACGAAATGGCCTATATGTGTAACGATGATAGATGGGGAGACCAGAGCCTGTTGTGGGATCGGAGTTGTTGCTTTCCATTTGCAAGATTGACATACTGGTGGCATGAGAAAAACCACTTGGTTTCAACCTTCTGATTGGGATGAATGTGATCAAAGAACTAAGGGGAATTGGAATCACTCCTTAAAGTGGTTTTTCAACAAAAACCAGCCCTAAGTGCAGAAAACTTGTAGGTCACCTTCCAGTATGTGGTTGGCTTAGGTCAGCCACAGCATTCTGAAGCCACTGCAATAACCAAAGGTTGGGACAACAAAACTTTCAATGCCCCCTCTAAAGCATATGATCCACACGATGGTGATGAGAGTGCATCAAGAAGACCCTGCAAGAGGAGGCTGGTATTTGAGTGGCCAGGAAATGACAGTGCTAATTGCAGAGTATGACCTCAACTTGGATGTGAGGCTGGCAAAGTCCAACCAAAATAAGACTGCCAAACTTACCAGAGTTCCACAGAAGTAGTTAGATTTGTTAAAGAAGGACACCAAACCTCTCCTCTAAGTATGTGGTGCCAACATCGGAAGATTGGGGCCATGCAAAATAATGCAAATACATCAGCATAGTGGTCACCCTGGTGTTAAGTGCACTACTTAGTTTGTCAGGTAAGTTGATCCCTCCATGCCTAGCAAAACTGTCAAGAAGGTGATTCAGAAGTGTCCTGAATGTCAGTCCATAGATCCGGCACCAGTGCACTGGCTGAATGGAAAACTAGGGGTTTGCAGTACGGGGATGGATATTACACATTATGGCCACAGTAATTACCTAACCTTGATTGACTGTAGACCAGCACGGTTCTCTCTGTGGCAATCCCTAGTGCAACAAGATTCAGAGATCATTATTCAGCAGTTGGAGTTTATATTTTGTGAAATCCTTACTCACAACGATACTGCATTCACCAGCAGGTTATTCAAGGCTTTCATGGAGGAATGGTGCATCCTGTTGCATTTTCGGTGTGCACATGTGCTGTCTGGAAATGGGATAATAGAAAGTTGTCATAGGACCATGAAACGGATTGCAGCGCAGAAGCAGTGCTTCATACAAGAGGCCATTTACTGGTGTAATGCGATGCCCATCTGCACCAGCTAATGCAATTCATACTTATACGGTTAGGCTCAAGGGTATTGACATTGTACCTGCATTAACACCATGGACAGTGCACAAAATTTATAAAGTCGGATACGTGGTGTGGGTGAGACCACCGCAGAACCAATGTACCTCCAAATTTACAACCGGGAAGGTCACTGAGATCATTAGTCTACAATCTATCCTGAGTCATGGCATGCCGCATCATGTTAAAAACCTCCGACCTGCATCGAACCAATGCACTGCTGCAAGCAACACTGACGAGTTATCCACAGGTGAGATAGGTGCTGTTGAGAGAAGACCTTCTACTTAGAAGAATACTAGGCAGGTAATAGCCAATAGTTAGTGTGGTTCTGGGACTGAGATAGCTATATAACACCAGTGTTTTTCTCAGTCGAGAGCAGTGCTCTCAACATGCGGATGTGCAAATACCAGACAAAGACAAACACAATGTTACCTCAGATCAACCCTGGCACATCTGAAGTATACTGAGTGCAAAGTCTATTCTGGCAACATCTGAGGTGAGATATATACTACTAAAGTCTCTTATAATTTTTAAAAAATTTGTTTCATCTTTTTCTTAATTCATTGTGTTAGTTTAGAATCAAATTTTAACAACAAATTAATTTTGGAGAACTTTCTAACAAATTGTCAGATTTTTGCAGTTTTGGCAAAACTAAGTCAAAATTAGCAATATAGGGCATAGCATTTAGGGACTTTTTTTTGTTAGTTGCCACCAGATTAAAAATTTCATAACCAGTGCAATTTGATAAGTTTTAGTTATCCCCCCCTCCTACCAGGGTTAGATGTTTCTACAGGCTAGAGATTAATGATTTAAAAGACTCAGCAATTCATGTCTTTTTCAGCAAGAAAAAGAAAATCTTTTTATTCCCCATAGATTATGGTTGAATGAAAAAGATCAAATATTTTCAATACCAAAACTCCATAATTTTCTATATCTACCTATCTATGCTGTATATACATAAAACATTCACAGAATGTTAATCTTAATGTATTTTGCCAGCTAATTAGACACAGTGTTTAAAAAAATTCAAATATGAAACTGCATTCCGTGCACTCATATTATTGCTAGAAAGCCATAATCCCAGCATTAAAAATACCAGGTACAATTCAACTTTGTTCAAAAGTATATTATATATATATATATATATATATATATATATATATATATATATATATATATATATCATAATTACTATATTTACCAGCCAATAGAATGACAAAGCTCCAAAGAAAGAACTTGAGATATGTACTTGGGGAGTAGACATGAGTTGCAATGGTCAAAAATAATTTTTAAAATGCCCTGTACTCTATGAACCTACAAATATTGTGGACATGTCAGTGGCTGATATTCAGGCTACTGACAAATTTCAGTCCAAACTATTAAAGATAAAAACATCCAAAGTGGTTTTAATTTGTTATTTTTCAAAGCATATAGTTTGTTTCAACTTTATGATGTTAAACACTGACTTCAATATATTTACTGTTCGTAATCATAACAATGTTATATGAACAAAAGTTGTTGCAGCTAGCTGGGTCAAATTTAATTCAGCCTGTTGAAATTAAGAAACAAACTTTAGTTTATCAGCCTAATAAATGATCAAATTCTTACGAGGGATATAGTACTATTACAACTTCATAACTTAAAATATTGACTTCAATAAATTTTACACAGCATTATAATGTTATATGAACAAAATTTAAAGGGACAGTTTAGGCTTATTCAATTTAGTCCAATGTGTTAAAACAGACTTTAACACAAAGTCTGAACAGTAAATACCATTTACTAAACAGCTGTAAATGTTTCTCGTTTTTTATTCTTGTATTTAGTCAATCAGTGTTATTTTTGTGAATAAGAATTGAGTAATATTTTTAGCATTATTCCATTTGTAAAAAAGAAATCAAAAAATAACAATGTGTTATATAGGAATAAAGTGTCACTGCTGACACTGGAGTTTGAACACAAATCACCAGAGAACAAACACACGCGATCCCATTTTGAATAAGTAGATCATGTGATGGTAAAGGAAATGTATATATATGAATTAGCGTGGCATCTAAGTGATCACTATATAGATTACTATTCAGCAGTTACTATTTAAGCGAATACTATTGAGCAAGTACTATGAGTGTAAATGTTATTCGAAGGCATCTGACACCAGTATTGTTCAACAGTGTTACTATAGTTGTATCTGTGATTACAAAATTTCTACTACAATAAGCATTACGAAAGTGGCAACGAGTGTTCATTGACATCACAAAACACTGAAATAAACTAACAGATTAATAAAATTTACTTCACTAAAATATTTTTTTAATTATAATTTTTTTTTATTATGAATTAAATTAATTAAATTATTATTTATAATTCTATTAATAAATAAGTTTTATTGGAATATTGTCACCAAAGCTAAATTATAACAATAACTTGTACTACTAATTATTTAGTTAATTAATGACACAAAACATGACAAAAATAAAATCTATTTATACATTAAAATTTAAAACAAATCTTATTAATTAAATAATTTAAAACATTATTTGTTTATTAAAAACTATTTCTTATTTCATTACTAAACAAAATAAAATACTATTTTACTTAAAAAACCTTTTTCACCTGACATACATTCCCTACACAGTATATAATAAATGTATTACATCACAGCACAAATAATCTAGCATATTTGATTACAAATCATTAATAAATGAGCTCAGGTATTTGTATAAAAAACAATGATTTCAAAAACTGATTTTTTGTCTAATATGTCTGAAAATATTAAACCCGTGGTTCGTAATGTGGGGCACACACCCACAGAGGGACAATTTGATTTTTAAGAGGGGGCAATTCAAGAATGAATTATTAACAGTGAATTTTTTTCTAGTGAGTCTCTGTGAATATAAATGTGTGTGATTTAATACATACAGTGCATATACAGTATGCAGGCATAAAAATATTTGTGTGTACGCGTGTACATGTGTAATTATATATGTACTGTGTGTGCGCGCGCGTGTGTGTGTATATATACATATATTAATAACACAATAATTTTATAAATATTATAAAATTCTAAAATTAAATAATACTATTGCATATATGCAGTTTCAAGTTCTTATGGAAACTTGTGAGAATATACAAAGTGTGTCAATATACAGAGGAATATTTAAAATTTGGTTTCATACACACTATCCATGATGAATAGTCACCTTTCCGCCTCTTATGCCAACAATGCTTGACCAATGAGAATGAAATGAGGTGCATTTGAAGGTGAAAATGGTGCATACCAAGTTAATGGCCTTTTAAGCTTCCTCCACATGAATAGGATTTCACTTTTTGAATAATAAGAATTATATGTCATGAGGGGCGCATCAGGATTTTAGAAATGCTTAGGTAGAGCATTGCCAAAAAACAGGTTAGCTGTGTTAAACTCATACAAACTTTCATGACTACCTTTGCAACTTCAATTGCAAACAAACGAATCTTCTTAACTTTGCACAATGTCTCAAAAACAGTTTATCTTTACTGGCACATTTTTCCATCAAGAAACAGATACTTGTTGATTTAGAACAAAAAATAAAGCATTACATGACAAGATGGAGGAATAAACTAAGGCACTTGGAAATTGAATAAAAGCAATATGGTAAACTATAATGGCACCTCACACCTCTTTAATTAAACCTGATTGCTTGATCCCCTTTATCTGGACAGGGTTGCTTGGAACTTTGTAGGTGACCAGTATTGTTCAGACAACTCAACTTCTTATTTGTATCTTTGCTGCTAACATTTCAAAAGATCCATTCTTCAGCCTGAGTCAGTGTTTACAGCTATATTAAGTTGAAACACCAGTTCTCATACAATCATCTGAGTTAAGTAATGTCAAGTCAGGTCAGTACCTCGATGGATTACAACTTGGGAATACCAAGTTCTGTAAGCTTGAATGTGAGGGTGGTGTAATAGATTAACAACTTTGAATTGGAAATCGGAGTGCTGAGTCCTAATTCCAGACAGTTTCACTATATTCACTTATACACAAAAACATTTGTAAAAGGTGTGAATCTACCTTCCCCCCAGCTATAGGTTAATTAGTAGGACTTGTCTTAGTAAGTCATTATCTCAAAAAAATTCTTACAATCCAAAAATATTTTCTGGCTTTAAATAACCTGCAAAAGGTTGATAAGCCATAAAAAACAAATCAACAAATCATCCTGAGTCAGGTGTATTACAGGAGGAGGAAAAAAGGGGAAATTCTTTGTTCTAGGCATTTTTGATTGACTAAGTACAAGAATAACAAATGAAAAAATAGTTGTTTACATTTACAGCTGTTTAATTTTCTTTCTTTTTTTCCTTATAGAATACTCCTGATGAAAGCTGAAATGTGGATCAGACAAAACATTAACAATTGCAGTTTTACCAAGAAGTGATTTAACTGTCTAATCAATGTTGGCTCTTCCCAAAGTTAGAAACAACCTTTAAGTTCTTTTAGATTCCATACTGAATTATTTATGGCAACTGTAGAACAAATAAATATGCTATATAGAAAATATACCTGACCTGACTGCAACACTTAATATATTAAATAATTTCTATTATACAAAGTTTACTTATATTCATAAGAAAAATAAGAATAAATAAAAAATAATGATGAAATAAGAATTGTAATCTTGGCCTGATAATAATTTTTAGATTTACCTCTCTGTTGGACTATACCGAATCATATTTTTCTAAGCAATGGTATTAAAAATTAAAAACAAAAAAATATCTTATGCTGCATTTTGGCAAAAAAATTCAAAATCTGCTTTGGATAGTTTAAATATTTTTCTTCCATTTCAGAATCTTCCAACTCTGTTTTCAAAAGAGCACCACTTATTACAGAATACCATTTTTTTTTCTTCCTCTGCCTGACTGTATATGCAAAGCCTATTTTTGTATATATGCAAGCAACTAGAAATACATATGAATTCACACACATAATATGTTCATGCTTATAACTGTATTCATTGGCATTTAAACATTGTTTTATATATATATATATATATATATATATAACTTCTATTACAAAATTCTAAAGCTACAATAAAAGTTATAAAGACTCAAATAAACTTGTGTTTTTTACATCTGAATTGAAAAACTTAAACACAGAATGCATAAGTTTATTTTTCAGCACAAAAAAAAATAAAAATCTAATATTTACCCATCTTTAAAAGTTATAAACATAATGAATACAAAAAAGCAATGAAGAAAACATTGTCCCTATTGACCTTTCACCTTGGCTATACAAGATCATCAAAGAGAAACAGATCATCAATCATTATTATGTAATTAATACATCTAACTCATCCACAGTGCTTCCTGGATCATCATTAACCTTTGTTGAATAGGCTTTAATAACAACATATATTATTGCAATTTTATTGGTTATTTTAAATTAAATATTGAATTCTAAATTTTTTCTTGATATCAAAATGCAGTAATGTCTCATTTTTTAATTTTGGTTCAAGACAACAGAGGTTCAAAATTTAAACTTTTCAAATTACAAAAATTTACAATAAAACTACATGCAAAATTTAATAAAATATGATCTAAGATTTCAATTTAATCCTGTTGGCTCATTGAAGAAAGTGAATTCTCAATGTGAAGCTGATACAAAAAAATGTTATCTGACATGTTTGTGACACAAACAATCTAAAAACAAAAACAAAGAATATTTGAAAGGAGAATGAAACATATATTCAAATTCAATGGTGGAGTAGATGGAGTGTGTTTGTGTCCTACTTTGTACAAATCTTGTCATGCCACAAAAAAGAACCACCCCCCACAACTCAAGAAGCCTTTAATTCTTTACAAAAATGCATTCCTTTCAAATGTTATTCATCTTTATGATTAACTCAGGTTTCTCAAGAACAAGATTTGTAAATAAGTTATTTTCTTCAATCTGTTTTTCTTTATGAGAAATACAATAATTCTACCAGTCTAAAAGACATTTTAATTTTTATTATAAAATTTATTACATACTACTTTGGTTAATAAACTTTAGGAGTAGTATCATATTTCCCATAACCCACCCAATAATTTAGCATGGAATATTGGGGGGTAGGGTAATAATATTCAACCGATGATTCATCCAGAAATATATTGTCCTTTCTATATTTTAACATTATCTTGATTTGTAAAACATAAATTAATCATTCATAATCATATATATTTCATTCTGGAGTCATTTGTGGAATAGTGTATCCAACAAGAGGATTTAGGTATTAGTATAGTACTAGTAACCTGTACTCCAAAACCTATCCCTGCAATAAATTCTAATTTTTCAAATCCACATTAATCCTACAGTTAATAAACAAAAACTTAATTTGAATCCATGAAATCCCTTTCCCCAGATTCATACAAATTAATCAAAATACCTACCATATTTACATATAATTCAATCTTGTCACCAGTTTGAATTTTAACAAAGCAATTCTTAGCTTATAAGAAATTAGATTAACAAAGTACCATATTTTATATCATATTTTTGGGAACTCAGTAAAATGTTCTTATGCTATATAAACTGAAAATTGTTTTATACCCTAATACCAAACATAAAATCCTTTTATTATAATACTTTACAATGCATAAGCTGTTTTTTCTTTTTGTTTTAATTCTAGACTTACATTTAAGTATTTATTCAAATCAGGAAATTTAATGATTTTTTTTGTAACTAATTTTGCAAAAGCTTTCTCTTTTTTTGTTCTTATCTTTTTGTCCTCAGGTTGATTACATTTGCTGTTATCATGAGTGCTTTACCGTAAGGTGTTCCATTTTTAAGTCTATGATTTGTTCCAATGTTTGTTCTTAACTGGGACTTCCTAGATTTGCAAATGGAATTTGTTGTTATTTCTTTGCTCTGGACTTGCTTAATTTTTGTAATTTTTACTTTTTGTTTACATATGACTGGGAGGTGATTACCTATACAGTCAGTACTTGCATATGTTTTAAAGTACAAAACTGCATTTCTAAAATGGTAGATAATGGTTAAGTCCAGGTTTTAACATCTGCTGCTGTTGCTACTACTTTAGTTTAAAAAGTACTTTAATCTCAACTCCAAAAGAAAATCAGGAATTTCATATTTTCTCTCCTTTCTTTCAACTGTGATATTTTTTTTTTACATTTAATAACAAAAATTAGGAATGAAGGAATTGACTGTATTTTCAGACTCAGCTACACTGACAGCTATAACACTTTCCTCAGTATCCATTTCTAGTTCAAAAATATCATTAAATACTTCATTATAAAGAATCTTATTTATATCACCAACATCATAGAGTATTTTCACCAAAATTATTGTGGATGTGCAGGTGGTGTGGATAGCAGCTTGAAATGAGAAATTAGAGAGCAAAGTTTGAATTCCAGTCAATTTCATTACATTCACTTTCGAACAAATACCCTTGAAAAAAATTGGTAATGCAATATTCACTTGCAAAAAAAAAAAAAAATTATTCTTACACTACAAAAAGTTTTGGCTTTAAATAACCTACAAAAGGTTGATAAGTCATAAAAAATCAAACAATCATCAAAATATTAAAACATTGTTTTAAATTAACCATGTGGCTAAAGTAGAACTTGCACTTCACATTTATGTATCTAACAGAAAATTCACTTTTTCGAAAGCTCCTCACCTGAGATATTTACTCATTTACAAAAAATTTGTCTGACATAAGTAAATGAATTATGTGAATTTAACACTCACAGGACATGTTGAAGGCAAGCGGGAGAGAGGAAAACAGTGAATAACCTACCTAATGAGTTCATGAGATGGGAGGGATAGTAAGGGGACAAATGTTGTTTAGGGTTACAAAGTACAGAAAGCTGTGGAGAGCCATGCTTGATCACATTCTAAAGGAACACAGCAAAGAAGAGAAGAAATTAATTGTATATCTGAATGAGACTTTAAAACTTAATTTACTCATCATATTCAAAGCAATTTAATGCTCTGGATTCAAATTGTTTAAGAAAAGGATTTATATTTTCATTAAATAATAAAACTTACAGTAATCATTGCAAAAATGATTTTATCATGAACCAAAAAAAGGATTTGCTATTAAAAAAAAGTTTAATCAGCTTTAGATCACATAGTTAATCTGTATCAATGGTAGAAGGAGTGGCTGACATCTGAAATCACTTTAGCATGAGAAAATAGTCATTATTATTCTACACTACTTATGTGTATAATAATACCATAGTTCTGTATATGTGTATATGCACGCACACACACACACACACATATATATATATAAATACCTTTACCTTTCAATGTTCCACCTGCTAATAGTAGCTGGTGGAGCACCTCATTTACATTCCCAACTCTTAACCTCGTCACTGATTAACAACTTATTCAGTAAACCTGTCTTAAAAAAAAAGAGAAAAAAAAGTTTTACTCAAGTCACATATATTAAATATTTTTAATCTTGTATTTAAAATCTATATTAATTTGCAGATTAATACAATTCATTATATTCTTAAAATACAAAAATTATATTGAATTCTTATTAGCTACTTATTAGACACTGAATTTCACCTTTGACTGATACATTATTCTGATCTTATACTGACCTTTTTGTAGCTTTAACACTTCCACTACTGTCAATGTATGTACGTATATGCCTTTACAAAATTTACATTGCTTGGTGTGTATATATATTCTGAAGACACTGTGAAATGTTGGTCTCTAGCATTTGTGTTATAAACTAATTTCGGCTTAGTGCTATTTCCAAATCAGCACAGACAGTAGCATAATATACAACCTGTTCTGTGACATATTTTTATTGTGTTGGAGGTGTCATTTAGATTGTAGAGTATCTGGTACCTGTGAGAAATCAACATCTTTATAGTGATTTATTTCCAATAAATGACAATTTCCTATTTTTCCCAAAACAGGCCAACACAAAATGCAGCAGTGACAGACTATTAATAAGCTATACTATTAATAATAATAATAGTGAGTCCAATGAGGAATCAACTCCTTACATAATCAATATGTGAGACTAATCTATTTATTATAATAAGCAAATTAATCCTCTGCCTTGAATCTATAGGCTCTGTATATATTTGATAAATTTAGCTTAGTCTGACACAAGGCCACAGTTGTCAAGGATATAGTGAGTATTCAGCAGATGAACTTGTTCTTTTATGATTCAATATGATTTAACTCTTTAAGGCTAGACATGCCCAAATGTTCCAAGTTTCATATGCTTAGCATACAGGAGCACCTGAATGCACCTGCAATTCAGAATTGGTAACTCTGTATTTCAATAATGCTAACACCCATCACATTACCAACTAGAAGTACTGCAAATCTACTTTTACAAAGTTGTAAATTCTCAAAACAAATAATACAAACGAGACTAAATTTAGTATCATTTGAAAGAGAAACAAATTTACTTTTATAAAAAATTAATTTGTAATTCTTGATTTTCAAGAATTTTTAAGCTATACCAATTTACTTGTACTAATATTACATATTCAGATATTCAACAATTCACTCAGGACTGCAGTGATTTAACAACTAAAGTCTTTTAAGGGCTGACAGGGTTAACCACTTTCTTCTGAGTTTATAAAACAAGTCAAAAGAAGGAGCTTATAGCCACACATTGTTGAAACACTGGATCACTTACAATCTCCAAAGTTAAGCCTGGCCAGTATACAGATGGGTGACCACTTGGGAATACCAGTTGCTGTAAGTTTGGATGTGCAGGTGGTGTAATAGATAATGGCGCAGAATTGTTAATTGGAGAGACAAGTTCCAATTCCTGTTGAGTTCATTATATTCACTTACATGCAAATACCCTTAGGAAAGGTATGAATTCACCTCTTCTCCCTCTAGCTATGGGTTAATTAGTAAGTCTTATGTCACTAAATCATTATTATCTCAAAAAAATAAATAAAAAACATTTAAAAACTAATCAATCTAGTCAAAAGAAGCAAAAACTATGATTTGCTTAAAAGCTGAAAAGAGAGACAATTTACTTTGAATTTTTTTTTTCTAAATCTATAAACTGTTGTTGTTTGATATTTTCTTTTGCTAAATGATCAAGTAGTCAAGTCATTTTTAAAAGTAGTATTCAGGCCAGATCTTAACCATATGCTATAATTTCCTACATGAGTGACAAACACAAGGTTTATGAATTGACATTTGAAACATTCAACAATTTAAAAAACATTTTATTGATGGTGCAAATATGTCATTAAAGCACCTGCTGACACAAAGAAATTGTCTTCTCAACGGTCATTATTTCATGACAGGATTTTTTTTTTTTTTTTGGTTTGCTTAGTTAGGTTAAATAGGATTTTTGCTATTGTGACAACTGATCATAAAACACACAATTTCAGAAATGTCACAAGTCCCATAACAAGGCACCATATATACTACAACCATAACAGTAGTGGTGTATCTAAGCAAGATAGCTTGACAGAGCACATCTCTCTTCAGGTTAGTTTTGAATTCAAGCCTTTCTTTCTAGACTGGTTGCCACCACAAAGTAAGAGAAGCCAGTCAACTCTACTATTTATATATTAATTTCTCAGCAGTTGCATTCTTCTGACATATTTTACTAACTACTTGGAATTTCCACCAGTATTGACAACTAAGATTATCCATTATCTGATGTCTCCTTGCTTCTCTTGCCTTTTGCTTCTATCAGTTCATTCTCTCTATTTGCTGACCATTCATGCTTTCATCTCATACAGACATGGATTAGTTTCAGTTACAAAAAGGAATAAGGAACAAAATGAACAAATATTGCCACCATCACATTCTTATCATGATTTTGCTCTATCTCTTCATAAAGAATTTTAATACATTTTTTTTTTTTTTTACACTTTTTCACTACTCAATTTCAATCTTTTTACACCTTTTTCCCCCCACTTCTACCTTTCAATTTTCTTACACTTTTTCCTGCCTATACTAAGAGGGAAACTCCACAAAAAATTAAATTTGAATATACCTCACAACCTAAATATGGTTTTATACTGTGTCACAAGTCATTACTATTTTGAACCATTTTCAAATGCGATACGATTTTGGATGGATTGATTTGTTTCCTTTGGTGGGTTTCAATTCTCACAATGGTTGATAACAAAAAAAATTTAAAAAATACAGAGTTTGCACCAATTTTTTTCTTTTGGGTAAAGATAATTTTTTAATGCTTCAAGAAACTTTTCAAGTAGGATCTTCAGATAAACCACAAAGGTACAAGTGGTATTTGAATTTAAAATATAATGAAATGTCACTTGAAAGCTAAACACAATCTTGAATAAGTTCACTACACTATCAATAAAGTTCATTATCAGACAATTTATAAGATATCTAAGGTAACTAGTTTGACTTGGAGGAGTTCATTCCAGTCAATGTTAAAACCCACAGGTTTTTTTAAAGATTGTAACCAGGGATAAGTCACATAATCCCAGGGTTTTCAGTGATTACCATTTGTATATATGTATGTTTGCAGGACATATGACACAAACATAAATAACTGAATGCAGTTGTTGGATCCTCATACATCGAAATCAACAGGCGAGTTCACCATATATCTCTTTTGTTTTCCTCAAGTTTTCTATCTCCTTCCTTTCCTCTTTCACATCCTCTCTTCCCCCTTCCACCTTCTCCCCCCCCCAATATTATTACATAAGTTTCTCGTTCAGAAAGCATAACTGATTCCAGCTCAGAAGAAGTGGGAATTGGCCACAGATACTACATGCTGATCCTAAGTAGATAGATATAATGGTTATGCATACAAATAAGCAGATATTAAATGGTAGTAGAGATGGGATCCATCAAAATTTTCCAACCAATTAGAAAACAATGCTGTCACATATAAAATAAATAATCACTGGCTTAAAAGTTATAGATTAACTAAAGAATAGTTACAGACAGAATTAATTTAAAAGAATGGTTATATGTACAGTTTATCAAAAAATAACTTATTCTAATTAACTATTATAAAAATTTCTATTATCATTAGCTGAGCAATGATAAAAATTAACATCAGCCATTTGATGACTTAAAGTGTTACAACTGACTGCCCTTGCAAATGATATTATTTAATGTTTAGTGACAGATTTTTGAGTTATAAATGCCAAGATAATGCAATAATTATGTTATTACATAAGATGCAAATTACAAGCAGAGATGAAAAAAAAAAACAACTTTCATAATTGTTGAACAGAGTATGTGAAAATATGTCAGCCAAATGTAAATGCCCAATTGAGAGCATCTGTGCTGATGATTCAAACATTTTCAAAATAATGACAAAGGGTAAAAAGACAGAAAGAACAATAAAAATTATGAATAGGAGAAAATATAAATTGATCAAATCCAGATCCTCCTGATTTTTGACTGGTGACTGAACAAATATCCTGGTACAATAAGAGGTAATGTCTTTCAACATTCCTACCAAACATATCCAACAGTTTTACAATTTGCTCAAACATGATAATTATCTAAAAATTAAACAAACTTCTGTATAATCTACATGGAAGGAAAAATTACTTTAACATTTTCTAACTTAATAAACAAAATAAAATTAAAAACAGAAAATCTTTCCATTTACCTTATTATAAACTTGTCTTCAGAAATAGTCATTAAATTTTACAAAATTGAATCAAACAAAATACTGAGGATTATGACATGAAACATTATTTCACATTTTTAATCAACTCTGTTATCTGTCATATTCTTGTTTTTCCTCCCATCCTTTTTTCAAAATGAGGCTTTAACTCACATCTTGTCATCAATATCATGCTTTACTTATTTAGATTACCAACAATTTTTATTATAAGGTCACAGTTCTTTTAGCTCTGCTATGCCAACATCTATATATTATTGTACTATTGATTACCAAGTAGTCATAATATTTTGCTTAAAATTTTTAATCATTTGTATTACGCATCTTATCAAGGATGTGTGGGTAGCATAATAGTCAGTGGCTCTGAAAGAAAAGTCAGTAAACCAAATTCAAATTCCACCAAAATTCATTATCACTTTCACAAAAATATCCCTTGGAAATGTGTGAATCCATCTCTTCAGCCCACCTATGGTTTAAATAGCAGGTGGCAGACTGGTCTCTCTAGCTTTGGTTGGCAACCAGTCTAGGAGAAGGACAACTCTAAACTCAAAACAGGTTGATGTGCTAATGAAGCTGTTTAGTCTTGGTTAGCAATCTATCTAGAGATGGTAACTTGATAAAAACACCCATCCTGGGCCAATTGTGTTGGTGTAAAAAAGCACAATGACTGAAATTATAAGTCATGAGTTGTGCAATTTTATTTTAAAAATATCAATAGTTTTGACTAGTATCTATATTTTAATGTTTTTTTTAATCATAACATTTTTCACTAATCATCTCTTCAGCTAATTCAACAATTAATCATTTTGAGTTCCTGAAAGAATCTATTTTCAGCATTACATATATATTTATTATTATTATTTATTTATTTATTTTTATTTACTCTTTGATACAGTCATAAACCAAGGTTTTTACCTGTGACATAAGGTGAATAGAGGTTTTTCTTAGAAGTTACTGAAGGATTTTTTTATGTATGAACAATACTCATTATAAAGATGGATCTTCTGGGATTTTCTTAATGTGTCTATCAATATTCTTAATCATTCCTAGTGCTTTATTACTACTGGAATAATAATAGTTATGTTTTAATGCTATATTCTTGTAATTTCTATTTTTAGTTCCTAATATTTAGAGAGTTTATCAAATTCTTTCACTGAAATATTTTTATCAGATAGTATGACCATGTCTATAAAATATCATTTATATCCTTTGAAGTCATTTATAACAATATCTGGTCTGCAAACTTGTATAGAGCATCAGTATATATAACAACATGCAGCAGAATTAGCAGTTAGATTTTCTGAGAAAAAGTTATTTTCTCTTCCAATGTCTCATTCCCATAAGAGTTAGTTTCTCTCTGTAATGTTATACAGTTTGTCCGAGTCCCAACAATTCATTTAACAAAGAATTCTCTTTGAATATGAAAGAATATTTTTCACCTGTAGATTCTATTTAAGCCCAAGATACAAACTCCAAATTGGAGATGTCAACATCAAACAATTTCAGAAGTTTAAATATCTGGGAAGTGTTTTAACAAAGGGTGGAAAATGCAACACTGAAATCTAAACGTGCATTGGATTAGTGAAAGATGCCTTCCAAAAACTAAACAATGTACTAAGAAACTGGAAAATTTTGTTAAAAACAAAGAAAAGAGTGCTGAATTGCTATGTGATATCAATCATCTTGTATGGTAATACAGGCTCCCACAGATGAAGAGGAAACTAGAGAGATATGGTTCTACAGAAGGATACTGAGAATTTCATGAATGGAGCAAGTAGACAATGTGAAAGTATTAAAGGAAATGCTAACAAAAAGAATGCTTATACTCAAAATCAGAATTTTTGCTTTGGCAAAAAGAGAAACATTGCTAAGAGCCACAGAGGATAGAAAGTTGTGGAGAGTCATGATCATCAATGTCCTAAAGGGACATGATACATAGAAGATTCCATTTAGGTTGAGACTTTTAAGTCCATTTTAGTTTTAACCATGATATTTTTTATTTTAGATTCTTGTAATCATTTCTCATTGCAAGTGATTATTTTGTTGAAAAAGGATATTTTTTCTTCATCATGTTAATCAACAGGAGTAAGAAATGTGACCAAGGGTCTACTCACCTATATTGTGTGATTATTGATCAAAGCAGACCTTCACCCTAGTCAAATCCCCTCCCCATCCCTCATTTGTTCACATTACAAAAATACACAGTGATTTTTTTTTTCATATCTTCACTGGGGTTTGTTGAAGCGATTCAACACCATCTGGGTGTAAGCTGCCTGTTTACCAAAGAACCATCAAGACACGCAAACTAGTATGTCTACTCTATATTTATTATTAATCTTTGTTCACTTTTTCTCTTTACAATCCAGACTGACAAAAGACCTTAATGGGGTATTAATGGTCTGGCATTGCAACTTGGATTATCTTTTTATTCTATTCTTTACCCAAGGATTCTTTATCCCTCTTTTAATGTATTGGCACCTGTGACTATTGTATTATGGCTGGCGAGATAATTGCCTCTTAGATGACTTATGCTTTACCATGGATATATAAAATAAAATAGTCTAGCTAAGTTCATAGCTGATCAGAGCAGTCCAATTTGTGGGTTCAACCAATTGTGTACTCTTCTCCTGGACTGGAAGAGTTTAATGGAACTGTATGGATCCCTGTATTTATGTGAACACATTTTTTTTCAAGCGTCAGGTTACAAAATTGTTTGCATATGTGCATATCAACAAAGTCAAGTGAAGTGATTTGGTAATTCTACAAAGTGGTCAGATGAATTTGAGTTGAATTGAGGGAGCAGTATTGAAAAATAACAAAATTCCTTAACTGAATTTAAGCAATGAGTCTTCCTAGCAGGATCATCTGGTTTTTAGTTCACTTGCAATCATTTTAGCAGTGAGTGGGTGGTTCTAGTTCTACCCAGTAGATCATAATTAGTTCAAACTCAGACAATTCCAGGTGTTAATTCAATTTATTATAATTACATTCTTCTAACCTTATTTTTTTATTATATACCTAAATCATAATTAATACTAATTCATCTTTTTAAGTTTGTTTTTTCTTTTTAAATATAATCATGCAACCAGCACTTATCTTAAGCATTTCTAATGGAAAGACTTTTTATCAATTTCTATTGCAAATTTAATATCATTATCACAGAAAGATAAGTGTTTGAATGTTGATCAATGTTTGTTTGAATAAATTCATTTAGAAGGCATTCTCCCCGGGTTCAGATTTATTCTAAGGATTGTACATGATGTACTATAAGGGGTTGATTGCTCAAGTAATAAAAGTGGAGAAAACTTCAAAGGCACTTCTAAGATTTCCATAACATAGTGCAAAAGATTGATAATTTTATCTTGCTGTCTTTAATCACAAGATTCCCTCATCCAATAATGTAACAAAATCAGAACAAAAGACAATGGCAGAAAGATTAGAAACAAGAGCACTAAAAATATAATAGCCAAAATGGTAAAGGCATTGTAACATACATACTTTTCATAAAGGATAAATTCAATGTTTTTATAACTTACATGAAACACTGTCAATTATTAATTTTTCCACTAGTATTTCATCCACTTTAATTTCAGATATTTTTATAACAATGTCAGACTTATTCTTTGGTCATCAGTAAGCAAGAAAAAATTAGAAATAAAGAATAGGCCAGACTTGAATTTGCATGAAACACATGACAGCTGCTTTACTAATTGAATCATGGAGTCTTCTGTCAATAATATCAAACCAAATAGCCAATATTCTTTATATTCCTCAACTGCCTGATAATAACACATGCCAGTTTGAGTTTTGCCAAATATATATTCTTTATTTTCAATCTGTATTGTTTATCGATAATCATAGAATGGCAGTCTGAGATTTTCAATAAAAATCAACTGAAATTAGGATGAAATAATAATTAATCTAAGTTCAAATTTCATTCAAAGTCATTTTTGTTCCAAATTGCCACATTTAATGTTGAAGATCAAAGAACAAAAAATGAAATTAAAAAAACATACATACGCACACCTACATATATATTACTTAAAGAATGCAAAATTCAAACATTTTCTGATGATGTAACCTAATATTACCAATTCTCTTACAACATGCAATTAAAATAGAAAAATAGATTCAATTTTAATAGATAATTGAATTAAGCTAACATTTCAAGAATCACACAGAAGCCATGAGGTATACATGTGATGCTCGCACAAGCAATGAAAACAAAACTATATAAAATCAAAACTCTGCATAATTCCACTTCACAAAATTTCTGATGAATCTAGATACACAGTGAGACATGTTAAATTTATGAATGGATTCCTTCTTGTTCCTTACTTATACATTGTGGTGAAGACTCATCTACAACTGGCCACAATTTTTAAAAGAACTCATAATAGAAAAATGGTGTACAGAATGCCATAAAATATCCTAATAGCCTTACTCAAGTTTGAATTCAGTGTTTTCCTTCTCCTAGACTGGTTGCCAACTAAGGTTAGAGAGCTCAGTCTTCCTCACTATTTAACCCATTTATGAAATGATTTAAGGTTTTTAAAGTCAACACTTTCAGCTCTCCTAGATTGAACTTGGGCATTTATTTTGTATGGTTGGTAAAAGGTAAAACACTACAACAGAGAAATGAAAGATTTAAACAGTTTTTTATTTTCTTGTTGCCAATCTTAATCTGCATTGTTAAAAGTGATTCTGAAATCAAAAAAGAAAAGCATAATCCAGCAAAAGAATTTGAAGAACAATTTAAGCAGAACACCACCAGTTAACCTCAGGTGTATCTCTAAGAAAGTAGAATCATGTGCCATTAATGAAAATTACTCTATGAAAAATGAAAATAAGTTATCCACTTGAAATGAAAACTTGAAAAAAAGTAAAGCTAAAAATGTTCACAAAAAGGCAAATCTTGTTTAAAAAAGAAAGTTTTAACAAAGAACTCAAATTTATGTTGGAATTTTTTTAGATGTGGAATTATTGTTATTACACGCTTTTCCATTCAAACAATGCCTGAACTTCAATTCCAACCATTCAGGCAGCATCAAGAATGTCCGTTACCTATAATATCAGACCAAACTCATAAGTGGTGACCCAAACCCATACCAACAGAAGATAAACAGTATTAGAAACAGCCTACAAAATCTACTTTTCAAGCATATCAGTTTCCATGAAAAAGACAAAACCATAGACTCTCTATCATGCATAAAATGTACATTAAAAAAAAGTCAAGAGAATCTGTGGCCCATACACTATCAGGACATTATTCAGAAGCAGTTAAACTCTTCAGAAATATCTCCTCCAAACCAAGACCCTACTCAGAAAATAACAAACAAAAACTCTGTGCATTCCAACTCATGCAATAAATAGAAGGAAGAGAGCTGTAAGGGTGGGGGAACATTGAAATCTGGAGAGGGACATTGAAATCAGGCATAGCTGGTCATGCATGGAGAGAAAGGGTGATCATAAAGTTATAATAGACAAAGAACAACAATAGTGAAAAAAACAATATCAGCATGCAACCTCCTCAGCAAGCCTGGTATAGAGATGAACACTATCTGAGAGCCCCCGATTAAAAAAGGACATTGTTCAGACTGTTGTCCTCATCTTCACTGCCATATTCACAACATTTTGGCCATTGTACACTCCAGCCTTATTCAGGTTCAATTTCAAACTGAACCCTTTATTTCATTCACCAGGGAAAGTTAAAGGGAGATAACTGATACTGAGACATCTGAAAGAGGCATGGCATGTGGAACTAGAACAATCTATATTGTCCTTTGCCTGAAACTTCAACAACCCTGGCTATTAGCACAACTTTTTAACTCATTTTACTTGGCTGCTTTAATATCTTTCTCATCATATTTAATAAGCACATGTTTCATATTATAAGACATCTTGATTATTAGACTGTTCCACTGTTCCCAAATCAATACACCTTTTTCAAAGAATGGCTACCTATTTTCTCCTCCATATGAAACATGAAAAGTAAACATATAAATTTTTAAAATGGATTTTCATTTTAAAAACTTACAAAACCAAATTTAGACAAAAACTAAAGTAAACAAAATGAATGGTAATGAAAAGTGCTCAGAAACAAAATTAACATATAAATTATGTACAGTTCAGCCAGCAAAACTCATAAGAAAATTTCCAAACATCTTACAAACAGAAATTAGGATTAGAAAAAAATAATATAAATAAAATATTTAGTTTGTTTCATACATCTTCATATACAAATATAGAAAGAAATATATAAAATTAATATATATATATATATATATATATATATATATATATATATATATATATATAGTTAGTTAGTTTACGAAAAACTAGGTAATCCATATGGGTAGACCCAAGGAGGATAAAATCCAGAGAGCTCAATGTAAATCAGAGCTAATAATTTAAATAAAAACAGACCACTTTAAGGTTCCATATAATAAATTATTTCACCACAGCCCTTTTAAAGGACCGCGGATCATGTTACATCTAACTCAATCATGTCTCTCTCCCCCCTCACTTTGTTAATTTACATATACTTAGTACTGCCTGTCAAAAATGTGTAAATTTCTTTTCATTTTTCGTTTCAATCTTTGGAAGTAAAGTCTGATGATCCGCGGTCCTTTAAAAGGGCTGTGGTGAAATAATTTATTATATGGAACCTTAAAGTGGTCTGTTTTTATTTAATATATATATATATATATATATATATATATATATATATATATATATATATATGAGAGAGAGACTGAAGTGCCAAAAGTCATGTGACAGGTGCATAGCCTATCAAAGTGGCAGCAGTTTGACATGTCATCAATTCCACAAATAGCTAGAAGGAAGACCTATAGATAGACATTAAGTTATGCCATCTCAATAGCTGTCCACATCTTCCTGACATTTATAGGTTCACAATCCTACAAGACAATATGCCTTTTCACGAGATCTAATAAATGCCTGGTTGAGCTCGTATTGGGCAAATAAGGTAGCCAGACCATTCAACAAGGCAGTTTCTAGAATGCTCCTCAAATCAATTCTGGGTAACTTTAGCCCAATGACATGTAGCATTATCCTGCTGGAATACCCCATTGTTGTTGGGGGTGAATGAAATCTATGAATGGGTGCAAATTGTGACAAAGCAGCCACCAGTCAATAACATGCTTAGACAGAGCAACAGACTTAACCAATGTCATATGAACACACTCTACATTATTACAGAACTATCACCAACCATCACAGGGCTTAATTGACAACTGAGATCCATCATGAGGTCTGCACCATACCTGATTACCATCAGTCTGAAACAACTAGAACCATAACTTATTAGATAAAGTCACACATTGACAATCCTCTAAAGTCCAATTAGCAATATCATGAGCCCAGATGAGATGCTGTATGCAGTGTCATGGTTACATACTGCTGTCACATCAATTTGGACAATCAGTTTTTATATGTATATACAAGAGTGTGCTGTAAAGTTCTCAGCCTGACCTATTCTGATGTTTGTTTAGTAGATCAGATCCATTAACCAGACAAGAGAATTCATAATTTATTTTGGAAGGGCTTCTTCATATAAATATATATACAGGGTTTCTTCAAAAAACATAACAGTTCAACCCATAAAACCATACATTCTGAATTGGCACCTTCCAAAGGAGGCTTTTATACCATTTAGACATACATACAGGTGTAGTATTTTGTATCTTTTCAAAACTTATACCTCACAATCATGAGTCCAGTCCATGTTGAAAGTAAGAGGCAAGTATGCATCTTTTACTCTGAGTTTCTCATGAAACATATCTAACGAGATTGTGTGTGTGAATATATATATATATATATATATATATACAAAAATGGCAAAACAGGGACTAGGAGGGATAAGATGACAAAAATTACTTAAAGTTACAAAGAATAAGAAGTTGTGGTGAGCCATAATCACCCACATTCTAAAAGGTACATGTCACATATAAAAGAAAGGAGAAATAAAAACATCTATTTACTAGAAAGGTTAGAGAGTGGTAGCTAGTAACCTGCTTGGTGAGTTTGCGTGAATGGATGGCAGAAAGGGCATAAAGAGGATGTTGTCGTCTACACCCTGAAAGGACATGGCACATAAAAAAGAAGAATCAGATTAAGAAGATTTTAATGGTTTATTTTTGGTTACTAAATGGATTAGATTAAACTGCTATTTTAAGGTTAATCTGGTCATCATTTAAATTCTAAATATAAAATTTGATGAAGGTAAATTGAAATTCTTGAACCATAAAAATACCTTCTTGATTAGAGTCTGAATTAAATTCAGCATGATTCCCTTTGTAACACACAATCTGAGATATCAATCTATTTGCATTACAAAAAAATTATTCATATTTAGGAAAAAAAAATTAATACAGAAATAGCCAATAAAAAATGATTTAGATTTTTAAAATTAATTTTTTTCGGAGAACACATATTTTTCAAAATAAGATTTCTCAAATATTCAGGCCAGTAGACAGAAATAAATAAATATAATGTTTAATAAATAAGCAGAACATCGACTCAAATATGAGTATCCACTAAAAATAACATTTATGCAATGAAAAACATTTTTTAAAATGTTTACATGTTTAGGAGGGATATGCATATGTAAACATGTTTAGATGAAATAATTTAAATTAAAGAACAACAAAAGAAGGGAAAAATCTGATAAATTAGAAAGAGGAATAATAAGAACTTTATGAATTGGTCATGTCCTTCAGCTTGGAAATCAGATCAGATTTTAGCAACTAGGTTTTTACACAATGGAACACAATAGGTTCCACTCACTACTTTTTGCTATTTTTACCCATAGCTCAAAGGGGAAGAATGGATTCCACTCTTGGATTTCAATACAATGTTGTCTTTCTGCTAGACTGAATGCCAATCAAGGTAAGAACAACAGCATACATACATAAAGTATGACAGGTAAGGTATATCACTGGGTGCTTCTTAACCCTTTAGCATTCAACATGCTCAAACCTGCTCATAAATACCAGCTCTCAGTCTCACTGTTCATAGTCAAACACTCACTGTATAATATTCCGCATTATTTGCACTGATGTCATCATATATTATGGCAGAGTATACATGGCGTGGGTTGAAAATTGAGAGCCAATATTTATGGGGCAGGTTTGGGCAGATTGAATGCTAAAGGATAAAAAGGGATATCACTGACCAGTTTCTATTAAAATCAGACAAGTTATTCTTGAATAGTGAAAAAAGATTTTTCTTCATATGTATGATCTGTATTTGATTATCATGACTGAGAAACCTCAGGATAGGCAGATTATTAATCCACTTATATAAATTATGAGGTAAAAATATACACGGGTCAAGGCAGACTGTGATCTTGCTCTGCTGAGTGTAAAAAGAGAAAGAATTGAAAAGACTGGGCCAATTTTCATCAGTAAAAGCAAGAAAGATGCAATTGTAATTGCCATGTAATGACTACAAATAGTTAATTAATAAGCTTGACTTTTATTTTTGAGCTGATATTATTGAATAAGGCATAGATCCAAACCAGTATTAAGCAGTATTTGGCATGCTATTTTATCCACAGCTGAAAAAAGAAGAGATGGATTCAAGTCATTCACAATAGCATTAATGTTTTGAATTCAGTATTGTCTTTCTTCTAGACTGGCTGCCAACCAAAGTCCAGTCTGTCCTGCTATTTTATCCATATCTGAGAGGAAAAGAGACATTCATACATTCCCAAGGGCATTAGTGCAAAGTGAACACAAACTGTCTTGGTTAAAATTTCAAATGCTGTTAGAATCCAATCAAACCTATATCTTTTCATGCCTTTCACTAATACAGAGAGGTTCAGATATATATATATATATATATATATATATATATATATATATATATATATATATATATATATCTCACTCTGTAGATAATCAATACATAATATAAAGATAGAGAAACTGATAGTATGCTAATTTCCAAAGCTACTATTAATGAATTCATGTGCTTCATGAATGAGGCCATTTGCTTGCATTGACCCAGACCAACAAATACAACAAAAAAAAAAAAAAAAAATGACAACTTATTCAAGCAATTATTCTGATAAGTAGTCTCATTTTTGTTTTAATTGTAAAGGCTGAGGCACTCAGTAGCCTCCCCACATGCAACATTCATCTGGGGGATTCTTTAAATCATTTAAAACAAAATCCTTGATTTCATTTCTATTTTTTGTTTAAATCAGTATTGCTCACAAATATAAGCAACACAGGTTGATGCTTATGGCCATCTTTTTTCAATAAAAAAATTTATTGCAATATTCCCCACCTCCACAAAATGTAATTTATATCCTAATGGTCAGATTTAGGTAAAACCTCAGAGCAGGGTTTAATGGTTTAACACCTGTTTGACACAAGGGCTCCTAAATTAAATTTATACAATTATAAATGATTAAATTATGATTAAAAATCAAAATAACATTAAAATACAAGATGGATGCTGAATGATTTTCAAGCTTGACCAAAAAGGACTTAAAAAAAAAAAAATATGATCTCTGATCATTTGGTCAAATTTTAGTAAGCAAGAACTTTTCAGAACACACCACATTCATATAAAAATAAATTGCACACCTGTTATAATATAAAAAATGTTTGAACTTTTATATTTAGGAAGACAGGTGATCAAAACAATAAAAATAAAATGAAGATCTCATTAACCTGATCAATATACATCAATGTACTTGTAAAATGCTACACAAAATCTTCATCCAAATTATTTACTCACCAACAATATTTTGCTCTTTTTCTTCAATGTCATATTGCAAAATGACTTATTCTTGATTTGCTGACATGTTTGTCAAACAGAATAAGAAATGTAATTATCAGCTATTCACATTAATAGAGAATTAAAGTACCAAAATTTACAGGTAAAAATAGAATCATGTACTTACTGTTGACACGAAGATTACTAAAATGTGACAGTATGGTTTTCCTATATGAAACAGTCTTTCTTATTTAAAAGTCGTACTCTATAATAATGTCTATCAAGGTATAAAAAGGGCTTTATGAGGATATAATTTTTATATTATGCATCAAAATACATGTTTATTCTATACATCTAGAATCAAAAGAATAAGAGGGCAAAATAAAAGCTTTTTATTTATTCAGTAGTCATCTCTTTGATTTCCACTGAATAGACTTTTGTGGATTTGTTCTTTGCTCAAATACAGTAAGAATAGAAAAAATTAATTATGCAGTATTTATGGAACATCTTCTATAGTAAGCAGCTTCTTATTTTTTGGCTAAGATTTCAACAAAAATAAAAGAAAGAAATTAGTATATATACTTATATACCACTATACGGATATTGGCTTGCTCAAATTTCAGAGAGAAAAAACTGTTAAAGGTCTTTACAAAAGCACATGTTCTCCATTTCATTTAATATTTTATATCTCATTTTTCTACTTGAAACAGGTCTTGACTGCCTTCAAAGGCAGAAAAAGTACTGACATATTTTGAAGAGAAAGAGAAATTTATGGATTAAGTCTCCTGTAAAAGCAACTATATACCCACATCCAATACCAATGAATTTGATACATATCCAAAAGTTTACTTGATTTGACATTTTATAAATAAATCTAAGACACTTTAAGAAAACAATTTTTTTTTTTGCCATTCATTATTTGGGTAGGATAGGATTATTGGATTCATCTTTGTTGTTTTTAATGAAATATTTCAGCCAATATATTCTTCATCCTTACTTAGTAAGATTTTAGTTACTTACATACTTTTCATTTTTTATCGTTTCTATTAGAACAATACGGTCAAACAGTGTCGCAAAACAGAGTTTCCTGTTTGTTGTGTTTTTTATGACAAGATATAGCTATTTCTTGACCCCCATTTTAAGTAGACATTTTCAAATGGATTTCTGTTCAACTGTACATTTCCTGAGAATTTTCCCGTGGTCTTTATGAGAATATATTTTCAGAAAAGAATGAGATTTTTCATGATTTATTTTCTTACACTTAAATTTTATTAAATTCAAATCTTGTAATACAATATTTTTCTGGTTTCAAAATTAAATCATTGCAATTACCAACTTTTAAGGCTTTTAAAGTTAATATTCCACATATTTCAATTAATATCTTCATCTTTGTTGCTTTTTCGGTTTTAACCAATATGTCATCATTTAGTCTTCTTCATGATACATTTAGTGGTCTTTCAAAATTACCTAATATATTTTTTATCCTATCAATAAACCCCAAATTAACAAATTTTACATTTTATGTAGTTTATTATAAATGTTATCAAATCAGCTGAAAATAGCAAAATATGATTGTTAGACACTATCCACAACACAAAACATTTTTCCAACACAATGGTGGAAAATGATGGCAGCAACTTTTGCTTTTTAGAAACTCTAAAAGAAAAATGTTTTAAAAATTCTGATACAAAAGTAATCATGAAAAATCTTTGTTTCAGAAACTCAGATAGAAATTCTCATATCAGTACAGATTTTCTGTAATATACTCAACTTGCCTACTCAGAATTTCTTAAACTTGTAAAACCCTCATGTAGCATGGAGCCACAAGGTGATGTAGTTTCAGTATCAAATAGGTTTCATCGATTAGAGTTGATGGTACCACCATTTAGAATTTATTGTCCTTCTAAAGTGGCAGTCAATCAAATCCAGAGACCCATTCTGCTCTTCTATTTTATTCATAGCTGGGGGGGGGACGGAAAATAGATTCATGCCTTTCCCAAGGACATTCGTTCAAAGACAACAAACTCAGTTTTGTCTTTTACAGCTTATCAACCTTTTGTTGGTTGTTTAAAGCAAAAACATATTTTGGATTGTTTGTAGAACAATTCTTTATTTGTGAGTGAATATTGCATTAACTATTTTTTTAGTATAACAATGATCTTTTCAGTCCTATGATTTAGCCCATAGATGAGAGGAGGAGGAGGAGAGAGGGATTTGTACCTTTCCCAAGGGTATTTGCACAACTGGTATTTGAATAGTCCTCTGATTTCTCATTCCAGGCAGCTATCCATTACACCATCAATCAACAAACTCGGACAGGATTTGAACTTGGCTCACCAATTTCGTTTTCAGTGTTGATAACAATTATACTATGTGTACATCCAGTCACTAAAGGATGTCGAGATCTCAAACAGTCAATCATATAAATGGGATTGACCGCTATATATATGCTATATGTTTTATTCTTACAATTTAGGAAGTTCCATAAAGTTGTAACAAAAAAGATGCTCCAAAATTGTAAAAGATTTTAATTTTATTGTCACAATCTCTGTACCATCAGAAAGAACAAAAATGCTGATATAAAAAATTATTTAATAATAATAGTAATTTATAAATATTAAATGGAATTTATTATATTTTACAGCTTTGGTACATGTTCAGGTAGATTTTATAATAAAGAGCTGAAAAGTTCTTAGCCTGACTCACTTCCCCAAATTTGATCAAACATATCAATTTTTGGGAAAATCCCATCTTGGTTAGGCCTAAAATATTTTGGCTCCCCATTAATATGGTCACTCAAAGCAATAAAAACTGGAGAAGGTTGGCTGAAAGGTTGCAATAAAAACAACAAAAATGAAGATGCCAGTTCAAAAGATTCTCTGATATTTCAGAAATCCAGACGTAATTTCAAGATTTTTCAAAAATACAGATAAAAATAATGAAAAAAAAAAAAAACAAACTATTTATGAAATTACAGGGTGTGGCAGAAATACCTCCTACATAACAGTAAAACATTAGTGGTGTCTTCATCTAGCTACCATTATGTGGGAGGTATTTCTGACACCCTATTTACACCACTGCTTGCAGATTATCACCATTTTTTTTTTTAATTCAAAATGTACCTTTATGTGTTAAAATTAAAAATTTTAATTCAGTTCTTTGAAGTTTAACAATAATATTTCTCATCAGAAAGAAATTGTTTGGAATTGCAGGATTTCTTCATCACAGCTAATAACAATAATTAAGTCATATTTATACAAGTAATTAATTTCAGTCTATCAATAATTTAAGCAAAAAGTTTATGAAAATACTACATTGTTAAAACAAAGATTATTTGCTTTTTATTTTAAAACAGTTCATTTTTTGTATTAATTGTAATTCTAAGGTTAAAAAAAAAGCCCCAAACTAAAAAGAAAAGGAAAAAAAATTTACTAATGAATTATTTAGCAGAAATAGGAAAGGCAATTTTTACAGTCAATAATACCACAAGGTAATCAGCAGTATTTTATCAAGCAAAGAAAGATAGTGAATAAACATGAAAGAAATTGCTGCTGCTGCTATCAAGGCAACTATGGAGAGAGGCACATCTCTCATCATTATCATTGTAAAGAAAACAACTTGATTTCAGCTCAGCTTTAATTTAATATTAAAAAAAAAAGGTGTGAAATTTAAGAAGAATACAGTTTTATCTATACTAAGAAAAAGAAACAATATTTTACAAGATATAATTTTCCACATCATTTGTGAAAAGATAAATTGATTTAATGTATTTTTATGCCAGGAATTTTAAAATATATTTCCTGCTTTTTAAATTCTTTGAGAACATGAAGAGATCAAAGACATTTGTTGAGATTACAGGACCCTTCTCTCTCATGGAATTGTTCAAAATTTGCTATATTTATGAGAGTAGAGTGCTCAATGTTAGAGATAGAGCATTTATAGATATATATGATTTAGACTTTATCCAATAATCACACTGAGGCATAAAACTGAGTCACTATGCAGTGTTGATTTATATATATATATATATATATATATATATATATATATATATATATATATATGCATAAATATACACACACACATGGAAATGTTCAAAAGTTCTCAGATCAACTCACTTCCCAAAACCTGACCAAAGGCCCAAACATCAAATTGGTGGGGTCGGATTTCCAAGGCACTATGTTTATTATATGTATTTGGCAACAATTTTTTAGTTAAACTTGTTTTATTGAAGACCAAAGATGAGGTATCTTTTAATAAGTTAATGGATCTGTCATCTTGTAAAAAATGATAAAAAAAAAAAAACTAAAAATTTCTTAAAACAAACCCTGTCTATGGTTCCCAATGAAAATACCTGTGTATAAGTGTTTGAGATATAACAGTCTGTTTAGAGTCTGAGATTATTGCATATTTCCATGGTTGAATGCATGTTTAGTGATGAAGATTAGTAAAAGCCTGAGATTCAAATATATGACGCAGTATTTCCAATATTTTTAGAAAAACCAAAAATACCATTCTTTCAAAAATGGTGATAATATTTTCAAAATTATTAACAATGTTTTTTATTTAATTATGAAAGTCATTTTATACCAATATAAGAAATATTTGTTCCAAGAGGAAAATATTAAAGACAGAATTTGGAAGAGCTTTTCAGAGTTCAGTGTATGAATGCCAACCATCCAAAATAAAATGAATGAATCAATGATAATGTATACATCTTCCCCAATCACCATTTACATTTAATATTAGAGAGTTAAGGCATATAAATAAGCATTAAGCTACCACAGTAGTTTCTAAACCAACAGTTATGACCAAAATAAAGGTGACAAGAATGATCCTAACCATGATGGAATAGTTAACAAAATAAGAAAATCAAAGTTAAAACTAAAAAATATATTTGTGTCACAATTTTAGAATATGTCTAGAACAGGAAAATAGTTGTGAATAAAAATAATTATCAGCCGCACCCCCAAATTCTGTATTCAGGGTTACAGCCATAGGTGTTTGGGAAACACTGTCCTACCAAATTACCTCATACTATTGCAGTTGATATATTTTTGAGAGAAAAAACATTTCCAAACCAAAATTCAGAATTGAATATAAAATATGAACATTTAAAATAAGTAGATGCATCTGATTTCAATAAATGGTATGCAGAGTCAAGATTATTTGACACAGTATTTGTATAATTATTTATTTATTTTTTTTTTACCAAAGGGAATGGAATTGTGATTTATGATAAAATATCCTAAATACACAGTATTTAAAGTAAGATTTCTGGAAAAAAAAATTATCTCTTCATAATATTTCTCAGGGAAATTGGAATGCTCATTTCCTCTCCAACAGGCAGTATTTATTACCAAGTAGCAGGGCCAAAATGACCCAACTATATCTTTCTCTCTCACTCTTTGTGACATGTCAGTAACATGATCTTTGGCTAAGACATCTGGCAACAATATAATGAGTGACAGATTCATAATTTAATGCAATAGTGTAAGGAAACATTCTACATATTCCATTTTTCACAAGTCCTTAGAATGATAAAAATTAGAATATATATATTAGGCAAATTAATGACAAAGTGGAAAAAATTTGTGTGATTTCACTAATGTTTTTGTCGATATAATTACATATGAGTGTGAAGAGGAGGAGTAATATAAAACTGCAAATTAATTTTTTTTTGTCTGGGTTTATAGTTTAGTCAATTTCATTTAGTTTCTTTATGCTTTTGTTTTTATCACTTTTGTTATTAAATATTCCACATTGTGATAATAAAAGATCTGCCAAGAAAGGTGAAATGTTGTAAGAACCTGAACACAAATTTACTGTAGATGAGCTAACCATTAAAACACATTCTATGCCCTTTCATCTTCATAAATTACTTTTTCTCTTAATTAAATCAGCATTTTTTTTTATTAAAATTATGGTCAAACTTATTAGAGCTTGTAAAATATTTCAAAATAGGTGAGTGGACCATTCTGGCAAGCCCAAAGAATCCAAATATATTATACCAGCACTATCCCAAGTACAATTGAAAAGAATTTACCTAAGCTTAACATAAGATTTGGTACAACTTCTAAAACAATCAAGCAAAATAATAAAAATAAGCTAAAAGTCGAAGGAGAAATTTACTCTATAACCTGTAATAATTACTACAAGGAATACATAGGAGAAACATCGAAGAATTTAAATAAAAGTTTATATGAACACAAAAAGGGATCTTTTATCAAACAACACAGTAAATGCATTAGTTGCTCAGCATAATGAGCCTGATCATAATTTAAATTTTTCCCCACTTTGTCATTAATTTGCCTAACATTGTTCAGATAAATAAACCTTTATATAACATACTCTCCAATATATAGATAGATAGATAGATAGATAGATAGATAGATAGATAGACTTTCTTTGTTTTAAATCAAAATAGAATTCCCTTTTGCTAAAAATGTTCAATGTCATTACTCAATGTGATATTCAAAAAGAGAAAGAAAATATATTTGTGATTTAAGAGTCAGTGTGTTAAATAACCATTTGATGGTCACACCTCAATCAAAAATGAAAATACAAGTCAAAATGGTAATCTTTAAGCCCATCAGTCTGGATCAAATTAGTTATATCCTAGCAAAGAGTCACTATCCTCACTAATATTTTTTATGAAGGTTAAAAAATTAAAATGTCTTCCATATAGTAATATCATAATTTAATAATTTGATAATGAATTTCTAATTTTAAAATATATCATCAACAGGAAAGTTCTTTTATTACCTATTTTAGCCTGTACTAGACAAAATATTCATTATAAAAAATATTAATAAAAATTAATAAATAGTTGACAATGTTCGATCTAATAAAATATAAATTATGATAACTCTAATACAACTAATTTATGTAAAAACAAAAAGCAAAAAAAGCAATAACAAATACAGTACCAAGTAATGAGAAAAAAAATGAAGAGTATGGGAATATGGTTAAATTACATCTATTGACAGCTATAGAGTTCTCTTAGCTTAATTGATAGAGCAGCTAGCATGGTAATTCAAACTTTCCAAGGCAAAAATATGCAAGTTGTCCAAGTTTTTTTTATTCTACAAAGAAGACAATGGCCAAAAATGTTTTCCTCGTTGCAGTAGGGAATATTTAGCAAATATTTTTATCGCCAATACAAATAAAGACTAAATATTAGCTTAAGGAAGAATCCCATCTTCCCATTAAGCATGGAGAATTTTTTCAGCAGAAAGTGAAACTAACAAAATTAGTAGTTTTCTTATTTTAAATTAATCCAGTTAACTTGTTTGTTTTTGCTTCCTTCTTTAAACTAATAACTACAAAATTATTTCCATCTGGACTCAATATGATCTTTTTAGCTGATCAATAAGAGACCTTATTTTAATAAGGGGTTCATTGATTTTATTAAAGTTTATAATATAAAGTGTCTGTAACACAAAGGCTATCACAGTATATTTTTGTTCATATCTAACAGTGTAAATCAGATACGCCTTTCATATTTTGCATATAAACTAAAGATATATACAAACAAAATTACTTTTGCAATTAAAGCAGATTTTAGAGTATTTTTAGAGTTTCTGTTCATAGAATGGAAGATTGATTTTCTATTGTTATTAAGTAACCCTGATATAAATTCATAGAACTTTTGATAAAAATTTTAAAATATATTGTAATAATTTAAATATTTTCTTCAAAGTTTTAATTTTGATTTTAATAACAAAATAGCATATACAGTGTTATATACAGTACCTATGAACAGTAATTGGTATGTCCCAATCCTCATAAATACGTTGGACACTATTGTAAGTGGGGGTAATATGCTGTCTAAATAGTCCACCACTAGCAGTGGTTTACCTATTTCACACTCCTAGCGAGTATTATATTTTGTTGACACTATAAAGATTACCATTTCATTTCCAACCTCCATTTTGGTTATTTCTCATTCAATAACCCTTCCTAGGTTACAACAGTTAGTTAAAAAATAATAATAATTTTTGTATATGCAAAGTATGTTTTTCATGTCAGTTCTCATGATCCAAAATTAATTTTGACTATGCCTTGATTGATGTCTATCAGCAGAAGAAAATTTAAACTTTGTTATTAAAAACCTTCCAAAATTAAAGTAGCCATTACAGAAATAATCAACAAATATTAGTTAATAATTACCTAACAGGATTAATAATAAATGAATACTTTTAACAGATCTCATATATAATACAGAAGTTCAATATATAAAAATTGTATTGTGTTAAATGCTGTGATAATATTAATAAAAGCAAAAATATCCTTAGACATTACCCAGCCACAACCAAAAAAAAATTTCACACAATGAGCAATCCTCAAATGCTTCTCTAAATTGTCTGAAAATCATTCATTATTCCTTTTATAGCTCAGGAGATATTTTCTTTTTTTTCCTCTCTCTAACTCTCTCATTGGATTTACTTTCTAGATTATTGAGCTCTTGGTTTGTGTCCTTTTAAGTTAAGGTACATTTCTTCTGGGTTTTTTTTTATTTATCTTTCCATTAAGCATAGTCAACTATGGTTGTTGCATTTTGTTTGTTTGTTGGCCAATTTAGGTTTTGGTAAGAAGTGTGCATGCATAAAACTGTCCCTTGTCAAGGATGACAATGAGTGTAACACATTTTTTTCTTACTATTGCCTGAATAGGTAGGGTTATTCATGGTAATGTGGTTTGTCTAAATAATCACCGATCCACTAATTTCTCTCGCAATCATCATGCCCTTTGCTTTGAAAAACTGATAAGGAGATAAAGTTTTTATTCAAGACTATTACTTTGAGAATAAAATCAGCTTCATCCATAATTCAAACTAACTTCATTTATCATATTTCATATGCTCTTAACTATTACACACACACACACACACACACACACACACACACACACACACACACACACACACTACTTGCAATAATTGTCTTAATTCTTGATTGCCCTTTCTTGATTTACAATGTTCATCATACAAAGTGAATGTCAAAATTTGCAAAATTCTGTGTTTAAGTCATCACATTCCACCAAATTAGAAATGGTGGTGATTTTCATATGAACAACATTTACAGCTTATTTTGATTGGATAACGTAAATTTAGAATTAACATATAATAATCTCTTCAATGCTCATCAAGAGTGGGTGATTATGGATTCTTCTGAATACTTCTGAATATTTTAGCTACATTTTCTGGTAGAATATAGATAAGTACGAAAGATCAACTTTTCAAATTCATTTACTATACGTGTCCACAGAGTAAATGTACTATGAACATTTTAGCATCTACTTCAAGATGCTTTTAGTATTTGCTATTATAGACATAAGCATTAAAGTCTTAACATATTTGTTAATAAATCCAACTTACATATATAAAACTAAAAACTAGTAAATTGAAACTAATAAAAGTAAATCAATAAAAATATGTCCAAATACTTTTCAACAGATTTTCTTATCAAAAAGAAAAATGTAAAATTTCTCAACTTTGTAATTACTTTTTTTTTAAAACCGTTTTGAAAATTTAAGATATTCTAGGTCAATAGCAATTGAAAATTATTCTGAAAACTATGCCTAAGTTGGAGGCAACTTCTTACCACATCATTTATTGTAGTTTCAGTTATTCAACAATTGAAGAGAATAAATATGACAAACTTTGTAATTTACCAGGAATTAAAAAAAAGACTAAAACATTCTAAATGACAATTAACTATGGTAAAAAGAAAAGAAATCTTTTCATTTAGTATAAAAGTTTTTAGCAACCAAACTGTATATTCTATTTTAACAATTTTCACTTCAAAGCAAATTTAAATTAAATCTCTTTAAAAAAAAAAGAAAGAAATCTCTATAAATAAATGGGAAGGTTGTGAACAGATTAATTAAAGCTCAAATGTTACTTGAGAATTATACCAGATTGTGGCATGCCAATGATAAGACTTTCTGTTAAGCTACATGGGGAATTGGATTTGTGCTTTTCCAATATGAATTCAGAATCAAATGAAATTCAAACAGCTTCTGCCAATTCTATTTTCCATGACACTCTTCATAAATGTTGAATTCATTGCAATAAATTTCCAAGTAAACAAATAAAAATGTAATGAAAAAAATTAATTAAAAAAATGGCTAGGGGTCAAAGGTGAAAAAATGTGGATATGGAGGTAGCACAACATTTATTAGCATGGGAAGTGGAATTGGCAAACTAAGTTCCATCTTAGTCTGCAGCAGTCATTTCACACTAATGGAAAGGCCTGAATACTTATCTCCGCCACCCACCAACTGTTGGTTAAATAGTAGGGTAGACTGGACTTTCTAACCTTGGAAAACTCTGAATTTGAAACTCTGGAGAGGGCAATGAGAAAACTCCACTATCTTTCCCAGTAAATCATGGCAATTTACAGATAATAAAGAAAAGGAATCTATGGACAACCATGATTGGTTTACATTCTGGTGGAATACAGCATTAAAAAAATGTATAGACTAGAGAGAGAGGGGTGCATGCAGTTTAGTCTAGCCCAATGATTCTTAAACTTTTTTTCTCCCTAGCACTCCTTTTCGGATATTGCATGAATTGGTGACCCCTATATTAAAATTGCACTAATAAATGGAAGGGGGTCAGTGCAACAAAGCTGATGTCATGTGATCACCATTGGAGACATTATTATGTAGAAAAGTTACCAGACTCTGGCTTACAGATTTTTGTTTCAAAGTAATGTTATTCTATTTGTATCTAAATCTTTGAAATCTATCTAAAAGTGTAAATATCTAAGCAAAAAAATAAATGTATATACAAAATGCTATGACCCAGTTAGGGTTCAAAGATTTGCTGCACATGGGATTTTTTTTTTTAATGACATTTCCTTTGAAGACAGAGATGGCCATGACTCTCCACAGATTCCTTTCCTTTATTATCTGTGAATTGCTATAACTTTCCATGGCATTAAATTCAGTATAGTCCTCCTACTCTGCTATAGCTGGTGAGAGAATAAATGGATTCATGCCTTTCCCAAGGGTTTTAGTACAAAGTGAATACAACCAACTTGACCAGATTTCAAATCCAGCTCACTGACTCCACTTTCTGCACTGATTACTGTTATTCTAACCACATTTGATAAGCGTTATTTAATCTTACTATCCTGTTAAAAATATAGCACCCTGGAAAACCTACTGTTGCCAAGCCTACAAGTGTGGAGAAACCCTTAGTGAGACTCAAACTCATTGCCATAATAAATGTTTACAGGATAAGTTTGATAACCAATGTTTGACAGTGAAGTCTACATGTGTAGGGAGGGAGGGAGGGAGTCTCATGTGCACATAATGAGAAGGAATTAAAAGAGTAATGTACACCCCATAATAAAAACAGAAGACAAAGACAAGATAGAGACACAAATGCAGATATATACATTTTAAATTTAACGAGTATACACTAAAAACAATGAAATTTTAAGTGTATTACTGTTTCAGTAAAAATTATCTAATTTTTTTTTATAAGAAGACACTTTATAATATATGTATCAAGAAATTTCTGCATTAAGAAAAACATGAAAAAATTAAAAGAAACTAAATATTCGTAAGGTAGGAAGATAGATGTCACAGAAATAAAATGTGTACATAGTTGCCGAGAGAGTGTAAAAATAGGTCAGAAAGAGGTAGTATTTATTCTTTTCTTGTACAACACAACAAAAATGTGGGCGTATCTGTTATGAACAAGAGAATTTCAAAGTCTAGATTTTGAGCCCTGATTTGCATCCCACCCCCTATGTGCACCAGTAAGTTGACAAGTAAGGCGCGTGGGTAAAGAGTGTGGGTCTATCTGAAGGTATGCAACTAGAAACACCAAGGAAATAAAACAAGAACCGTTCACTGGGTCTGAATATCCAAAATCAATGGCCTCTTGTTTTAGAAAAGAGATCAACAATATTTTCAGACTAGAAAAATCAACTCATAGAATTATAACAAAAAAATATATAAAAATATTTCTGTAATTTTCATATAACTAAAAAGGAATGTAGAAAAAAATATTTAAGACACTGTTGTATTTAACATACTTTTTCGTCACACATCATAATTTTCATAATACTATTTCCAACATTTAAATTCTTTGTGTCAAACTAAACATTGCTGAGTAAATATCTATGAAAATATAACAAGTGAAGACATGTTAAAATTAACTATCTTTTGATAGTGGTGGAAATCCTCTACTTAAGTGATCAGTTTTTCAAAGAGAATAATTGATAAGTTTAAAATGTTAAACCATAAAACAACCAATAAAAATGAGGTAAAATAGTTTAAAAGTAGATTTTACCTGTCATCTCACACAACAGACAGGTAGTAGGCAGTATATATTTAAGTTTCATACTACGAAAATTTTATATTCCCCCATAAAAGCTTATTTTTTAAGAAAATATTTTGATAATAAAAAAAAACGTTTATATTACTATTTATTATGTTATTTAAAACCTGAATTCAAATATTCTAATTTTGTAACGGTTCAAATTAGCCCTTAAAAAACTATATACATCATTTTTTTTTGCATCAAGTATATAAAACAGTCTGTAATATTATAGTGCATAGTTCATTCTACAACACATGCACAAAATATTAAACATTTGTTGTTGAATTTCAATAGTTTAACAATTAAATTATTTAAGTTAAAAATTGAAAATTGCAGATGAACATATCTGCATTAGAAATCTACAGATTTTAACAACAGAGAATTATTAGTTAAGAGAAAAATAGAAACTAGTGTTGAGATATTGACTGACAATTAAAGAAAAGGGCCTGAAAAAAATATGTAACTTTTTTATTTTATTAAATTAAAATCTACCTTCTTTAACAACAAATCATACAACAAATATAACCTACTTTTAATTAACATCACTGAATGTAACATAGTTTAAGTGCTCCACATTCTTTAAATATGACAAAACATTGTTTTACTGAATATTATAGCCCAACTAAAAACAAAAAAAAATTGTTCTTTTTTGTGTTTTAATAAATCCCCATTTTGCTTCATAATCCCATGTTCAGATTATTTTCAAAATTTGTTTATAAGCCATTGATTGATAGGAGAAATATGTTTCATTTAATATTTTACTATCCATCAACATGACTGATGCTAAACTCCAGGAGAGCAACTTTTTTCACTAACATGAAGTGGAACAATTATATTGAATCAAAAGCTAAATCTGCTGCTAGGAAAGTTGGTTCACTATGTTGTGCTAGACAAATTTTCTCAACAGAATCAATCTTGCATATTTATAAGTCTACCATTCATCGAATATATCGCTGCCACATCTGGTCTGGTGTTTCTGATATATATCTAGAGATTCTTGACAAAATTAAGAGAAGAATCTGCAATGTTATCAGACCTGACATCTAAGTTTCAGTCACTTTCCCACTACCATAACACAACTTCCCTTTACCTTTTCTATAAATATATTCACAGAAATTGTTCTGATGAGCTTTCTTCTTTGTTGTTTCAACCACAAATTTAAGTGCAGTACTAGATTGGCAGCTTGGTCTCATCATTTTACTGTTAAAATTACTAGTTGCAACAAAAAGTTCTATGCTAACAGTTTCTTTTCAAGCACTTCTCACTTGTGGGACTATTCCAGCTTCCTGCTATCCTGTCAATTAAAATCTTCAAAAATTTAAATGCAATATCAATTGTCATCTTCTGTCTCCTTAAATCCTGTTCTTTTAGTGTAACCCTTTGCATCATAGCAAAACTAAAATTTTAATATCTATAACAAAGCAATCAAGAAAAAAAAAAAAATCAAGATTTATAAAAAGCTCATGCTATGCACTATCAATTCAACACATTAACATCCATGTTTAGTTTGGCACAAGGTCACTATATTAGAGTACACAACAAGAATTAAATGCATTCCAAAAGCAATGGCTAAGCACATTCAACATAACTCCTTGGCAATTAGATGTTTATCTATTAAGTGTAATTTAGGTGTTGGCACTAAGCCACAAGTAGGTAGCACCCAGTGAGGATTTTATTCACTACTAATAGCCTACAAGTCCAGTTTATTGACCATTAAACAATGATAAAGTGCCTAAGTGCTCTAAATAAAGCTAAGCTTGAGCTGGCACAAGGCCACCATCCCGAGGATCCCAGTGAAGTGCAATAATTTGGCATCAAACTACATTGATAGCTATCATTTTAAGACCTTCATCTTCAACATCCACAATTAAACTAAATGCTTCAAAGTATAAATTAAATTGTAATTTTAGGAATATTCATATTAAACAAAATATTTTTACAAAGTTTTCCCTTAATAAAAAAATGTAATCTAAAAAAAAAAAATATATATTTTTAAGATTTTCCAAAAACAAAAGTTTCAAAAATAATTTCATTCATTTGTGAAGAAGTCCTGAAAATTTCATTAAAATCAAATAATTTTGATTTGTGCAAGAATTTCCAAAACAATGTGTTTTTAATACCCAAAAAGATACTAAAAAATCATTATACTAATATTTGGCCCACCCACTGACTCATGAAAAACAAGATTTTTAACCAAAATTTAAAATGTACTAGAAAGGATTAAAAAATTTATTAAAATAATAAAAAAATACTTTGACCTTACCTTTTATTAAAAAAACAAAAGAGCAAAGTTTTATTATCAAAATGTTTGTTATTATTAAGATAACAAACATTTTGATGATAAGACTTTGGTTTTTTTTTCCAAGTTTGGGGTCTTTTTTTATCAGGTTATGCTCTTTTTTTTTCCCTTTTTTTTTTTAATAAAATTTTTGGAAGTACCTACTATAAAGTTAGAAATATTTAAAACATGGACAATATCCTGTTTTTAAACAATTATTAATAGATATAAGAAATATATAACAAAGAAGAAATAATTCTATTTTTTTCTTTTTATGGATCAGATTTCAGACTTCTTTCTTTTGATTTTTACTAGGTGAACAGGGTCACCCTGGAAAATTCATTTTTGTTTATTTTTAACTGAAATAGTCATTTTCTTTTAATATTTTTCTGATGATGGTGTGATAAATAGTTGCAACATTAACTCATCTACCACTCTTGTCTGTTATTCAAATTTTGATTATGTGAAAACGTTATTCAGAGACAGCTTCATTTTATATTACAGCAAGACTTAAAACAAATATAACAAATGAAAGTTAACTAAATATGCTTGAAAATAAACAAAATCTTTTCTAAATAGCAAGAAAAACTCTGAGGAAACAGAAATGTAAAGTGTGTGTGTGTGTGTGTGTGTGTGTGTGTGTGTGTACATTTGGAAAAACAAAAATTATAGTCAGGTTTTTGATTACACCCACACACACTTGCATATTTATATACCAACAGAAATGTACATACACACATGTACCTTAATAGAAAGCTGCTTTAGAACATGCATTAAAAAAAAAGAAGAAAAAAAAGCACATTCCAGTGGCCATAACAAAGCTTTTGTATTTGATGAGTGTTTTTCTTTCAAGTATTTCCTCCCAATGATTTCCTAATTACAAGTCAGCTGACACTTGTGAAAGCATTTAATATGTTGAGGAAGCCAACAAGCACGAGACTGATTTCCATTTATGTCAAAAAGAAGAGAAATCAGTATTCAAGCCAACTACAACTGCCAAGTAAAAATTGCCCGGTTTCTATTGCAATACAAAAATCAAATGAATATAGGATTTTAGCCACTCACTGTCAATGATTATTTGGTTAGTCTGATGCAATTAGGTGTCCAACATTGGGTTCTTCATAACATCTCTAGAATAAGGATAATTACCTGGAGATATCCATCTCTTCTCCAAATAACACAAAATGGATGGTATAGATTAAAATTTAAAAGCACAATGCACTCTTCTCTATTAACCATCATGACATACCAATGATAAGACTTTCCTCAAAACATCTGGCAGCAAGGAGGTTTTAAGGATCAGGTGGTTTTAAGGGGTGTGGAACCACCTCTTATTTGCGGTTATTCTCAAGTCCACCCTGAACCGGGATGGTAGTACTCATTAGGGCCCCACCTATGGGAAAATAGTGAACCCTCAAACTGGGGTCAAACCACTATGAAAACTATGAAAGTGTACAAATACATTTTTAATGAGAAGATGCCTGCAATACATTTTCATAGTAAAAAAATTACCAGCAATAGATTTTTGGAAAAAAAATATTACCAGCAATAGATAAAAACCCTCCCTATAAAAATGATTCAATGAAAACTGATCTACAAACTGATTTCTTACAAAGAATACATATTTTATTCATATGAACCTATCCTAAAAATCTTGTCAGCATTAAATAACCTATTGAGGTTGATATAACATAAAACAAAATAAACCAAACCAAATCAAAACATCTGATAAAAAGAGCATAAACAGAAGTGGTTTTTTTTAGGGCATTAATGAAAATGTTTGTAGATTTCTTTTTCTGGACTCTTAGACTTTATTCTACTTCCATCTTCTGCAAAACCAACAAAACTTAATATAAAACAAAAAATAGTATTTGCTTGAGTTAATTCTCTTATTTAAGAAGAAAATTAATCCAATACAGATACTAGACAAAAGAAAAATTAGCTATTAAACAATCTTATTTCAAACTAAAAGTGTCTCTTTGCTGACATCAATGAAACTAGAGAAGATAAAATGAAATTTGCTCATTCATATTTTTAAAAGCTTGTCTTGAGTCATTCAGGATCTAAGAATGAAACACAATAACTCAGTTTCACTAGAAAATACAAAAAGATATAAATGAAAATATTTTTTAAACAAATTGAAGGTCTGCTTTCACAGACACTCTGTACAAAACAAATAATTATTAATTTTAATAAATTACATGTTGATATAAATTATCAAAATATCACTAAATATCATTGATATTTATTAAGGTTAATTGAATCTAGTATAAGGATGAATGGTGGAGTAGAAAATCAATGTTGTGGGGAATACCTGTCTACTGTGAAAATGAGCAATCAAAATCCTCTTTTATTTTTTTCAACTTGAATTCAAACACCAATCCCTCATGCAGGTGAGAAATACACAATATCATCAAGTACTTAATATATTCAGAGATGAGAGTAAAACGTCATTTTACAAAAAAGTAAATTCTATTGTCTATTGCTTTTAATTAAGTAAAAAAAAAAAGTGTCTTCAAATTTTTGTATCACATTTTCTGTCAGCTGTTTTAACATTTCCCAAATCATCTAAAACAAAAACCTTGTTATAAATACTTACAAGGTCTAAAACTTGTTTCTGCTATAAATCTTTACAAGTTAGTTAATCCAGTTTTAATCCATTCTTAATACCGATGAAGTACCTAATATTTTTTGAAGTTTGGTTTTAGGATTACTGCCAATCCTGATTCTTTGCACATTAAAACTATTAAGCATCAAAACTGATTCTTTATTGTTGAAAATCAGCTATTCTAAACCATTAAAAGGAAACAGATTTTATGAACTGAAATGTTTATCATATATACTAGAGTATAGTGTGAGTTCTGATGATCAGTTATTTGTATGTAAAAAATAGGAAGTTAAAAATTTTTGGTGACTGGGTGCAATGTACACAGGTAAATTTTTTCATGTGTTGCACTATATATGAAGTCACTTTATACTTTGTATATTTGCAAGAGATGTAGATGTATAATAATGGGGGGGAGGAAATTGTCAAACCAAGTCAATTCCAGTTGTTTATGATCATTTTACACTAATAGACCTGGGAAAAGCATCAATATGTCCCTTCTTTTTCCACTTATGGGTAAAATAGCAGACTGAGCTATCTAGCCTTGGTTAGTAACCAATGTAAGAGAAGGACAAGTTTGAATTCAAAACCAAGAATCAAATCTAGTCTTCCTTGCATCTATGACTAAAAATAGCTGGAAGTTCTTGTCTAATAAAGTTATAGTAAAGTAAAGGAGATTAAGATGAAAGAAATACAGACCAGTTGAAAAATTAATTCATAATAAAAATGCTTCATCTAAATTATAAGAAAAAATATTTCTATATTTTTTGCTGCTTTATAATACATTTGTTTTGCTATTTGTACAAAGTTAGTTTTACTGAATCTATGTCATCTTAAGTATTGAACTCATTTCTTTTTTTTTTTATTTACAAATAATTCAACCCTACAATATGAACTGATGAGAAAGAAAGTTTTTACTCAAACTGCTTTTATACACACACACACACACACATTTACAAAGACTGTGTGTATATGTGTGTGTGTACTTGGGTAGCAATTCCTCTTTTATACAGGAATCTTTAAAAATGAATAACAAGGTACTGCAATTGTTTATTTAATTTTTCTTGTGTTCTTATAATTTTCTTCTTTTCTGGACATGAATTATATAGAAATTGTCTGATTTTTCTGTATGCCTGAGCACTTTTGGCTATACTTTTAGCCAGAATCAAAGATGATTTTATTTTTACTTTTAACTCAATGTATGGATTTTTTTATGTATGTATCTAGAATTATAAGAACATGTTATTTTCCAAACATGGTCATCACATTATGGCTGTGTTCATAGTTGATGTTACTGAGTATTGGCTTTTTTTTTATTAATAATTCTTCCATTATTTTTAGATTTTTTTTTTTTAACATATGGATGATGCTATTATATTTGTATTATCAACATGTATGTTGTAGATGGAGTTTGGTAAGTCTCCATGTGTATTTAAATTAGATCTAATTGAGCTATGGTCAGAGAGATCTAATGTAAGTCTTCTTGTTAGGCATGTTGTAGTATATCCAATATAATTTAGGAATTTGGTTTAATCAGGAACACTGTTCCTTAAGAAACATGTGAATTCATATATTGGTTCTCTGTAATTTGGATCTTGCCGTTATTGTTGCTGACAATGAGGTTAACAGTTTCAAACTGCTAACCTTGGAAATGAAGAAAATTATAAGAACACAAGAGAAAATAAAAAACTTGTGTATATACAGGATGCGATGGATAAATTGTCATTTAAATTACGCAAAAATGAAAATAACACCAGCAGATATATAACAAATATATTTACCAAAATTACGCAAAAATATCTTGAAAAATTTTTTATCTACTATATCTTTAAAACATTATTGATCTGGATCTGGCATCTCGGCTTCAGTCATTTTCCCACCACCATACGGTAGCCTCTCTGTATCTTTTCAATAAATACTTTCATGGTAACTATTTGGATAAGCTCTTCACTATGGTACCTAGATTTGTTTAAGTGCAGTACTAGACTGGCATCGAGAGCTCATTAATTTACAGTTGAGCTGGCTGTAAGTTATATGCTAACAGTTTCTTTTCTCATACTTCTCTCTTGTGGAACTCACTTCAGGCTCCATACTTTCCAGTCAACTTTAATCTGCAAAAAATTTAAATGTAATTTTAATCGCTATCTACCATTTTCCTGATTGCTCTTTCCGCTTTCTGCTCATTATTAACGTTTCTGTTCCTAATTATTCCACACCATGTAACCCCTTGTGTTTAGTGGCTTTACTGCCTTGCATGAAGTGATACCAATTAAAAAAAAGATTTGCTGATTTCAGTGAAAAGACTTCATTTTAAATAACACCTTTCTTACTTATGACAATATTCCAAGTTGTGATAAGAAGTTTCCAAGCATTTTTAAAAAGATTATGGTTTACATTTTGCTTAAAACACTGGAAATTTTCAAATGGTCCTTAATTAAAAATATTTTTTCAATAAGGTGTGCAGAAACTTTAATACATATTCAAAATTTCTAATCAGATTAATGTTTCATTTATTTCTTTTTAGAAAAAAAACACTTAGAGAAATATTTTTAATTTTGCTCATATCAAAAAGAGAAAAAAGCAACATTCATATTTAAGAATATGGTGATAAAGATGAGGACAACAGTCCAAATAATATAAATAATGTAAATAGTTACAATACCTAATCTCAGAAATATTAACAGATAAGAATTTAAAATTCTTAAACAAGAAATTGGATTATAAAATTCTAAAAGTTCTGATATTTAATATTTTAGTTTGAATATCCCATTTTTGTTGCTTTTAACAAAATGTTTCAGTTGATCTATAATCATTCAGCTTTCTAAGTGTTGTCTAAAGTTCAACAAAGTTCTAAACAAAAAGCAGTTGAAAGATCCACTTGTGGAAGTTTGAAAAACATACCAGCTGAAAGTGTGTAACAATAATTAAAATGAATATACTAATCTGAAATATGTAATTATTAGAAACTGATATTTAATTATATGGTTAATTTTTAAAGAAGTTTTTAACAGAAAAATTAAAGTTTTTATCTTTTATGTGCTATGTCTTTTCAAGATGTTGGTGATCTTGGCTCTCTACACCCTAATATTCCTTGTTATTGTAATTTTTGTCATTTTACCATCTATTCATAGAAACTCATTATGTAGGTTACCTGCTGCTCCTCCTACTTCTCATGTCCTGTGAGTATTAAATTCTCCAAGACCTATTTCCTCATCAGCTGTCTTTTTTGGATTAAGTTGCTTCATAATGACTATTTACCTTAAGGCTTCTTTACATACTTTATCCAGGGTATGCTTAGTATTCATCGGTAGAACCACATCTGTCACTTCAACTCTCTTCTTTCTATGTGAGGAAATTGTCCAGCATTCACTGCTAGATAACAGATTAGATATTATATAGCTGATCAGCACTCTTTGTTTCCCCACAGAATATTCCCCTCTCTCTCTCTCTCTCTCAGAAGACAATGTAATATGAATAAATAAAATTCAATATCTCATTTGAAGTTCTAAAATTAAGTCTACTCAATAAGAAAACTAAACATGACAAATCAGAAACTAAAAGATGTGTACACAAATTAATATAATATTTGGGGTGTAAAAACAAAATTTAAACAATTTCTTACAAATTAGAATATTTTTATGAATTCTTGCATGCATACACAATGTTAAAAATAAGTCTTGATCAATGCTTTATCTGTTTTATAAGGTAAGCACAAAGTCACTGAGAAAAAATTGATATTCACATTTTTTTTAGCTTTAATTGATCGAGACAAGTGTCTATACTATTTTAGCTTTAATTGATTGAGACAAGTGTCTATACTATTTTAGATTTAATTGACTGAGATGGTGAAAATTCTTATTTAAAGGAAGCACATTAAATATCAGTTTTGCTTTGCAAAAATGTTTTCTTTTTTCTACTGTTAATTATTTGGACATGAAACTTTTTAGTCTCTAAAACCTTTTTCACAAGAGATTTTCCGAGGTGGGAATTCTTTAGAAAAATCAGAAACAAGGTTTCAGCTGGGAACCATTTATACCATTTGCCTTTACCAGCTGTCTTGTATAGATACCAATACAATGAAACAGTTTTCAAAGCCTTTTTGTGTAAAGATTGTCCAACTGTTGAATCCAAAAAAATATTTTTTGTTTTAAGGCTTTGTTCCCACATTAATATTTACAGCTTTTGCATTTTTATTTAAGTTAAATAAATAATATTTCTTTAAGGAAAAAGGTTATATAAACTCCTTTAAATTAATTAATAGCTTAATGTTTCAGAACTCCTTATATAAGTATATAAGGAGTTCTGAAACATTAAGCTATTAATTAATATAATAGTTTTAAGAAAAAAAAATTTATTTCAAGTTCCCAAATGACTTTCTCCGTGCAAAGGGACATGACTGTTTTGATTTTAAAAGAAAAATACCATGGACACTGACCATGAACCTCAGTTATGGTTAGTGTTGAGATCAATATTTGTTGAACTCTTTTTACTGAGTGAGGGTGCATTTGAAAAACTACCTTAGTACACTTTGTATGTAAAGTCAAAAATGTATTAAACATCAAGCTTATAAAAGTTAATTTAAACTGGAGAATTTTTTTTATTCAGAAAATTAAGGAGAGTTATTGCTTTTCATCGCTGATGTAATTTGCATCTGTCAACACTAAGTTACTTTTCATCAACTTGTCTAGACAAGGAGTTGCTAAAAAGTTCATATGAAATATATGAAACAATGTTTGCATTTTTATTCATTTTCTTTCTGATTTTGTATATTTTTTCTTGGGAATTACTAGTTGAGATCTTTAATAATTAGAAAAAAACAGTTTAACTTAAACTTAATTCCTTGGCCAATTGTAAAGGATGTAGAACACTAAGATATGGCTAACTCAGTCATTATAAGTAAGTCATACTTGTACTGACTGTACACTATAAAATTATTGTATATTTTATGATACAGGCTATTGGCCTATTAATAATTTATACATGGTAATTCATGTATGAAAAGATAAAATCAATAAGGAATGTTTTAGGCAAAAGATGCTTTACAGATTTCTGAATCATGTAATTAATGAGGATACTCTTAAATTTTATCATCCATGCATTATTTATTTGTGACAAATCAAATCTTAATATAAAGTAATGCATTAAAATTACCAGCTGTTATACGCCCAACAAAAAAATTGGAGAGAGTTTTAAAATCTTTCTCTCTCATTTTAAGACTGGATATTTTTTATAAAAAAAAAAAAATGATTCTTAATAAAAAGATATTAAAATTTGAAAAAAAAAAAAGAATCAAAGGCCATTGTTAGCATACAGCCTGTCTGAAGTTATTATGCAAATCAAATAAACCTCAATAACTCAAAAAGTTCTGAACCAATATTTGTCAAATTTAAATTTATCCAATTCCACACTTAGTAAAATATTTAACTAAATTTTCTGACATTTTTAATGGTTAGTTTTTGAGATATTTGGAATTTACAAAAATGGACTGATTGAAGTTAATATGCAGATTAAACTAATATCAGCTTAAGACGTCTGAAATCTAATAAAAACTATTTTTTTCTTTTTGTCCATAATATATGTTGAAACACGAGTAAACTGCTGAAAAACAGAAAATAATGTTATTGAATGAGGGAATGTCAACATTGGAGATATCAAAGGAGATCATCGAATGCAGAGATCATCGAATGATAAAGGAGGCTGGTGAAAATATAAGTAAGTTGGGAACTCAAAGCAAAGGAAAAGGCTTTAAGAACTTGCTTCCTTGAGATGAACGTAAACTAAAGCAAGTTATAGTGAAACAATCAGTTTTGACCAGCATTCAGATCTTTGAAAATGCTGAAATTGAGGGAGTCAAGAAGGACAAAATGTGTAGAATACTTTGTGGATTAGGATCTGAAAAAAAATCCCTGAGGCTACCTCCTCTCCTTAAAGCAGATCAATTTTGTGCTTTAAAAGCACAAAATTGTGCCAAGAAATACATGAAAATTGACTTTTGCAAAGTAATTTTCATGGACAAACCTCAATGACATTTGATGGACCTGATAGATGCATCAAAGGATTGATTTTATCCAATTCAGACGTGCCTGTGGCTAAAAGAAGGCAACAAGGGGGGGTGGCAGTGTTATGATATGGGCCGGAATTGTCAACCAAACCATTATTGAACCATTCAAAGTTGATGAAGCAGTTAAACTAAACAGTGCTAACTATTATGATTTTATGAACAAGACTTTCTTTGTGTGGTACAAGTCCCAGTCTCGCAATTTCAAAATGAAGTATGTATTTATGCCCACCAATGCTCCTTCCCATGTGAAGCTTACCCATGAATTCTTTGACTTACAGGAGAGAAGATAAGGGAATGATCGCCATCAAGTCCTGATCTGAATCTAATTGAAAATCAATGGTCAGTTGTGAAGATGAAATTATATGAAGGTGGCAAACAATATAACAGCAAAGCAGACCAATAAAAGCATTTAAAACTATCATGTCAGTAATTGAACCTGCTGAAATAAAAAAAATTAAAACCAATGGATAATAGATTACAGGCTGTTATTGAAAAGAAGAGTCACTATATTAAAATGTAAAGGATTCAAAGACTTATGTGTGTTTATTATTTGTTCTATTATAGGTATTGATCAATTTTTTATGATTTTATTAACTTTTTATAGTAGTAAAATGTGATTATTAGGTTTTGTCTAATAACTTCAGATAGCAGTTTTTTTTAGAATACATCAAATAACTTCCCTAAAACATATTGATATTTAAAATTTTAACTCAGTCTTTTTGACATCTAAATTGATTGTTTAAAATTTGACAATTTTTTTTTGAAACCAAATTTGAATTATTGAAGTTTACATGATTTGCTTAATAACTTCAGACAGGGTGTAGTTAACAAAATCCAATCCTTACTGGGTACCTGACATCTATCACCCTGTACCAGATTGAATCAGACTCAGCACACATACCACTGGACAAGGGCTACCAAGTGACTCCAACAAGACTATTATTAGTATAGTAGTAGCAAGTTCAAGCCTTACTGTGTACAACACTATTGTGACCATGTGACAGATTAAGCTCTCTTTAAATGCCATGTTTCTTCAGGATGTAGGTGATCATAGCTTTCTACAGCTTCCTATAGTATATGTAAACTGTGCCTTATTGTTTTTTGAAAAACTAGTGGAGTGGTTTTGAATTCAGTATTGTTCTCCTAGACTGATTGCCAACCATGGCTAGAGAATTCAACCTTCCCTCTTGTTTGTATATAAATGTTTATTGTTTACACATTAGCTGTTTTTCCTGGCAATTACAACCATGTTCTAAAAGCGCACAAAAAACTCTAAACACAAAAGTAAGATGATGCAGGTCGTCAACAAAAACACTAAACTCACCACAACGCAATCATGTGTTAAGCAGGTAGATGAGAGAGAATAATAGGTAAAAGGGGAGGACAGTCTACATTTTTAATCCGTGTGTATACGATAGTGAGGAGACACTAAGCCAAGTTTGCTTTAAAAGTGAATGATCGAGAAAGCAGTTACCAGCAGGTGAGAGAAAGAAGGCACTCTAAGCCATGAGTGTAAAAAGAGGACACCTTGCTGCTGCTGCTACAAGACGACCACGAATGTGGACAGTGAAACACGTTCATCCGGGCCATCACGCCTACACTGTTGAGAAAAGGGGAGGATAAAAAGAAAAAAAAGTAAAATAAAAGGGACTGCATGTTGTTAACAAAACAGAAATTAAATTAAATTATAAACTTCATTGCTCAATATGTCTGCCAAGTCACGTGACACTTGTGTGGTTTTAATGGCCTTAGAATTTTGCGGAATCTTTGTAAAAGTATAGACTCCCCCACACACTGTTTTCTTTCATGTCTTCAAAAAGCCTTGAGATTTTTAAAAGCAAAACAGTTTAAACTTCATTTTATCCCTGGAACTGTTTTTTGTCATTTTTCCCAACCAACATTCTTTTGAAAAAAATGGCAACTTAGCGATTCATTAAACAGACTTAATTTTAAATTAAATAATATTCATTCATAAAAAAAATAAAAATGAAAGTATATTTATCAAGGGTTAAATTTTGTCCTGTGATGTCTAAGTTGTTGTAACATGTGCTGAAGACAAGGAAGAAATCGTTTTTTGTTTTTTTTACATTATTCAAGTCAGTTTTTCTTTATTTAGTTTTTTTTTTTTTTTTAATTCTTTTTACGGTGTAAAACATTTTATTAAAAAAGTTCAGAAAGAAAGGTTTTTTTTTTTATTAATACTTGATATTTTAGTTTTAGTAAAAAAAAAAACTTTATCAACTTGCAAATTAAAATCAGATTTTCTTAAACTTTAAAAAGAGTGACAATTTTATTTTACATAAATTAATTCGCTGATTTGAAGTAATTCATTATTAAAACAAAAACAAAAAAAAAGGTACTATTTTAATTTATTTTTTAATTTATGAGATAGATAGCATTTAAACCTGATCATTAAATTTGATATTTAAGAAGACATACATACAAACAACACTAACTGCCTTGGGAAAAAATACACGATCGAAATAAAAGTTTGAATTTAGAATTTCATATTTTGAAAGTAACAAAGTCTGTAAATATTATAATTTTTTTTACTATGCCTCATATTGCGAGTACATTGTTTCTTTTACCACCAACATCATGGAAAAAAAAGTGACACGATGAAAATTATCAATTATGTCATGAAAAAAAAAATCATAAAAATAATCGTTAATAATACGAATTACAAAATTTAGTAAATGTTTCCATTACTTTAAACTTTCGACAGCATAAAATTGTTTTAAGTTTCAATTAATTATCACTAAGTATTCTTTTCTTTTTATCACGTTTTACTTTTGTTGAGGTAGTTAAGTTCTGCGACCACGCTATTTCAGTGCATGCTTAATGATCGTTAATGTTTGTGATAAAAATGGAACAAAAGAAGCTCATTAATTGGTGGAAATAATTATTTCTTCACAGCTTCATTTTTAAACTAAACTTTTTTATCGTAAAAAAAAAAAAAAAAAAAAATTGTCTGGTCTGAAAATGAAAAAAAATCCTAATTTCCAACAAGTTTGTTTTAAGGCTATTTCAATTTTCTTAATTTTATTAAAAAAAAGTTAATCAATGTTTTACCAAATTTAATAAGGGTCTTAGTACTAACTAAAAAGATAAATTTTATTTTACTCACGCTGTAATTTCTTACTTTTTCAATTAAAAATTTAAAATGATTGGATTTTGATTTTGCATACTTGAATATACCACTACACCTGACTCACAAGGTATTGTAATCAATCAACTGTTTTTATGGTTTTTTTCCGATATCTTAATAAAACCGCCATTTTTTAAATTGACACCAGCTGTAAATTGAGATTATTAGGTGTTGTGTATATGTTTGTGTTAATTAAGAAATGTGTAATTTTAAATATCTTACTCTGGAATTTTAAAGTAAAGTAATATAAATAGTAGCAGTTACTAGTAATTATTATTATTATTCAATAAATAATAACTAAGGATGTACCTGTCGTGTGAATTAATCAGAATTTTACTGATAGTTTTAAAGTGTATTTATTTATGCAATATGCACACCGCTTAAAAAAACTAAAAAGATTTTTAATACGATCTTTCTTTAGAAAGTCGGCATGAGATATGAGTTGGGGGTGTGTTTGGTCACGTGATTAGCTTGTTGTAGTCAGCAATACGGAAGAAAAAAATAACTTTCTTTCCTGATGACTATTTCTTTTTCGTCATTATCAAGAATTCATCTTTCTTTGCGCAAGAAGAATATTATTTATTTTACACAAATACGTTATTTAAAAATAAAAATGAGCAAACTGCTGGTAATGAGTTCATATGTTGCCAGGTAAGTCACCTTTTAAATAAGATTTATGAAAAAAATAGGGCTAAAAACAGAAAAACACCAAATTATAAACGTACAACAAAAATATATTCTAAAAATAAATGAAATCTTAAATTCTTTTTCTAGAGATCGAAACAAAATAAAATTAGAAAATGCGAATTTATTGTAGGCCCTTCGTGGTACAGGTAAGGAAGGATAGTAAAAATTATCTGAGAAACCTTTTTTAAAACAGATCCCGTCACACACAGGAAAATAGGCTCGATGTGAATGACAATGTGATTAAAGATTACATCGACCCTGACTCGAGGTAAATCTTATCTGGTGTTATATCAGGCCTGAACAATGAGAAATTTAATCATTGTGTTTAGCTTCTTTTTTCCATTTTAAGGCTGATCTGTTTTGGGCAAATGTGTCATTTTTAAGTTTGGTCAGCCATATTGAGGAGAGAGGAAGAGGTCAGGTTCAGTCACTCTGAAAACTACTATACAGCGAGGGGTAACCCTCTCCACTCCCTTTCTTCTCTCTACATTTCTCTCTTTGGGACTCTCATCGCTCCTTCGTAGCGCTCCTCAACACACTCGACTGGCTTCTCTCTCTCTCTCTCTAACTCACTACCTGTTTGTCAGGTACTCATTTTCCTTACCTGTTTAGTTCAAGTCTGTTTGCTTTTTTTTGTTTACGCCTTTAATGTCTCAGTTTTCAGATTCTAAAGCTTATTTTACTTTGCTAGCTTCATCCCCGTTTGATAAAACAAAAACACCTATATATTCTTTCGTTTTCTAGTTCTTCAAGTTTCGAGTTCTCTTCACCTCTCCTCTCTCTATGATTTTGTTTTCTCTCGGTGAAACATTCCCCTCCCTCTAGAACCTTACTCTGTCATCCACATAGCAAGATCATAAAAATCCGACAGTACAGAAGAATAAGACACACCGATATACCTGGATATCTTTAGAGTAGAAAACAAACAAACAAACAAACCACTCTAAAAATACTTGAAATATCAAAACAAAGGTTCTAACAGATCCACTTACCTGATGTACGGTTTTTGGAGCCGGTATTTTGTCAGTAAATAATCTGAAATCTCCCAAAAAAGTAAACAGCTCCTAGCTACAAGAGAGCATCGCTCGGCAGTGGTAGTAATAACAGCAGCAGGAGCGTAACAGTGGCAGTGGAAGTAGGATTGCAGTAGTAGTTGCAGCAGTAGAACAGTGGTTGCAGCAGTTGACACAGCAGTAGGAAGACAGCACTTCACCTCAAAAGTAATAAAATTTTATAAAAATATTATTACATATTTCATGGGTACTTTGACGTGATGTAATAGTTTGCAAGCTTGTCTCGCTAGAGAGAGACAATTTAGTATGACTGAGTAATAGTAGTCAATTTGATCCTGAATAGGTGCTCCAATTTTGCGGCCCTGTGCCACATCTAAGCTACGCTTTAAATCAATATTTCATCTAATTATTCTAATTTATTACCAAAGGTATCTTATTTCCTAATGATATCAAACAACTTAGAAGTTAGTAATTGTTTTAAAAAGGCAAGAATAATTCAAATTGTTTCCTTGTTTTCCTATTTTTTTTTTCAATGGTAGATTCACAATCCCCCCCCCTCTACTGACAAATGCCAACAATACTTAGTTAAAAAAATTAAATATATATATTTTAGCTGTTTTAAATGTATAGGTCAAACAAACCTGAACATGAAACGTTTAAATCAGAATTCTATATTTAAAAAATACCTGCTTGTTATGTGTCACACCTGGTTGACCGATTAGCTGAGAATAAAAATCACTATTCATTTCTCAAGATCCATTTCATATTTTGTTTACGAAGTAAATCTTGAAGTGCGTGTGTTGCTCAAAAAGGTTTATTATACCCCGCTTATTAACATTAGTTATTTTAAAAGACGGTAGCTTCTTTTAGTGTTTTTTTAGTTTTGTTTTAGTTTTAAGGTTCATGCAGTTTGTTAATTTATGCTTTTAGTTTTTAACGTTAGTGTGCACTTGTCTTATATGAAAGAGTACTGAAAGGTTATCAGCCCGACCCACTTTCAAGCTCATTGCCGGGGTGGCATAGGTGGGAGTTAGCTAACCCCTCCAGAAAATCATTCGCACTCCCTCCTCCCTGAAAATGTGAACTAATTTTAGTGTGTACTGTAAATTCTTACTCGTGGCTTCCCCTCAAAACGGCGATGACGGACCTACCCATTTCCACAAATAAATCTGACCAAACATCAGATTTCGGGCGTGGCAAAAAGAGCTTCTTGGTCAGTCTGAGAACTTTTCAGTACTCCCTTCATGGTTTTTTAAGTCACATGCTAAGATAAATTTAACAATTTTACGTGAAAGGTCTTTACCGAATACAAATGTTAATACTAAAACTTAGAAAACTAAAAGCCTAAATTTTCAACATTCCAAAAAAACTAATGAAATTGATTTTGGCTGCAGATAACTTGTTGAAAGTTTTTTGCTTTTATTTTTGTTTTAACATTTTATGTTTTAAATTTACACATTGTAAAAGATATTCATACACAAAGCTTGCAAAATTAACTTTTTTAATAACATTCATTTTGGGGACTAAACGTTTTCTTTTTTTGTAATAAAAGAATTTGTTTTTCCTCTATCTTATAATTTTAACTAATTTTCTTTAAGCAATTTTTGTTGCTTTTTATTACATTTTTCACCATTGACTTCTTAGCCTGTGAAGGTCTTTTCACTTATTAAACCATAAATTTATGGATAAGCCAAATAAAAAAAGATTACATGCCATACCTCAGAAGATTTTATAAACAATGTGTAAATTACTAAAGGTGTTATGATCATCTGCTATAATCCTTTCTCTCAGATTGTTGATTATTGCAAGAATAAATAAATAAAAATCATAAAAAATGGATAAAGCAAAACTAATCAAAAGTTAATTGTTAAAATGCTTCAGTTTATATACAATTTTAAATTTAATATTTGGAATAGTTAAACAATTCCTAATTAGATCAAAGTCATGCAGATATTTAATTAAAACATTTTTGTATAAAAAAAATTATTTTTGCTTTGAAGAGCTCAAATTGCTGAGTAAGTAAGTATTGAAGATCATTACTACTGCAGTAAATTCTATCATCAGTATTTACTCCACATAACAGCTTTTTGCCAAACTAAACTAAGCTTGTGTTGTATAAGGGCATTGGGTTGTGTCCATTATTTTGTTGTTATTACTGTTTTCTTTTTTAGAGATTTCCAATGATAAAAAATGACTAAGCCAACCTGGTGTTCTAAAAAAAAAGATTTCACTGCCAGTCAAAGACAAAAGCAAAGAAAATATTCAAACTAAAACCACCTTTAAACTTTTTGAATCCATCACAGGGGTCAGCATAATGTCGAAGATTTGAAAGATTTGACTAGCATCTAAGTTGCATGAAGAGACTGGACCAGTTCAAATCAGCACCCTAATTTACTGCATGGGTGGAAAAGCAGAACATGTATTTAAAACAATTGCATTTTTAAAGAAAGAAAATGAGAATGACTTTGACACAGTATTAGCAAATTTCAAAGACCATTTCATTCTGAAGACGAATGTCACCTATGGAATGGCTAAATTTCATTTGAGAGCACACCACCCTGGAGAAACAGTAACAACATTTGCAAGAGCATTATATGAATTGGCTGAAGATGCGACTTTGCTAATGCAAACAAAGAACTCAAGGACAGTTTTAAAAATGGGCTCCAGCACAATGGTTTAGTGAAGCATTTGCATCTCGCATCTGAGTTGAAACTTGATAAAGTTTTAGAAATGTTGTGGTGTTATAGACAAGTTAGAGCACAAATGGAGAAAAGACAAACAAAAATACATCAGCGATGAAATTCAAACAAACTAGGTGAAGATTTGAAAACCTAAGCCAAATGGAAAATACAGCCAGAAAAAGTGCAGTAGAAGTAACCGACAATACAAATGGGGCCAGTGTCCAGCAAAAGTGAAACCATGCAACAAATGTAACCACCAAAACTACTTTGTGACATGTTCAAGAAATAAAATGTAAAAACACAGAGGCATATTTTCTAGGGTCACTCTATGAAAAAGATAAAATACTCAACCCATGGTTTGATAAACTACAAATTTGTGTTACCCTCATGAAATTTAAAATAGACACTGGAATAGGCATTAGTTTTATTAGTCATAAGACATAACAATCTACTTGATAAACCACCTCTAAGTCTGGTACATGTTATTTTTAGAAGCCAAGGAGGTATATAATTGTACAAAAGAAAATTCAAGACTTCCATGATATATAGAAGAAAATATTAGTCATTTAATGTGTATGTGATAAACAGTCATGACATGGAAAATTAACTATCAAGAGATGTTGCTCATACAGTGTGAATGGTGATTAGGGTCGATGAAATCTTTAACATATTTGATGAAGGGCCTGCATGAAATGAAACTCAGTGAATATTCAGCTGACAAACAATTCCAAGCTGTAATCTGTAACAACAACAACAACAAGGGATACTATTTCTAATTTTACCTGAACTCAAACATTTAGAAGGTGATGGTGTTATAGAAAAAGGCACCTAACCTACGGACTGGTGTGCACCAATTGTTCCAGTAAAGGAAAAATGACCATGTGTCTTTATGTGTGAACTTAAGAGACTCAATCTTGGGTTCAAACAAGAACACTATATATTAGGCAATCTAGATGGCACCAGAATTGAACAGAACAACTGGCTTTTCTAAGCTAGTTGCTTTACAAACTAGTGGCTTTACCAGATTCCATTGGAGAAAGAAATATGTCTACTAACAATATTCATTACACCCTTTGAACAATACTGTTTCAAAAGACTACAATTTGGTATATCATCAGCACCTGAAATATTTCAGTGCTGTATGTCAGAACAAGTAGAATATTTGGAAGGAGTGGAAACTATGATGAACAGCTGATAAAAGTTCTCAAGCAAATAAAGCAGATAGGATTAAAACTCAACAAGGAAAAAGGCTAATTCAGCAAGAGCTGCATTGAATACTCAAGGGTATACAATAATGAAGAATGGAGTACAATCTAGTAAAGAACAGGCAATTCTGGAATTACCATATCCTACCTGTGTATTTGGGCTTAGATGCAACATTGGAATGGTTCAGTATTTTGGGCAATTCCTACACAGCATAGTGGGCATCATACAACCCATGTCAGAACTACTAAAAATGAAGTAACCTGGATATGCAACAAACCTCATATTTGCAGAGGTTAAACTGCTATTTACCCCCTCCCAGTTCTGTCATTTTATGACCCATCTAAACCAACTGCGAGGGCAGCTGATGCAAGCAACTTTGGGCTGAGAATGACAAACTATCAACAGGTGGATGGGGAAAAGAAGCCTCACTAATACTTACACTGACAGAAAAGAACTGTTCACAAAAAGAAAATGTCTCACTGCTGTTTGAACCTACAAAAAATTTGATCGATACATTACAGGACTTGACAAACTTCAACTGCTTACCAGCCACAAGCCATTAGTAATCCTCAAGAACATGCAAGAATTAAACAATACCCTTTTCAGATACAACACAGTTGCAGAACCCATCCCTGGAAAGCTTCTCATAGTACCAGGTACACTTTCACATAATCCTATAAGTGTAGAGGATAGCAGCACAGTTGAAGAACTATGCAGAGACAGTATCAGAGAGAAAACTTTGAGAAATCCAAAGTGCTACACATGCAGATAGAAGCCACTCATCTGACATTAAAGGGATGGCCTGAAAATAAACAAAGGCTGAAAGAAGGAATTAAGCCATATTTTACATACAAAAGTGAATTATTGCTACATCAGAACCTGCTATTTTACCAAGACTGAATAGTGATCCCAGAATCACTCAGGAGGGAAACCATATAGGTTTTCCATAGTGGTCAGATGGGTGTAAACAAATGTAGAGAACATGCTAAAACAAGGATATCAAGTGCAATTGATGATTACATCAGATGTGCCTTCTGCAATTAGCATCATCCATTAAACCAGTATAAGATTTTAAGACCAAATTTGTTAGCAGAGATATCCTGGAAGAAGATAGGAACCAATATCTTCACACAATACAGATGTAATTGCTGAGTAGTGATTGATTACTTGTCATGCTACATGGAAATGGCACATCTTAAATCGTCAACCAGTGACAATGTAATTGGTATGATGAAAATTTCAAAGGAGATAGTCAGTGACAATAGAGATCAGTTGACTAGCACAGGTTTCCATGGGTTTACATTCCAATACAGACTTACACATACTACTGTGAGTTCACACTTTCCACAAATGAATGGAACAGCAAAAAGTGGGGTGGAAATTGCAGAGAGGCTGTTACAGCAACTGGATATTTTCCTAGCCTTAATGGCATGCTGTAGTAAGCCAATATCAGCTATAAAAGCAAGTCCTGTAGAGCTGATTATGGGTAGAAAACTAAGGACTGTATTGCCAAGTCATCTGGATAGATTAAAGTCAAAATGGCCAGATTTAGAATGTGTAAGGGAGATAGACTCTGCAGCAAAAAGACAAAAGTAAAATAATTATAATAGGAAACATGATGCTAGAACACTTAAACTACTCAAAATTGACAATCAAATGTGAATAAAAACAGATAATGCAAGAATCCTCGTAGCAGCAGCAGATTACCAGACCATGAGATACAGCATACAATTGTCTTGGAAATATCCATCACAAAAGGAGACATATTCTGTATGTTGGTGATGAATGAGAATTCCAAACAAGAAGGGAACCTCTGCCAGTTGAGAGCCCCAATTCAAAGATATTGTCCAAGGGAGTAAAATCAAAACTCTTAAATCAGATGCTTTGCATGTGTTCTATAAACATGTGTATGGAGGCATGGGAGAACAAACAAAACAACAATGCTGCGATTAAGGCAAAAGAAAAAGAAGGCAAGAATTATAAATATAAAATTCTTTTGTATTTACTGATAAAGTGAATATGAGCAGAATATCACAGTGTGTGAGGTGTGGTGATTTTGAATGTGGGTAGAGTTGGTAAAGCCTGGAGTTGATGCATTTGGTGGGTCAGTTGACAAAAAAGGCCTGGAGTCAATTACTGAAGCCACAAATCTGACTTTACCGATGCACAGGGTATGAGCAAAAGGTAACAAAATTGTTGATATATGATTCTTTAGTTGCCATTACAGAGGGTGTGTAAGAAAAGTAATTTTGAAGGAAGGTGAATCTTGGTCAGGCCTGGAGTTGACAGATTTGTCAGGTTGGTTGACCGAGGTCACAGTGGTAAGAGTGACTGGGTGTTGACAGCTGGCTGGCCTATTGTCTGCATTCTGTGTCAGTGGCTTTCTTAAAAGCAAATCTAGTAAGCTTCTGAGCACAGCTGTTTTCTTTGGTGGCAACATTCATGATTGGCTTCTTTTATATTGTATTTTAGATTTTTGTAGGGGGTTGGTTTTGGTTTTGTGGGCCAAATGATATGCTCAGAGCCCCTGCACAAAAGATAACTTTTTTTTATTTTGGGTTTTGCTTTCTTAACACTCACATCTGACCAACATGTTGAGTGAATCAGAAAGAAATCTCATCATTATCCTTTGACCTCCATTTGGTTGTTTGGAACTCCATTGACAATCCCTTTCCACATTGTTTGGTCTTGTATTGCTCTCCGCAGATCTCCAATGTCCAACCCTGAGTCCTGAGTTATAGTGTCTAGGAAAGTCAGTTTACATGAAAAGACACTTCCAGTAGGAAGTCATAGGACTAAGGATGAGACGATTTTCTGTCCACTAAGTGGCAGTGGCCAGCAAATTGTAATTTGTGTTAAGTGTTGCATAGTATCTCTAACTGATGTTCTGGATTTTTCTAAGTAGATTTGTATATGTTCTATCCAGTTGTCAAACAAGACAGGCAGATAATGTCCAAGTTTCTGTTCCATACAGTATTACTACTTCAATCAATGTGCTACATTTGATGGCAATCTGTTTACTCTGACATACAGTTAAATATATATGTGTTTATGCATGTCTCAATACACTTCAAGTAGATTAAATACATTTGCACAGGAGGATAGGTCATCTAAGAGAAAGAAAACTCTGATTTTAAACCTCTGCTGCCTTGCGGCCATACCCAAACTTTGGGAGTAAACCCTGAGGCCAAACCCGGAGCCTGCAGAAATTCAAATTCCAAGTTGGTGTCTGACATGGGACAATTCACTTCATGGCTTGAAAGAGGTCTTTAGCCTTTGGTGGCAGTCTTTCTAGAGATGATGTCTTAACAAAAACACCTGGATGTAGGGTTGGCATCCCACATTTTGTATCAGCTACCAAAAGAAAAAAGAGATCTAATTTGTAGACCCATATACCTCAGACCAGGAAAGGTGATGTGGTTCAAACCACATATAAATACATTTTAGTTTATTACTTTAAATTAAAAAAGACTCTGAATTATCATTCAATAAAACAGGTTGGGGAGTGAGGTTATTCCAAAAATTGACCCATCTATTGAAAAGAATAAAAGAAAAGGGTAAACAAAAAAAAGAAAGAAAAATAATTTCCGGATAGGAGATACAATATATAAGGGCTGAGGTTGTACCCCATATTTTGTTGTTATTATTGTTTCCTTTTTAGAGAGTTCAGGTAATAAAATAGTTTAAACAAGTCATACACGTTGTTGTCGGTGTCATTATTACTAAAGCTGTTATATGTCATATCATGACATGTTATAAACCTACCCCAGTTATTATAAAACAAAGCTTGCTAAATATTAGATATAATATGTTTATTATATTTCAAAATTATCAGGTTAATTTAATAAAATATTTTTCTTTTACTGTCTTCCTATGTTAATTTTTTTTTAAAATTATTTATTTTTATGCAAATATTAAAAATGTATTCCTTAGATGATGCAACATCAGAAAAATTATTTTTTAAATATGTGACTGGAATGAAATTGATAAAAAAAGTTGAAAAACATTTGTTTCAGGGAGGTTCTTCTTTCAGTCTCCTCTTCAGGATATAAAATGCATACTCTATATATATACATGATATATATATATATATATAAAGTGGACACTGAGGTCAGCACAAAGTGGCAACAGTTTTCAGGCCTGAAGATTGCATTGAAACATGAAACAGATTGTCACTGTTTGTTGTTGACCTTAGTGTACACTTTTATATTTACCTATGCTCTATCACTGATACTGAGCACTTTTATCCATAAATATAGCATACCTTAAAACAATATTTTTATTATATATATAATTATATATATATATATATATATATATATATATATATATATATATATATATATATATACTATAGAAGTATTCTATATATAGAAGTGATTGATTGGTTTAAAAGCCTCAATAACAAAAACAACAACAATACTTTCATCCAATTTGACATTGTGGATTTCTATCCATCTACATCTAAAAACCTTTTCGAAATGGCTTTGTTGTTTGCCAAGTTTTATTCTGATGTTTCTAAGGATGAAATTGACATCATCCTAAATTGCAGAAAATCGATCCACAACAATGAACAATGGATAAAAAAATCAGGTGAAAACTTTGATGTATTGATGGGATCGCTGGATTCTGCTGAGCCATCGGACTTGGTCGGACTGTTTATTTTATACAACCTCACTGCTCATAATGAAATTAGTTTAAATAATATTGGGATTTATAGGGACAATGACTTGATGGTAGTAAATAATTCTACCAGAAGCAAGGTTGATGAGTTGAGAAAATTGATTCATAGAGTGTTTAAATCTTTACACCTCAAGGTTAAAATTAATTCTAACATAAAACAAGTAGGCTTCTTAGATGTAACATTAAACTTAACCCTAAATAATTTCCAACCCTTCTTGAAAAATAACGCTAACCCCATTTATATAAATCCTAATTCCAGTCACCCAATGCCAGTTATTAAGCATATCCCATCATCTGTTGAACGCCGTATCAACAAGCACTCATCTAACAAAGAAATATTCGATAAGCACAAAATTGTTTATAACAAAATCCTCACTGACAGTGGCTACAGATCTTCCGAAATTAAATATAGGGAAAATTGTAGTTACTCTAAAAAAAAAAACAATAGAGGAAAGAGAATAATTTGGTATACACCTCCCTTCAACAAATTAGTCCCTACCAAATTAGGATACAAATTCTTAAATTTAATTAACAAGCACTTTCCTACAAAGAGTAAATTAAATCAAATTTTCAACCGCAATACCCTAAAAAATTGTTATAGCTGTTCTAGGAATATCACAAAAACTCCTTTACAAATGCAGGTAAACGCAATATGACAATCACTTTTGAAATATTTTTGGAAACTGAAGGAGGAAAGAAAAACACTTAAGGTTAAATGGAAAATCCTAAAACAAGTCAGAACTTGCAAATCTCTGAAAGAACATTGTTTTTTCTGTTTGCAGGAGAAAATATGTATTATTGAACTTTTGAACAACACCCAATTATTAAATCAAAGATATGAAACGACTGGTTTTTGTAGACATATTAAGGATCTGACATTACAATCTTGCTAAATTCTTAAATCCATAACTCTAAACGTTTAAAATTATAACTCACCTCCTTTGATATACTTCCTATCCTCATATATACCTCTCCACTAATTTATCTTAGATTATGATTCTTAAAATATTGTTGTTTTTTTGCACATATATATTACTAGTAATACTTTCAGATAAATTGTTTTACACTCATACTTATTCTACATTTTATACTGTCCGACAATAGGTCAAAATTAGATTATAAAAGTTATAGTAATATTTCATACTTTTTATATATTTTTCTACTTATATTTTAATTTCTAAATCAAAACTGTTTTTTAAAACCCAAATAACCTATATATTCTACATACCAAGAAGAAATCACCAATTTTAAATTTATTAATTTACTGTCATTGATTACAGAATTAGTTATGATAACTCCAACCTAAATATATGCAATTCAACTTTAGCTTGTTTTTTTTAATAATAACCAAAAAAACATTCCCAATTACTACTATAACTATCATTAGAATTTATCCCTCCTACCTCTTTCATCCTATTACTATCTCCTATTCCCACCTTTCCTTCCCCACCCCTCATTCTTAGGATGCTTGTGTAATGCTGTTTCTAAACTTTTGACCGTTGTTATCGACAAGGAATCTTTCCAGACTAGCCATCATTTAACACCTCATCCATCCTTCACCAAACTGCTATCAACAAGCACTATTGTTTCACTCTGTCACCTTTTTGCTTTATGTATATTTTTTTCTCAAACAAATGGAAAAAAGGAAGTGACGTTTCACATACAGCTTGCTTACAAGCAGAATTGTTCATAAACCTTTTTGGTTCTCACCAGTCGAGGTGCAATTGAAATGCACCGAAATGAAGTTTCATCTTTGTAGTGAGTAAACTGTTTTTGTCTATATGATAAAATTATAATAAATAATTATCACTCTACTACCGGTATCGAGCCCTCTTTTGAATTAATGCTGTGAACATTAGAATTTATATATTACTTTCATTCTCATTGCATCGGATATATATATATATATATATATAATAAATTAACATCCTTAAGCAAATAACACAACATTCATTTCTGAACAAGTCACAACACAGTTTTCAGTCTTATTTATTCACTATTATAATTGTACAGATTTCTATTTTTCACATATTTTTAATGTATATTGTTCATAATCTAGTTTTTGTGGTATATTCACAAAAGACGACATTACAGTCAGTCAATAAATTAATCACTTGGATAATTCCAAATAATTTTTAAAGCAATATCATCATCTTTGTTGTTTTTATCAGTGTTTCACAGCCAATGTTTTTTTCAAACTTCAGGCATATGTTGTACGATATCTGAATCACTGCTCTCACCAAATTCTTTTTAGCCATTAAAACCTCCGACAGAAATGTCTGCCTTGTCTGAAATCTCTCCTCTCTAACATTTGTTACTTGGTTTTGAAACGATTTTTTGGCATTGTTAAGTAAATGAGAAAATAAAAGTAAAAAATTCCACCCATTCAATATTTTCATTTTTTTCATATTTGTTTTTTGTTTCTTTTCTTTTGTTTGATTTCATTTGAAATATGATAAAAACAACAAGGATGGGGATACTCGTCCAAATAATTTGTGGAATTAAGACAATCAAAATTTCAAATAATATTTGCTTTACTATCTATAATTTTGAGAAGAGTCTGTTATATTTATGAAGACAAACTTTAAAATCAATATAATTTAAGAGTTGGTAAACTGAACAAACTAAACAGATTCAAATTCTAACAGACACATTATCAGAACATATTCTATTAACTAATCAATTTCATACCAAATAAAAACTTATTTTTATTAATAATTATGAATAAAATATATCCCTATTAAGTGAATAGCAACTTAAAATTAAAATACCTTTTAATTTACAGAGAAAGATAAAAATTTACACAATATTTAAAACATAGTCATGGTTGTCCTTCAGGTTTGTAGACAACTTTATTTTGCAGTTCATCAGTGGATTCAGAGTTATCTCTGAAAATCACGTCTGGAGCAGTGGGGACACTGGAACTTGGTGGTTGTGACTGTTCCACTAGGCTTATGGTAGAAAGATAAATTATATAAGACTGGATGTGTTGAATATTTTGACAGTGCCAAATCTTTACCCCCATCAACCTTCCACAAATTCTTGCAAGAACTGTTCAGTCTATTCAGATTCTTTCAATAATCCAAATAATTCCTGGAACTTTCTTTCCTGCTGATAACCAATCAATTCCTTTTGCAGAGAAGTATTTTTTTCTTTTGGGGATGGATTTGCTATTTTCCAGTTTTATTTAAAATCAATTTCTGCACTTCTCTTTTTTGACCCTCACATATTTTTCTCTCTCTTTTTAAAAATATTGGACAAGATATATCTTTATTAAAATTTAATTATATTTTTTCAATGTTGTGTAACCATGAAATTATTTTTATTAAATTGTCAGTGGGAGATTTTCTCAAAGATTTCCAAAAACTTTAGCCTCAATGAATTCACTGCATAAATCCATTCATATTTATTCATACTCACATTTCAATACATGCCTCTACAGTTTTTTTAAAGAATATCTTCATCTTTTTATTACTGCTTTTTTGTCATAAGTTTTTTTCAAACCACTATAATCTCGAGGGAATTGATTGAATTTGGAATTTCCTCACCAAAGGGATATATGGTTTGTATACATTCAAAAGTAGAGGAAGAGAGATAGTTTGAAATACTTAGCTTTCCTGGATTCTTTGAAGTGCTGTTTAGATGCTGACAGTATAATTGGCGAGTAATTTTACACTGGCAAGAACTTCAATGCTGTTCATGAGGAACTGAAACAAACCATTTCAAATGACTTCAGACACTCTGAATTAATTTAACAGTTAATTTAATTTTTCTCCTCATTTTATATCAAAAGGAATTTTGTGTAGGCTCGCTACTTACTTTCCTTCTTCTTCTTGGCTGACCAGCTAATTTCTGTGAAGGCAAGGTTTTCATTGGTTCAAAGAAAATTTTGCATAGGATCACAAATTCCTTCCTTCTTCCTAACTCCTCTGAATTTGAAGGGAGTGGGTGAAAGGAATTATTATTATTTAACACTCACTACAAAGTAGTAATAGATAAAATTCAAACTTGCTAAGACAAGAGTTTTAGGCTAAATTATTCATGGAATAACACTTAAACTTTAAATAAGTAACCAAAAATGTTCATATAATTTTTGTTCATTTGTTTTATTTGCTGAGATTAAGCTAATGTGTATATTCTTCTTACACAATAAAGGTGAAAACAATTTCATCACTTTTGTGTTGAATCTTTATGCAAGAATCTGACACATTTGAAGTGGATCAGATTCAGTGCAGGTGCTTAGTTTGTTATCACTAAAGTTTACATGCTGTCTTTTACATCTTTGAGTGACTCATTTCTAATTAAGAGCCTCCTAAACTACTTTTGAACAGTATGGTCACTTTCACCAATATTCTATGAAGTAATTCTGCTTCTTTTTTTTTCTAAGTTTAAATACATACAGTAAAGAAGCTCACAAAATCAACTTTTGTGTCATCATGTTGATTTCACTTGTTACTAATATAGGTATACTATTTTGAGTAGTATATATCTTTGTGTAAACAACTGCTTTAGTTTTTTTTCTTTCACATAATGGTCAGTTTTAGACCCACTGGAGTGACAGGGTGTAATCAATTTCTATTTTTCCTCAGATTTGGTCATTTACAGTGGTGTGCAGTAATATGAATCTATTTTCGAGGTGTATGATGAAATTTGTTTGGCCTTGAAAAATATTGCCTCATCCGTGATTGCATCAGATTTTCATCACGCCCAGACACTATTGTTTCAACTGTCAATTAGTTGTCCTACAGCATTCGTCTGTGATGGACGTTACTCCAAGGAAGCGTATGAAAATTGTAATGCTGTACAAACACACTGGCAAGCTTTACCAGTGAACAAATCAAAGTACTATAGACTGGCCCAGAAACTCTCCTGATAGAAATCCAATCGAGAATCTGTGATCAATCTGCAAGGAATGACTTCATGGAATGTACATATGAAGTACTAACATGGGCACTGGGTCATGTTTTATTGGGAAAATATGAAAACAAAATAAATAATAACGGAATTATTTGTTTTGTTTCAGTTAATCCACACAAAGGTGTAGATGTGTATAGATTCCATATTGCTGAAAATGTTTACAAATTATTGCTATTTGAAAGGTTTATTTTTTTAAAGACTAATAAAAAAAAAGAGAATCTTTAAAAAATCACTAAATGTTTTTATCACCTAAATAATTTACAAAATAATGAATGAAAGAACACACTGGCTGGAATGTTAACAGATTAAAAAACACTATTCTCTTGCCTTCAAACTGCAAGAATTTCAAGCAAAGAAGCAGCTTTGGAGGCAGTATGAACTAACAAAGGTAAGGATATTAGTCTCAATAATTAATGGGATAAAATCAGTGTTTCATTTTATAATATAATAAGCAAAATAAAAATAGTAATATTATTCTAATGAATTAATGGAATAATTAAGATATTTAATCACAGAATTTAAGACAATATTGATGAAGGCCACAGAATGCACAGATCTAAACACAGTAAACAAAACAACAAAAATAAGGATAGTAGCCTGAATAATTCAAAGAAAAGTGACAATGACAGATGTCAGTATTTCAGACAACATTTGGCTTATGGCCATATCATGTTACAGCAGCAGTTCTTGTATGATCACCAAAATTAAGCAATGTCAAGCTTGGTTAGTACTGAGATGGAAGTGCCAGGTGCTGTCAGCTTGGATGTGTGGGTGGTGTAATTGATAACAGGTTGGAATTGGAAATCAGAAAATCAAGTTCCAATTCCAGTTGGGTTTGTTATATTCACTTACACAGATACGAATCCAGCTCTTTTCCTCCAAGCTATGGGTTAATTAGTAGGACTCATATCAGTAAATCATTATCGCCAACTCCAAAATATTTTTACAATATAAAAATATTTTTGTCTTTAAATAATCTGCAGAAGGTTGATAAGCTATAAAAAATCAATCAATCAATTCAGACAACATAAAATTAATTCTGAGTTCTGTTACGCCATTGAAATTTCTTAAGTTGAAACGTGCATGCTTCAGATAATTAGAAATCTCTATTGTTAAGAAAAAGATTTAAAAGGTTCAGTAGGACTGAAAAGTTTTCATTACTTCATATCATTCAAGGTCAGACCTTTGTGACCCTTCATAGCAAACAATCCATTCAAATGGGGTCAGCCACATGGTATCAAGTGATAACATTACATCTAGACATACTACAAACACTTCATACTTACCTGATAACTTATTTAATTTTTTCTGCTTATATCATGATTTCAACTTAGTATAATTTAACTTAGTTATAATAATATTATAGCATTCAAGAGAATTGATTTTCTCTGCTAAGGATCCTCAAGCCACAAGTGCTAAAATATGTGTTTGCAAATAATTCAAATGATTAAGCCTAGTGTGTTAAATAAGCAACCAGAGATATAATAAACAGAAGGATGAAAAGACACTCATTTATTTCAAACGGTATACATAAATAATTGAAATATTTAAGCTAAGGTTGGTAAAACAACAAATACCTAAATATGGCTATATTCCTTTAGTTCCTTGAAGGAAAAAAGTGGGGCATTATATATACAGGGGTTGGATAAAATGACTGGAACAGTTGCAAATTCCGCTCTTATATTTAAAAGATATATTAAGAACTTTAACTAAAATTTCGTAATTGCTGATTATATCTATTGTAAATAAGTTTATTTATCTAATTTACTGTCTTTGTCTTATTTATTTTTAGAATTTAGTAAAATTTAAGCTAAATGTGTGACCTCTCCGAGTTCAAAAAAGGGCAAATTGTTGGAGCTTGCATGGCAGGAGCCTCGATCACTAAGGTTGCTGAACTGTTTGGTTTTTCAAGTGCTACCATATCAAGAACTATGACGCAATTTGAGAAACAGTGCAAAACCTCTAGCATCCGTGGCAATTCGGGCTGGACTTGCAAACTTACTGACAGAGACTGATGTGCATTGAAATGCAATGTGGCAAAAAATCATCAGACAAATGCGTCCAAAGTGACTGCTGAGTTGAATAATCATCTGAATACTTCAGTTTCTATTAAAACTGTTCGCCGTGAGCTCCATAAGGCTGCATATCATGGAAGGGCTGCTGTGAGGAAACCTCTTCTCTCCACTCGCAACATTCAAAAGAGGTTGAAGTGGTGCAGAGATCACAATGCCTGGTCTGCAGACCAATGGAAGCAAGTCATATTCTCAAACAAGTTCAGTTTTTCTCTTTTCCCAACTTCAGGGTGAGTTTATGTGTGGAGGCAGACCAAAGAAGTTTACAACCCTGACTGCCTTCTTCCAACAGTGAAGCATGGAGGTGGATCAGTGATAGTTTAGGCCGCCATATCATGGAAATGTCTCAGTCCAATAGTTGCCCTGCATGGTAGAATCAACAGCAAAGATTACCTGAACATTTTGGGAGATCATGTTCATCCAATGGCCAAGACTTTATTCCCTGATGGTGACTGCATCTTCCAAGACAATAATGTTTCAATACATACTGCTCGAGTGGTTAAGAATTGGCACAAAGAGCACGAAAGTGAGCTAGAACATATGGAGTAGCCTCCCCAATCTCCAGATATCAATATTATTGAAGATTTGTGCTGCATTTTGGAGCAACAAGTTAGGAGCTGCTATCCTCCATCGTCATGTCGTAAAGAGCTGGAGAAGCTGTTAATGGAAGAATGACTGAAAATTCCTCTGGATGAAGTTAGGAAGCTGTATAATTCCATCCCTAGATGTATTAAAGCTGTCTGTGAGGCTAAAGGAGGACCAACTCCATATTAAATAAATTTTCTTTGAATTTAACAAGTGTTTCAATTATTTTGTCCAACCCATGTGTGCGTATATATATATATATATATATATATATATATATGTGTGTGACACCTGTCCTATTTTTTTTGGTCATGATGCCAACATGTGACGTTGGTCCTTTGTGACGGGCTAACCCTGGGACATCGGTTGAAGTCTTGTTGGGTTCTAGTACCAACTTGTCGTACTCGGCTCGCTTCCAATGCCTGGTCACCGAAGCAACTGCTTTGATCTCGATTCAACCTACCCACGTTGTGATTTGATCTTAGGCTGACGAGATCAATCGGACGTCGGGCCGTAGTGCCAGCCGAATCCGGGTCATGGTGATACTGCACAATAAATGTAGACAAAAAAACAAAAGCACAAACAACAACTTCAAGGTGAGCGACTGGTTAGGAATAGTGATTAATTTTATGTCGGTTTGTTGAGTTACAGGAGTGCGTCTCTCTCTTTCTCTCCCAGCCCGAAGAAAAAAAAATGTGGATTGTAACACTTTTTGCTAGTTCTGGATGTCTGGATTGTTTTTCAATAAAGTCAGCTCTGGTGGAAAATATAAGTCAGACTTCTATAATTTGTTCTTGGTTAGAAGTCTAAGTCGAAAACTTGCTTTGGTGGGAAATCTAAAGTCGGACTTCAACAAATTTATTCTTGGTTAGAAGTCTAAGTCGGAAGGCATGGAATCGTGCGGTCACCTGTGCGAGGCGTTATCTTCTGAGTCCTGTGTCTTGGGCTCGACTGGATCTCTCTGCGAACTGCACTGCACTGCACTGCTCTCTCTTTACTGTACTCTTCACTGTCCTGGAATGTCTAAAACACCTGAAGACGTTTGCTTATATGGACGCCGATCAAAACCTGGCGTAGGGTCGGACGTGGTGTGGCCACCACGTTGATTTCAAATCCCCAATAAGGATTTTCTTTGTTTTTGGCCAAAAATAATTATCATTTTCCATATTTGGAAATCTTATTCCACTCCAACCCTCTTCTGCTCTCATATGGGTATCTCACCATATTTTAGAGGGCGTCAACGGTTTTCCCACTTCCTCGCAGCAACATCTCATACCTATCCTCTCAATGGGCGGTGGCAGGCCTCCTCCCTGCGTCACATGATCACCTCCGCCTGGCTATTCGGCCAATAGGCGTCAAATGATAATCTCAATTTTTATCCAACTTCACGCCATATGGAATTCCTCAATCAAGTTTTTCGCCAACATTAAGTGGACGGAATTTTGGCGAAATTGGGTTAATTAAAATAAATACAATAACATGGCTTTTGTTATCACAAACAAATTTCAACAGAACACAGACATCCTGTCCAGGGCCGGGCTTTGTGTGCGGTCGGCAGAGGACCTATTAAATACTGATAATATAAATTCGTCATCTTGACACAGTTAATGTTTTATCTTCCCAAAAGCTCTGGGATTCATCAACTAATTTTTACGACAATGACCATCAGAATTTTCGCCATTCCACTACCCAAAACAACATCGCTTTTGTGGGTGGCCTTTTTCCTTCTTTTATCATCTAAGTTGTTAAGTCTTGTCCCTCTCTTTCTTTCTTTTCTTTCTCTTTTTCCTTCCTTTGTCCTCGCAGAGAATTCTCATCATTCTCTGATAACACTGGTGTCACTTTAACACAGTCAATGGGTATCCATTCAAAACTCTGGGATTCTTCAACTAATTTTTACGACAATGACCATCAGAATTTTTGTGGGTGGCCTTTTTTTCTTTTATCATCTAAGTTGTTAAGTCTTGTCCCTCTGTTTCTTTCTTTTCTTTCTCTTTTTCCTTCCTTTGTCCTTGCAGAGAATTTGGCATATCTCAGCATCAAACTTCAGCGAGAAAGTAAAAATGATTATCTTGATTCGCACTTGAAAATAACAAAACAAAAAATCTTTTCCCCAATCCCTCATTTTGGGAAAATAACAAAACAAAAAGAATATCGCTCAGTATGTCTTTCGTTATATCTATCGGTTTAAGTAATCCCTGTAATTAACTTCTGTGGTTAATTAACCTGCCGTTTCTAAATAGTGTTATATATATACTCTTTTCTTGACAGTTCATGGATCTCCATAACTTCCTGCCTTTTGTTGCTCTAAGTTTTGCTATTAACAAATATTATCATTAATTTCTTATACTAAATATAATACTTATTATTTAACCAAGCCTGTGTTGTTTGTAGTAATCTAACTTTTGAGTTTTCATTTGAAGTTCAGTCCTGGGTATGATGATAAACTACATCTGACAGCAAGGCCTCTGATCAGGTTGTGAGAAGAGTGGAACCACCTCTTAATTGTTGGTGTTCCCAGGTTCATTCTGACCTGGGGTGGTAGCACCTGTTAGGGTCCCAGTTATAGGTAAATAGTTAATTTCCAAACTCGGGTCAAAACACTATGAAAGTGTAAAAATAGTTTTTAATACCAGCAATACATTTTTTGAAAAAATTATTGCCAGTAATACATTTTTGAAAAAAAAAAATTACCAGCAATATATTTTTGAAAAAAAAATATTACCAGCAATAAAAATCTTGTTGCCATTAAATAACTCATTAAGGTTGATATGCCATAAAAACAAACGAAACCAAATTCACCAAAAATTCAGATTTAGAACACAAGGAAAAGAAATCATCAGGTGAATTATACACTTAAGATTGGGTGAAAAATACATCAGCTCAAATACTGTAATCAAAACACCAAGGATGAGGATATTAGTCTGAATAACTCAGGGAATATTTCATGACCTTTCACTGATAACAATGACCAAATTGTATAGCATCACTTTTTATAAATGTAACCATAAAAAGATTAATAGATCTTATTAATATCTAACAAAATATATTAATTTACTAAAATATGCTAACAATAGGAGTTTATAAATGAGTTGTTATTAATAATAAAATATTGTCATTTTTTGCCATCCATACTTGTAAATTTAAGTTGACTTGCATCATATAAAGAAAGCTAAAACATAATGGGACGTGTTTTGTTTGTTATAAAGTAACAGACGCTATGTATGTATGTGTGTGCATATGTATGTGTGCATATGTTTGTTTGTGTGTATTTTACCAGTGTACACCATTGGGCATTTTGTACAATTTATTCTGTACATTCCTGTCTCGGTCCTGTTGCTGCTTCTATCTCATTTTGTGTGTGTGTGCGTATATATATATATATATATATATATATATATATATATATATATATATAAAATGTCATCAACATACAGGCCTGTTTCACTGTATCACAGCTCATCAGTGCAGCTAGACATCCGATTGCTTCAAGTCAGGATCAAAACCCAACTGATTTGGCATCAGTCAGAGTTTCTACCCCTGAACTATCAGCGCACAGCAGAGAGAAAGGGCAATTCTAGCATATTATTTTTATGAATGTAAACAAACACCAAACAGCCATAGTACTCAATTCATTTAATGAATATATATATATATATATATATATATATATATATATATATATATATATATATATATATATATAGTTGTTTTAGAGGTGGTGTTGATGAATTTTAGGTAAAGTTTGGATAAGTTATTTTTGATGATGACCCTCATAGAGTTGGATTATATATATAATATGTATAGAGGATTATATGCCTACTTTTGTTATGGTTATTGGGTTTATTATTATTTGTGGATTTTTGTATTTTTCTTCTGTGGATTTTGTAAGTTTTGCATTTGGCATTGTACAGGAAATAATTTGAATGTGTCTTCAATGTATTTCTCCTCTTCAGAAAAGAATTGGGAGCTACAGATTCTAAAGGCTCTTAAATAAAAGCCTATGATTACTCTTGTGTTTGTATATGGAATTTTAGATCACACGTTCTAACAACAATTACTCAAAATTCATAATCCTGCCCTCTAACACTGTTTCTACTAAACTCAAAAACAAATTAGTCATCCTTATATGAGAATCATTAACACCACCTTCAAGACAATCGGAGATATAATTAGGAAGAAAAATAAGCCAACGCTAATTCAAATGCCAGAATTTATCAAATAAATTGTTTACAATGCAAAAATGTTTATGTTGGAGAAACATCACATGATGTAAAATCCCACATCTCTGAATACAAGAGACTTGTGTTTGGACAATCAGTCTAACTTGCTCATTTTGCATCAAAATGATGCTAGACATAACTTTTATTTCACTAATGCCACTCTAATTAAAAAGAACATAATTCTTTAAGAAGAAAATACATTGAAAAATGACTAATAACAATATTACCAACTATAAACACATGCCAAAAACATTATATTACATCGCCATATTTCTTTGAATACATTCTTAAAGAGGCAAGCCATAAATTAGGACCTTGTGACTCCCTCCTGCACAGATTGACTGCACAAAGGTGAAGATAAAAAAACCCACTAGACAGACACATGCAGACAATTACAAATACACATTACCATCCAATGCCCACTTAGACATACAAGGATCTTAACAAACCTACATACACATAGAATTATGTACAGTTTTAATGCAAGTGATACGTGTCAGTCCAATGAGAACTGACTCAAACATAATTGAAAATATCAGTTTTCTGTCTTTTTTCTTTCAATCTCTAATGAAGCTTTAATAAAAGTGAAACATGTTAGATTGATAAACGTTTCCTATTTAATCTTTTATTTTATCACCATGTCTGATTCAATCCATATTAGATTTGCATTTGATCTTTAATTCATACATACATACATACATACATACATATATATATATATATATATATATATATATATATATATATATACACACACACACATACACAAACTTTTGCTAATATATATATATATAAAGTATTTGTTGTGTAATGATTAAAGCAAGCAAGGAAGGTACCATGATTGTATTTATTCACTTTATTTTTCTGAATACTTTCAATATATTCACAATACCATCTTCACGGTTAGGATGGCTAAGACAAATAGTTCTGTGTGTCTGAAGTAAATTTTGCCTTTGTGGTTTAACTGTTAGCAATTCTGGTCATGCACAAAATCAGAAATGGTGAATTTTGAAATTTTTCCATATTGTAAAGATTATAATGTAGGGGAAGTAACTTAGTTAAGAATTTAATTCTTATGGTAGGTTATAGTTTGCTTGTTTTTAAAAAAACTTTTTAGTTTTAACATAGGTATTTCTAAAGAACTATATAAAGCATTTCAGAACATTTGTACTATATGTTTTTCTAGGATGTTTTCATCTTGTTTATATATAGAATGCACCCAATTATGATGTAGAACATTGATGTGTTTAGGGTTAGTTGAGGACATATTATGTTCTATTTCATTTATATTAGAATTTGTAATAGATCACCTCATTTATTTATCAACAATGTAATTAATAAGAGTTTGCTTAATGTTCAGTGTAAAAAATCTTTTTTGTGGATGAGTTTAGCATGATTTATTAAATTTTGTATAATTGCTATTTTATCATCGAACATTCAATCTTATAATTAAAAATGCATGAATTTATGCTAGTGGCTATTATTATTGGTGTCTATCAAGAAAAAGAATTATATTGTTATTGTTAAATTCATATGTGAATTTAAGGACAGTGTTTTTTTTTATTCTTGTTGTAGTTCATGCATTTCATCAATGTTTTTTACTAAGATGAGGATAGCGTCAACATATCTAAGGTAGATGGAGGGTTTTTTAAAATTACTAAATATATTATTTTCAAGATTAGCCATATAAAAGTTACTAAATATACAGTGCCATGCAAAAGTTTACAACACATTACAAAAAATGTTTTCCTCGTTATTTCTAATTCAGTTACATTGATTAAACTTTTACTGCTCATAGAACATATATGTAGGTATTCAGTCAAACAATCAGATTTTTTAAAAGAGGTAAAAAAAAGTATCCCACAAAGAAAAACCAATATTTAGTAACTCAAAAGTTTACAACACATTTTTTTATTTACAGCAACATTTTTTTATAAAAGTGTTCAAATTTTACTAGAATGTTCCAAATCAAGATTGGGTTGTTTTTTAGAACATTCCAGATTAATTTTATGATTAAAGTATTGCGTCATTCTTTTTCTGTCAACCGTCCTTTAAACATTGACAAAATGGGGAAAAGCAAAATAATTGATCAAGACCTCTGTAAATATATTGTTGACCTTCATAAAATGGACTTGGTTGTAGGAAGATATCAAGTCAGTTGAGTTCAGTTGGTACAATAGTTCATCAATGGAAGATGTATCATTCCATTCATCTCAAAAAAGAAAGGTAATGGAATGTACAGCAAGATTATTGGCAAGAAAAGTTGACAACAATCCCTGAGTTATGTTTAAAAAACTTCAGGGAGGATTAGAAGTATGTGGAGTAAAAGTGAGTATGCATACAATTAGTTGTTCACTTTGTTGACATGACATCTTTTTGAGGACTCCAAGGAAAAAACACTTCTTAAGTGAAAACACATTCTTGCTAGACTAGATTTTGCAAATGAGCATTATATCAAACCTGCAACATTTTGGAAAAATGAAAATTAACTTTTTGGCAGAAATGCTGTGGCAAAGGTCTGGAGAAAGAAGGGTACTGAATATTCACTGAAGAATACTATCCCAACAGTAAAATTTGGAGGTGGATCAATCATGTGCCCAAGATGTAGGGAACATTGAAATAATAGAAGGGAGGCTGAATGGAGCATATTATAGGGATATTTTGGAGAGAAATTTACATCTGAGTGCACATTCGCTGGACTTGAAACCAGATTGTGTCTTTCAGCAAGACAACAATTCTAAATATACTGCAAAGCTTACAAAATTATAGTTAAGTTCAAATAGAACTGACTTTGGCCATTTTAGAATATCTATCACCAGACCTCAATCTGATTGAAAATTTATGGAGACAGCTGAAACTGAGAATTCAAAGAAGGAATCTGCAAAACCTGCATGAACTAAAGGAATTTTGTCGTGAAGAATGGAAAAATATTAGCCAAGAAACATGCAAGAAATTCATAGGGGACTCCTCTAAATGCCTACATGCTATAATTAGCAATAATGGTTATGCTATGAAATATTAATAGATGATTTAATAAATGTATTGTAAACTTTTGCGTTATTAAATATTGGTTGTTCTTCATGGGATTTTTTAATTATTTTTTTAAATCTGATAGTTTGACTAAAAGCTTAAACATATGTATTATTAGCAGGGCTTTACGGAGCCCTCCAAAAAGGAACATGCCCCAATAGTGCACTCCTTTTTACTGAAGAAGAGGGATCATTTTATATTCAACCAGAGTGGAGCATGAGCAGCTCTATTTGGGACTAAAGAGCAAGAGTTTTTGTGCTCCGCGCACACTCCTCACACGCTCCTTGCACGCTCCTCACTCCAGGAATTTTGAATTTTTTTAAAACATTAGTTTGTATTCAACAATAAAAAAGAAAGGAAAATCTGAGATAAACTATGAGTTATTTTTTATTATTATATCTGTGGTAAATGTATGAGATAGAGAGAGAGTGAGAAAATGTGTGTGTTTGTGTGTGTGTACGTGTTTGTTTGTGTGTGTGTGTGTGTGTGTGTGTGTGTGTGTGTGTGTGTGTGTGTGTGTGTGTGTTAGTTACACATGAAAATAGAAGCTATTTCAACATTTACCCGGGTTTTGGTAAAGAGGCAAGTGACTTTGACACCTAGGTGTTACCGTTCTGATGTTCCGGACATTTCTTTTAAGTTGCAGGAGAGTCTTCAAAAGAGTCTGTCACTCTGTAGAAAATCTTTGATGTCATTTTTTATTAAATATGTATGTGTGTGTGAGTGTCTGTGAGAGAGAGAGAAAGAGAGTATAAAAGCTGTCTGTAGATATTAGTGTGGGGGGGAAGAAAGGTTTGAACTTTTTTGGATTTTATGACAAATTTTCATTGCTGAATGAATAAATAAACCAATGTTTTCTTTTTAATTTACTGACAATTTACTTTTGTACACAATCTTGCCATCATCATCATCATCATCATCATCATTATTATTTAAAGAAAGTTATTAAAAAATAAATGAAATCTTTAAGGGTAATAACTTCCATTGGATTTTTCTCACCCTTTTCCCTTGATATTCATCCAAATGTTGAATAAAATTGATTCTTGGTCTGAAATGATATTTTTTGTCCTGAAATAAAATTCTAATTTACTTTTAAACCTAAACCTCTTTTCTGCAAGTACAGCTGTTATTGTTGTAGGGTTTTTTCAGGACCCCACGATTTTCAGTTATTTAAAAATATAGGAAGGTGGATTAACCACCAAATCCCCACTCCAGAACTGCCCTAAAATCATTTTTTCATCAACTTTTATTTCATAGTTACCAAATTTTCCTACCTATTATTGTTCCATGCCCCCAGAGAAATAATATGAATCAATACGATATTTCTCTGTAACTCTTAACAATAGAAGAGGTAAATTTTGGTTTTAACACCCAAGCGCTAAATATCCCTTAAAATTTTCCAAAATTGTCATAATTCAGTTCAAATGTACATGCTGAACAATTAACAATTAAATTATGAAGAAACCATACCATTTTGGACTGGAATTATCGACAAAAAAATATTAGACTTCTTTCATCCCCCATCCTGCCATCATGAATACTGATTTGGTGCGGGGTACTTCCGGTGGACTTTGGCCTATTTACTTCTTTTACAGACTTTCGTGGCAGAAAATCACAACTGTAAAGAAATGTAATTTTTTTTTTTAGGGTTAGGGGTTGTGTTTGGATAAATTTAAAAAAAAACAACATTTAATGATACAATAAAGCGGATTAACTTTAGGGTTAGGTGTTAAGGTTAAGGGAGGGTTTGGATTCTTTCTGTGTAGAAAAGGGGACAAATTAAAAAAAAAAATTTAATAATACAATAAACCGGATTAAAAAGAAACATTTAATAATACAAATAAAGCAATTTTTTTATATTTTAAAATTGAAAATAAAACAAAAATTAATGCACGAACTTGGTAAAGTAGAAGGATTGATTGTATTATTTAATTTTTTTTCTTAATTTGTTCCCTTTTCTACACAGAAATAAAAGCCCTCCACTAACCTTAACACCTAACCCTAAAGTTAATCCGGTTTATTGTATCATTAAATTTTTTTTTTAAATTTGTTCCCTTTTCTACACAGAAAAAAAAGCCCTCTCCTAGCCTTAACACCTAACCCTAAAGTTAACCTGGTTTATTGTATTGTCGCATCCGCCTTTGGCCGCTCCCTAAAGAACAGGACATTTCAACCTTGACCTTTCGATCGTGTTCCCTACATGCTGGTAATTTCGTTTTAGAGATGAGCTAATTACCTTTTAGTTTGTTGGTATTACGGACCTAGTTGTAATACACCTCTAAGGATTTTTAGACCTCCAGCTGGTCTGGTTTCGGACTGGACGTGTCGGGAAGGATGGGAAGCTGGTGTTACAATGTTGTTGGGCATATCGAATGTCCGGTGCTGGTGTTGTGTGTCTGTTGGTCGAGTCCTATATCGAAACCTCCCATAATAATTGTAACCGTAGTGTACGGGAAAGGTTATGGACAACGTGTGGGCAGCCAGTAGGCGCAGAGTGCCGAGAGTCGAACATGGGTTAGGAGCCAGAAGTAAAGAGGTGAAGTAAAGAGAGAAAGAAATGTAGATCCAACTCGCATCCAGTTGGCAGACAAAAAAAATAGAAGCGTAACTTAATACGCAGCCCAGGTCGGCATCCTGGCCACGAAGGCCAGCAGCCTGCATACCGACCGATCAGTGCCGACCAGGAATTCAGCGAGACGTCACTGTGTTATGCTAAGGGAGACTAACACGAGACATGGTCTCACGAAAATGCTTTAAAATCTCTCTAATCACCTGATTTTTTTTACTAAAAATATTTTTTGTCTATTGTTTTTGGGGTTAAAATAATTTTTAATCTTACTAATATAAAGACACCTTCCCGACCACCTAGGAAAAAAGTTTATTCACCTTAAGGTATTCTATTGATAATTATAAATTTGGATATAAATGAGATTCAGGAAAAAACTCTGTGCAAAAAAAAGTGACCCAGATATCACATTCTAACTGGTAAATTTAAAGAGCTTTTGACAAAATATTGAAAACTATTTTGCAGTACATTCAGAACAATATTCTAGAGAATTCTAGAACAGCTTAAATTAAATCGAGAGTATTCCAGAATATTCCAGAAAGCCTCATACAGTATAAAAACAGCTTGAAATAGCCACTCAAGTCACTAACCAGATGGAAGGGTACAAACACGCATCAGAACCACTTAAGGCATCTATTATTGCCCTCTCAAAAGCAGGCAAGTCTACAAGAGAAATTGCAGAAATTGCTATAACCTAGCAATCAACTGTCTCTCGAGTGCTTAGGGCACATAATGATGCCACTCCTGCTCCAAGGATGAAAACAAGGAGACGAAAGAAAGATTGATGATAGAACTGGTAGGGTAATCAAGAGAGAAGTTGCAAAGAATAGGACTATAACTAACCAAGAAATTGCAGCCAGTCTAAGCGAAGAGAAAGGTGTTAGTCTTGCCTCTTCAACAGTCCATCGGTGGTTGTTAGAACAAGGCTACAAATCTTGTACATGAAGGTTTAAGTGGCTAATAAGCAAAGCCAACAAAGCCAAGAGACTTGAATGGGTTCACTATTACAAAAATTACACCGTAGAAGACTGGAAGAATGTTCTCTTCTCTGATGAAACGAAAGTTGAGGTAAGTTCAAAGGATAAGGTGAGTCACTTTTATCGAACAGCACTGTACATTTTAACTATGGAGTGCCGAAAAAGAGCCGCTCTTTTTTTAATGGAGTTGGAGCCGGAGCAACTCCTTTTTGAAAATGGGGAGCATGAAGGGAGCCAGCTCCAATTTTGGGTATGGGAGCAGCTCCAAAAATAGTGGAGCACATAAAGCTCTGATTATTAGCAGTAAAAGTTTCATTAATCTGTGTTAGAAATACCTAAAGAAACATTTTTTGTAATGTGTTGTAAACTTTTGCCTGGCACCGTATATAAGAGTCAGACATTAATAACCCTGTCTGTCTGTGTCTTATCATCAGGCGACCCAAATTGAATATGGCACAGGAACTTGATTAGTTCTTGTCATTTGACCAAGGCTGTCTGATGCTAAGAGGCCGCAAGTTATGATTGACTATAAACAATTTTGCAGGTACCATCAAATTTTTGGAGGTTGGGTGGGGAACAACTGCAACCATCACAGCATATTTGGTAGCCATACTTATAGAGTAAGTGGACAGTGTGTGTGTGTGTGTGTTTTCAAAATTATCATCCACCGATTTAGTTAAACTTATGTTCTCATCATATGGTCACATATGTTTCAGCTGTTGTACAACTGCAGATTGATTTATTTGAATAAAACATGCAGACTTTTCAAATGTGTGTTTTATTCAAAGAAATCAATATATAATAATAATGATAATTTCTCATCCCAAAAATTCTGTTTTAAATATGGATGAAAAAAGACATTTTTAAAAAGGTAAAAACATAAATTCAATTTAATTATCAGAATGAGAATAGGAAGAGTTTGGCAATAGTCTTTGTTTCATTCAAGTTATATGGAAAATATAACTGAATTATATGTTTTCTAGTGCTCCACACCTGTTTTACACTTGGAGCAAGGTCAGGGGTGATTATTACCTCTTCCTCACTTTAAAGTAGAATGACAATATCTAGCAATAAAATAGCTATTCTACTGATATTAAGCAAAAATTCTATTGTCAGAATTGTGCAAACTTGAAAAAAATATGGAAATGTAACAAGAGCAAAGGAAAGAAATATTCTCCCAATTATATTTCTCCCATTATGGGCATTAACAACACCATGGCTCAGGGACAAGATAGGATGGAATGGCTGAAAGGAAAAAGAATGACAAACATGCTTTGTTTTCAGAGAGATTTTTATATTCTACGACATACACAAAACCATATATATATATATATATATATATATATATATATGCATATGTCCCACATAGAGAACTTTATATCACATATGTCTACATAGCAAAGCAAAGTGTACAGAGGAACAGAAGGAAAGGTCTTACATATAATTTGAAGATATTCCTGACCTGGAGAAGACTCCAGATTTAAACAGGCTGGATTCATCTCTGTCCCAAAGGGAAACAGCATCATGTGCTTGTAAACTGGGGAGGCAGATTTAACCTTAGCCTGGGCCTTAGGCCCAGGCTATAAGAAAGCAACCTTCTCATTTGGTTGCTATTCACAAACTAAAAATTGACTCCCACTTTGTGTCCCTGTATCAAGTGATGTCACAAAGTGGTGATCATGTGAAAAAAGGGAAATAAGTGCCTTCTGTAGCTCTACAGAAATGTCAAAGGTGTCCAGAAGCAATAAGGTCAATCATGCAAGATGACTTTAAGGTCAGCTTCATTATATCAGGAGACTGAAATCAACTGAAGGTGTGGCTAATGAAGTTAAAAAGTGTGTGCTCTGAATGCTATTACAACAATCAAATATTTCTTGAACAAGATTGGCTCATTAACAATTACAGGGAAATCACTACTGAATTAAAACACATTTAAAATTTGTTCAGAAGAAAAAGATAAAAAATTAAAAGTTTTGGAACAGTATCATCTAATGGCATTCAATGATTTTGGCAGCATCATAGTATGGTGTAGAAGAAAAAAATTTAGCTTAAGCATAATAGTGAAACACAATGGTCTGGTGTTCTATAATATCTAGTGGCACCAATGATCTGCATTTAACAGACAGAATCAGGAATACTGGAGGTTATGTCAAAATAGTGAAAGAAAACATATTGCCTTCACAAATGGTTGGGAAGAAGAATGATGTTCCAAAATGATTCAAAACATTGAAATGATCACAGAGTTTCTGAAGAAGCAAAATTTTAGCCTAACATCTCACCAGATTTAAAGCCAACTGAGCACTTATGAAATGTAATTAAGCGGAAAAGTAGAATGACTACAAGCATCCAACAAGATATAATTGGAAGACTGTATACTGTCAGAGTGGAAAAAATTTTATTGACTAGTTCTGCAAATCTAGTGAGGTCAATGTTGCCAAAAGATGAGAAGCAGGAGTAAAAAAAATATAAAATCAGCTTCACAAAATATTGATTTTAGATAATGTATTTTGCAGAGGTGCACTTATTTTTCAATTGCTACATATTTCCATGTTTTTCACAGATTTCCAATGCTATAGATTTTGGTAATAAATAATGTCTAATAATCTCTAATAATATCCATTTTGACTGCATAATGTACCACTATAATAATAAAATCCTGGTATGTTTAGTTAAGAAAATTAAATTTTTATAAAAGAAGTTTGTGGGGGATGTACTTATGGGAAATAATGTATATTCATATATGTAATAAATGTACTTATTTATGAGTAATAATGTACATTTATGTGTGTGGTAGATGTACTTATTTATGGGTAATAATGTATATTCATATATGTTATAAATGATTAATACGAAATATCTAAACAGTGTATGTAATGTGGAATTTGTGAAAACCAGTTGGATGTTTAAATTTTTTATTTCCTTGTTGACATTTCACTCTCAACAAGCATTATCAAAACAACTGAAAAAATCTAAGAAAAAATCATGACCATGGCAATCCTGTTACTTAAAATGATTTGGTCAATTTCAAAAATGTAATAGTTGACAAAACTTTAGAATATATATCCATGAACAAATCAATGATATTTGTACATAAGAAATATATGTAATCATCCTATTTTAATATATAAGAAAATAAAAGAAATAAAAGAAAGATATGGTAAGAAAATAAAGCATGTATCTTCAAAGAAAATGGTGAAAACTTGTAATTCAAAATATAAATTATCATATATATTATTTATGTATTAAGGGAAATATAGAATTTAATTAAAACTTTCTTAAGATGTCTAACCAATGTCTATTTTAATATTATTTATTTTCTTTTAGTATTATCTTAGCTAAAAATACATAAATGTCTATACCTTTACATAAAGAGAAATGGACATCAAGATACTATTGTGAGTGATTTTATTTTTCATGTCTATTTGGTTTTGTTCAGAAAACAATGGAGACTAGATATGAATGTAGCAAAGATTTGCGTGTGTTGTCTTTCTGTTAGAAATGCAAACTAAAATCGTTCATGTGAGATCTAAAGATTCAGACATGATCACCAATATGAAAGGTATGGAAAAAAGCCAAACTATATTGTTAATGTGGCTATGCAATGGCATCTTTCATTTTTTACAACCTAGTTTGGATTTCAAATCCTGTGGCTGTCTTAATGTGGTGATTTAAGTCCAAGCAAAATAAAATACAGACAAAGAAATTCTTTGTAAGTTTGCTGGAATTGTCTTGACAAAACTTGATGTTAATAGGCAAGTAAGTCAGACTATGTAAAGGAGAAATAGATTTGTCCACATTTGTAATAAATCAATTTCACAATTCCAGACAGCTTAGACCATAAAGATGTCTCCAAATCTGCACATTATTTGCATAACATCATTGCATAAAACTAATATTACTTCCTATAAACTTAGTTAATCATAGTTATAGCAAGAAAATCTCAATGGGCTTACAGCAATATCATATTGAAACAGCAGTTCATATATGACAAGTGAAGTTAAGAAACATCGAACCTGGTCAGTACCTAGATGGATGACTTCTTGGGAATACCAGGTGCTATAAGCTTGGATGTATATGTGGTGTGATAATTGCTCAGAATTATTAATCAGTAAGCTGAGTTCCAATTCCCATTGGGTTTGTTATATTCACTTACATGCAAATATCCTTAGGAAAAGATCCACCTCTTCTCCCCCAACTATGAGTTAATTAGTAAGACCACTAAACCATGATTATCTAAAAAAAATTCTTACAATCTAAAAATATTTTCTGACTTTAAATTTTTTTATTCTTTTGAATTTATGTACAATTGTACATATATTTGTAAATATAAATTATTTATTTAACAGGCATAACCATGTTTTCTTTATTTTTATTTTATTATTATTTGGAATTAGAGACATTCAAATTTTTAATATAAAAAAAACCTGGACAACAGGATTTCCTACAGTTCTTGTAAAAAGTAGAAATGAATGTAGTTGACTGCTGCTGAAGGAATGGATCAATGGGTGTAGTGTCTAGGTCTGGGACGTCCAACCCATGGGGCGCAGGCCACACTATGTGCCACTTAATATTTTCAAGTGGTCCACTTCACCCTAAAATCTTTAGGTATATTTTCATTTACTTTAGTAACGTATGTCAAGAAAATTATTCTCAGATTGTGCTAGTAGGTTCACTTCCCCATTGCACTAAAATAGGAAGGGGGCAAAGGCCTTTGTTGAGACACACCGGCTGGTGTGTGGGGAAAGAGCCAGATCAAAATAAAAATTATTTAGCTTATCTAGAAAACCGTTATATTTGTGGGCTGTGAACATACTGCTGTGAATAATTCTTTTTGTGGATGAAAAACATCAAAACTGCTGAAAGAAATAGGTTGAGTGATTCCCATTTAACTAACATTCTTAGAATAAAGACGAGTACCATAAAAACAGATATGGACAATATTATAAAAGGAAAGCAATGTCAAAAAATCACATTGAATTTATTTTATTTTGTCTATGTATAATTTCTTCTTTTTTTTTTCTGTCAATTATACAGGATTTTTTGTAATTATATCTATTTGTTATTGAAATTTGATATTCACATTTTTAACTTTTTAAAAGCATATTTATATAAAATACTTTTGTGACCTGGTGAATATACCTAAATTTCTAATTTGGTCCATTAGAGAAGAAAGTTGGACAACCCTGGTCTAGGCCATACATGTGTCCTACGAGCACAAAGATTTGTGTCCTACCTCATTTGTGGTGCTGTCCAAAATGATGACTAGTCTCTTGAAATTTTCATTACACATGCTCAAATTTTTTTTTTTTACATATGCCTAAATGGTAGCCACTGCTTATAATTTTTATTTTAACACCTGAATGTCAGGTCAAATAGGATGTAGTGGCTGCTACACAACAAAGGTCCATTAGAGAATTCATTACCAGATCTTCATGTGAAAAAATCAGCTCAATGTCAATAAAAAATATTATTTTTCAGGCTTTAAAAGTAGATTAAAGAAAAACATCTATCTAATCCATTTCTGTGTATGGATTAGCTATAAATGTCTGCACTGTTGGCACCAAAGAATGGAGCATGTCTGAACATTTGTCATGGAAATAGTGATAGAGTAGTGATAGGCTTGCAGTGTTGCATTTATGGAAAAGATTGAATGAAAAATTTTTAAAATTGTTTATTTAATAATTTTTTTTTAATAATTTTTTTTTTTTACTTAAAAATATAATAAAAGAGATACATTTATTTACAACTGGTGTTTGTTACCTGTCAGTTTAGTTCTATGGTCAAGTGGGTCTTGAATCAGCTTACCCACATATAATGAAATTTCCCTTAAATTTACTTGCATCACATGGAACTGCTGAATTATGGATGACCATAGATGACAAAATCTGATATTACTCACAATGGAAAATGTACATTCATAACATTAAAACACTGTCATATGATGAGCACCACATAAATATAAAATATTTTTCAAGTTTTAAATACAATTCATTATTTAAATAGAGAGAAACCTCAAATATTTTTGCCAGGTTGGCCACTTAATTACGTACATATGAACAAATGTACTTTTATGTAAATTTTTAATCAGCCAATGATGTGGCAGCAATTAAATGGATATAGGCATTTAAACATGTTCATAGTGACCTGCTTAATTTCATTTCATATGATAGGATGGGAAAGAAAGTTGATTTAAGTGACTTTAAATGCAACATGGTCTTTGATATCAGACTGACAGGTCTGAGTATTTAAAAAATTGCTGATCTACTAGGATTTTTATGTACCACCATCTCTTGAGTTTACAGAGATTGATTAGAAAAAGAAAATAATTCCTGTAAACAGTCCTGAAGGCAGAAATCCCTTGTTGATGAAAGAGGTCAGAGAAGAATATCCAGATTCAGTGTTGGCCTCATCTTTGGCATTGAGCACTTTTACCAATAAACATACCATACCCTAAAACAATATTTTTATCATATATAACAACTGCTGCGCACTGGAATTACCTCCTTTATTGATATTATCAATAAATCATCTCCTTGAGAAATTGCCCATAGTGAGATTCAAACCCAGATCTCATAACCGTTCAACCATATAAGAGAACACAGGAAACTCATCAAGAAAGAATACAAAAACAAACGTGATAATGTTGTCATCAAGCCAATATTTGTACTTACTTTTTTGTTAGAGATACCATATCCCAAATGACATTTAAACTGATATACAATGTTAGTCATTTCCAAAACACTAGTTATGGGTTAAATAATAGAACATACTGGGTCCTTTAACCTTGGTTGGCAACCGGTTTACTGCAGAAAGAAATGGCAACCTACTGCGGGAAAAATCTTCTGCCTCGTCAGTCATGTATTGAAAGATACATGATTGTCCAAGCATGTATCACGTGTGGTACTTAACTGATTGATTTGGGGGAGAAGAGTTATTACGTATGATTAAGTTGGTTCTGTTAAATTTAGTACAATATATAATTAGTTTCATTTTTTTTTACTGGAATTTATATATATACATACACAAATAATTGTGTTTAAAGTCACATATTAACTAAACTGAATCACTCTATTGCCACTGAAATGTGCTCTTGGTACTTGTGCAAAGAATTTTAGTTTCTGTCCAAACTTTTTCTATCTCATATGCTTTTTGATTTCCTGCTTGTTAGAAATCCTCTTCTCTAGTTTCATTCTTTAAAAACTCAGGTGAACCAGCTGAGCCTTCCATTGGCCTATTAGCCTTCTATCTCTTTCTAGCAAAATACTAGAGGCTCTAATGAACTCTGAATTGGTTTAGCTTCTCACATTGCAGGTCTTCTTTCATATAAGTAATATGGCTTTCGCTTCTCTAGTTCAACGGCTAAATTATTAATGATTTTATCATGCACATTTATAAGTCTGTCATACAGATTGAATTGAATATTGGTTCCACATCTTGTCTGGTGTTTCAGCTATATATTTAGAGATTTTTGATGAAATATAAAGAAGAATCTGCAATATTATTAGTCCTGACCTGGCATTTTGACTTCAGTCACTTTTCTACCACCATAATATAGCTTCTCTGTACCTTTTGAAGAAGTAGACCAGGCCAAGAACTTTTCAGCACCCCCTTTCTCAGGGGCTTCATTTAAACAGACAAGAGCTCGCATTAAAATAATATTTTTCTTTTCTATAATTGTTTACAAATTCGGTTGGCTTCAGTCAATGAGAGTCATTAGTTTGTATGTATGTGCAAAAACATTTAATGGAAAATTGATAACAGTGGAAAAAACTAAAAGTGCCATTAATAAGAAGAAATACAGGAGAAAATTTTTATATAAACATTATTTGTGTATAAAACTGGATATATTTATGAAAAGTGGTAATGTGAAGAGTTGTTTGCTCATAAACAAAAAATAAATTGTAATAATTTGCATTAGAAAAGTTTTAGTTGAAAAGCATTTCAATTTTAAAAATCAGTCAAACATTAACTGTTTATTGGATTTTAATAAAACTTTTTCAGTATTTATCTAATGAAGGATGAAAATAATTTTAAAGAAATTATTTACAATTTCAGAAGAAATTTTTTTGTTTTATCTCCCCCTCCCAATTAATTTGATTCATTTATTTTGCTTATACAAATCTTAGTTGTATTTTACACACTTCAAAGATAAATTTCTAGTGAAAGAAATTCTGTTTATCTTTTTTAAAAATTAGAGCAAAGTAACATATGGTCAATACAAATTCCTTAGTTTGAGATGAAAGAAAAACCTCAAAAAAAGAAACAGAAAATAAGGTCAATGTATATTGTATCAGTAATACACTATAGTATGGATATGATCTTTTTCCATCTTTTCCTTCTCAGCTTCGCTGGTTTGGAAAATCTGTTCTTCTGGCATCTGTCTGCTCCCAAAATGTCTGGATTTGTGACATTCTGTACCTTTTATGTCAATTTTACTTCTTTTGTTCTTCATATTATGAAGCACTTAGAAATAAATCTACTACTGATATTCATGATAAGCATGAATACACTTCTATGTTGTTATAGTGAACAGAAAATAATTATTAATTTTATTCACTTTTATTGTTCAAAGTGCATGAAGGTAATCAATATTTGGTGAACTAACATGAAAGTGCAGTATCGATAAAAAGTGAGGCAACTGATTAATATTTTTTTTAGTATAAAACTAATATCTCATACTTTGGATATAGTAGTTTCTATACATTTGTTCAGTTCAGAGTAGATGAATGTAAATCTGAAAAATATGCTACACATTAAATGAAGATTGTTACACCCAAAGAAAATGTCAAGAAAATGTCAGAAGTCTTTGAAAACAAATTCTCTATTCTTCATTAAACTTGTCCCTATCACAATTTTGCTAATTTGAAACCAGAAAAATTTTTCATCATCTAATCTGCTTTTCCTTTCCTGTGTAGCAACATAAATAATTTTATGTTATTTCATATAATTTCTACTTTATTCTAAGCAATGAAACTCAGACTAAAACTAAAAGTCATGATTACTGTCTGTAAAATGAAAGTTTCATAATATGCTCCACAGACTATTAAGAATTGCAAAAACTTTGAGAGAACCAAAGAAAAGAATGCTCAACTGCTCTGTAATATCAATTCTTATATGGTAGTGAATGCTGGACAATTTCCTCACTGATGAAGAGAAGACTTGAAGCAACAGACATGGTTTTATCTGGATATGTTTTAGCAGATGATAGAAAAATGTGACATATAAATCTGAAGGTGCATTGGAATAGCAAAAGATGCCTTCCAAAAACTAAGCAAAGTATTAAGAAACAAGAAAATTTCATTAGAAACAAAAAAAAAAGATCAAGAGAAGACTTGAGGTAACAAAGATGCAGTTCTACAGAAGAATGTAAGCAATGAAGACGTTTTAAGAAAAATTAAACAGAAAGAACTCTTATACTTACAGTCTGAAAGAGACAACTGAACTTCCTGGTATACATAATGAAGAAAGAAGGCTTGCAGAATTTAACACGCACCAGACATATTCAGAGCAAGAGAGGAAGAAAGAAACAGAAATAAGCTACCTAATGGGCTTATGTAAATGGATGACAAAATATGGACTGGGAGGAATAGTAAGGTAAGAAACATTATTTAGAACTACAATAGGAAGTTGTGGTGAGCCATGTTTTCTCATGTCCTGACATAAATAAAAAAATCATCACATAAAAAAAGAAATACTCATTACATTTTTCACTACATCTGATGATACACATGTCATTTGGAGGAAAGGCAGAAGCCAATTCAGTATATTGGCACCGGCATTGTCACAGAAATTACCAGAATAAAAATTGAACATGACATCAGACTCCCTTAGGGACTCTGACTCTGGATTTGAATTCAGAGTTTTCCTTTTCATAGTCTGGTTGCCAACCATGGCAACAGAGCACAGGTTAACCTAATACTTTACATATAGTTGGAGGTTTTTTGAATTCAGAGTTTTTCCTTCTCTTAGAACAGTTGCCACCCAAGGCTATAGAACCCAGTCAATGCTGCTACTTCTTCATAGGGAGAAGGGAGGAGAAGAGATGGATTTATACTTTTCCTAAGCTTATTAGCACGTAAGCGAATGTAATGAACTCGAATGGAATTCAAACTCGTCTATCCAATTCCTCAATCTGAGCAGCAATCTTTTACTCCACTGTGCTCCACCCTTATGAAATAGTAGTTCTTATGAAAAACAGTCTTATTTTTACATTTACAATATGGAGAAATACAGAGGAAATGAGTGTGATTCGACTTTGTGGAAGTAACATATCACATCTTAACTGTTCAGGTTTGAACTGGTGGAATTAAAGAATGGAACTCCTGAGAATATTTGACATGGAAATAGCGATAGAGTTGCAATATGATTCCTATTCACCATTTCCGGCAACAGGATGAGGATGTTAGCCCAAAGTATTTATCTTGCAAAATATTTCATAAATTTATTAAAACTCACAATTTGCTCTTCTGAGTGAATTCTCTCTTTTGCTAATGACAACAAAAAGAAAAGATAATGTCAGTTCTTTTGTATTATGATCAGTTCAACTGAATCATTCATCGATCTTCTTCTTCATTATTATTAAAAATTACAAGATATTATCATTATTTCATGAATTATTTGGATTAGTATCTTCATCTTTGTTATTTTGATCATTCAGGACAAAGAAGTCTTCATCATTTTTTTTATTATCTGGAATTCAAAGAAGAAATATTGTTTGTATTCCATGAATTATCTTCATCTCTCTTGTTTTGATCACTATGTGAATTACAAATTGAACCTTACCTGAGAGATTTCATGACGATGTCATCATAGCACCTTAACAAACCTGGAACAGACCAAACAACATAATGGCAGTTGAAATGGAAAATAGAACTGACATAATGATTTCAACTTATGGTTAAGGCTGCATGTGTTCCCTTCACACTAGGCATGAATCTATCTTTCCCTATGTTTAGATTATTTAGATCATGGAAATAATGTAATAACTGAATATTTTTCATCTGTTATCAGTTTATTTTTTCTTTCATATTAATATTTTTATTTTGTATATTACCAAATTGTTAACAATTTTAAATTTTTTTGTTTCATTTTATGATCAGACACAAAAGCATATGTTGGGATCCAGGGGTTCTGAACTCTTCCCCTCCTGCTCAGGCAAAGCACAATTGTTGTTTTTTAATTTCTTGATAAAGAAATTTTATAAATAAAAAAATCCAAATAATCACAAGTTATCATAAAGTGGTTAGGGTGTTAGTGTTCCAACCATGAGACTTGGGTTCAAATCTAACCATGGTTGATTTGTGAAAGAGATGACTACTTGATAATATTGGCATGGTGAGGCAATCCCATTATGCAGTATCATTGGTAAATGTCTTAGAAGCACACCATGGGTAGACCCAAGCTTTGTAAGTGGAATTAGGCAGACAAAACTCTTTTGAATCCATCGATGGTTGTGCTAGTACAAAGTCCCAAGTTTTCACCTCATGCACAAATAGAAGCTCTTTAGTCTTGGTTGGCAATCTATCTAGAGATAGTGCCATGATAAAAGCACTTATCCCCAACAGCGCATGAAATTATACTTGATAATGAATTACACATTAACCTTAAAAACAAAAATTCCTGTCCATGATCCATCAAGTGTGTTTGCCATTTAGACCCTTTCTTCCCACCTCTGCATGCTTCTAATTCTCTCTCTAATCCTGATGATGCAATATTTTTGTAATCAACTCATACTTAATTAACATTGTGGCTACTAATATGTCGATGTTAAGTTGTTCCATTTTGGCATTATTTAATAATAAGATTATATAAATTACACTTGATGAATTATTCTAAAAGAATATGTTACTCATATTGTGTGAATGTTTCTAGCTTGTGACAGACTTCTACCATATTTAATGGCATGCAAAACTCATGTATATATAAGGACCCACAACTGCCAATTTTAGCAGAGAATATTAGGAAAAACTTTCAGTAATATACAACTTCTGATATTAAGACCTCTGAATATATTTTAGTCAGTTTTTAATGAAAAAAGCAAGTCATATCCCAAATGATTCTACTAATAAAAAAACAGAGGCCAGTGTAGTGTTGATGTGGGGAGGGCTATGTTGATGACATAGTTATTCATAGTTGGGATAAAAATGATCTTAAACAAAAAATCAACATGTTTTACCAAGTGTTCCAAGAAGTAGGACTTAAGGTACAAAACAAACTATAAGCTGGAATTGGAATGAAAACAGTGATGTCACATACTCTGAATCCACCATAAAAATTTTAGAATGTGGAATTAATAAATTCTAAACACTTCAAATATCTCATATACATATATATTCATTATAACAAATTTAGTATAAGCAATAAGGAAATTGAATATAGAATTTAATGGGGATAGGGGATGCACATGTATTCATGAGCAACACACATTACTCACCCTGCTTCTCCCGGTGGGTCTTTAATCCTCATGTACATGAGCAAACTTGTCTTGGTACTTTTAGGCTTTGGACGGGTACAATGTTTCTGACAAAGGAGTCATTCTGTTGCCTTGACTTCTGGACAGACGTGACATGTCCACTTGGAGCATCATGCATGTATCTTCTTTCCTGGGTTGATTGTCCCTTCATTAAGGGAACTGGAGGTAGAAATTTTCTGAGTGTTGGCATTATTCGGCTGATAGTCATGGATCCGAACCTTCAAGTAACTCCGAAGAAGGCTATCCTGTCAGCAGTTGTGCAATATCTGGGTTATTGTACTGCCATTTTGTGAATGGTTTCTGAACTGTGCAGTAATGGGGCCTCTCAGTACCATGATGAAGGGTACTACTATAGCAGTATCTCTGGTCAATTCTCTCCAGATTATTTATACATGCAACTCCTGTGGGTGTGTATATCTCACTGCCTACTAGTATTCCACCAACCAATATACACATGAAACTAATTAAACTGAAAAAACAAAATTAGAAAACCTAGCCCAACCCACCAAAAAAGACAAAGTAGACCCTCACGTATACCGTTTCCTACACCAACGTGACGGGGGTCTACATTCCAACTTTCCAGAAGTGGAACTCCATCTTCTTCAATCCAAACCCGACCCCCTGTTATTTTCTGAAACAGGTATCAATGTCTCAAATGCACTAGAGGGGCCCACAGTCCCGTGCTTCTCATCTCTTATAGCAAAACACGACCACTTAAATCGTCACGGCCACGGACTCAGAGCCTACATCCAAAGATGCAAAAAAGGAGGACTCTGATTTTCCCGTATATGTGTTTCCGCTTGGCCCTTATGAGTACCACATTATTAGTACTACATTCGTCTTTGCTCTCTATCGCCCTCAAAACGAAGGGACGGTAATCTTCGATTGAATATCTGTGAACAGTGATAATATCCTTCAGCTAGGTTTCTGTTGTGGGGTTATTTCCACGATAGAACTTGTAGTCGGACTAAATGCGTCCTAAATGGGGTAAACGTACAGAAACGTTAGGAACTTGTAATAAAGTGTTACGCAGAGTAATCGAGTTGTGGTCGCTGATTAACTTCTTCTCTCTCGACTACCTACTGACTCTTATTTATAATAGGTGGGAGAGTCTATTACCTATAGACTAGGTGTCTTCCACTATAACAGTTTCATATCTGCGGTGACTTCAATATCCACCATAAAGAATGGTTAGTCCAGTCCAACAAAACTGATGATGAAAGCAGATATTGCAGAGACGATAATCGAAGAACCTATCAGTGTCTCGGACGCGACAGACTATCAGGCGAACCTCCTCGACCTCTTTCTAACCTCTTGCTCTGATAAATTCTTAGCAAAAGCTTTGTCCCCACCCCTCTTGGCACGTCAAACCATTCCCTAATCAGTGTCCAGAATAATACCAAACTTAAGGCAACCCCTGGTGTACCGTTCGATTTTTCGTTATGCGAAGACAGACTGGGACAGCTTTCGATCCTACATAATGGAGGCTCCCCCTCCTAACCTTCTTCAAGCATGCTGCCTCCAAAACCAGAGCCCTTGTCACCACCACCTCACCAAAAAATTCCAGCAAAAACCAAATTGTCAACCCTGGTTCACTCCTAAATGCGCTACAGCCATAACTCACCGATACCACTACTTCAATATCTATCGCAAGCAGCGATGTAGTTTGGCCCTCACTGTATTCAGAATTGCTCGTAATCACTGCAAAAAGTTCTAGAAAACTCCAATTGCAGCTATGCATGAACAGTCCAGACCAAGGTCGAAAAGAAACAAAATGGATCCTGTGAATTCTGGAAGATCACCAACCAAATTATGAACAGACGTAAAGCAGCTGTGCCCACAATTATAAATGGTCCCGAGGTCATATCTTCCTCGAAAGACAAGGCGAACATCTTCACCTCGATCTTTGCCTCTAACAACGTTAGATGGCAAAGACCACCCTTTCCCCAGCTTCTCACGTCTTACTGAGCATAATCTCATTAATATTACCATTACAGCACGAGAAGTTTCTAGACTTATCAAAGGCCTTGACCCTAAGAAAGTCACTGGCCGAGACAAAATTCCAGTGGGTGTCCTTAAGAATATCAAACCGAAATTATCCCCAATCCTAGCGAAGTTATTCAACCCTCTTCCTGATTTACATAAATGATCTGCCTAAGAATATAATCAGATAATTCGTAAACATCTATGCCGATGATACGACTATGTACGGGCGCTCCTTTAAAACTCTTGATGGTAAAAGATTGGTGACTGATTTCTCTTCTGATCTTGCTCAAACTACCCAATGGGGTAAAAACTGGCTGGTTATAGTCGATGCCTTAAAGACCAAGTTAATTACATCCCATCATTACTGATCTGACACCGAATCAGGATGAACGGATGTCTTCTCGGGGAGGCACCGTGCATTGGAAGATTATTGGGCCTCATATTCGCAAGTGACTTCAAGTTAGGTATGTCCAATTTTGGCCATTTTAGCGTTTTTTTTAGTTGTTTTTTTGTCAGTTGAAAGACACATTAATTTCGAAATTCTTGTAAAAATTAACTATTTGTTGGATTTTAATGAAAACTTCAGAACTTATTCAGAAATGAATGAACTTATTTTAGAAATGTTTGTCTCTTTGAAAGTCATGGTATAAATATTTTTTTTTATATCTGTTACCCCCCTCGAACTTAATTTTATGAAAACACAAAAAAAATTTATTTGCAACCTGAATTTTTTTTTTAATTAAATGCACAAAACTCTGAAAAATCTAAATCATTGATTTTTTTGTTAAAAAAATGTCCGAAATTGTCCAAACTTTTACCTCAATTGTAAAAATACAAAACCCAATAAAACTAAGACAATATTTAATTAAGAAAGTTTTTAATGGCTTTTCTGAATAATATATACGAAGGTAATTATTATCTGATAGAAAAAAATTTTTTTGATGAACAATGAATTTTTACATTAATTTTCTTTTTTTTTCAATTTTAAATACACAATATGACAAAAGGTTGTTATATATTTATACATTAAGTTCTTTCTGCAACCTTATGGAAATGATATATTATGTTCTCTACTTTTTAAAGATCATAAATTTGAAAGCTTATTAAAATCTGACAACCATAATTATTTTAAAAATAATTTTTAATATTCCAAAATTGTATTTAAAATCGTCTACAACGAAAGTACGGATGCACATTGTTGAAATAATGTCACATGAGTAGTTTCCTTTGATAGAAGCAAGTTTTTTTTTTACTTCAGAAATGGCTTTGATTCGTTCAGTAACAACAAAACGCTTGTCAAGTTTTCTGAATATCGTCGTATTATTTTCAATTTTTTTCTTTTTCTATTCAAATATAATCGAATAGTGGGATAAAAGAAAATATCGACTATTTACAATTACAAAAAAAAAAAAAAAAACCGCCCTTGGAAGTCCACCCAAATTTTCAAGTTTGAAATCGAATGCATAAATTCATTGTACATTACTTTGGAATTATTATCCACACGACAAATTATCAATTAAAACGATTTTTGGAGTTTAAATTTTCTGGAGTTAGCTCGCTACTACTCAAACTAAAAAATACTTGTTGAGTCAAAACAAAACCAACATAGCATGTTAATTTTATTAATAAATAAAATAAAACTCATATTACTGCCATATAATTATTAATAAATAGAAAAAAATCTGCCTTAATAAAAAAGAAATAAAATCTCATTTCATTAAGTTTTAACCCGTTTCAATTAATGGTGTTTCATGTAATTTTTATATTCTCAGAAAAATATTTCATGACTGAAATAATAAACCTCAATTTAAAAAAATGTATTTTTTTTACTGTTTTATTTTTACTTGTAAAATTTGATTTTCTTTCATAATTTAAATGTTATTTTCAGTGCAGAATTCTTCCTCAAACGTAAGGTAAAAAAAAAAAAAAAATTTGAAAGTGAATTTTTTTAAAAAAATCTACTAACCAGATTCACTTAAAATTAGAACGAATTATATCACTTTGGCGCTACCATCCAATAAATTTCCGTGCCGTAAGTTGTGAATATATTGACGTACATCAATTAACGCCTGTCAATTCCTTAAAAAAGGAACGACTACGGTTGGAAATATCTCTCTTAAAAAATTTTCTGCTAAAAATGTAAGTAATGTTTCTTTCAAATTACATTAAGTATACTTTAATCATTCTAAATTTCCTAAGATAACAAAAGAAAAAGGTGTAATTGATTTTTCATGATTTTTTAACTAACAAACTATGATCTTTCCGACAGAAATGTCGATAAGTTCGATTTTACGAAATTTTTTGACTCGAAAAAAAAAACAAGATTTTTAATAAAATTTTTAACATTTATAGGAAGGATTAAAAAATCTGAAAAAATATTCAGAAAATACTTTGGTCTTTCCTCTTTAATAAGAACATAAATATTTAAACGTTAAAAATTATTTTATCAATTTGGGGACCTTTTGTCGTCAAGGTATACCACTTTTTAGCGAAATATTGGACATACCTACTTCAAGTGGAACACGTATATACAATCTATTGCTAAGGATGCAGGTAAAATGGTCGGTCTCCTGTACCGCTCCAGTAAATACATGACTCCTCCTGCTGCTATCCTCTATCTTTACAAAAGCCAGATCATGCAAAAAATAAAGAACTGTTGTCATATCTGGGCGGGAAGTGCCTAGACCTCACTCTCTCGCCTTGATAGAGTTCAAAAGCGTCTCCGAGCCCTTGTGGGAGAAAGGCAGAATGTGGCAAGCCTCTTGCTACTTCCACGGAAATGCTTTGATGAACTACATTCCCTGGTCCCGGCATGTCAAGCCTTCATGTCAAGGACACGCCATGCCACTCACATAGTAGAAAACCACCCACATTCCTTCCGTATTCCATCGGTGAGAAGTAAGTTCCACTCGAACAGCTTCTTCTTTCAAACCACTGCCCAATATGATGTTTCCCCAATCACTACAATCTTAACCAGTTCAAGGCTAAGGTTAACCGTTATCTTCCACTCCTATACACACAAATGGCCTCCAAACGTAACCCTCTACCTCGAGTGGTCCTGGGCTTTGTAAAGGGTGAACCTTATTGTAAAAAAAAAAAGAAGCTGTGATAGGGGTACTATTGTCCAATAGTGTAAACTGCTACAAACCAAAATATTAGCTTCTCTTCTCATCAGATCTAGACTTTTATATGGTGTTCAACTCATTCAGAATTATCTAAACTATCATCTATATACAACACTTTTCTTCAATCAATGATGAAAAAACCATATCGCTTAAACACTTCCACAACAAGAACAAAATGGGTAGAACATGTAACTAGAAGAAAACATAATGATATAAAAAAAATATTAATTTTCCACATTATCTTATACTAAAGGTTTGGAAGGAAACTCCCATCAATACCAGAAAGAGTGATAACAGTGAGTGAAATTGATATGGTTAAAGAAAAATAAAAATAAAATGTGCTGCCCAGCACAGGGATTCAGCTTACAACTGCCAGTCAAACAGCTAGAGCAGTAGTTCTCAACCAGTGGGGAATTCCCCCTTGGGGTGAATTTCAGGGTTTTAGGGTGGGGGGATTGGTTAACTTTTGAACTCCCCAAAGGCGGCACAACGCGCAATGTGCATCGGTCCGTGCAGCTGAGAGGTCACGCTGGGTTTTCTTTCCGCTAGCTCTTGTATTTTTGCCATTCCCAAAATAATCCATGAAAATGTAGACGTACTAATAGGAAAAAAATGCAATTTTCAATAATATATGCATATTATTTGGAATGCATCTTGGGAGGGGGCGGGGGAAAATGACATCCTGACTTATGGTGAAAAGGGTGCATCGAGCAAAATAGGTTCAGAACTAGGGCTAGAGACTTTAGCTTTTAATGGAGATATCACCCCTGTTGACTGGACTAAGACCACCCAGTATAAAAACCAAGGCTTTTTCTCTTGAGCTTTTTTGTTTGTTTGTTTGTCTGTTGCTTCTTTGTTCTTAGCGGATTGAACCATTCTGAAGGCGGTCTCGGTATGCCTAGTTGATATTGACGAATATAGAAGGGTCTTGGTTTTTCTTAGTAGTTAAGATTGCCTCCCTTCTCCTTATGTCCTCTGGCGCCAGGGTTGAGGTATCGTCTGTGTCAATAAGAAGTTTTGTGCAGCGGGAGTGGCAATTTCGCCGGAATGCGTACACATTCCAGTGGATGAAATGTTGACCACACCTTATTATATCTGTTGCAGGCGGTTGTACGCGCTTCCCAACTTATTTCTAGCGTTAGTAACATCGGTGTTTGAATTTGGGAATAACACGTTGTCTCCTGAAATACCCACAACAAACATGGTAGACTCAGGATGTGAGTCCACGTAAAGAAATGTAAAGAAAAGACAAGAACAAATATATATGTACAAAACAAAAGTATACAAGCGACAATGACAATAATGTACGTAACAAATGAATGTGAAAACCGTTTTTGGTGTAAAGTATGTATAGTGAGTGAATGTGCGTACGTATGTGTGTGTATGCATTGGTCATGCGTTTCCCAAAAGAGAACGCGTTCTCAGTAAGAGGTTACAAGTTGACGAATAAGAGGATAAAGTAAGACGAAAGCGAGAAAAAAATATCACCAAGTATTTGTAGTTCTGAAAACGTCCCTAGTTGCGGTTTCGAAAATTAGGATGGGTTAACCCTACATACTGGAGCGTCTTAAACTCCGTTATGCGGACTGACTGAAGGCTTCATAGTCTGCATGCTGCACGGAAAGTTTTTCGTCCTTGAAGCTAGTTCTGTTTGTAGCAATGTGATACCGCCATTGACAAAGACTGCTCTTTTTCTTGCTAGGTATTCTTAGTCATGTGTACAATGCAACAGAAGAAATTCCCTGAGAGTGAAAAGTTAACACTTCCTGTTTTTATTCTTTAGCCATCAGCTTAAAGTCAAGATGAGGACGGAAAGGAAGCAACTCTCCTCATCGGAATTTGGCGAGAGGTGGGAGAGAGTTTCGCGTCTGTGCTGACTGGGAGTGGCATTTGGATACCGGTTAGGCATCTAGGATATCAGTTTTCTCAGGCTAAACAGTTGTGACCCATCCCTAAATAAGGTAGTTTAGGAAGTTTTATTTCTTTACTTTTCTTACGCAAGTTAATTTAGCTATGGTATGTATGCTCATCGGCCCCGATTAGTTTTGCCCTCTCTTTCTTTAGTTTAATTCCACCTGCCTCCATCCGTTAGGTGACAGACGTGTCTGTGTGTTTTTCATAGTTCTGTTTCAGTGCATGGTTGAAGTGAATGGTTTTATATATATTCAGCTCGGCATCATTTCCGTCTCGTCAATTGATATTTCTGCCGTAGTTTAGGATTGGAGTGGAGGAGGTTACTTTCTGACAGTTTTGTTTAGATTTTAGTTTTAGATTTTGTAAATGTTTATACATTGGGAATAGATCTTTTATGCCCCCACTCAGACAACAACAAAAATGTGTATAGGGCGACTAGTTACGACATCATAGAGTAATTGTGGTATTGGTGACTGTAGTAAAACTGGTATGCAAGAATATGATGGTGAATGGAAGATGAGTATGTCAGTGATTGAGACTAGCAAAATTAAATCTAAGACAGATGACCAGTCTCGATGTTGTGTCACATTTGACAAATAATTATCAATATAGATTTTTTTGTCTGTTGCCTAGAATTTTTGCCTGACCTTGTTCTCTTTGACCTTAATTGGACACGTGACTTCCGTGAGGTCTTGTTTGAATAATTTTTATCATTGATGGATTTTTGGGGTGCCCAACTGCTTGTATAGGCAGAAGTTACCGGCCAATCTGCCCAGAGAAGACCTCTGAAATTCCGCCCCACCCCGAAGTGAGTTCAAGTTTTGTTTTGTGTTAGTGTTATTGAGTATCAATGCTCCTCAGGGGTGTCAGGAGACTGTGTAGGTATGCTGAACATTAAGATCTGTAAACAAACGCTTCGCATTACTTTCTTAGAATGGATGTGTGTGTAAGAAGATCGGTCCCAATAACGAGGCATCTGGCTGGTGTTCTGATGAGTTCTCTGGATCGGCAAAGTCTCTGCCGCGAGCCTGGCTGTTTCGCCAGAATGCGTGCGATGTGAAGATGTGGAGGAGTCCATTGGACATATCTTCTTTCACTGCACTGTCGTGCGCCCGTTGTACAAACTCTAGTCAAAGCCTACAGGATCTGCATGTTGGGCGGAAAGTTCTTTGATCTTGAGATCAAATCTTTCTTTGGAAATGTGGTGCTGCTGCTGCTGAAGAAGATTGTTGGCGTTTTTATGAGAGTTCTGATTAGAACGACGCGACAGAAGGCATTTCATGAAGGCGAGAAGTTTTCCTCTTCTTGACTAATAGTGTTTATTAAACACTTGCTTAAAGTCAAGAAAACAACTTCCTCCCTCGAAATTCGGCGAAAGGTAGATGAGTGTTGTGCGCTTATGTTGTGATCTGGAGTTCCATCTGGCTAAACAAAATGATTTGAGGCCTTTGAGATGAGCATAACTCGCCCCTGTCCGTAATAAGTTAGCGTAGGCTTTCCCTTAAGTTTTTTCAAATCATTTTAACTTTTGGATCCTCTTATTTTTGTCCCTTTACCTTTATTTAAATTTTCTAGTCCTTACCCCCATTAGGTGACAGTTATTTCAGTTCTCTCGTAGGTGTGGGGTGACTTTTGTCTTTTTGTATTTATGTTTGGATGTGTGCGTGTCTGTAGATGTAAACGTCAATCTTTTCTTGATCAGACCCCGTACATTTTTGGCAAGTTAACAGTCTTCTCTGTCGAGGTTAGGATTATGGGTGGGTGGAGTTTTCTAATACTAACAGACATTTTATTTGGTTTTTTAAATGTTATATCATTGTATATAAAGTTGGGGAAATTTTTTAATGTTATTCTTTCCTTCCCCGACACATACAAAAAACTGTACATACGAGATGAGTTAGGAACTCATTGAGAAAATGTATTATGATGTATGTGTTAAGCCTGTGCAGTGTAAGTGAGGTTTTTGGTGAAAGGGAAAGTATTGAAGTGGATGGGTCAGTGATAAGATAAGTGTTTACAAGACCCCCCCCCCCACACACACACACACACACACACTTTCCCCATTTTGCCTTTGTCGCAAATTTGTATTCTGAAATACAATCATTATATTTTTGGTCTGTTGGCTGGAAAAACATGGTCACTCAGGATTTTTGCCTCTTGCTCTATTGCCGACAAAGTCAAGTGGAGAGTGAAAGAGAATAAAACAATTAGGAAGTAAAAACAAGCAGACTACAAGAACAAAATTTAAAACACACTTCCTCATCTAATTCCCAGAAAAACATCTCCCCCGACAGTAATACTATGTGTATGGTCAGTGAATGCCATATGTTTTCTGCATGGAAACAGCTAATTTTGACATCACCATATATGCCATCAAATATGTTAATTCCTTTCAAGTCGTATTTTCCTTTGTAATTACAGAGGAATAAGTTTTTTTGCTGGAGAGCAGCAGAGTTGAGTCAATAGATGTTGAGTAGATATAATAATATTGTATTTGTTTTAAGTGAAGAGATATCAAGAACAAGTTCCTTTATTTGACAAATGAATTTATTTGTCAATAATTACAATTGGTCAAGTTACTATTTACATGATTCCAAATGTCATAAGTTTACCAGAAAATTTCCAGACAAGAATGTTCTTAAGTACAATGGTGGATTTTTAGTGCTATGACCTTTGACATGGTGTAATATAGAAACATAAAATGCTTATAAAATGGCATTAGGCAGTATGGCATGTGGTCAAAATACATACAATGCCATTTTTAACTATTGAATTCATGTAAAATGCATTTTGCATTGCATATGGTAAACTGATCAGCTGATCTTTTCTTTTTGTTTTGTACAAAATTCTAGGATGAGTACATAGTGTTATAGTATGGAAAATAGGATGAGAGAACTGAGACCAAATTCCAGTTGTGGCTGTTGTAATTTGTACTAATGCCCTTGGAAAAAGCATGAATCTCTCTTTTCTTCCAAGTTATGAGTAAAATAATAGACTGAACTATCTAGTATTAGTATGGCAACCAGTCTCATGGAAGGGCAACTCTGTATTCAATATCATGAAGGAGGCAATGGGAAACCATCCCACTATCTTTTCCAAGGGCAATTATATAAATTCATAAATTTTGTAAAAAAAAAAAAAAAGAAAAAGAAAAAAGTTGTACATGATCATGATTTACATTAGTCGGACTATTGTCCTCATCTTTGTCGCCATATTTGTCACAACGTTTCGGCCGTTATACGCTCCGGCCTTCTTCAGGTGGTTGGAATTTCGAACTGAACCCTTTATTTCGATCACTGGGGTAGACTGTTCTAGTTTCAGCCGAAACGTTATGACAAATATGGCGACAAAGATGAGGACAATAGTCCGACTAATGTAAATACTGTACATAATACCTCATCTCAGAAATATAGACAGACTATGATCCTGATTGTATAGGTCCTAATGAAAGAACATGGTTTCTTAATGACTAGCTTATTGGTCATGCTTGGTTAAAGAAAATCATTTTTTTCATATGACAAATATTTAGAATTCCTGAACATTCCTAACAGATTTTCATGGCTTTCTCATTTACAACCTGAAAAATTATTTTTTTTAAATATTTTTAAAATGTTAAATATTTTTTTTGAAGATTTTATTTTTAAATATTTTTAAATAACAGTATCAGATAGTTATTAATATCTTTTTGTAATAAATTTTTCTTTTAATAGTGGTATACATATTAAACATGATTATATATTTTTACATTTTCATTTTTCCAAAACTTTCTCAAAATGAATCTTAATCAAAGTTTAAGAAAAAGTATTACTTTTATTTTTTGTTTTTCTCAAAATATTTCATTATCTCAAGTTTTTCTTTATTTGTTTTATTTCCAACAAGAAAAATATTTACCAGCATGAAGTATATTATTCATGATGGCTGTTAAATTACTCTGAAATGCCATTGTTGGTAAGGCTATCCTGTGAATTTGATCACCGAGCTTGTAAATGTCTAAGGGGTCTTGTTGTATATCAAAGGTTAGCAAGCAGGTCTCATAGACCTATTCTAGCATGGTGAGTTTAATCTTCATTGGGTACTTCACTAATTTTGTCCTGTACCTGACTAAGCCAAAGCAGGTAAGTATCTATCAATTTCTTATTTATCTATCAATAAACTTATCCTTATTATTCATTAGTCAAAGTTGTTAAAAATAAAATTTTTTAAAAAGTAAATTGAATCAACTTGAATTATAGATGACACATTAGTAAACTTATATGGTTTATTACTCTAAGTGACTTTTCAATGATAGTAAAGCTGGAAACAATTACTTGACCTTTTCCTACTTATGGTTCAGATTTAAGAAGAGATCTTATCCAGCCTCATATGAAAAACTAATTGCAACTATATTTAAGTTACTCAATTGTGGCAACTTTGGTATCTTGTTGCGATAAAAAAAAAATAAATATCAGTAATTGAATGAAAAGGGAAACTTCCTCTTAGGAAGGATGGAATACTAACAATATCTCCTGAAACATTTTTTGTCAAATCATCCAAAATATAAAAATACTTGTCTTTATTGCTGAGTTAATTGTTTCTTTTTTATTTCTCACCACCTCCTCATTGTTTATCATAATAAAATGGTAGCCATCATTTAAAAGACTTTTTTTATTTAGAGTGTAATATCCAATAACACAAGTAAATGTTGAAAAGATTGTTTGCTAATTCAAAAAGAAAAAAAATGATTGCTTGCTAACTCTAAAAGAGTAATTAAAAATTAGACTTAATGAGTGCTATACTCTGCGGATTCACTTTACATGCCAGCCAATTGTGAATATTAAGAAGGCCAAACACAAATGAAAAGAGTTTTCTGCGCTAAAGCTCTGTCAAGTCCACAAAATAAATCCCCACAATAAAATACAATAGCTAATCACTAACATTCCTGTTCAAAAAGATGACCATCAGGTTTGTTTAAGAGAAAGCCCCTCTTAATGACCAACAGTTGTGGTCCAAAAGGCCACCTGCCAACACACAGATGTGTTGCAGCCATCATCACCATGATTGCTTCTCACATCACAACTGTGACCTTGCCCAAGCTTCACTAATCTCACCTGACTCTTAACATACAGAAAATGGACCAACAAGCCAACTCTAACATTGCCAAGCTCTCAACACCACCACCATGATTTCTAACTCCTCAACGTCTTCACTATCCAGCTCCAGGCCACTCTCGTTGTCACAATCATGAATCCTCTTTGTTGATATGACATTCGACCAGAATCCAACAGAGACCTTCCACTTGATCAACATTGACTATCTATGCCTAATCCTTTGTTGCTACCACCATAACCTTGGCAACCAACACACCTTACAAGGAATCAACCCATTACTGTGACCTTGATCAACCAACCCATTAACCCACCTTACCAAGCAAGTTCTGACCCCAACTGTGACCTTGGCCAACCAACCCGAGAAATCAGTTAACCCTACCAAAAACACCCTTACACCTAATCACTTTCTTGACCAACAGCAACTGAAGAACCACATGTAAACAGATACATGCCATTGAAAAATTAATCTTTGTTTATTCCTTTCCTTTGCAACCAAACACTTGTTATAACATGAGTGACTTTTCATGAGTTATAGAGTAAAATTAAAAGCTTCTACTGATCCCTTTTCTAGACACATCCCTTGAAAAAAGGGTCAAGTAACAGTTATACTTCTAAATTACTAAAAGAGAATGTAATTTAGGAAACTTTATCTTGTTACTTGGAAGTTAATTTAACATTTTTCACTCAAATTTAATATTTTTCTCTATGAAATTCTTATACTAATGATCAGCTTTATTAATTTTTGCTTAATCACTATTTCTGTTTGTAACAAATGAAAAGTCTGAATTATTACCACACTTCTTATACCAAAATGTAACATTTTAATTTTATTTGATTTAAAGAAATAATTTATTAACCCTATTTTTTTCTAGTCTTTCCTTATTCCAAAAGTTGCAAAGTCTCTTTATTGATGTCGGTATATGCCTTCTGATTTAATATTTAATAATGTTTTAATAACTATACTTTTGGCAATTACTCAGTTTACTAGTTGCACATTCATTTCACAATACCCCATACTCCAGAAGCATATGAATTGTTCAGCAAATAGCATTGAAATTCAGGATTCCATTTTCAATCTTGAATTTCACTACATCTATTCCATGTTACCTTGTGTCACTAAGTGTTTTTACTTGGTGGTATGAGAACTTTTTTAAAAATCCTGTTAATTGGCAAATATGGAAGAAATGTATTGAAAAACTGAAAATCACAGTATGGCATCCTCATTACACGGGCTGTTAAGCAGAGCAGCCAATAAGCAGCCAAACCATAAAAACTGTGAGCAATTGAGAACAGATCCTTTCAGTACACTATAATTTTTTAAGTTTTGAATGAACATAGATTTGATTTTATTTGAACTACCTGCAATCGAGTTTGAAACCTCATCAATTGTGGCACAGAAAGTAGTTTGGAATACTGTTGTTCAAAGCTTTTGAAAAGAAAATTTATCTTCTGCAGGTGAGACTTTTTCCCAATATTCACAAATACTTTTTTAGGATGTAATTCCATGCCATACTACTGTGCTGTTATCATTGCAAAGGCTAATAAGAATATTTTTTCATATGTAAATTATTTATTCATTTCTGAACTTCTGAACCTTGTTCTCTGACAAGCACCAAATGATATTCTCCTGGCTAAGTCTGTTTTTAGATATAAATCCAATTGAACATGTATGAACTATTTTTGATTGTGAAATAAATGATTTGCTTTTTGCATTCATTGCAACTTGGTTGGATATATTGCAAGATAAGATAGCAGATCTGTAGGGACATCATTATTATTATTATTATTAATTAATAAAAATAAAATATAAAATAATAATAATGAAAATTATAAATAAAATAAAACAATAACATAAAAACATTGTATAAAATAAATTAAATAAAAAAAATACCCCTAGCATGCAACAAAAATTGTTCATGCTGGAAATATGGACATCCTGCCAAAAGATGTTAAATTCAATCTTTCCACCACAAACCTTGCTATAGGCAAAATGTGTTCAACTTCTTTCTGCAATGTGGCTTGAAATAGTACAGAGTAAATTCTCTCTTTTATCATATGTACCATAAAATAATTATAACCTAAAAATACACACACCAATACACACAAAAATAAAATAAATTGTATGAAATTAACATACAATTTACCATACTTTCCTGTTATTTCTGTATGTTTTATTTCTTGTCAAGTATGTTTTAATCTCCATGAACACAAGGCTAATTTCTGTTACTATGATGTGAATGAATCCACCATAGATCCAATAAATTTGATGTAAAAAAAAATATAAAAATCATGAAAATGGTGTATAGACTAAATTTAAATATAAAATGTCATAAATTTGTTTGATTGTTGAATAAAGGGTCTTATTTGAAAATATAAAAGTCTATTTACTTTTGTCATGTCTAATTCACCTATCCTTTCCTTACTTTTCTCTCTTTAGATGCACACACACACACACACACACACACACACACTTCCCCTAATACTAGTCTTGACAGTCACTCAGAGTAGACAGTTACAATCAGCAAATTGCTAATGCTAAATAAAGTGTCTGATCTGAATTAAATGTGGTGGTAAGAGATGAAAATATGAAGATAAGGAGGATGATTGACATGATCTTGACATGAAAAGGTCATATATATCCACAGGGAGCAATGGGTAAATTGTTGCCATTTTATATTTATGCGCAGTGTTTGTTTTGATTGCACAGTATAGCAAGGTCCGTTGCGAAGCATCTGTAAGAAAAATATCATGCAATTCACTACAACAGAAATTTGGAAATGGCATGCTGTACTGCTTGGCATTCATGCCAGAAGCTTCAATACAAGCATTTCAAAGTGTTTTGGTGTCAATCTGAGGACAGTGCAGAGGATTTGGAAAGTGTTGAATGAGTCTGATGGGGATTTTGAAGGTGTTTGCCTACATTCATGTTCCCACAAAGGCCTCAGATTCAACACAGAGGTCTATATTAAGTGCCAGGAGAAGGTAGTGTTTCCCTGGATTAAGAGGGTGGCTTCTGTAAGACCTTATGTCTGGCAACAGTACTCTGCACCATGCCACACAAGCAGGGGAACCCAGTCACGGCTGTTAGACAATTTCTGCAACCACATCACCCCTTACATTTGGCTACCTAACTCCCCAGACTGTAACCCCCTTTATTATTATGTGTGGGGTGCAGTTGAGCAAGAGACCAAAAAAACTCCTTGTAGCACCAAAGATGTACTGAAGGTGACAATTATAGCAGCATTCATCAGTTTAACCAAGGAGTCCATCCAGAAGAGTTGCAGGATATTCCAAAGGCATCTGGAGGCTGTGGTTGAAGCCAATGCCGAATTTATTGAATAAATTTACTCTTTAGCTTTTCAAGATATATTTACCAAAATTGCACAAAAATATCTGTTAAAATGAGATGTCAGCATTGTTTTCATTTTTGTGTAATATACATGACAATCTATTCATCACACCCTGTATATTAGGTCTTTTGGCAAGTTGTCCGTTGGTGGAACCAACAGTTTTGGTTTTTCTTTAATATATATATATGTATATATATATAAGAAAAACTAAAACCATTGGTGGAAACAACAGACAACTTGTCAAAAGACCTAAATACCCTTAAACAAAATAAAATCTCAAATAAGAACAGAAACAAGAAAAAAGGAAAAGGCGTAAGGGCAAACACCTATTAACTCTGTAAAGTGCTCAATGCCTAGTTTAACTGGACAGAGCAAAAATGCTTAATATTAATTGTTATGAAAGGATGGCCATAGTCATAGCCTGAGTTTCATGCTCATGCAATCTTCAGATAACTTGCATGCCATCTATCTATCTATATATATATATATATATATATATATATATATATATATATAGGTAACTATACTCGTCTCGAAAACCTTCGGTTTCTTGATTTGCCAAGAATCAAATCAATATTGAAAGAAAAAAAGGTTTTAAAAATAGAAAGAGCCAGGAACATCAACGTCTGTCGAAAGTAATCCTACAGCTTACAGGTTCAAAGCCCAAAGAAAAAACCCAGACACGAGTAAACAACTAACTAAAAAAGAGCTCAGTACAAAAGTAGAGCAGACCTAGTGAAACCTAGAGAGACAGACAAACCTACCAAGGTTTCACCTAAGTGGATCGTCAGGGAAAGCTGGCTAAAGAGGTAAAGGAAACAGTATACTTATAGGCGATAAACAAAGACAACACCATGTGACCAAAGACAAAAAAGGAAAAATAAAGAAAATAAAGAAAATCAAAAAACAACACCGTGTTGTCTTTGTTTATCGCCTATAAGTATACTGTTTCCTTTACCTCTTTAGCCAGCTTTCCCTGAGGATCCACTTAGGTGAAACCTTGGTAGGTTTGTCTGGCTCTCTAGGTTTGACTATATATGTGTGTGTGTGTGTGTGCGTACGTGCGTGCGTGTGTGTGTGTGTGTGTGTAAATTTTGTGGGATAAAATGACATAATAGTTATCTAGACAGATTTTTTTCATTCTACCTGAAAGGTCAATAGATACTCTGGTTCAATTTTTTACTGCTGTATGCAGGGTTTTGAGTTTATAGCAAAAATGCATAGTCACTTATGATGTGGGGAAAATACCATTTTGTAGTTGAACATTTGATCTATCCAAGATTGCTATTGTTTCTGGGAGCTACTAGATTTTCTGTGGAAATAAACGGGAGGTATTAGTTTTGGAGCAAATATATATACAGGATTATTCAAAAGGAAAGAGAAAATGTTAAGAGACAGAAACACATTCAACACATTACAGGATGGAAAAAGGTTCAAGTTTATTATTTTAAGGTTACACTTTGCAAATTAAAATACACAAAACGATCTTTTCCTGTGGTGTGGCCATTTTAAGAGTTGACACAAATTATAACAATTTCAATTTATACAAAATATGAAAAAAAAAACAACACAATGAAGCATTTAAACAAGATTGCAAAAAAAATTTCATTTATTTTAATAACTTTGAAACTTTTCATATCTCGGTAATATGTTGAATGTGTTTCTGTCTTTTAGCATTTGTTTTATTAAATTTTCAGAATCTGGTCTTTCTTTTTGAATAACCCTATATATATATATATATATATATATACAGAAAGTATTTATCCAAATAGGTTTGATTAAAAAGAACTGACGAGGTCTGTTAATTTATTGAATTTTCGATTGAAGTGTTTTGCATTAGAATCAAATACAATAAAAAAATTAAGCAGACTGATTTTGTTGGTTTTGTTGGTTCTTTTTAATACATGTGTGTATGTGTGTGTGTATATATATATATATATATATATATATATATATATATATATATATATATATGTGTGTGTGTGTGTGTGTATATATATATATATATATATATATATATATATATATATATATATATATATATATATATAGTGTGTGTGTGTGTATGCAATGTATAATAAAGAGGGAGTGCCAATTGTGCTATATGAGTTTTTGGTCATTTACCTACTGGTTATTTAAGCTTAGACTTCATAAAGGGTCAGAATAGTCAAGTGAAGATTAAATTCACAGGCAATCATCTGGTCTGTGATATGAGCTTGGCTCTCAAGCATTGTTTCATCCTTAATGTCTACATTAATATTATATACGCTTGTACCAAACTATGCCTAGAATGTTAAATAGAAGGCATGTAGAGATCCAACAAATCTGTAAGATAGGCACATGTATGTTTTAACATTTGTATCATTTTATGACTGTGTCAGAAAGAAGAAACAAACTGTTTTTGGCTTTGTATTGTACTTTTGCTTAATTCAGCATTGAAACTGATTATGAATATATAGTATTTTCATCTTTTCATATTTTTTTAACTTACCCTACTTATGGAAATAGGCTTTGCCAAATGATATACGCCTGATGTAATAGATTAAAAGATAATGTAGCAATGGCTATTATGGATTACAGACATCATTTCATTGTGGATTGATGGATGAAGCCAGGAAGATGGGACACTTTGTCTTCAAGGTGGCAATGGTTCAAGGTTTTTCTCAGCCTACTATAACAGGATTATGAGGAAAATGTGAATTCCAAAAAGACATCAATATCCTGTAAAACCTGTAGCTGATGCAAGAATGAAGCTGTTGGTAACTCAACTTGCACCAAAAACTACCCAATTCAGTGCTTGTACCACTCAATCCCTCAGTCAGTGTACTGTAGAGAATCCAGACAACCCCATAACCATTTCCTGTACCGTTAGGGGTCAATGCCAGGGTAGGGGGAAAAGAATCTTCTACTTGGAATTTTGACAGTTGTTTGCTTAGAGCAGATATAAGATCAGAAAACCTTCTCCCTGTTGTGTCACCAGAGATTTTCTTGTAATCCATTTCTCTTCTTAATGTAGCTTACCTGGAAAAAATATTTCTTATATTCAAAAAAATCTACAAATCTACAATTATTTTCTTTCTTTTTTTCTTTCAGACATTGAAAAGATAAAATAAAACCTGAAATGATTAAAAACAATCGATTTTTTAAAATGTCTTCATATACAGGCAATAAAGTCAAGTAGAGATTCACATCTGAATAATTTATTTGCATTGATCTTTATATGGGAGAAATCCAAATCTGTATATCAGACTAATAGTGGGTCAATGAATGAGAAAAATTATACATTGTGTTCATTGCTAGAAGGAACTAATAACACTAATTCCAGTAGTGGGCAGGAGGGTGTGACAGGCCTGGGCATCCATATCGGGAGGGCATCCAATCAAAGAGTGAAATAAAAATTTGAATAAAATGTTCATTTCATGTTTCAGCTATTTCTACATATTTAAAATGTTTCCTTTACTTACACTTCTCAGTACTAGGCCTTTTAGGCCCTCCTACTTGAGTCTTAGGGGCATTCAATTAAATCTGGCATCACCAAACATTACCATGTCATTGACTAATTTAGACTAATAATGGTTTTATTGATAATCAATCTTATAGAAATAGTTGTGGGAAGAAATACAAAAAATGCTGGTTACAATTTTTGCACTGAAAAGCTTAGCTCTAAATTTAAATTTATTGAATTTTGTACATCTGGTGTATTTATATAGATAACCTAGATGACTTCATTCACTTCTCTCTCAATATTGTTTTTAAATATCTCACAATGTAATAACAGTGGTTTTGTGACACTAAAGCCACAAGATGATTAAATGTTAATTCTGAGCAGAAAAAGGGTTAAGCTCAAAATGAAATTTAAAAGAGGAAGATAGAGTGATAATGGAAGACATTTTCCCTGGTCACGTGAAAGTGTAAAAAAGGATCATCTGGATTGTCTTCCCCTACAAATTGGAATGATACCACAAGAGTTACTTCTTTTATCTATCAAATTCGGAAATGGCTTTTTCTTGAGAAATTAGAAAAACATGTCATTAATGGGAAGAGACACATGGGAATTATATTTTCCTTGGCAAAACAAATTGAATCCTGTGAGGGTTAAGATTATGAAAATCGATCCTGTCATGACAGGCAGGTAGTCTGGTTTGTGTTTTTGCTGAGACAGTGATCAGTCCACGAATGGAGAACAGCTTGACTCTTTGTTAAGAATTTAGGTAAACAAATATATTTTCATTAATGAAAACAAATTATATTATCTCTCACCTGGAAAGTTAAATGAGAATGCAGTAGTCTGATTTATGTTCTTGCTGGACAGAGGTAATTCTAGGGAAGTGAAAGTGAGTTAGAGAATTAAAATTAGTGATGATAATAAACTACACCCTTTCACTGACACACTTTAAAAAATAGATTTGTCACAAAGACAGTTATGCCAGGCCCTAAGAGGTGGGCAGAGTTAGAATACCAAGAAGAAAGGAGGAAAAGACAGATTTTACCACTGCCTGTATGAAGTCATAGTGTGAGATGTGAAGTGAAGCAGGTTGGAGTTAAGGGAGAAGTAATCCCTGTGACCACTCCCAAGGAGGGTAGATAATTCTCCAAATTTGAAAAATTGATCAAGAAAGCAGAAATAGGGAATCCTTGTGGGATTAATGTGAAAATTAGTGAATCACCAAATACCTAGAACCCTTCTTCCCCATACAAGTTTTGGGCTGAAGTGCATATGATGACTTGGGCTGAGAACTCACATTGAGTGCCTCTGGAATCCATTTCAGCTGGCACCAGATTTCCTGATTCCAAAGAACTTTGAACCCAAATTATTACGCAAGGCACAGTATCACTATAGAGATTGATGCAGGAAGAATTAATTTTTGTTTTTCCAAGAGCTATATAGATCAATTGAAGATTAAGCTCATGGATTTCACTTTATTTTTCATCATAAAGATACTTTTCCTCCTTAATATAGCACCAACCACATTTTGAACCAGCACTGTGATTACTATGACCTTTGATGTTCCACTACTCTGAGATCAAGAACACAAAGTAGGTAGAGTTGTTGTGGATCAAAGCGACCAGCAACTAACAACCTTCTTGATCCCATGTCAGCACTGATCAGCACAGAGTTAGCCCTGTGGTTAAAATGTCATCCAAAGACCACTGGGTGTAGGCAGCAGCAAAAGGAGGTGTAACAGTTTTGTTGTGAAAGGAAATATGTTTGTATGACTTTTGGATGTAAATTCTGAAATGAGTGCACTTTCGATACATTTTCACCTTAATAATTTAATGAAAGACTACGTATATTCTGGCATGACTTCATGCTCATACAATCATTGAAAGCTTCTGGACAGTTCCATTTATCCAATTTTACTCACAAGGCTTGGGTCAACTCATAGTATAGTTTTCAGACATTTTCCAAAGGTGACATATTGACCATGGTGAGAGTCAAACCTGGATTTCAGGGTCAGAAACTGTTATGTTCTAACCACTCACTCATACGCACATCATTATATCACACACATGCGCACACACATACATAGATTATTGTTATATAGGAATAAAGTGTCACTGCCAACACTGCAGTTTGAACATCAATCGCCAGTGAGCAAACATAGGTGATCCCATTTTGAAAAAGTAGATCACGTGATAGTAAAGGAAATGTATATATGAGAATTAGCATAGTGTCTAATTGATCACCATTTCTGGATCACTATTCGGTGGTTACTATTAGAGCGAGTATTATCGAGCAAGTACTATTAGTGCGAGTATTATTTGAAGTGTCTGACACCAGTATTGTTCAATGGCATTAGTTGCATCTGCGATAACAAGTCTCTACTACAATGAGCATTGCGAAAGTGACAATGAGTATTCATTGACACTACAAAAATGGCAACGAGTGTTCACAAGGATTCCTTGAACTTACAAAGATTCTTTCAATTTACATGAGAAAAAAATTAATTTGCAAAATACAGTGGAATGGAAGAATTAAAAACTATCATGATTCAAATGTTGGCACTACAAAAGCAACAACAAGAACAACAGTTGCAGCTAGAAAAAAAAAGGAAGATAATCAATTGCAGCAATAAAAACAACATGAACAACAGTTACAATTACAACAAAACAGAAGTTTTTTGAATTAGTTACTAAAACTATGGAAGAAAAGACTTCAGATTCATTCACTCAAAATGCTGTTGCTAATTCAATCAGCGAATTTGTATACAATCCAGATGAAGGGATAACTTATCCAGCTTATTATAGAAGATACAAAGAGATCTTCAAAAGAGATTGTTAGCATTGGAATGATGAAAAGAAAGTTTGTTTATTATTAAGGAAATTGTCCCCTGCTGAAATGAAAAATACATGAATTATATTTTGCTAAAAAAAACAGATGAGATAAATTTTGCTGAGACTGTTCTAATACTATAAAAAATTTTTGGTGATAGGAGTTCATTATTTAATAAACGATGGCAATGTCTTAACTTAGTAAAGTCCGACTATGAAAATTTTGTCACTTATGCAGGAGTCATGAATCGAGAATGTGAAAAGTTCAAGTTAAATGAATTAACTCCTGATTTGTTTAAATTCCTGATATTTGTACAGGGTTTAACTTCTAATAAGGATGCAGAGATAAGATCCAGGATACTTGCTGAATTAAAAAGAGTTCTAAAATCAACTTTCCAGAAAACAGCGGAAGAGTGTCAATGTATTGTGAATTTGAAACTCAATGGCAACGAGTGTTCACAAGGATTCCTTGAACTTACAAAGATTCTTTCAATTTACACGAGAAAAAAATTAATTTGCAAAATACAGTGGAATGGAAGAATTAAAAACTATCATGATTCAAATGTTGGCACTACAAAAGCAACAACAAGAACAACAGTTGCAGCTAGAAAAAAAAAGGAATGCAGAAAAAGACAATTCACAAGTACATAGTGTCTGACCATCTAAGAGAAAACCTACAAACGTTTTTCAAATTCTAACAGAACAGGAAAAAAAAAACTATACCCCCTTAATATCTAGTACTTGCCTCGGTTGTGGAGGTAAGCATTTTAAAAATGTTTCTTCAAGAACAAAAAATGCTATGAATGTGGGAGATTAGGACACAAAAGTACATGTTGCAGATACAAAAGATGGAGAAAAAATAAAATATATTTGAACATGATAAATACATGAAGTAACGATAAGAAGTCTAAAACACTAACAAGACATCTCAAAATAGGAAATTTGTTTTTGTGCAAATTAATGATGCAAAAATAAAATTGCAACTGGATACAGGATCTGATATCACTATCATAAATGAACAGACATGGATAAAAATGGGTCAACCCAATTTATTGACTTCTGATAAAGTTGTACATGGAGTCTCAGGAAAGAATTGTGTGAATTCAGCTGTAATGTTTCTTTTGCGGGAAAAATAAAAAAGCGGTGTTGTTTGTATTAAAGAATACTACTAATTTGTTTGGAACAGACTGGATTGCATTGTTTGATCTTTGGGACCTTCCAGTTAACTCAGTTAACATGATAAATATTGTTACCCCCGGTACTAATACGGCAACTAAAAAATTGAAAAATGAACTGAAAAAGACTTTTCCAGAAGCAAAAGCTAAGTTTGAGTTAAAAGACAATGTAAGACCAACATTTAAGCCAAAAAGGAGTGCGCCCTCTTGTGGCCTTAGTTCCAATTAATAATGATTTGAAAAGAATAGAAAAATTAGTAGTGATCTCAAAAACAGACTATTCCGAATGGGCATCACCAAAATTCTACGTTAAAAAAAGGAATAATCAAATCTGCGTATGTGATGATTTTTCAACAGGGTTATGAAAGTTTAAAACAACTATATAACTACCCATTATCAAGTCAAGAGGAAATTTTTGCCAAATTGAATGGAGGTAATTTTTTTCTTAATTGGACCTGTCAGACACTTACCTACAAGTACTAGTAGACGAAGACTGCTCAAAATTATTAACAATTAACACTCATAGAAGGTTATACAAATTCAACCGACTTCCTTTCGGTATAAAGGTAGCACCAAGCATATTCCAACAGATAATGGATACATGGTTGCTGGTTTGGATTGTGCTCAAGCATATTTTTAATAAATGTAATTATTAAAATTACTTTTAAAGCAACATGCAGAAAGATGTAAAAAAAAGTATTTGAGAGAATCAAAGAATATGGTTTTAAGATCAGTGAAAGAAAATGCAAATTGTTTATATCTAGACTTAAACATCAAGGATAAATTATTGATGAAAACGGTAGACAAGGGTTAGTGCAATATAAGACATGCAAGATTTTTGCAAGGTTCAGTGTTCTTGACTCTATCGTTTCAGACAACGGGACTCAGTTCACGTCTAGTGAATTGAAGTTTTTTTTGCAAATCATTAGCAACAGAACATTTTACAACTTCCCCTTATCACCTAAGATCAAACAAACTAGTGGAATGGTTTGTTGATACATTTAGAAGAGAGCTAAAAAGTCTGAGGGAGACGAGGAGTCAGATGAAGTAATGCTACAACAATTTCTGAGTGTTTACAGAATAACACCAAACCTGAACCCTGTGTCTGGAATGTCGCCTGTTCACCAGGAAGATTAAGTCTTGTTTTTAATAAATTATTACCAGAACATAAGGCGAGAGCATCAAGAAACAACAATATAAGTAACTTGGAGTATTTACTTATATTGTTGTTTCTTGATGCTCTCGCCTTATGTTCTGGTAATAATTTATTAAAAACAAGACTTAATATTCCTGGTGAATATCAATACTGAATAGAAATGACATAGAATAGAAATGGTGATCAATTAGACACCATGCTAATTCATAGTAAAGGAAGTATATACATTTCATTTACTATCATGTGATCTAATTATTCAAAATGGGATCGGCTGTGTTTGCTTACTGGTGATTTGTGTTCAAACTCCAGTGTCAGCAGTGACACTTTATTCCTATATAACACTACCCCTTTGAGATGACTTTCTCTGGTAGTATATATATATATATATATATATATATATATATATATATATATATATATATATATATTTCTTCAGCTTCAGTTCAATATTCAAATGTTCTATTGCTGTTCTTTTTCTTTTACAGTACCTCATTGGTTCACTAATTTCTGGTGGTGTGGGTACGTCAAACATGTCATACAATATTTCCATCGGTACGACTTTTTGTGGACTTACTAAATCAGTGAATCTGCATTTTAACTGATTAAGGTGTTGCTTATGTTCCCACCTGTGTCCCTGTATCATGTATGTCATTTTGCCATCTTCCCAGAATTCCTTTCCACGTTGATACATTCTAAAAAAATACCTTATCTGGAGATAATTGATACATTTTAAAAAATACCTTATCTTTTTTTCCATTAAATTGTGAAGCACCAAATTGCTTCACACATTCAAGTATTTTGAAATGCCTTACAGTGGCACTTTTATGATAACTTTGGAATAACTCTGTCATGTCTCATTTTGTGTGAGCTGGATTATTTTTAATCCATGTTCTGATTTGAGTGCTATCAATGACTGCAGGCCTATCAGGATATTCCACATTAAAATTTCCACTTTAAATCTAGAAAACTACTCATAAACAGTACTTTCAGGTATGGCATCATCTCCATAACCAGAATGTCTTTTTCGTTGTTTGTATGGCATTTTTTCTATTCCGGGTGAAAAATGATATCATTTTCCTTTATTTTCAAGTTCAACATAAAAACATTTAAATTCACAATCCACACAATAATCATATATATAGTGATTAAATGCTACTTTTTACTTTTCATTTTTTTTTTACTAATGTTTACTCCATGCAAAGCCAAAGGGTAAAGGCTTACTGTGTCATGTTGTATGAGCATAAGAAAGGGCAAGAAGTGAAGTTCATGTGGCTATGAAAGGAAAAGATAACATCTAACACGAGACTTAAAGAGGTCAAGGTTAGTGTGATTGGGAAAACTAAAAAATATGAGCAGAAAGGAACTGGAAACTCAATCATAAACAGGAAACAAGGGATAAACATCTACTCCTGTTCAAAAGCCCAGAAAGGAGGGAGTGTGAACTGGATGATAGGTGATGTACTCTATTGAGAAAGAGAAGAAAAAAGAATAAAATAATTAGTAAGTAAAATTTCAAAGTTACAGTATAGACATTAGAAGTATAGAGTTGACTATTGAAAAAAAATGCAATAAACTTTTGTTCCAACCCAATATATTTGTATAAAACAATATATATACATATATATATATTTAAATATAAAAGTGGACATGGAAGTCAGCACCCAGAGGCGACAGTCTGCTTCATGCTAGTGCAATCGTCAGGAGTTGCCTGACGATTGCACTAGCATGAAGCAGACTGTCGCCTCTGGGTGCTGACTTCCATGTCCACTTTTATATTTACACACGCTCTATCTCTGATATTGAGCACTTTATCCCATAAATATTTTAAGACTTTAAGACTATATTTCTTCATATATATATATATTTATATATATATATGATTGTTGTCAAAAATAAAAACAGCTATTCTAAAGTAAGTATACTTTCACTTTTTGGTACTAAATGCTTTTGAACATTAGGACCCTAGCACTCAGAGTCAAAAGGCAAAAGTATACTTGCTTTAGAGTGACTGTTTATTCTTTTAAAACAACCTAAGATTGTTCTGCCCTGTTTTTGAATTGAGCACTGTATTTATTACTTTTCATGTTTTTTACAATTTTATAGCATAAAAATATTTCCTCTTTTACATGCCAATAGACATATAAAAGTTTATTTTCATTAAATATTACATTAAAATCTTGTTTTATATAACTGAATCTATTTATTCTATTGCTAATAATATATATATATATATATATATATATATATATATATATATATATATATATATATATATATATGTGTATATATATATAGTTTTAAGATATGCTATATTTATGAGTAAAAGTATTAAAATCAAGGATAAGAGCATATAAAAGTAGCCACTGAGTTCAAAGAACAAGTGGCAACAGTGTGTTTCCTGCTTAAACACAATTCTCAGGACTGAAGATTGTATGAAACAGGCTGTCACCTTTGAGTTATTTGGCTAGAAAGAGCACAAGTTAAAATCATTTTGTGTCAGCCCCACTGTCTTCCCAACTGAACAATGGTGAAAGGAAAAAGATCATTCAGACGTTCAGTAATGGTACCAACATTTATACTCTGGCTTCCATCTTTAAAGTCCATTCAAGAACCATCAAGAGAATGGTGAATAAGTTTAAAAAAGAGGGAACAGTAGAGAGGAAAACTGGATCAAGAGGTCACAACAGAAAGATGCATCATAATTTCAACTTAGAGCTAAAGGTATCAATTGGAAAAGATCCAACTCAATCCATGGCATGTGAGAGAGAAGTTTCAGCTATGACAGTTCAAAGATCAGTAAAAAAGACTTGAAAATGAAATTGTATGTGAAACCTCTGAGGCACCTTGTTACTCCAGGACAGAAGGTTAGAATGTTAGAGGACAAAGATCATCTTGAATAAATTGGAAAATGATCCTGGAATAATATATATATTTCAACTGTATAGCAATCTTTCATGAGCTTTCGATCCTTATCTATGATTAATTAATGATGAACATTTATGATTATATTTTCATTTATGATTGATTTCATCATGATTCTTCTGTTAAGCTTGGAGAGTAATTATACATTCTTATTGCTCAAAGTAGAACCCAATAGTGTTATAAAAGCTTTGGAGAATTTCAGTTAGATATCTTTAAACATTTCTAAGATACAATAGTTTGAAACAACAGTTTGAAAAATATCAAACAATTGGACAATTTTGCGGTTATATATATATATATATATATATATATATATATATATTTATATATATATATACAGTTCAAAAGTTTGAAGTCACCCCCAAAAATTAGCATGGGATGAATTTGACAGAAGACTGAACAAAAAATGAAAAAGAGCACAGAGTCATTGGAAAAAGAATGGAATCAATTATCAAACTAATACTTTGAGAAACTTTTGCAATGAATGACCAAAATTTGTGCTGCAGTAATCAAGGCTAATGGAAGATATTTTGATGAGAGCAAAATTTAATCATAAAATACTTTCTTTTTTGTCATAATAAAATTTCTAATAAAAATCATGTCTAACTTTCTTTTAACCATGTATAATAATTTTCTCTTATTTAAAGTACAAAACAACTACTTTTGGGGCCAATTTAAAAAATTTACCAGTGGTGGGCAGAAACTTTTGAACTGTAGTATATATATATATATATATATGTATATATATATATATATATATATATATATGCACAAAATTCATGTCTTTATACATATTTATATAGTGGGGAAATGAATTAAAAGCTGTTATATATTTTTGTATCATATATTTCCCATATTTCCTATAGATAACAAGATTTCCATACGTGCATATTGTACTTAACCCCAACAAAAGGAGCCATCATTGCTGTTATGTTTTTCATATTTGAGTTGAAATATCAACTCTGTTTTGAAACTTTGTCAAATGCTGAATTTTATTGTCATAAGATATTATTAAGCTCCAGCTCCTGTGGACGTCAAGTGTCTCTTTACTTTCTTTTGTCATTTTATCTCTTTACTTTCTTTTGTCATTTTCTAAGCAATTAAACATCAAAGGAAGAAGGCAGTTATAAATGCCAAAAGCATGTTAACTAAATGCACAGGTTTTATTGTTTTTAGAAGGCATAAGAGAAGAAGTTTACAAACCTGTGGCTGTGGTATCCTACTACACGTGCTGTATTCACTTGACCTTGTATCTTTGGTTTACTATTTATTGTGATCCCTTCTCTTAATGAGAAGAACTTCAGTTCTCTGGTCTCATGTAAAAACCACTTCTTTTTTCAATGACTCTTGGTGATGAACCACCAAGAGAGATGCCAAATTCAAAGAGGATGGAATCTCTGTACAAATATTTCTGGAAAGATAAATCTTAATACAAATATCTAATTAATATCTTTGAAATCCCCTTAAAATCCTACAAAATTTTTGTTCCAACCAAATAAATGCTTCTTTCATAATTATATTATGAACAGAATGATATTCCATTATCTTAGCCATTATCAAGAACAAAATGTTGCCAGTCTGATAGTTTTTGTTAGTTATGTCTACATCTTGGTATTTGGGGGGGGGGATGTTACATTTCAAATTTGAATATAAATTATTCAGCCGTATTTTGTATAATTAATTTACATTTAATGCATTCCTGTTTTGTTGCTGCAGAACGACAGTTTTTAATTTATATATATATATATATATATACATATATATATATATATATATATATATATATATATGTATGTATGTATGTATGTATATGTATATATATATATGTATATGTATGAATATGTATATATATATATATGTATATGTATACGTATATATATATATATATATATATATATATATATATATATGTATGTATGTATATGTATATATATGTATGTATATGTGTATATATTGTATGTATATGTATATATATATATGTATATGTATATATATATATATGTATATGTATATATATATATATGTATGTATATGTATATGTATATGTATATATATATATATGTATATATATATATATATGTATGTATATGTATATGTATATATATATATATGTATATATATATATATATATATATGTATATATATATGTATATGTATATATATGTATATATATATATATGTATGTATATATATATGTATATATATATATGTATATGTATATATATAAATATATATATATGTATATATATATATGTATATGTATATATAAATATATATATATGTATATATATATATATATGTATATGTATATATATATATATATATATATATATATATATATATATATATATATATATGTATATATATATATGTATGTATGTATACATTATTATATATATATATATATATATATATATTTAATATATTTTCTGTTTATACATTATTCTTATAGATGTAATTTATTTAAGTAAATGCTTTGTTTTTTAATTAAACATTATTACATTAACATTAAATACTGTTTAATTAATTAAACAGTATTTAATGAAACCGTATTCAGGCCAGTACATTTACTGGCCTAAATGTTCTGGAAATTCCATAGAAAATATGCAGTCTCCAAGAGGAATCAAACATGTAACCCCAATGGAAACCATCATTTACTTAAATAAATTATATCTACAAAAATAACATATAAACAGAAAATATATTAAATAATTGTTGAAGTTAATCCATTTAATAATATGTTGTCATTATTTCCATTAAGATATATTTCACGAGCAGAAATGATCAATCAAGAAAAATCATCAAAGGTATGTATTTATAAACAGTAATTTGGACTTTGCTAGCCAGACACTTCTCTGTGGCTGAATGGTTAACAGCACATCAGATCAAATGACACTTCCCATTAAGGGTTACAGGTTTGATTCCTTTTGGAGAGAGCATATTTTCTAAAAGATTTATTGAACATTCAGGCTGGTAAATGTAATTAATACTGTTCAATTAAAAAACAGAGTATTTACTTAAATAAATTATATCTATTAAAATAATTTATAAATAATTATAAATAATTTATAAATAATTTATAAACAGAAAATATATTAAATAATTGTCAGACTTAATCCATTTCATAATACATATATATATATATATATATATATATATATATATATATATATATATATGAAGAAATATAGTTTTAAAGCGTGCTATATTTATGGAAAAAAGTGCTCAATATCTGAGATAGAGTGTATGTAAATATAAAAGTGAACATTGAAGTCAACACTTAGAGGCGACAGACTGTTTTCATGCTAGACACAATCGTCTTGCTACACATGGTCAGATGACTGCATCTAGCATGAAAACAGTCTGTATTTTCTGTTTATACATTATACTTATATATATATATATATATATATATATATATATATATATATATATATACATATATATATATATATATATATATATATATAAGACAGAAAATTTTTTTAGCTGACAAGTTTTGTCCTCTGAGATTGAGCGACCTGTGATAGTTGCATTGTAGTCTGCTCCTGGAACTCACGGGCCCTTCTTGCCCTCATTGTGGACGCTCTTGCAGACCGAAGGCTAAGACGTACCCTACTTTTTGGCAACATGGGGAAAATTGATGCTAGTAGTGGTTGATTAGGGTTGCTCAATTGCAGGAGTACAAAGTCTTAGTATCACAAAGCGTGAGCCAGAATCGGGAAAGCAGGTATTTAAGTAAAACACCTGAATAAATTGTTTATGGTAGTTGGAAAAATGTAGTTAAACAGACAAACGGAAAACAAAAATGTAAGAAACAACTTGCGGTAGGAGAAATGATCAGTTGAAGGAGCCTATCGTATCAACCAGAGGGCGGCGTAGCAGGAGCAGAAGTGAGAACTTCGTCCATCATCTGTGCACAGTAGGTTCAAATGCGAAATATTACTGGCCAATCGATTGTGCCAATCAGTAGGCGTCCTAGGGTCTCGAACACCAATCAGCAACCACATACTACACTCAGCCAATGAGATACCACTATGTGAAGCATGGTCAAGCGTGTTTGAATAACAATCAGCTGTAGAGTCTGTAGTATAGACGTCTCAATTGAACATACGTTTAAATGGTGTATTCGCAAATTCCGATGAAGACATGATTGTATCAGTTTCCTCAGGTATTAGTTGGCCACAAAGGAGCTCACAGGGCAAAAGTTTTTAATTGTCACAACTAAAGCTGATAAAGTTAATCAAAATCCCAAGCAAGTTGCGAAAAACATCGCTAAATTCAGGTAAACTCAATTTGAATGGGAAGTCAAAAGGGGTATGATTTCATCGATTTTTATCCGATAATTGAAACCGATATTGAAAATGAAAGTCAGCACCTCAATACTGTCGGTAAATACTATGCTCAATGAGAATTTTGCTGAAAATTCTTCACCATTTGCAAAAAATATAGCCAAAAATCAGCTGGACTGGACTTGAATCGGATGTCCCAAAGTGATCGATTGTATTGATCTTTTCCAGTAATTGATATCGATATTGAAAATAAATGTCAGCACCTCATAACTGTTGATAAAAACAATGCTCAACGTAATTTTGGTGGAAATTCTTTGGCATTTGCAAAAAATATAACCAAAAATCAGCTTGACTGGATTTGAATTGGAAGTCAAAAGTGGCATAATATTATCGATTTTTTCCGATAATTGATACCGATATTGAAGAAAACAGTCAGCAACTAATAACTGTTGATAAAACGAATGCTCAACATGATTTTCGTGAAAATTCCTTGCAGTTTGCGAAAAACAGAGCCAAAAATCAGCTACATTGGATTTGAATTGGATGTCCGAATGTGATCGATTTTATCAATTTTTTTCTGATAACTGATATCAATTTTTAAAAACAAAGAACAGCACCTCAAATCTATAAGTAAGGACATTGCTCAACGTGAGTTTGGTGGATATCACTTGTAATTTGTGAAAACTATCACTGATAAACTAATTAATTTTTTCGAATCAATATTCGACCCCCTATCTGTTTTATTGATTTTTTCCAAAATCGGAGGAACAATCAAAAAATCCGAAGATGTCAAGTATGATCTGTGTGTGAATTTTCATGCCAATCGGACGAACGGTTTGCTCAGGATGAGGTAACAAGGTGACAAACACACTGACACACATACACACTAACAGAATGCCATTTATAGATATATATATACATATATATATATATATATATATATATAGAGAGAGAGAGAGAGAGAGAGAGAGAGAGAGAGAGATTAATTTGTTTTTTCGTGTGTGTGTGTGTGTGTGTGCGTGTGTATATATATATATATATATATATATATATATATATATATATATATGCATGTATATATATATGCACATGCTGATTCATGTGCACACTGGCAGATGGCGGAGACATGCATGTACACACGATACACAAAAATGGAAATAGATTTGACAGTCTCAGAGGTGATAGGGGGATAGGGGGCATCTATCATCAACACATCTGTCATCGCCACCAAACCTAATGATTTTATTACCACTTAGGCAGAAAGTCACTTTTGCCAACAGTTGAAAAAAATGAGATCAAGACTCACTACAAATACAGAAAATGAACAATGAAATATTAAAAGGACATAAGGAAATTTTATTCCTTTAAAAATCGATTCCTTTAATTTGCCTGCAGAAGGTCACGAGACCGGAAATACGTGTAGGAAAAATATGAAGAATAAAATATTAGATATGCACTAAAATTCACATTATAACCAAGAACAGAACGTTTGTGGTTTCTCTATTTTTTAAAAATAAATAAATTAATATATATATATATATATATATATATATATATATATATAAGAATTAATGGATTTTATTTTTAATCCTACATTTTAATTCAAGTGTTATTATAGTGGACACTTCTTATTTGAAATAGATGCCTAATTTTTTTTTATTAAACAGTATCTATTATATCTGTCAGCCTGCTTATTCAAGTAAAGAAATATCTTATTATCCAGTGGGGTGGGGTACCATTTTCTTTACCAAGATTTCTCTTATAGTCTAATATACATTGTTTAATAAATAAAAACTAAGGCATTTATTTCAAATAAGAAGTGTCCATTTTACTGTACTGAAAACTTAGAAAAAATTATTAAGAAACATAATGCTAATATCTTGAATAAATCTTAGACGAAAACCAAAGAAATTTAGACAGTATAAAAATAAAAAGAGATGAAGATAAACAAAAATTATGTAACTGTAGAAATCCTCATAACTGTCCTCTAAAAAATAAATGTCTCACGGAATCATCATTAGTATTCCAATGCAATATCTCATCTATTGAGGATCCAGACAACGTAAAAGTTTATATTGGATGCACAAGGCATGAGTTCAAAAAAAGATTCAATCAACATCAAAGTTCTTTTAGGATAAATAAATACCAGATTCAGATGTCCCTATTGAAATATTTCTGGCACTTAAAAGAAACCAATAAAACACCTACAGTAAAATGGAAATTAATAAGAAAAGCTAGAATATGTAGGTCATTAAATGACCCATGTCCTTTGAGCATACATGAGAAACTATATATTACTAAGTTTATAAAAAATAAAAATTTACTGTATCAGAGAAATAAAATAGCTATTTTTTGCTGTCATTGTCAAAAATTTTCCTTAAATAATCTTTAAAAAAAAAGCTGATAAAAAAATATACATATTTATATTTGATATTTAATAATAATTTTTAAATAAATAAAGTAATTCTATTACATTTATTTGTTTTAAAAAGAAGTATAGTTTATTAGTAATTAAAATTAAAAATAATATTTTAAAACTGTAATTCAATACAACATATTCTAATCCAAACACCCCTTTTAGAAAGAAACTTTATGTATACAAATACAAATTTAATGGAAAAAATGCTGTAAAACTTTTTGTCATTGATAAAAACCAGCCGACATGTGTTGAATCAATGTCATAGTTCATTGAAAAAGGCACCCCTACCCTACCTAGACTTAGCCTCTTTTCGAAAGAAACTCATATTTGATACAATAGTCATCAGTATAAATGAACATGCTACTGCCTCTGGACAAAATGATTGGATTTCTCTGTATCCTTGGAAACTAATATTATGAGTGTATGTGCTTATAAAACTCAGTAAATTTCAAAATAAGTTATTCCAAAATTCACTTGAAAATGAAACAGAATTCGGGCCTTTAATTTAATTATATAATTGAATTTGAAGTTTTTAGTTTCTGTTTTTGAAACATGGTAATCCCTTTGCATTAATGGAACCATATTTTTAAATCAGTTAATTTATAATATATATTTATATATATATATATATATATATATATATACCTAATTTACTTTATAAAAATAGTTGCACATCTTATACATGCTTCAAAAAAGTCAATAAGTACAAAAGTTGTATGAGTGTATAAGAGGGTAATGGAAAGTTCTCAGCCTAACAATATTTAATCATTTAATAAAATATTCAGAAGTAGGTTGGGCCAAGAACTTTTCAGCACCGCTATGTCCACACACACACACACACACACACGCATATTAGTTAATAAATTTACACTTTTTACATATATATAAAGATCTGGTATGAACTGCTGTAAAATAAATGATGAAAAATCTGACAGGTGATAATGTGGATGCCACAAAATGAAGCTACTGAGTGGATTATTCATTCAACAAAAGAATTGTGAAATAATTCAACGTCCAGCAGGCGAAATCAGTGCTGATGAAAAACAAATCAATGAAATCACCTTAGCAACCAAATGGCTTCTACTTGAATGCAAATGGATCTTGTCAAGACTTAGATGAGGCTTTTATGTATTGCTGAAGAATGCATATTTTTTGTAAGTTTTAAAAAGCAATTACAAACAAAAGTAACTGAAACATTCTGTTGAAAAAACAGATACAGTAGTTGCACTTTGAATACGTAATAAAGAACATATATATATAAACACACACACACATACATACATACATACATACATACATACATACATATATATATATATATATTTTATACATGTAGTATTGAATATTAAAGACAACATAGTCTTGCATATTTTCTTTTGAATTTTCTCATATTCAAAAGACGCGATGATGTTATCTTTTGAATTTAAAAGGATTTTAACATTTATTTAGTTTGTAAAAAAGTAGCAACATGATTACACTACAAGATAATTGGCAAATGTTTGTTTAAAAAAAAAAAAAAAAAAAATTTCGACTAAAAATATTGACCCTGAAGATGAACAATGATGTTCGAAAGCGCTAGGTCATCGTATAGACAGTACATATTTCGAAATCATTTTCAAATAAAAAGTCCCATTAGAGAATATGAGAAAATTCAAAAGAAAATATGCAAGACTATGTTGTCTTTAACATTCAATACTACATGTTTAAAAGAAAAGTTGCTGCCAAATTACACATATATATATATATATAAGGTATATTGTAATAAAACTTGCAAGCTACACCTAATCACCACAGAGTAAATAATTTTCAAGTAATTTTCCTTGAGAAAACTTCACAAATTCCAAACTAGATCTAAATGAGTGAATAAAATGTTGATGTTGATGACTGGCTATCCTTCATCAAGGAAGTGGGACAGTATCAAGATATATATATATATATATATATGTATATAAAATATGAAATCATTTATGTAAAAGATCTTGCTAATAATAAATATAGTATGGGTAACATTAAAACTATTCGTATAAGATTTATATATCTAGTTGTATTTATATATATATTTATATATAAATATTTATATATCTAGATCTGGAAATTAAAAAAGGGAAATTGACTTTGCCATTGCATAGGGTCGAAACATTGTTAAATCTACTTGCCTAACCTAAATGAGTGAAGTATATTCTCAATATTTATTGTTGCTCGCCTTTTAATTCTCCTAAAATTTTGCCAACCACCCACGTCAAATGTCATTGAGAATGCTGCAGACATCTGGGCAAATCTAAAAGAATATTTTCCTGATTGATCCCAGATACTTCACTGGATTGAGGTTAGATAAATTTACTTGTCACCTGAAAAATCTATTTTAAATTTTTTTAATTACCTGTATGTAATTCCAAACATGGCATTTGCAATTCATTTCTTTACCAATGAGTCAGCCATCAAACTTTACAAATTAGTTAAATATTTATGCTTCTACAGTAAAAAAAAGAAAAACATTGAAAAAAACCCAAGAAAGGTATGCGCACAATTATCAGTAACATTGGATTTCATCAAGAGTTGTCAACACTCTGGGGTCTCATTAATATGATTTTTTTTCTTTTAGAGCAAAACATCCAGCTGCAAAATTAAGTTAGTTTCATGATTAAATCCTATATATATATATATATATATATATATATATATATATATATAGAGAGAGAGAGAGAGAGAGAGAGAGAGAGACAGAGAGAAAGGAACTGGCATCTGCTAAGGTTGACAATGAATGTGATAGCTTTTGATGCTGCTATCTGAAAAAGAAAGTAGTTTTTTCAAGTGCTTACTCATCAAGCTATTTCTGTAATGACATGTCAGTAATGAGACCCTTTTCTCAAGATAATAACAGAACAGAACCAAGTGTAAGGAGGTGGAGTCATGCCTTTCCCAAGAGCATAAGTACAAAGTGAAAACAATTCAAGCATGATTTGTTATAACCATGTTAATACAACCCTGCATCTCAATCATACACCTGTACAAAATCTTTGTATAAAATATATAGTTCTGGTCACAGTTATTGGCACCCACAAAATTTCTGTACATAATGTAGAATAATCTCATGAAGAAGAATCTAGAGAAACAGCTTTGGTCTATTGGCAATTCATGGTTGATAAAGAACAGCAAATGATACAACAATATTTTTTAAAAAGCAATAGGAAGAAAAAATAGAAAAACTGAAATATTCTTGTAACACTGAAAAATGGGAAAAATCCTTTAGAATTAGTCAATGAATGTTGACTTCAATGTTTTAAAAAGCCATATGTTATCCCCTGTTCCTTTGTCACAATACTGAAATCAAAGGATCTACATGAGAACATCAGATGTGCTATTATTCGTATATACAAGACCTCTAAAGGAATTGGGGCCATGTCCAAAGATCTCATTATCCCTATTTCAACAGTGCACAATGTTAAGAAGTTTGCTAAGCATGTAACTGTCAATAACCTCCCTGTATAAGTAAGAGGAAAATTGATGAATAAAGTTTTTGAAGGTTGGTGTGAACCATGGAATAAACGCTATATAAACATCTGAAGACCCGAAATTCAACCTGAAACAATCTGGGGCAATTGTTTCATCACCTACCATATGGTGCACACTAAAATGAAGCAAAGACCATTACTGAAGAAAAGACATAAAATGGAATGACTGAACTTTGCCAAACCTGTCTTGAAAAATATTCTCTGGACAGATGAAACAAAAAATAGTTTTATGGCAATGCACACCAACAATGGAAAAGAACACCTTACCAACAGTTAAACATGGTGGAAGATCTATAATGTTGTGGGTCTGCTTTTCTGGTACTGGAGGACTTGACTGCATCACAGGGATCATGAAATCTGAAGATTACCAAGGAATTTTAGATCAAAACATGCTACCCAGTGTAAGAAAACTAGGTTTGATTTGAAGATCATGAGATCTCCAGCAAGACAATGACGAAAGACACACATTCAGAAGTAGAGAAGTAATGGTTGAAAAGGAAGAAATGGACTGTTTTAAACTGGCCAGCAATGAGTCTTGATATCAATACCATTGTAAATCTATGAAGTCAGCTGAAATTTGCCATTGGGGAGAGGAATCCTGCAAATGTTCAAAAGCTTGAACAAATTGGAAAGGAAGAGTGGGAGAAAATGCCACCTGAGAAGTACAAGAAGTTTATAGATGTCTACTGGAAATATTTGAAGGCAGTTAATGCCAATGGGGGTACAACCAAATACTTAATGAGGGGCACCTTTATTATTGTCCATGTCATTTTTTCTTTTTCCTCTTTGAAATTACATGTTAGAATGAAAGATGAAAAACATTCTTTTTAGTTAATTTACTTTGGACAACCAATTAAAAAATTCTGATGATATAAAATTGGTTCTTTTCCACTTATTTCTGAACATATAACAAAAAATGAAAGGGTGCCAATAATGGTAATCAGGACTGTATATAAGGGTGCATGAATAAATCTGAAACCTGACATATCGACTAAATTTTGATCTGAAATTTTCACTGTATAATGCTCATTCTGTGTGATTAATATTTGAAATTGAATTAAGTGCATAGTAGTTTAAGTTTAAGTGCATAGAACTTTCTGAACCAGAATAAAAAGATAAGAAGCTTTTAATAAATTTACACACAGTCTTTGAATGAAAAATTCTTTAGGCAATGAATTTATGACTTGATGCAAGTAAAAGTGAAATTTTTTTTTCTATTGTGAATGAGTTCACCTTTCATTTTAGATTGTACTTTTGAGAATTAAGATCGTTGTTGACTTAGGTGTCAGGTATTGCTGATATCCTTCAAAAATATTGATCCAGGTAATGAAATTCATAAAATTTTACCCAGATTGTGTCCCTTTTCATTTGTTCTTTCTTTCTTTCTTTCTTTCTTTCTTTCTATTGATAACTCTATATTCATTTATGAATATTATTATCTGCACACATTGGATTTATTTTGGCAGCAATTTTTCATTTATACAAATTTCGTTAAAGACCAATGAAAGGTCTTTGTCAAAGTCAAAGTTTTTTTGTTTATTTTTTCTACATTTTGAACAATTTTCCTGGTTTCTGGTGAAAGTTTAAATTTTTTCTTGGTTATTATAAAAAACTCGGCCAAAGCAGAATTGCATATAGTTAGGTTGGAGTTATCACTACCAATTCTGTAATCAATGAAAGTGTTTTGTAAATAAATAAATTTAGAACTGGTGATTTCTTCTTGCTATGTAGAATATATAAGTTATTCGGGTTAAAAAAAACACTTTTGATTTAGAAATTAAAATATAAGTAAAAAAAGATATAAAAAAGTATGGGATATTAATATAATCTAATATTGACCTATTGTCGGACAGTATAATGTGCAGAATAAGTATGGGTGTAAAACAATTTATCTGAAAGTATTACTAGTAATATATATGTGCAAAAAAAACAACAATATTTTAAGAATCATAATCTAAGATAAATTAGTGGAGAGGTATATATGAGGATAGGAAGTATATCAAAGGAGGTGAGTTATAATTTTAAACGTTTAGAGTTATGGATTTAAGAATTTAGCAAGATTGTAATGTTAGAACCTTAATATGTCTACAAAAATCAGTGGTTTTGTATCTTTGATTTAATAATTGGGTGTAGTTCAAAATTTCAATAATACATCTTTTCTCCTGCAAACAGAAAAACAATGTTCTTTCAGAGATTTGCAAGTTCTGGCTTGTTTTATGATTTTCCATTTAAACATAGGTGTTTTTCCTTCTTCCTTGACAATAATTCTACCAGAAACTAGGTTGAAAAGTTGAGAAAATTGATTCATAGAGTGTTTAAATCTTTACACCTCAAGGTTAAAATTAATTCTAACATAAAACAAGTAGACTTCTTAGATGTAACATTAAACTTAACCCTAAATAATTTCCAACCCTTCTTGAAAAATAACGCTAACCCCATTTATATAAATCCTAATTCCAGTCACCCAATGCCAGTTATTAAGCATATCCCATCATCTGTTGAACGCCATATCAACAAGCACTCATCTAACAAAGAAATATTCGATAAGCACAAAATTGTTTATAACAAAATCCTCACTGACAGTAGCTACAGATCTTCCAAAATTAAATATAGGGAAAATTGCAGTTACTCTAAAAGAAAACAATAGAGGAAGGAGGATAATTTTGTATACACCTCCCTTCAACAATTTTTAACTCCAATTTAAAAGCACTTTCCTACGAAGAGTAAATTAAGCCAAATCTTCAACTGCAATACCCTAAAAATTAGTTATAGCTGTTCTAGGAATCTAGATAAGATTATCAAATAGAATACTGAAAGTTCATAATGATAATAAATGCAACTCAAACACAAATTCTAATACACCCCAAGTAAAAGAGCTTATGTAATTGCAGAATCCCTGATCAATGTCCATTATCAGTAGTCTATCTTTGTATGTGTCCATCTTTGTAGTAAGTAAACTGTTTTTGTCTATATGATAAAATTATAATATATATATATATATATATAAATATATATATATATATGATGAGCTAAAACGTAAACAGTGATATGTAGTAAGAGTGATAGTTACTGTAGCAACTGTTTTATAACAATAATGCATGTCAGAATCAGTGGTACATAAACAGATAAATCCCATAGAACACTTCCAGGATATTTTGGCCCAACAAGTTTGCTCTGTAGAATGTCTGCCACACGATTTACAACAGTTAAATGACCTACTGTTAATATCCTGGCATCAAATTCTAGAGGAAAACTTTCATAGTCTTGTACAGTTCATGCCTGATGGAAGAAGAGCTGTTTTGTAACCACTTGTTAGACCAACATGTTGTTAGGTAGATGTAATGTTTTAGCCCATCACTGTATATACTACATGTATATTTATATATGTTCTTCAATATAATCTTATTACATAGCATGCTAACTGTATTTATGTAATAAAGTAGTCGTGCTGGCAAATAATGATTACATGTATAGACTAAAGAAGAGTAAAAGACTTGGTGGTTCTTTTATATTTAACATTACATTTTATTCAATTCCTGACCCAGTCAATTACTCTTGGCCCCTGGAAGACCTCATCTAAAACAGGGTCCTCACATTATAGCCACCTGTGTTTGTAAGACTGACCAACTCCTTTCTGGAGTGATTGTTTATATCTTTGTCTCTCAAACTTGTTCTTCTCATGCTTTCAAAACTGGATGCAACTAAGAGGTCATGTGATTCTGCATTTGGCAGCTGAGTGTTACCTCAGGTCAATCCACTGGTGTACCTAGCTTCTTTGATGGTCTGGTGGGATGTTGAGTGCAGTGTCTATTCTGGCTATAGTAATACATTTGTATATACAACCCCTTTCCCACAAACATTGCAAGCCTCTTGCTGCTCTATTGCTATTTCCATGGAAAGTGTTCAGACAAACTATATTTCTTAGTTCCACCCGTTCTAACCTTCACAGTTAATGTCCTGCATCCCATCCACATTTCCTTCGTATTCCATTGAAGAGATATAAGTTTCACTTTAGCAGCTTCTTCCCATGAATCACTGCTTTGTGTAACTGACTCCCAAGAGGATGTCTCTCGGATCACAACAATCTTAATCTGTGCAAGTCTAAGGTCAACCATTATCTTCCCCACATATCTGCATAAACTGTGCCTCTTACTCTGTAACCCTCTACTTTGAGTGACTCTTGGGCCTTGTACATACAGGATGAACATCATGGTCTAAAAAGCTTTTGTCTATTTTAATCATTTCACTCCAAGCAAGGTGGGAATGACACTAGTACACAGGGGGTTATAAAGAGTGAAGGTGTGATAAAAGACTGTATATGGGGTTCTGAGGAAAGGATAAAAGCTGAACAGAGTTCAAGCAGACAGAAGATGGTGATTGATGTTGCATTTAAATTTTTGAAGATATGGCAACAGTATTCAATGCACAGATGAATGGTAGATTTGTAAATGTGCAAGATAGACTTTGACAAGGAAAACCTTCTGGCATGACACAGTGACCCAACTTTCCATGCAGTAGATGCAGCTATTGATTCGATGTAGTCATTCCACTTCAGGTCAGTTGTAATCATGAGGCCAAGAAGCCACAATGTGTTGCTCTCCATGAGTCTAGCATCAGTCATGCTAATGGTGGGTAGGAAAGTTTCTCTATGGTGGTTAAATGAGAGCTGTTTCATTTTGGAGGCATTAAAATTTCCTGCTCCAGTTAACCTTAGATTGGACGCCCTTTTCAAGAGCAGCAGCCAGGTTAACCGTGTCAGTTCTGATGGATTTGCTGTTGAGACAGGAGTAAATGGTAGTATCATCCGCATAAATGCCTAGTTGGGAATTGATGACATCAGGAAGATCATTGATAAAGATCAGAAACAGCGTAGGAGCCAGAGTCTTGGGGAAAACCTGTGTTTGTATGAAAGGATCTGGAAGCAGCTGGTTTAAAATGACCTTGTATTGGTGATGCTAAGTGTTTACATGGTAACAAAGACAGACTGTATATTGCTGTTGGTATCTGTCTACCCAGGTTTTAGTTGCTATCTGAGTGTCGTGATCCCAAAAATTTAACAGCAACAACACATCTTTTAAATGAAACATATAAAAGATTATTTTCTGGAGAAAATGCAGAAACCGAACATCAGTTAAAATAACATTTATATATTCTTTTCAGAGATATACAATGACAATTAAATCTTGAATTTTTCTTGCACTGAAGTTTGTTTTATAAAGTAATTAAGTGTTCTTAGTATGGTATGAAATGTGTGAACAGACTTACTTTATGATGGTCAGCCTAAGACCTGTGTGTGTGTGTGTGTGTGTGTGTGTGTGTGTGTGTGTGTGTGTGTGTATATATATATATATATATATATATATATATATATTCATACATGTTTTATTAAATAATATAGATAAGTGTTGTCTATATATTTTATGTAAGTTCTTTTCATATCGTCTGATAAGCTTAATAACATTATCATTAAACAATGAAAGAAAATCACAATATTGATACATATTTTTAATCCAATCTAAGCTTTTGGCTTACATAAGCCATTATCAAAGATGACAATTACACAATATATTAAGCAATACACAAACAAGAAATTGATGATAGTCTGTTTTTGTTTACATGGATGATTTCCAAGCAACGATAAACACGTGCATATAAGACGCTGAAAGCGAAAATCGCACCACAGCTCATGACGTCACACATGACCACGCAAGAGTGAATTCGATGAGTATTGAGTATGGAAAGCCGTTGGTATGAACCAATGGCTTCTGTTACTAATTATAGGCATTTAAGGATATTTGTGGAGATTTCATAGTTTATTTTGTTCAGGTTAGGTTTCAACTGTTTTATGTATATAGCTTCAAGAATTTTTAGTTTTTGTTTATTGATTTCATGTTTAAGTATAGTTGTGTTTTCGACAAGGATTTTCCGGAATTGGGTATGTGGCCAGGAATGTTGTTTTAAATGCCTAAAAATGTTAGAGTTATCATTCAAATGTAGTGTCAAGCGTTGTGAAAGTTTGTGGTGTGACCAACATAGATATTATTTAGTTCGTTGGAGATACAATCTCCCAAAGGGCACCTGAATTTGTAAACTATGTTGTTTTTTTTTCAAATCGCTAACTGGGGGAGAAGAATCATTGCGAATAATTGAGTTGGATATACTAGATTTAGTGTAGTATATAATTAACTTAATTTTTTTGCTAGGATCTGTTGTAGATATGTTAGTATTTACTAATTTTTTAGTATATTTTCATCTTGTTTATAATTAGTATGCATTTGATTACGATATAGGAGATTAATATGTTTGAGATTAGTAGAAGCAGTATTATGTACTATTTGCTTAGCATTGAGATTTCTAAGAAAGCATCTTATTTGTTCATCAATTATATAGTTTGGAAAACTATTATTAACAAGTGTTTGTTTTATATTCTTTAGTTCACTGTAAAAAATCTGTTTTGTGGATGAATTAGTTTCTGCACGGTATATTAGATTTTTTATAATTGCTATTTTGTAGTAATATGGGCATTCGCTCTTGTAGTTAAGTGTACATGAATTTATGCTAGTAGGTTTTTTATATGGCGAAATAGTACATTTGTTATTATTTGTGTTTATCAATATGTCAAGGAAAGGAATTTTATTATTAGTATTGAGTTCATACAGGAATTTGAAGACAGAATTATTTTGGAAACGTTTTTGAAGTTGAAGTATTTCATCTGTATTTTTAACTAAAATAAGGATATCATCAACGTATCTTAGATAGATGGAAGGTTTTTTAAAATCTGTAAATATTTTATTTTCAAGGTTTGACATGTAGAAATTGCTAAATGTCAGACCCAGTACTGAACCCATAGAGACACCATCACATTGTATATATATATTATTATTATGATCTAAGAAAGGGACTTCAGTAGTACAAGCTAATAGTAGTTTCCGTAATATATTAGGATTAATTTTAAGTGGGGGTAAAGATATACTGTATATATTTCTTATAATTATGTCAATAGTTTCACTAACAGGGACATTGGTAAATAAGTTTTCAACATCAAATGAAGCTATGATTTCATTGTCGGGTTTTTCACTTTTTAGGATTTGGATTACTTCTAATGTTGACTTAAGACTATATTTACTAGGAAGGTAAGGAGTAATGAGTTGGTTGATGTATTTTGTTAGTTGATATACAGGTGTTGGAATTTGTGATATGATAGGACGGAGAGGATAGTTAGGTTTATGTGTTTTTATAGTGCCGTATATGTAACCAGGCCTATAATCACCAACAATCTTAGGGAGTTTTAAAGAGTTCTGTTCGGCATTATTAGCATTAATGAGTTTATTAAGCTTTGATTTTAGTTGGTTGGTCGGATTCTTGTGCAGCAATTTTCAGTTGTTTAGTAAGTATTTTTGAGGAGTTTCAGCTTTTATCATGCCGATCCTTGAATGCCTCAGCCTTAAGTAAGTCTTTGAATTCTGGTGTAGTTTCTATTAGTTGTTCATCCTGGAGTTTAATGATGTTTTGGTATAGGGTTTCAATTTCTATTTTTTTTTAAAGTCGATTGTACTTACGGTATATATGGCAGTTAGGTCCAAGATTAAGTAATTCTTTTTGGTGCTTGGTTAGTTCATAGTTGGAAAGGTTAATGTATTTATCCGTTTTGTCAGGAAGTGTGATATTACCTTTGTATAATGTATTCAGTTTTTTAATAATTTTAAACTGGTGTTGTGCTTCAGATTTGTTGATAATTTCCGTGAGTCTATGCGTAATTTCCTCCAGTTGGTCCGGGGTAGTTATATCCTTTAGTTTATCGTATAATTCTTGTTTGTTGCTGTTAAGTGTGTTCAGTTTTTCCTTGGATATTTCAATTTGCCTTTTCACAAGGCTACATTTATAATTCCAAGTATTAATAGTATTATGGGCTGCTGGATCATGTAATTTAAAATTGTGTGTATTTAGGCAGCATTTTATATATATACACGTGTAGATTAAGTTGAAATTGTTGTGAAGCCTTGGGTAGAAATATGCTTCTATTTTTATATCCATAAGAGGATTCAAAATCTAATTTCACATAGAGGTGTGAACTTTTTGAATACAAATTTTTCATTGATTAGAAAATAACTTCACACTGGTCTGCAAAACTTTTTTTCTTGAATTTGCAAGCATGGTGAAGAGAGTTATTGTTATTTTCTAAATGGTCTACAAATAACAGATGGTAGGTCTACAACTACATCCGCAAGTATTTTGACAGTATTTGCCCAAGTAATAATAGTTTATCAAACAATTATGATGGGATTTATTGGTTGAGATATATATATATATAGGATTTAATTCCTATATTGTAAAGAAATTTAGAAAAGACCAAAAAGAAAAAGAAAAGGTGACTGAGGATACCAGTGTATGGATGGGCAAGTGAGTAAATTATGATACAGAGAAAAAATATATTTGAAGATTCACACATGAAAACCTTTTAATAATATTAAGGATTATCATATTTGAGAGTATGGGTAAACTATTTTCCATATAAATTGGTTGTGTTTCATAGAATTAACTAAAATATCTGTTTTTTCTTTTTGCTAAATTTCCTTTTCATGAATGAAAATCATTATTTTGACTCATATTTCAATATAAGTCATTTGACTGAAATTTTTAAGCTGTTGAATCAAGAAAAGAAATCAACCTAAACATGATTCTCTTTTTAAGGAAATAATAATGAAAATTTAAAACAATTTATATCTAAAAAGAAAACAAATTTTAGCCAGAAACCATATTCAGTCAATGAATATACACGATTTGTTGTATTTTTATTTTAAATCTGTTACTGACAAGATCATTTTTCATTGACATGGAGTGGGGGGGTGCATCTATTATAAGTCAGCCACACACATCTGAGTATATATTACATACACATATGCAAAGTCACATGCAGACAGTGTGTGACAGACAGAGAATCAAATCTTTTATAACATAATGTGCAAAAGTCATTGACCAATTTAAACCTTTGTAAATCTCTAATAATTACCAGCTCTTAAAAAGCTATTTGACATTGTAACTTTTATGAGTGAAATATTTTGGAGTCCTTTTGAATTGTTTCCAAATCTAATACTTATGTTTTGAAGGAGAATTTTACAATTAAGGAGAAAAATATAAGGCAACCTCTCAGAAAATATTAGCTATTTCAGTTTCATTAAAAAACATTCATACAGACAGGGTGGGGGGCAAGCTTTAAACCACTTGAACCTATTGTTCTCAATTCAGCTCTATGTTTAACTGAGCTTCACACTAGGGTAATTTATTCTATGCAATATTAACTCCTTCCCCCCACTTGTATGAGATGTGACACAAGGTCTTTTTTAGGTGGGGACTCGAGCGAGTATGCCCAGGACAAGGACAAAAATTGCCCTCAGCCCCCACAAGCGCTGGCCTCAGTGCAAGCACCGATCCCTCTCTCTGGTGCAATGGGAGGGCGTGGCCTTGGGCAACTGTTCCCCAGGGTTGGGCACCTCTCAGTATTATTTTCTCAGTTGCCCCTCTGTCCTTTGACAGAGAAGCCCCTGAGCACATTCTGCCCAAAGACAGAGACGCAACTGAGAGATGATAAGCCATGTGTTAGAATTCCTCCAAGTCAAATACACACATGAACAAATTGCAATATACACTTAGTACCAAGTTGTAGGTTTGACAGAGAAGAATAATAATTTTTATTTTATTTTGAATTCTTAAAAAGTCACTAATATTTGTTTATACTGTTTATAAGTCTGTTTTTAATGTCCTTGAATTAAATATATTTTTAAGCACACACTTTGATTGCTTTCTATAGAGATATAAAATCTATAAACTTTATTTATATCCTAAAGATTCTACTAGACTTAACTGTGAAGCTGTGGCCCCCCACAAAATTGTTTCCAGTAGCTCCCAAGATCAGTTATGCATGCAGAGCAAAACTTTGGTTTTCTGTGAACTATCATCATTGCATTTTGTTCATCTTCTATCTGTAACCAGAATTATTTTAACACTGACTATGTGATTGTTTGCAAATAGATTTTCACTAAGAAATGTTACTTTGTGAAAGAGCCTCCCATGTTGGTGCTTCCCTGAATGCTACAATCTTAACCTTTTTAAGTCAAAGTTCACTCATTTATTCTAGTTATCCTCATAATCTTACTTCCACCATTTCTCTTTCTCTTATATCACATATCTCATTCATCATTACTGTTTTACATTAAGTAAGCTTTGTATTGGATAAAATTTAGCATTTAAAAATAGAAGGCAAAAAGAAATAAATTCATTATCAATATACTAGTTTGAATAATTTGTGAAACAAAAATAATTTCTCATTTTCAAATTATAAACACTGAAGAAGGCCAATGAAAATAATAAAAACAGCAAAGATGAAATATACACTTATATGACTGTAGACTCTTGGCAATATCTCACGTTGGAATTTTAGACAAAACAAAAATATTGGGATAAAAACAGCAAGAATAAGAATACAAGTTCAAACAATTAAATGCCCCCCCCCCCGCCGCTTTGATTGGCTTAGTGACTATGTTGATTCTTTGTCTCTATCAAAAGAGTCCATAAAAATGTAGCTGTCAAAGGTCAGTGGTTCTAACATATTAGACAGATTTAATACAATTTGTTTCAAGAGACTAACTTTGCCATGAGATTAAACACCTTTTTGGAGCTGCATGTTCTTAAGATTTTTGTTTTATTTTTGCAGGATTCATGGAAATCCATCCTCCATGACAGAGAGGTGTCATTTTTGTACAACTAATCATCAGTCATTAAGAGAAGATGACCTTTTCATCCAGTAGATAAATATATTTATGGATTTTTATTTTCTTTCTACTCCAGAAGTGTTGAATTAGTACATGAAACAAATAAGGAATTGTCCAAAATGATAGCGCTGTCTGCTATCTTAAATGACCTCTGCTCTCTTTATTGACTGCTTTAAAATGTTAATTTTTCTGGGTACTCTGACATAAAAACATATATTGAAAAACTGGTATGTCCATTATTGGATTGATTTGGAAACATCTGTGGCATTGCAATAGGAGGTCTAATTCTTTACATTTCAGCCTATTCACATTAAAATAACTTTGTGATGATTTGGACCAACCTGAATATAATATTTCTTTTCCTTTATTTGTTCTTCACAGAAAACAGTGAATTCTTAATATTCTTTGATTAACAATGCAGTTAATTTTCTTTTAAAATTTTGACCCTTCCCATGCTCCAAGAAAATGACATATTGTGAAGGGACTGATTCTCTTGTCATTTTATAATAGTTTTACACATGATGTAAAAAATGTTAACATTATTATTGCTGTACTCTGATCATTTGTGAATATTTCATTTCATCATGCTGATTGGACCCTGAACTTTTATCAATCATGATGAATGGAAGTTTCCTTCAGGGAAGCTCTGTCTTGGGCCTTAAACTCAACTCAGACCTCAAGTGAAGCTCATACAAATCATCCATTGCAAAAGATACTTGAAAAATGGTCAGTTCCCTGTACCACTCCAGTAAGTACCTGACTCCCCACATTATCCTCTGCCTTTATAAGAGCCAGGTCAGGCTGAAAATAAGGTATTGCTTCCATATATGGGAAGGGGCTGCCCACTCTTCACTCCAGTCTTGATAGAGTCCAAAAGCATTTCTGGGTCCTTGTGGGTGACAAATTATTTTCCACCCTACAACCCTTTTCTCACAGGCAAAATGTCACAAGCCTCTCGCCACTCCACTATTTCTATAGAAAGTGCTCAGATGACCTAAATTCCTTACTTCTACCAGATCTAACCTTCACAGCTAAGACCCGCCATACTACTCACATTGTAGCGAACTACCCTCATTCTCTTTGTATACAATTAGTGAGATGTAAGTTCCACTCAAGCAGTTTCTTCCTGCAAACTACTGCTCTGTGGAACTAACTCCCAAATGTATGTTTTCTCAATCACAACAATTTTAGCTTTTTCCAGTCTAGAATTAACAGTTTTCTTCCCCACGTATCTGTCTAAACTGTGCTTCTTGTTCTGTAACCTTCTACAAAGTTGAACATCGCTGTAAAAAAAAAACCTTTTCACTTCCTAGAATAGTCTGCTAGTGTCATAACAATGACCTTGCTCCCCATGGCAACAAAGTGTTGACAGTGCAAGGGAGATAACTCTGGTATAGAAGTATTTTAGACATTAGGAATGTTAATGACAAAACAATTCACTGGACATATTATATAATAAAATTAATTGTTAATCTTCATTAGATATAAATCATTATAATTTAATTTTATCATGTTATATATCTGTGCAACTGCAACTGATTATAATTTATTTGAAGTTTTTATTGTCAAATGTTTAAAATGTTTTTGCCACAATTTTTAATTGTTGATATGAAAAAACTAACTAGAATCCATCACTCACAATTATTTAAAAATCATCTTTCTTACTTTTGACAATAGAATTGTCACGATAAATAATCCTAGATTACTCATACCAAAAATATAACTAATGCAAATGCGAAATTACTTACATTTTGTCGGTTTTTAGGATGTAAACTTGTAGTTTAATAATTTAAAAGAAAACAAATTATGATTAACACTTTTCAAAAATAGCCTTACATATGTTATAAACATTTTACGAATAGAGTATAAAATAATTTCACATATTTTTAAAATTAGAAAAAATAATATCTTAGATACAATTTCAAATTGTATTTTCTGTTTTAATGAATGTTGAATCTTGAGAAAATTCTTTTAAAAAACTAAACAAAAGATTCTCTGTAAAAAAAAATAGAGTTTTTGCTTCTTTCAATTTAATTCATACATTTTACAATAGCTTTTTTGTCATTAGGAAAAGAAATATGTTATCTTTCAGTTGGGAAATATTAGTTGGGATAAATATATTCCTGGTTATTTACATTATTTGGACTGTTGTCCTCATTTTTATTACCATATTCACAACATTTCGGCTGTTGTATGCTCTGAAAAATTATTTTCTCATGTGGAAAACTTTCTGGTATCAAAAGTAGGGTTCATTTTGCATTGATTTAATAAGTGTCCTTCCATGTATGAACGCAATTTGCTATTGTGAGTTTTAACAAGAGAGAGGATTTATATTTTATAGCACAGAGAATTAATCAGTTTCTATCAATTTATAATATTCACAACATATATGGATATGCATGCTAGTTGACTTGTTTAAAACTGTATTTAATATTCGTTTTTCCGGACACAAAACATCGCTTTATACAAACATAAGTAACCGGCAGAAGATTTTAGTCTTATTTTAAGATTAAAAGAGAAAATCTTCTGTGGTAAGGGAGATAACTTTGATCAAATTTGCTTCCCTTAATCAACCTTTTTTTTTGTACGAATTAAGTTGCAAGTGCAATTTATATGGAGAAGGAAATGTAAATAAACATTGAATCCTTTAATAGCAGCTACATTATATATATATATATATATATATATATATAATAGAAATAAAGCAGGTAAGACTAATCCTTAATGATTAAAAAAACAGAAAGAAAAACAGCCGACCGGTTTCGCCCTCATTCAACAAAGCTGGAATTGCAGGAATAAATGTCACAATATAAAACATAAAAGACATGTAATGTATGATATTAAAGGTGGAACAATCTAGATAGAAATAACGTCAAGTCCTAACAGACACTCCCTCTGTAAACAGAGGGAAGGCTGTCTGGACCTGACATAGATTGTTTCTAATGCCTTCAAATGTAAAAATGAGTGAGCACGACTCAAGATGATGGTCCAGACAGCCTTTGCTCTGTAAACAGAGGGAGTGTCTGTTAGTACTTGATGTTATTTGTATCTAGATTTTTTGCCTTTAATATCATACATTACATATCTTTTATGTGACATTTATTCCCTCAATTGCAGCTCTGTTGAGTGAGGACGAAACTGGTCGACTGCTTTTTTTAATCATGAAGGGTAAAATTAGTCTTACCTTTTTTTTTGAAGGGTAAAATTATTCTTACCTTTTATAAGTTCTGTATCCCTAAGAAAATTATGATATATATATATATGTGTGTGTGTGTGTAAGGAAAAAAATTTTCTTTATCAATGCATTTTGTCCTCTAATGGACTTTATAAAGGTAATTGAAAGGATTTTATTCTGCAACAGAAGTAAAAATAATTATTTAAGTGCACTAAGAATCTACAGCTACCATTATTTACCTGAAGAAATATACATAGAAACACCTTTAAAAACTTCCATTATCCTCATTATTTCATCCACAACACTAAAGGCATATGAAATCTACAACTACCAAAAAGATAACAACATTAATAACAATAATGACAATAAATCAGATAAAAATGAACATATAATATTACCTAATCACTCCTTAACATCTACTATAGAAAACAATTTTTCCAAACTTAACAATATCAAAATAATTACAACCACATTCAAAACTATTATGGATCTGATCAGAACCAAAAATATCCATAACAATAATAATTCTGAAGCAAGTAGATATAAATTAAACTCTCACAACTCTTTCTTACAATATATTAGGGAAGCTTGCAGAAATTTAAACAAACATATATATAGGAACATAAAAAGGATTTTATACACAACAATTTATCAAATGCATTAATCATGCATAGAAATAAGTTCAAGCACAACATCGATTCAAAGAATGCCACACTTATTAAAAGAGAAAGTAATTTACTTTTTTCTTTTAATCATTCACCCCAAGCAAGGCAATAAAGACACTAAGATGCAAGGGATTACTGACTGTGAGAAAATATGACAAAAAATGGAGAGAGAACAATAAAAGAACATAGGCAGAAATTTCTTGAGAGTGCTGCTATTGAATCTTACCAAAATATAAATTTGCGCCTCAGATTTTTTCAAATATCTCCTTCATAAGAGATATGCTCCTATCCCAAGCCAATATGCATGGCCATAAAAATATTAGAAAATTAAAAGAAAGCAGTTAAATCAAAACATGTTATTTAAAATAAATTTCCCAAACTAAAATAAAATAACAAATAATAATGACATCATGAAAAAATATCAACAGAAATAACAACATTTAGTCACTTACGTTTATTAGGCATTAAATCACATCACTTAGCATCTTCCATAATTTATCTTGACTTTCAAAGTTAGCCTAAAGTATAATTATGTGCATTCTTAAATTTAAAAATTTTGTAAACCTAACAATATTTTTTACTTCTGTTTATAAATACGTGACACAAAATAAACTCCTTACATTTGCCTTGATAAAGTTCAAGAGATCACAAAATGTGTCAGTAAAGGAAAGTTTTCCTTTTGTCTTTATTTCATAGTCTTTTTTCATATATATAATTATTTATATTTAAATTTTTACACACACACACACAGACATATATATATATATATGATATATGTGTTAAATGATATATTTAATGTATACAGTAGTTATACGTGTGTGTGTGTGTGTGTGTGTGTGTGTGTGTGTGTGTGTGTGTGTGTGTGTGTGTGTGTGTGTGTGTGTAATAGCTGTATACATTAAATGACTCAATGTTTATTTACAATTCCTTTTCGATATAAATTGGACTTAATTCGTACAAAAAAAGGGGGAAGATTAAGGGAAGCAATATTTATCAAAGTTATCTCCCTTACAACTGTAAAGTTGTTTGTTTTTTAATTTAAGACTAAGAAAAGATTTTCTACCGGTGACTTTTTTAGTCTATTTATTGGCAAAAGGCAATTTATATTCGCATAAACCGATGTTTTGTATTCTGAAAAACGAATATTAAAGGCAGTTTGAAACAATTCAACTAGTATGCATATATATATATATATATTTTGACCGTGTTTTGAAAAATTACAACACATACATGCAACAAAAACTATTTCTTATTTAACTGTTAAAAGAATTCATCCTTGAAAATGGCTAAATATGGACAAACTGTTAAATCTCATTCTAGTTTCTGTAAAGTGTTTCCTTTTAAATTTTATAGATATGTCCTTGTTTTTATTCATCTATGTACATAAGTGTTACTGTTAGTGTTATGTATATCATGGGTATACTAACACTAGTGGATTATATTATTAAATGATGGGAGATTTAAAGACAAGACAATTTAAAGTTAGAATAAATTATCTAAATAATAGATTCCCAAAAACCTGTAAGTAATACTGAAACACCCAATGGAATAGATCATGTCATACAACACACATACATACCCACTTTCACACATATCTACATAAACATACATATTTTTTTTTTTTTTTGTAAGCGTATCACCCCAAGCAAGGCTGGAGGCCACTATCACGCAAGGGGTTAAAGAAGGGTTGGAGGAAGAGCAGATAGGAGTGGTAAAGGAGAGGATGTGGAGAAAGAGAAAGACAGTGGGTCGATCAAGAAGATTTGGAGCGAGAGCAGATAGGAATGAAAAATGAAAGGATGTGGAGAAGGGAAGTGGATAGATCAAGGCAACTGGAGATGTCGATTGATGCTACACTTAAACCATTGGAGATTGTATTTGTCAGGGAAACAGTAATAGGGAAGGGAGTTCCATAGGCGAGATGTGCGAGACATGAAGCTATTGGAGTAGAAGAGACGTCTACATCTAACAGTTTCCACGGTGTAGGGGTGGGTTGCCAGCCTCATGGGTTGTTTAAATTCACGAGGCCTAGGGACAAGCGAAAGCAGCTCCTCGGAGCAATTACCGTGAAAGTACTTGTAAAAAAGGCATAGCGAGGCAACATCACGTCTGTGAGAGAGCGACTGCAGACGAGATGACAGATCAGCGCCAATCACGTTGCCTATCCATCTCTGGATCTTATCAAGAACCCCGAGGCAAACAGCAGGGGCCCCAGACCATATATGACAGCAATACTCCATGCAAGGGCGAATGGTCGATTTATAGACATGGAGGATCGATTCCGGGGAGAAAAATTTCTTGGCTCGGCACAGGGAACCAACTTTCCTTGCAGTGGATGATGCAACGGACTCGATGTATTTGTTCCATCTCAGATCAGCAGACAGCGTGAGACCGAGCAGCCGCAGAGAGGAACTCTCGAGAAGTTGGTCATCAGACATTCTAATGGGATGCAGGGATGGATCCTTGTGGTGGTTAATAGAGAGCAGTTTTGTTTTAGAGGCGTTAAAGTTAGCCATCCATTTCTCGCCGCAGTTCACAACTGATTGAAGGTCCTTTTCAATTTGAACTGCCAGGTTAACTTTGTCAGCTTCACTAGATTTGTGTTTGAGGCAGGAGTAAATTGTGGTGTCATCAGCGTAGATGCCAACTTGGGAGTCTATGGCGTCAGGAAGGTCATTTATAAATATGAGGAACAGAGTAGGGCCTACGATGGAGCCTTGAGGAACACCTGCGTTAGTGGGATAGGAGCTGGAGATGAATCCACTGAGAACGACCTTCAATTCCCGGTTTGACAGGAATGATTGTATTAGGTCAAACAATCGACCTGTGATACCATAACCCTGGAGCTTGTGAAGAAGGCCGGCATGCCAAACTCTATTGAATGCTTTGGAGATGTCAAGGGCCACGGCACGAGCTTCACCGTTATTATGGATAGCTTGGTAGACAAATTCAGTGATGGCCGTAAGCACATCGGCAGTAGATCGGGCAAAGCGGAAACCATACTGCTTGTCTGAGAGCAGATCGTGGGATATCAGATGATTAATCACTTCGGTGTTGATAATGGCCTTGAAGACTTTGCCGAAGAGGGGTAGGAGACTGATAGGACGGTAATTGGAAGGGTCGGAGGGGTCACCAGAGTTCTTAAAGACAGGAACAATGGTTGAGGACTTCCAGCAGTCGGGAAAACAGGACTCCTTGAGGCAGCGGTTGTATAATTTAGAGAGGGCAGGTGCCAGTTCAGGTGCGCATTTCTTCAGGACAATGGCTGGTATTCCATCACCACCAGTAGCCTTATGGTGATCTAAGTTAGAAATAATGCCCAATACCGACGACGGGGTTATGTGCAATCCGTCCAAGAGAGCCTCAGTTCTGGGAGGGAAATCGGGCAAGGGTACCCCGGAAGAATCTAGCGTAGAATTGGAAGAAAACTTCCGAGCGAAGCATTCGGCCTTGTCGGCAGAGGTGGTCAGGACCTCAAACTGATTGAACAGGGGAGGAATGGAGGGTTTGTTATTATTCAGAACGCTCTTGCAGAGGCGCCAATAATCTTTGGAGCCAAATTTGCAGGATGCAATATGTCCCTTCATCCGAGCAGCAAATAGTGACTTGGCATCGTCGAGGATACGCTTACACTCGTTGTGAGCAGAGGTAAATAGACGTCTATTGGAGTCGGACATATCACTACGAAAACGGTGGAAGAAGTGGTTCCTATTGGCAATGGCGGCTGAGCAAGCAGCTGTGAACCAGGGGGAGGAGTGCGGTTTGACCTTGAATTTCCTGGAGGGGATGAAAGCTTTGATACTGGCTTTAATCCAGGAAGAGAACTCAGAAGCACAATCATGAGTGGGGAGCTTAAATGCAGCATCCCAGGGGACATCACGGAGGAAGTCACGAAACGAGTCCCAATCAGCCCGTTAGTAGCAGAATGTGGTTCTGGTGGTAAGAGGCTCTTTGCAGGGGGTGGGGCTGAAGGAGATGCTAACAGACACTACAGCATGATCGGAGTTACCGATAGGACAGAGCTGCATGGCACTACAAGACTCAGGGATGGAGGTAAAACACAGGAGTGAGGCCTTACAGTCATGGTTGTAAGCAAAATGCGTGGGGAAATCGATTATCTGAGTGAGGGATTGAGAGACTGAAAGGTTGAGAGTATGAATGCCTGCGAGGTCGGTAGTAGCTTTCTTAAGCCACTGGTTGTGATGGGCGTTAAAATCGCCAAACACAAATATGTGAGCGTAGGGATGGACAGAGAGGGCCCTATCTATGCTGTCAGAAATGACATTGAGTATCCCACAGTCCTGAGAGGATGGAGAGTGGTAGAGGAAGAAAAGATAGCTTACAGCATTGAGAAGAGATAGCCGGAGACACAAGTACGAATGATCCGGCGATTCAAGAGAGCACTCTCTAGCCAGAGGGAGATGGTCCTTGACGTAGACACCCAGGCCATGCATGTGGGTTAGAGAGTCTTTTCTGAGGAGAGGAAGGTATCCATGGATCGAGAGATCAGAGGAAGGGATAGAGGAGTCAAGATTGGTTTCACACAGGGCCAGTATATCCAGGCAATTAGCAATGAGGAAAGACTCAACGCTGCAGAAGTTGGTTCTAATGCCATGGATGTTGGAGAAGGAGATATTTAAAGGTTTGGGTGATTTTTGGAAGGCTGGTTTAGGTTTATATTTGTGGTTTTTTTACTTCATGTGGGTAATTGGTGTTGGAAAAAGAGAAGGCCTGAGTTAAAGGAAGCCGACGGTTATCACCCATGACGCGGGCAGAGAGGGGGTTTGACACAGCCTGAATCATAATGTGGCCTCAGGGTTGCCCACCGGAGATGATTACAGGGACACCTATCCATGCGCGACATGGCACTACAGACACCCCGATATTATGCAACTGTTGATCAGAGCGGCCGCTCAAGATGCTATGCAAGAGTTAGGGCTCCTAACTACCAGTCGGAAACAGCAACCAGGGAACTGTCAACCGTGTACCCTCAGAATGAACAGGCAATGCCACAGACTACACGCATCACGGGAGAAACTCCGCAGCACCAGTACAGAGGCCAGAGAGAGAGAGAGAGAGATCCGGGAACCCCTTCCTAGACACAGAACAAGGTTTGGGCCTCTAATCGTGTCCAATAGAGGGGGGAGGAGTGTAGACCGGGCGGTAGGAAAGCCTACCTAATTACACATATACATACACATACACATACATGCATACATATAAAATATATGTATATATATCATCCATTTACACCATTAAGGTTCAGTTTTATTATTAGGGATACAGAGCTGTACCTGAAATTCTTTAAGAGGAAGATATTAAAGTAAAAATTTAATCAGAGGGGGTTGCATCAGTTGCAAGGACTGTTGTTTTTTGGTAATTAGTAAATAATAAGGTAAGATCTATATTCTTATATAAGTTTGAACCTACTTCTATACCTACATTTTAATACTTTCAGTTAATAGTTTGTATTGGTCATTGTATTTTATTATTCTAATTTTTTCCTCGAAACATAGGCTGCATCTATCTCTAAAGTTATTAGGAGTATGTGCAAAACTTATAATTTTCCAGCCTGTCTGTGGATTTATATCCTTTTCCTTCAATTCCCAAAATTTCTTTGAAAGTGCTGTTTGGAATTTTAATTTAGGATTTGTAAATGAGTGCCTATGGGTATAAATTTTCTGTTTCAATTCTCCTGCGGAAATTTCAATGTAAACATTATAATTTATCATATTTTCTTTGGGGGCAATGGTTGCCTGGTATATTACCCTAGTGTATCTGCATTTGCCCTTGACTGTGCAGTTTTCTCTATTTCTACAGTTACAGGTGGGAGGGGGATTTTTATATTAGATTTAAACATTAATTTATTAATTAAAAAAAAACAAGGAAAAATGAAAAACAGAGCCAGAGTTAATAGTATTAAAACCCAAATCACTGGCAATTTATAAATGATCCCAATTTACCTAAATTTGTAAATAATTAACTTTCTAATGCTTAGTATGATGTTGAAATTGTAAGTGGAAATTTTTTTTTCTATTAATTTATTTGCAAAGAAAATTTGTCTGTTTTAATAATTTATCTATTTTATTTTTCATCTTTACAACAGATATTTGTTTGTGAATGTTATTAGGGATTAAATAACAAATGTTCTTAATTGTCCAGTGTCTATCTAAGTCTCATTGACTTTGGCAGTGATGCAATCTGAAACACTTACAATTCTTCAAGTCTACTAGCATGTGCTTTTGAGGTGACGGTTGTTATAAGACTATTCCTGATGGTTGAATGATTGTTGGCATCATCTATATTCCATGAATTTCTTAGTTTGAACATAGAGGCTTAATATCACAGTCAGTCATTTTTACTATAATGGTCTACTAGGAAAGAAAAAGAAAATATCTTGGTCTTCTACACTTTCCAAGGTCCACTATAGGCATTATTATATCCATAATATACTAACGCCTTAATGAGATGGAGTGAAGGACTAGAATAACCCCTAAAAATGAATTCCAAAAATGTGTTATACTTGAAAACATTATATATACAATACTCTAGTAAATCATACTAAGATGCAAAACATATATACATATGAATAAAGATGTTAATTAAGTGGTAACAAGAGAAAGGAATAACGAGGATTAGAGTGAAAGATTGGTAAAGAATACAGGAATAGTGATCAGGTGCATGTGTAGTGTTGGGAGTGGAACCATTTCTTGTGCCGGTGTGGATGAGGTCACAGGATATGGTTGGTGCACATTTGGTTGATGGCGGTTACGGTTGAAGGTAGTCTTGGTGGTTAGTCAACCTGTTGTGTTGAAACAGGGTGACATCAGATTGGTGTGGTCTTGGTAGCCCTGTTCTGGGGAACAGAGGCCACTTGTATCATCTGTGAAGGGAATGCCTTGTAAATGAGTCGAGGTAGGCCGAGGTGATGGTGGGTGTTGGGAGGCTGAGATGGTAGGTTAAGCAAGGAAGTGGTAATGGTCATTGAGATGTGCAGTCATGTTGAGTGGTGACAGTAAAGGTAGTAATGGTGACAGTAGTAGTGCTTTGTGTGGTGGCTCTTTTACCGGCAGGAACGTTCGCAATTGGCCACTGCCAGAGTTCATTTTATAGACTGGATGTGGTGTGTGGAGTCCAATGCACAGAATATTACTTTTGTCTTCTGCCTTCATGGCAATCACATCCAGCCAACATGCAGAATGAATCAGAATGAGATCTAATTGCGACAGAGTATAAAAAAGACAAAAGGAAAACTTATCTTAGCTGATGTGTTTTATCCTCTGGGCAACTTTATCAAGGCAAATGCATTTACATTAATAAAGTCCGTCAGAGAACAAAATGCATTGGCTATGATAAGTTTTCCTTTTGTCTTTATTCATATTGTCCTTTGACAGATGTACTCTATCTGACATTTTTACACATATATACATGTCACAAATTGTCCCATACAAAGAAATGAAAACATATAAAAATGGCATTCAGTATGTGAATAGAACAAATAAAAAGAAGGCTTTACTTTGCATGGGAATTGCTATATAATCAACCAAAGTGAAACTCAATCTTGGGTCCGACTCCATTGTAAGCCACAACTGAACTACTCTAACAGGCTGTAACATGACCCTCAAGTGCCTCTTCATCCATATGACCCCATCAAACTTTAGAGATAACTCTAGTTACCACAACAACTAATATTGCTTGTTGCTGCTGGTGCTGCTGCTGCTGCTGATGATGATAATGGTGGTGGTATAGTTTAAATTTGTTGAATTCTTCTTTTGGAAATTTAAGGAAATATTAAGGGAAATATTAAGGAACATTCTCAAAGAAGAAGTAGGCTACACACCAGCTGAATTTGTTTTTGGCACACCACTGTCCCTGTCAGGATAATATTTCGAGGGAAGCTGAAATCTTGATTTCAACCCTTTGTTATACCCTGTTGGAATTTTTAACTCAAATGGAAGTGTTCACTTTGATATCCATCAGTCATATGACAAAGACAGACCATAATTTAATCTGGCTCTGTGCACCCTCTTCCAAAATAACACCCCAAAATACCCCAAAATACCATGGTCATAAATCTGACAAATCACTAAAGTCCCATGCAGTTCTCACAGCAGCCATTTCTAAGTCACTGACTCACTTAAAACCCAATGCAGATTAAACCCACAAAGTCAAAACTGCTTTTGCTGGCATTAGGAAGAGACACCACAGCAGGCAAACTTATCCAGACCATCAACAGAGATGCATTCAGCCAGCAATGTAAACAGCAGCAGAAGCAGAGATTAACTCTTGACTAATACAAATGTGATAATGCATGTTGATTTTATTCACACATCTATCTTGACTTGTGTTAGGCCTTGAATGAACTCTCAGTCTCCCACAACTGATATACAATACCCTGTAATGAGCAAATTATCGAACCTTGTAAATCGTAGGGAAATAAAAACTCTTTTACTTATTTTAACTCTGTCTTATTTGCATTTGTTGTTTTGTCACTTCGACTTTATGTCTTGTTAACAGTAAAGCTGCTGTTATATACCTTTAGTCAATTAACAGACATTTGTAAATAAATTAACAGACATTTGTAAATAAATTTGTCAATTTTTTATCAATAAAATTTAAAAAATACTCACTTTTTTTAATGATAATCTGCCATAAAAATATTCTACAAGTCAAGAAATATAGCATTTTCTAAAAATATAGCATTTTCTCATTATTTGATCATAAAAATTCTCGTAAATAATTAAACTTTAAAACTTTTAGATTGAACATTCTGTATCCTTTTATTTTGGTATGAAAATAATGAAATTAATTTTTCCTTTCTCTGAGAAGTTTTTTTTTATAAAATTCTAGGCCTCCACTCAATTTGTTCGCCTAAGGACCAATAAGCCATTAAGGACAACAAAGTTGCCGTTTGAGTTAAATATGATATTCTTTATTTTTTTATATTATTTTTATCTTGCATAATAACATTCGGGAAAAGTATTTGTTTTGATGGATTAAGTCAAATATAAGTTGGTAAGTTATATTTGTGTTATTTTTAATTTTCCATAAGTATTTAAATCAAATCCGATCCGCCTATTTAAAAGGACAATGAAGGTTTTTGATAAAAGTTTGTTAAGAATTTTAAACTTTTTCACTTGTTGCTAAATAAAAGTTTGCGCATTTTTGTTTGTTTTTTTTTCTCAAGTAATTTTCTCGATTTTTAAAAAACTTTATTGAACTTAATTCTTCAAACGTTATATTATTAAAATTTAAAACAAAATCATTAATTGAAATAAAAATTGATGTAAAAAATATTTGAAAGCCAAAATTACATATGAAGTGAAAAAGATCTCTTGATTTTAGAAAGATTTTTTTTGTGTAGTTTTTAAAAACATTTTTTTTAATTACCAATGTTTTTTATTACTTTGATGTCATCAAAGTAAGTAAATTTAATTAAAAAAAATCAGGGAAGATCTAAAGTTGGTTTATTAAAATTTAGACATTGTTAATTAGTTAAAAAATTTCTTTAATGATAATCGCACTTAAAAAAAATAAAACTAAAAAAAAAGAAAAAAGAAACTTCAACGGCTTTTTTAACCGAATGTAAATTAATTAAATTTTGAGATTGCTCTGTGGCTGAAATAGTTGCACATTTCCCATCGGTTCTACTTTGACTCATCGGTGTTCTTTTCAACACTAGGAAGATTGGCGCAACTTAGTCTTCCTATTCGCCATTGCATTTCATTTTTTATTTTTTGTCTATACAGCTGGCGTAGACAAAAAAAGAAAAGAAAAAGGCAACCATTCTTCACATTAAATCTCAACGGAAAAATTGATTTCTGTAAAAAAAATTATTACAAAAAAATTGATTTTTTTTCTTTTATTATATTTTCTTTTCATTTATGGATATTAAAAATAATGAAACAAAATCACTATTGTTTGGTTATTGAAATACTGATTTTGGGACATGGGTCAGGCCGAGAACTTATCAACATTCCCTTCTGACACACATCAACCTTTTAACACTGCTAAGAAGAACTATGATAGGAAGTTGTGGATAGCCACGTCTTGAAGGAACACGGCACATAGAAGAAGACAATAAGAGTAAGACACTTGTAAGTAAGCACGTAGTGGGTTCGATCTTCGTTAGGTGGCAAAAGTTTTCTCTTAAAACTCGGCCACAGAGCAATCTCAATTGGACCAGATTATTAGTAAGTTAAGTTTTTGCTGTCTTTCCATGGTTTAAATCACAACTTATTTCTTGTTCAGAAATGTTAGAGAAAGACGATTTTTTTCGCATTATAAAATTACAACTTTATGAAATTGATAAATAAAATAAAATTTATAAAACTACTTTCGCTCTGTGGTCGATCTCTTTTTTGTGGGGGTGTGAGTAGATGGGCGTATAAACATTTTTAAAGTACTGTACCAGAAAGGATCTTTGTTTTTTATCTTTGTTTTTGTGAGTCACTCACAAGAAGAGGTGTGTCTTTTTTTTTCAATCTTTCTTTTGCCACTGTTTTAATAATAGTGGCTTATGAATTACACAATGCCAGAAAAATGATAAGATAATTTAATAGCCTTTGTCCTTTTTTTAGTTTAAAAAGTTTTCTCATTCTTTTATGCATTTTTGGGTTGGATCATTGAATTAAAAATGAAATCAATATGTCTGCATTCTAATGATGAAATAAAAGTATTATTTTACAGTTACACAAACATATCTTTTTCAACATAATCTCCTTCTTTGTCAGTACACTTCACCCAGTGCTAGAACATTATATAGTAAAATTTTCAGATTAAAATTCAGCTAACAACTGTATCAAGCTATGGACATTGATCCATCTCTATGATCAGGTACCATGTAAACTAGTAACCCTTTTGTATCAGATTACTGGATGGGAAGAGGGTAACTACATCTTACCTTGCCCTAGAGATGCTGGGAGTTCAAATTCTCACCTCATTTGTTTCATACATTTTCACACAAATGAACTTGTGAAAGTCATAAATCTGTCTTTTCTTCCCAGCTATGTGTTAAATGGCAGGGTAGACCAAAGCTTTCACACCTTGAGTGGTAGCCAATCTATCAGAAGGACACTTTTGAATTCAAAACCAGGGAGAATGCAATGAGAAACAACTTTACAATCAGTCATAGTAATTCACAAATAGTGAATTGAGTTGTGGAGAGAAAAACGATTGTTGTTGCAAATTGATCCCATGATTGAAGAAATTATCAAATGGGCTAGACCTAATATAGTATATCTAGTAAATGAAAAACATCAACAAGAATCTCACCAAAACTTTTGTCTTGGATTCATGAAAACATTTTTTTCTTGACAAGATGAGGTATTATGTTATATATAAGCTGCTATAGTGAACTGTTGATATAATAATAAAAATAACAACCTTTGATACTAATCCCGAGGCTCTGGCCAGGATTTCATAGGTCTGATTGCTAAATCTGGGGTGGGCTGGTCATGTCTGTTTTTAGTTCTGTAGTTTTGTTTCCTTTTTTTACTAACAGTATTTATACAGAGTTGCCTTGTGTTTGGTTATTTTGATCAGTACTAGCAGTTTTTCTGTGGAAAGTAAAGAGTATTTCTTTAACTTTACTGTTGTTGACACCATATTTTCCACATTTGGGAAGCTTCAGCTGTTACTGTTTGTTCAGATGTGATACTATGATACCTGGATGTTATTAAACACAAAGTCAAGTGAACCCTAAATGATTTTATCTGAGTCTGAAGTGTCTGGTGATTTTATGACCAATAGTAAAATCTATGAAGTAAGATCTTCAAAGCAGTCACTCAGAAGGAAATAGAGAAGATAGATAAATAAAAATGTTCAGGATAATGTGCTACTTGGACAGATTCCAGCTACCTAGTTTTTTCTTTGTTAATGTAATAATGAATTTTTTAAACACTTTTTTCCCTCTATTTGTGTCTAAATAATTTTAACATTTTCAATGATGAGAGATACAAATAAGTTCTCTCCACTTTGGTAACACAGATAAATATGTTGTTCTTTCATCAGAGATTTGAAGTTTTCATCAAACTGTTTGCTACTTGACCACTGCTTCCTTCTACACTTTGCTCAAATGAATTGCAGAGAAGAGTTTATGAACTGCTTGGATTGATATTCTTAACCTTCCTATTGAGAATTGTCCCACAGATTTCTTCTTGGTTTAAAGCTGGCATCAATGCTTTTGTACCTTCTCAGAAATACCAGGTGAAACCACAATTTTCTCCTTGGTTTACACCAGCCTATTCAGCTGCTATAGCCTACAAGAATCACTTTTTCTGACTGTATCAGTATGATAGTTCTGAACACAACAGACACCTCTTTTTGTTTGCTCATAATAATTGTAAACATGTCCTCATAGTGGCTTAGTCTATGTTTGCTGAGGCACCATATAGATTCGAGTTTGGTTCTCATGACTACTGGTGACTCTGTAATAATGTCTTAAATAAAAGAGTAAGTCTGCTATTCCTCCTCTCTTCATTTAGTGTGAGGTGTTAACATCTACTGCTGATAAAGCAGAATGTTTTTCTTGTAAATTCTTTTCAAATTCTACTCGTGATTCATCTGGAATACCTTTGCCTGATTTTCCACTTAGAACTGAGTCTCTATTGAGTGATATGCATATAACTCCATCCATGGTTCCTGCAATCATCTCTATGTTAGATCCTCTCAAAGCATATAGACTTGTTTGTATCCCTGAAATAGTCCTTAAGAAATGTGCTCCTGAACTGGTTCCTATTCTCTCTAAACTCTACAACAAATGCTTTATGTTTCTTGCTTTCCTGCTTGTTGGAAATCCTTTTCTGTAGTTCCTGGCTTTAAGAACTAAGTTGAACCATTTGATCCTTTTAATTATTGGCCTATTAGTCTTCTACCTCTTTTTGGCAAAGTACTAGAGTCTCTAATCAACTCTGAATTGGGTAAGCATCTCACCTAACAGATAAACAATATGGCATCTCACCTTTCAGATAAGCAATATAGCTTTCACTTCTCTAGGTCAACTGCTGATGTATTAACGATTACATTGCTGAAAGAGTCTATCAAGCTTTAGATAAGAATGGTAATACTCAGGCTGTTGCTTTAGATAACTCAAAGTCATTTGATAGGTCTTCATAAGTTGAAAGGTTATGGTATTTCTGGCTGAATTTTTGAACTGATTCAGTCTTATCAAATCTCAAAATGAAAGTTATTTTGAACTGCCACTCTTCTAGATCTTTTTGCATTAATGCAGGGAACCCCTATGGATCTATCCTTGAACCTTGAATGTTGTTCCTCATTTTCCTCAACAACCTTCCTGATTTCATCAGTTCTCAACTCTGTACCTATGCTGATGACACAACTCTTTACCCCTGTCTTAATAGTAAGTCTGATAGGTTCAATAAGGTCAAATTGGTGGCTGATCTAAAAAATGACATACAATCTGTTAACTGGGGCAAAGAATGTCTTGTTAATCCCCGCCCCCAAAAATGAAACTGCTCTCTTTTCATTGCATGAATGAACCCCCTTTTTTTCATTAGTATGGCTAATGCTAACCTCCAGGAGAGTAACTCATTGTGCTGTCTCAGACTAATGTTTTCTGCTGACAGCAATATTTGTTCACTGTGTTATACCAGCTGATTTTTTTTCTTGCTAGAATCAATCTTACATATTTATTTAAGTTTTCCATTTGGCCATACTTTCAATAGTGCTCCTGCTATATATTTAGAGATCCTTGATAAAATCCATAGAAGAATCTGCAATGTTATTGGTCCTGACCTGATATATATATATATATATATATATATATATATATATATATATATATATATATATAAACCAGAGATAAATTGAAATATTTTTCTTTTCTTTTTCAGTTTCCTGAAGCAAAGCAAAATGGCTGAAAATAAACCATCATCCAGTAAATCACATACAAACTTGATAAAAAATTTAGATTTTCTTAAAAAATGCAGTTTTGATGTGAAATTTGATCTGGAAGGAACAGGTTACACAGCAGTGGAAAAAATTGGAATTGGGGCATATGGAGTTGTCTGTTCTGCTCTTCACAATCAAAGTGGCAAAAAAGTTGCCATTAAAAAAATAACAGGAGTATTTGATGCCCCAACAATTACAAAACGAACTTTCCGAGAGATCAAAATCCTGAAACATTTTAAACATGACAATATAATTTCTATTCGGGAAATTTTGAAACCTCGAGAAGGTCCGACAGATTTCCAAGACATTTATGTTGTTCTTGACTTGATGGAAAGTGATTTGCATCAGATTATCTATTCAAAGCAACCATTAACCGAGGAACATATTCGGTATTTCCTCTACCAAATTCTTCGAGGACTTAAATATATTCATTCTGCTAATGTTATTCATCGGGATCTGAAGCCAAAGAATCTGCTTGTACGTGAGAACTGCCATTTAAGGATTGGAGATTTTGGTTAGTATATTTCTCTTCCTTTGTTTTCCTTTTTTTTTAATGAAATTAATTTTTAAATTTAAATTCTAAGATTTATTAATTTATCTTATTAATTAGTTCAACATTATACTAATTTCCCCATGAAATCAGTTTATAAGTGACTAATGTATATTAGTCATTATGTAATGAAGTAGGTATGCCAATTAAGTAATAAGATTCTTGTTCTCACATTTGCAATAATGGAAGTACAGGATGCGATGGATAAATTGTCGTCTAAATTATGCAAAAATGAAAACAACACTGACGTCTCATTTTAACAGACATATTTATCAAAATTACACAAAAATATCTTGAAATACTAAAGAGTAAATTTATTCAGTAAGATCATCATTGGCTTCAACCACAGCCTCCAGACATCTTTGGAATCTCCTGAAACTCTTCTGGACTGTTCGTGAATGCTGCCATAATCCTTGCCTTCAGTTACAAGGAGTTTTGTTGGTCTCTCACTCAATTGCGCCCCACAGATAATAATCAAGGGAGCTGTAGTCTGGAGAGTTAGGTGACCAGATGTAAGGGGGGGGTGACGTGGTTGCAGAAATTGTCTGACTGCCATGACTGGATACTCTTGCTTGTGTGGCATGGTGCAGAGTCCTGTTAGCAGACATAGGGTCTTCCAGCAGCCACCCTCATGACCCAGGGCAGCACTTCCTCCTCAAGTCACTTGATGTAGGCCTCCGTATTGAGTCTGAGGCCCTAACCAACAAATTTGGGAGTTCTTTTCTGCTCAGAATGATCAGAGTGATTTTTCTAAGCTGCCGTACTTTCATAATCAAATCCTGTACACTGTTTGTTTTATCGATATCTGTATTAGAGCCATTTTTATAGCCAGCAATTTTTTAATATACAAACATATATATCTACACACACACACACACACACACATATATAATGAAATGGACTGACAATTTTTTTAATATATTTATTGTTTATACATTATTTTTATAGATACAAATATTTAAGTAAATGCTCTGTTTATAATAAACAGTATTAATATTCAGGCTGGTAAATGTTGTTAATACTGTTTTTTAAAATATATATATATAATATATATATATTCCTCATACAAACCTTACCACCTTTATTATTTAAAAGCAAACCTCATAAAAGTTTAACTGTGATTTTTTTTCATCATTTTACAATTGAATTGGCTAGATCTGTAAGTTCATTGCTGACAGTTTTTCTCACACTTCTGATTTGTAGAACTGTCTTCCAGCTTCTTGCTTTCCAAGCAACTTTGATCTTCCAAATTTAAATTCAGTGTCAATCGTTATCTACTGTCTTTCTTATTCCTCTTCTTTTATTGTTCTCATTTCTTAATAATGTTTTTCTTTTTTTATTCTTTCACACTCAGTAACCCCTTGTATCTTAGTGGCTCTAGTGTCTTACTTGGGATGAAATGATTAAAAAAACATTGTTGATATGAAAAAGCTGAACAATTGGTTATCAGCAGGCAGTAAGTTAAATTTTCTATCTCAAAACACACTTATATATATATATATATATATATATATATATATATATATATATATAAATTTTTTATATATATTATATATGTGTTGTACTTATTGGAAAGCACTCAATATCAGTGATAGAGCTGACATATTTAGCTGGATTGGTGTGAGTTTGTGACCCTGGGTTTCATACTATTTGCGATCGTCAGTTTGTCTGACGATTGCAAGTAACATGAAACCCAGGGTCACAAACTCACACCAATCCAACTATATATATATATATATATATATATATATATATATATGCCGGTGATGAAGAGGAAAAGGAAATAGGTAAAGAAGAAGGGAAAAAAATGTTTTTGTTAGTATAAACATTCTTACCCAGTTTTTCTCAGCATATCCAATTTCACAATTGAACTCTTTTTATTTTTCATTCCCAGTTTTTATACATTTCTAATTTGAAGGATAGTGTATGGCTGTAACACCTTACTTTTAAAAAATGTAAAAGGAACTTCTATCGATCCAATATAAATTTTTTCATAATTATTTTGTTGTTCAACCCTTGCTCCATAAACAAGTCCCTCAACCAGGGAGTTACCATTTAACAGGCAATATACAGCATTTCAGTAGTACATTTTTCTCGGATGCTTTTCTTTCTGCAGTCGTTCACTTCATACCCAATTTTTTTATCATTGGGCCCTTTTATTTTCTCCATGTTTTTCATGCAACTGTATTTTTACAGTGTTTTTATTAAAAACATTTCGAATTTTAGAATGGATTTTTTATTAATCCGACAGATTTTTATCACTTTAAACATCTTTTTTAGTGGATATTTGAGTAGGCACCCCGTTTATTTATTAAACAGTATGTTTATTTATCTTCATCTACTGGCCTGAATGTTTGAGAAATATTATTAAAGAAAAATTTGTCCTCTCTGGCAGGAAGCAAGCCTGTGTGCCTTTGGGCAGAGGGAGCTATCATTTAGCCTGACACACCTTACCGACTTTTTTCTTTAAGAAGATTTCTCGAACATTCAGGCCAATAAATGAAAATAAATAAATACACTGCTTTATAATTAGAGTGCTTACTTAAATACAAGTATCCAGTAAAACAAAGTGATGTTAAAAACCTTCTATAACATGGAGCTTTTGGGGAAATGCTGATTTAACAAGATAAAGAAGGTCCTTACAATCTTCATTTTCACCTCTAAATTGATAGTGGAAGGGTTAAAAAAAAAGTATATTTCTTTCCTTTTTTCTTTTTTGGCAATCCTTTACTGATGTTACAAATGATTTGAACACTAATTTGATCTTATGCCTGTTTGACCTCTGTAAATGTTCAGCAGGTTCTGATAAATGTCAGTGGGTGCAATTTATTTTGTATGGATGAATTCGATGACACAACTCTGCTTTGAAGAAACTTTTATGTCACACACTTTTTTGCCAAACTGCTGTCTGTAACAAGGTAAAATAAAATACCTACTGTCATCCATGGCTAATGTTATGCTTAACCTTTCTTTCAGAACAACTCGCATACATATAATTGTTATATTTCTCTGATTTACAGGATCCACTTAAAAAAATATCAAAATCCTACAATGACATTATTGGCCAATGACACAAAAATCTCCCAGCTGTCTAGTTAGAGAGGATCAGGTTAGTTATAGTGAGCAATCATCTCCCCAAAATAGGTCTTCATAGGTCAGTAAATTCTTTTTTTCTATTTTGTCATGTACTTTTTTACTTTAGGTATGGCACGAGGAATATCTTCTTCCCAGTCTGACAATGAGAATTATTTCCTGACACTGTATGTAGCCACTCGATGGTATCGGGCACCTGAGATTATGTTTTCTCTATTGGATTACAGTAGTGCAATGGACATGTGGTCAGTTGGGTGCATCTTTGCAGAAATGCTGGGACGCAAACATTTGTTTCCAGGTCAGTCTTATATTTCTACTTGACTGTTTCATTTTATTATTGACCATTGAATATAAAGTGTAGAAAATTAACAGTAAAAGAAATTTTAATTTTGATAGCTTTTTGTTAAAATGTGGACAAAATAATTATTTTTTAAATCTTTTATAAGATTTTTTTATTGGCTTGTTATTAGAACAAAGGCTTCCAAAATAATCTTTAGTAGATTTGTTATGAATTATCTTTCAGTGCCATTAGTTAGGATTTCAAATACTGTTTTTCAGGGTAGACAGGCCTTCCCCACTTTGAATATAGACATCACACAACTACCCTTAATTTCTTCCCATTTAGCCTTGTCTCATAGTAAACTTAGTAAATATCAAATCCTTTGTTAATCATAAATATTATTAGCAGCTGGATGCTTTTAAAACAAATATTTATTTTTTTCAATTATTTTCCAGGGAAATATTATATTGAACAAGCCCAATTAATTATTGATGTTCTTGGCTCACCATCTGAAAAATTTCTTTCTGCTTGTAAATCTGACATTATAAAGACATTCATCAAACGTAAGTTAAATTTGTGTGTTTATATATTTGCAGTAACAACAAAGTCTTTCAGTTTCATGTTGCAAGTGAAGAAATTTAGTCAAAAATTAATAGTAAGAATATTTTATCTCAATCCAAATAAGATTAAAATATCAGACAGGTAATGACTATGGAGTTAGACATGGTTTAGGGGATAAAGCATCATCACAAATTAGGTTTGTGATGATGCTTTATCCAATGATACTACTAGACTAGGTCCATTGACTTTCAGTTGTATGGGTTAAAATGTGATTGCCACAATCAGATGCAAAATCTGGCTTGCTTTGGAGTTTCAGAACATTTTTCATTTTACTCAAGATTCATCAGAATTTAAAATCTTTTGAAAACTGAAATAGCTACACAAGCATGATTTTCAGTCTGAACAGGTATATTGTACCAAAAACCATTTCTTTTACAATCAAACATAGATACAACCCAACAGTTCATGGAATTTGACCATGAAAGATAAAATAACTTCCCTTCATTTTAGTTTCTGCTATCTCATTTGAAGGAACTTACTTGCAAATGTTTACAGGGATATCACAAAGGGTAACAGCAAAAAGCATTTAGTTTGCATGCAATGTTTAAGTTGTCCCAACTTTTTTATAGCATCTATAAGTCCATACAACTACTGCAAGGAAAATGTGTTCAACAAACCATTCAGATGATGATGAAGATCAGAACATTGCTTCACAACATCATTACCACTAATTCAGAACACTTTGGCTATACCTTATGATATCACCAAGCTTTGTATACTCTACATCACAATGTGGGAACTGCCCTGTTGGCTGGGGTTTCAGAAAATGCCAATTGCACCTCTTATGACAGGTAAAAAATGAGGCCACCTGTTTGCTGTGGATGACAACCTGTCATGTCTGGGGATGAGATCCTGGTAGTTGAGGGTTTCAGGAGTCAGGATTAGTCACTTCTGATTCCCAACACACCACTTTGACCCTTACTTGGACTAGATGGGTGGTCAGAGAGGCCCATTCCGATCAATCGGCCGGATATGTTGAGCCCTAGCACCTATATCAATTTCTGGAGCACTTTATAACAAAATACAAGACCCCAAATATACACTGGGATAAATTATGATCTCTATTCAATTTATAGGTGTTAAAAGGTGATGGCTGAGGGTCAATTGGTTCGAAGAGACCTAGACTTAGACATGGCTGTAAACATACCAGTTTGTAGACTTCAGATTTGGGAAATTAAATAAACGGTTTAATGAGTGGTCAGACTATATCTCAAATATGAGTATATTGGTTTCTGTAGGTCTGACCTGTCAAGGTGACTGAGTTTCCCCATTGACACATCCCAGTGTCAGGCTCTGAGGTGGGTGGAGAGCACAAGCAGTGAATATCAAAATTATGAATCACCAAAACAAAAAACCCAAAAGATGTCTTTCAGATTCTGATCCTGAAAAAGAAATAAGTATTGACTTTCCAAGATTTCTCAAGTTCGTATCCCTAAATGAAACTTATTTAGCAAAACTTTCCCCTTAATTGAAAAAGTGCTATCTAGTAGGATTAACCCCAAGACAGTTGAGAAACGTCAATTTGCTAGTAGAAGTGGAAAATAGGAAACATACCGAAAGTTTAATCAAGATGAAAACTTTTCATAATCTCAAAATGAAAACCTTCCCTCATGAAAGTCTGAACACTTCTAAGGGAGTCACTAGAAGCAGAGAGTTGTCTCTTGCTTCACCTGAGGAAATCGAGTCTTCCTTAGGAAGCCAGGGAGTAAGTGATTATTGTAGAATTACAATAAATAGGAAAGGAGAAACTATAACAACAGACACATATATCCTTACTTTTGAACCAGTGGAACAATATATTCCTACTCCTCTAAGGTGCATCAAGTGCCAAAAATTTGGACATCATAGGAATATCTACAGGAGTCGCCCAATATGTGGAAAATGTGGCCAAAGGGATTCAGACAGAAGAATGCCGCTATGAAGTAAGATGTGCTAACTGCCAGGAAAACTATCCAGCATACTTACGATCAGGTGATTTCGGGAAAAGGGAAAAGGAGATCATCAAAGTGAAACATGAATGAAATGTCTCATTCATAAAAGCAAGGCAGATAGTAGAAAGCTACATGAAAGTCCCTTCCTATGCAAAAATAAGGCAAAAAATGGCCATAACAAATACCAGTGAACCTGAGAAATACAGAGCCGTCATTGAAAAGATTCTACATTTAAGACCAACTGACTGGCCCAGATTTCAAAACTACTTAAAAGACATATACTTCAAGGAAATAGTATAAACTGAACCACAATAGAAAGCTAATGAAAGAATTGAAACAAACACAACTTCCCTAAAAAATACAAAATCTCCTACAATGCAAAGGTCACAACGTTCTTCTATCCATCCACCAAAAACCATTAAAGACAGACTTAAGAACTTATCTCCCAACAAAAACAGAACCAACCAAACAAAAACCAAAAATTCACAGTGACCAAATTCCTAACTAAAACTGATTTAACTAACTGGAAGAAATAGAGGTGGAAAGCCAGAACCTACAAACGACTAAAACCTCCAAGCGCAAAACCTCAGAAAACACAACATACTAAGCTAAAGCCTAAACAAATCTTTCTAAAGCCTTTACAAATCATGTATTGAATAATTCAATGGAACTGCTGCGGAATAAAGGCAAACATAAATGAACTGCTTCTGCTAATAACAGACCCTGTCACAGGTAGTTGTTTGCCTTCAAGAAACATTCCTTAAGCAAAATGACAACCTGAATATAAAAGAATGTCATCAATACAACTACACACATGACACTGGGCTTCAAGCGTCAAGTGTTACATCCATTCTAGTTAGGAATGATGTACCTCAAAGTAAAATAAATTTAACAACAACTTTACAGATGACTGCTGTTAAAGCAACCTTACACAGGCCAATAGACATCTGCTCAGTATATATGAATGAACCAGTAAATGAAACTGAAATTCCAGAAATCATAAGGTAACTCCCTGCACTGTTTATGATACTAGGGGATTTTAACTGTCACAGCACCATATAGAGTTATAAAGACACAAACCAAAATGGAAGGACCTTAGAACAATAATTAGCAGGAACGATTTATTCATTTATAATGATAAAACACCACCTTACATAAATTCACTTACTGGGAGCTACTTGGCAATAGACTCATCCCTATGTGATCCATCAATTAATATGGATTTCTCTCAGAGAGTACTGGCAGACACATGTGGTAGCAATCAAACTTGCCATTCGTCCTACACAACTCAGAACATAATGATAAAAATCCTCTTCTTTGGAAATAAGGTGGCGCAAAATGGGAAAAATTTGAAACCCAATGTTCTGAAAAATTAGTTGAAGGAAAAAGCATCAAGGACTACTTAAAACATTTCATGGAAATTCTCATTGAAATCCTATAGCTAAAAATGCATTCTAAAAAATTCCACACAAAAAATTGCAACAGACCGTGGTTCAATAATAAATGTAAAAAAATCCATCAGGCTAAGAAGTGCAGCTCTGAGAGAATTCAACAAACAACCTACAACTTCTAATTTGCTGCAATTTAAGCAACTCCAAGCAAAAGCATGGAAAATAAAGAAACCAAAAAAGAATGCTGGAAAAATTACGTCAAAAAACTCAATTCTGCTACAAAAACAAAATCTGTCTGGAATATGATAAAGAAAATAACAGGCAAATACCAAACAAACACTGTAAAAAACCTCCTGATAAATAACTTTAAAATAACCAGCAAAAAAAGATGTCGTTGACCAACTAACCAATACTGTCTTTAAAAATTAATTCCTAGCCACATCAGAATGGAAGGTAACAATAAATCAGACCTAGCAGCCAAATCAGCTTTAGATATGGATGTAGACTCGAGAACCTAAATCCCATACACCAACTTTAAGGAGGTCATTACCAAATATATTCAAGAGGAATAGCAACAGTGCTGGGATGATAACCCACACAATAAACTCTTTGCAATTCAGCCCAAACTAGGAGAAAGGCAGTCAGAAACCCTTGAAAGAAAGTAGTAGTACTGGCCCACTTATGCATTGGCTACACAAGAATAACACATTCATACTTTCTAACAAGGAAGATCAACCAATATGCCAAGCATTGGAAATGGCATACACAATTAAACATACATTAATTGAATGTTCAGACCTTGCTCTTTCAAGACAAAAGTGCTATAATATAAAAACATGTATGAGCTCTTTGAGAAAGCAAAAGTGGATGGCATCATTTTTTAAAAGAGTGGGCATCTACCAAAAACTAAAATAAGAATAAAACCAATTTCTCTACAAACTGTATATCTGAAAAGAATACATCAATGAAACCAGACTCTTGACAAAAGCTCTGTTTACCAAAATATGCCAATGAAACCTGATCTACAAACTGATTTCTTACAAAGAATGCATATTCTGTTCATACAAATCTATTGTAAAAATCTTGTCGGCATTAATTAACCCACTGAGGTTGAAACGAAACAAACCAAACTAAACAATGTGGGAAAGTCTATCAAGATAAGCCTCTTTTTAACCTTCAAGTGGCAATATATCTTTCCAAACCAGTCATAAATTAAGTTAACATTATAACTTGAGTAGAAAATATATTTGTTATCTGGCTGCATGCTTCTTACAGATTTTCATTTTTTTCCACCTTTGGTTTATGAACACAGTTGATATTTTCCTCAAAAGGAAACATTAATGAAATAATGCGACCATTTTTAAATTACCATATATTTCCATGTATAAGGCAACTTTTAGATAAGATGAGATAAAAAAAATATAACAAATTTTCATAAATTTATCCTATACATCTTAAGATGATTATTTATTGGTTATATAAAGATGATGTTATTGGAAATGTTATTATTTACTGTTTCCTTAAAAATTCAAAATAAACGAAATAACAAATCCAATTCTATATCATGTTTTTCCTACACACATCTCCTAAAAGAGAAACCTTTGTTTTGTTTACATTTCATCATGTGATTTCTTGCAAATATTGACTCTTCTACTTCCTTCACTATCAAACAGCCTGATTTACTAATGGCCATTTACTTATGCTTCATTGACAATCACAAAATACTGTTAATAACAGTACGATAAGCAATGATAATAGTACATTCCACTTTCAACATATTTTTTATTTGCAATCATAACTTTATGCTTACTTTACTCAGCTGTGCTTGCATGGATACAAGTTGATTTCATTGATATGGAATTATTTTTTTAATAGGCAATTTATTATGAAGTTATGCCAATAATATATAAGGTAGAAGTGGTTTATATCTTCTTTAAAGAAGCATAAATCTGATTAAAATGTAGCTTATTTCCATATTTCTACGTAAAATACTTTAAATCTGATGAAAATATATCTTATTTTAATAGCATAAATGTGAAAAAATATAACATATTTTCCAGTATTTTGAAGAAAAGAGCATACTATATTTTCAATATTTCTAAATAAAAAAGCCTAAATCTCAAGAAAATACAGCTTCTTTACATATTTCTTAATAAAAAAGCATAAACTTGGAGAAAGTATAGCTTATTGCCATATTTCTTAACAAAAAAAAGCATAAAACATTCTAAAAAGTAACATATTTTTATATATCTTAAAGAAGCATAAATCTGAATAAAATGTAGCTTATTTCATATTTTTAAGTAAAATGCATTAAATTTGAAGAAAATATAGCTTATTTTGATATTTCGATATAAAAATGCATAAATGTGAAAAAATATAACATATTTTCCAATATTTTAAATAAAAAAGCATACATTTTAAGAAAATATATTCTATTTCCAATACTTCTAAATAAAAACATAAATCTCAGGAAAATACGGATTCTTTACATATTTCTTGAGAAGAGAGCATAAAGTTGGAGAAAATGTAGCTTATTTGCATATTTCTTAATAAAAAGGCATCAAATGTACTAAAATGTAACTTATTTTTACATATCTTCTGTAAAGAAACATAAATCTAAATAAAATGCAGCTTATTTCAATATTTCTAATTACAAGATGTTAAATCTGAAGAAAATACAGCTTATTTTGATATTCCTATGTAAAAAAGCATTAATGTGTAAAAATTATCATATTTTCCAGTATTTTAAATCATAAAGCATATATTTTAAGCAAATGTATCCAATATTTCTTAATAAAAATGCATAAAATTGGAGAAAATATAAAATGCACTAAAATGTAACTTATTTTTATATATCTTCCTTAAACAAGCATAAATCTGAAACTTGTTTCTATATTAGTAACTTGTTTCTATATTAGTAAGTAAAATGTGTTAAATCAGAAAATTTTATATTTTTATATAAAAATGTATAAATGTGAAAAAATCTTACATATTTTCCATTATTTTAAGTAAAAAATCATAAATCTCATGAAAATACAGCTTGCTTACATATTTCCTAATAAAAGAACATAAAATGCACTGAAATGTAACTTATTTTTGTATATCTTCTTTAAAGAAGTGTAAATCTGAAGGAAATGTAGCTTATTTCCATATTTTTAAGTAAAATATGTTAAATCTTGAAGAAAATATAGCTTATTTTGATATTTCTCTATAAAAATGCATAAATGTGAAAAAATATCCCATATTTTCCCTTTTTTAAATAAAAAAGCATACATTTTAAGAAAATATGTTCTATATCCAATATTTCTAAGTAAAAAAGCCTAAATGTCACAAAAATACAACCTATTTACATATTTCTTAAGAAAAAAGCATAATCCTTTAGAATATATAGCTTATTTTCATATTTCTTAATATAAGACACAATTCTAAAGAAAATTTAGGTTATTTTGATATTTCTAAATGAAAAAATCTTAATTCTGCAGGAAACACAACTTATTTTCTTGTATGTTATGAAAAAGCTTAATATGAAGAAAATACAGCTTTTTGTCATATTTCTAAATGAAAAAGTCATAAATCTACTTTATTTTCATGCTTGTTTATTTAAAAAAAGCATAAAACTGTACAATTATCATATTTCTCAATATAAACAATCTGAATCTGAACAAATTTTCATTTTTAGCAAAACAGCCTAAATGTAGCTTATTTTCACATTTCATAATATAAAACTCAATTCTCAAGAAAATATTTGTTGTTTTGATATTTCTAAATCAAAAAAGCTTAATTCTTTAGCTTATTTATCTTACTAAAAAATCAAAAATATGAAGAAAATATAGATTATTTTCATATTTGTAAATGAAAAAAGCATAAATTTGAAGGAACTATTCTCTATTACTTCTTTATAAAAAAATCATAAAACTGTACAAAATGTAGCTTATTTTCATATTTTTTAATAAATCACAATAAAATGTAGCTTACTTTCATATTTTTGCCAAAAAATGTTAATTCTGAAGAAAATATAGCTTATTTTGATATTTCTATATAAAAATGCATAAATGTGAAAAAATATATATTTTCTGGCTTCTTAAATAAAAAAGCAACCATTTTGAGAAAATATTCTATTTCCAATATTTCTAAATGAAAAATCCTAAATCAATGGGAAAAAAATGTAGCTTATTTTCATATTTCTTAAATAAGAATTGTAAATCTGACGTCAGATTTACAATTCTCATTCAAGAAACATGAAAATAAGCTACTTTTTGTCAGATTTACAATTCTTATTTAAGAAATATGAAAATAAGCTACATTTTCTTCCCATTGATGCTTTTTTATTAAAAAAATATGAAAATAAGCTATATTTCCTTGAAAGTTATTAAGAATAATGAAAATAAGTGATATTTTGTTCAGATTTAGGCTGTTTGTATTTAGCAATATGAAGATAAGGAAAATTTTCTCCAGGTTTATGCTTTTTATTAAGAAATTCACCAAAATTACACAATAAAAAAATTAACAAACAAACGCTTTTTGTAATTTAAACAAATATATTAATACAAGTTAATATGAAATGAAACAATATCAATGATATCAAATAAAACGATATTAGCATCAAATGAATTTAACATTTAAATAGATTTTTGTAATTCTAATAAAAATATAAATCCTATCAAAGAAATAATATTAATAAGAGATAAAATCTAATTAAAGATTTGGTATTGAGGCACATTTATACAATTCTAATAATAAAGAATATCAACAAAAAATCAAATAAGAAATTTAATATTTCAAATTGAACACAATTTTTGAATTCCTAAAAAAATATTAATAAGAGATCCTAATAAATAAAAAGCAATTAAGAGATTTTATCAGATAAAAAAATATTGATTATAGATTACGATGATCACAAGATATCTAACTCATAAGGATCGTAAGGAGAACACATGTACTGCAGCTATAGCAGCAGTGGGTGTATCTAGGGCAAATTAGCTTGATGAAGCCTATCTTTCTTTGTCTTTTTTTGAAGAAAATAATAATATTTCAAATTTATGCTTCTTATTCAAGAAACATGAAAATAAGCTACATTTCTTTCACATTTGCAATTCTTATTCCAGAAACTTGAAAATAATCTACAAAAATCTATTTAAATGTTAAATTCATTTGATGCTAATATCTTTTTATTTGATATCATTGATATTGTTTCATTTCATATTAACTCGTATTAATATATTTGTTTAAATTTTTATTTTTATGTTTCATAGTATGTTGTAATAATAGTGTTTTTTTAAATTCAAATTACAAAAAGCGTTTGTATGTTAATTTTTTTATTGTGCAATTTTGGTGAAAACAAAAATCAATTTTTAAAATATAAAACAATGTTTTTGTATAACACTTTGTGTAACCGAAATGCCTTATTTTATTTAGAAAATTAAATTGTTCTATCTAATGTTTAAAATCAAAAAAAACTCTTTAACTTTTTTCAATGTCATAACTTACGTAACATTTTCTACTCAGATACTGTAGGCTATAATCTGCACTTTAATGATAAGATTTTCCCATTTCTAGAAATGGAGAAGAAAAATCCAGTTCCCTGGTCAACTCTCTATCCTAAAGCAAGTCGAAGAGCACTTGATTTGCTTGGCAAAATGTTGGTCTTGACTCCATCTGATCGTGTGACTGTTGAACAAGCCTTGAGGCATCCCTACTTCACTGGTTACCATGATCAAGATGATGAGCCAATTTGTGTTCCTGCATTTAATTTTGATTTTGAAAAACAAGTAAGTAAAATCTCAGAATTTTAATTTTTTAGCTCTTAAACGATGTAATGCTGATGGAAAATAAAACTACAACACTCTGAAGGATGATATAGATTTTTGGCCTGGGTGCATTATGTGCATGAAGGGCAGATATAGATATTCTGATAAAATTCCAGTGTGCATTCACTCAAAACAAACCCAACCCTTGCCATCATGATATGGATAAAATAACAATTCTTACTCACCTTTGGTGTTGAACAAAATAATTTACACTCAGCACATTGTTCAACTTGTTATCCTGCCATTCTTGCTACTCTTCCAGCAGGATATTGTTTACACTATTCAACATTCTTTGCAAGATGTTCAATAACTTTCCTGACATGCATAACTGCCGGACCTATTTTCAATTGAACAAGTATGGGGCATGAGGGAACGTCACCTGACTCATTCACTTAATCCACCTACAACACTGACTATATTGTGTCAATCGGTGCAAAAGGTGTGGAATAATGTATTGCAGAATAGTATTCATTGTCTGTATGAACATATTCATATAAAAGTACAGGCCTCTGTTAACACCCAAGGACAATATACAATGTATTAATATGGGGTCTAAGTATTGTTGATAAAAAACATTATTTTGGAACCTGTGCATATATTGATCTGTATAGATAACTATTAATTTTAATCTGTGCATGTAATATTGATTAAAATTCCAATGCATATTCAAGATGTTGCAAGTTTTTATCAGTTATGTCATTGTAATTAATTTACAACATTTTGAGTCTGTTTATTTATAAAATATGTAAAAGGGATTTAAAAATAGCAAACAACCCTTTGAGACAAAATTTGTACAATTTGAGTTGAAAGGATTAGTTGTATTTTCTGAATGTTTGCAAAATTATTGAGGCTGCAATTTGCCATACTGACCTTTGCCTTCATACAACACAAATTGACTGTTTCTATAGTGATTAAGAAGGCATGAAAGTTAAGGCATATTTTGGTCATTACACTAATAAAACTTAACAAAAAGAATACATTGTGAATTTTACCTTGCTCTTTCTCTTTTGTGTTCTTGTTGACTGGTGTTGTTGTCCTCAGCAACTCTCTTTGCTGTACATTCTCAAATTGACATTTCATTATTTCCCTCATACCAGCATTTCAGAACTTTATTTACTTTTTAACTTTCAATATTGTGTTATCTATTTACATAAATAAATATTTATATAAATTTATGTATATTTCATATTATTTGCTGACATTGGCATTTTCTACTTGATATCAATTTGCTTCTTATTTATAGAATTTATATTTTGAAATGGTAATCATCATTAAGCTTAATTCATCTTATTAAAATATTGTCACTGGTATGTCATAATGCTTGACAGAAGAATACAGGTGAATCTGTAATTAGCAGTTACCTGCCTTGAACAGATTTTTGTTTTGTTTTGTTTTGCAGTGGTGGTGTATCACTTAATTAAAAATTACTTGGAAACTAGTTGCTTGATTGAACTGGAAATTGCTTTATTCTCCAATTTAGTGCAGTTTAATAGTATTGTGTTAACACAAATTGCACTACAATGTGCCACTTTTGCTGTGTTATACATACACCCAAGGACAATATACAATGTATTACTATCAAAAGCTTATTAACCTCTTTAAACCTTATTTAAAGCCAGAAAATATTTTTTAGATAGTAAGAATTTCTTGTGGAGAGGGGGAGATAATAATGATTTAACAAAACATGTCTTACTAATTAATCCATAGCAGAGGTGCATTTCCAGGGAGATTTGCACATGAGTGAATATAACAAATCAAACGCAGCTCTTTGGTTAACCACTCCGAGCCATTATCCACTACACCACCTGCACATACAAGATTACAGCACCTGGTATTCCCAAGCAGTCATCCATGTAGGTACTAAACAGGCTTGATGTTGCTTAACTTTGGTGATCATATGGGAACCAATGTTTCAACATAATGTAGTCATAAGACCAAAGAAATTGAATCCCTATAATGATATGATAATTTATGTTTTCGATTGACAAAGAACTGAACACAACTCTCTTTTTTGTCTGAAGTATTTGTGTCTTTTCTCTTTCAAAGGACACAACAGTTGCTCAGTTCCGAGAAGCTATTTATGATGAAATAATTGAGTTCCATGAACAAAAAAATCCTGTACTTAACTTCAACCCAGTGCTGCGTCCAGCTCCAAAAACAAATGAAAACGTAAAAAATTCACTTGATGATTCATCTTCTTTGAGGCCCTCTTCACTTAGCAGCTCTCTTGAAATAACTGAACAAGGTGCTGCTTTGCAAGCTTATGTCAAGCAATTACGTGAAAGATTCAAGTCATCATCAACTGCAGACAAGATCAAACATTCTTTACAAGCAGGAGGGAAAGAGAACCAGCAATTGTCTATCACATGCCATTATTTGTCTAAGGAGGCAGACTCCGATTCAACAAGCAATTCCACTTCAGGTAAAAGTTCAATATCATGCAAGAGCCTACTGTCTGTTTCTACATTATCTGATGATGTGGAAATGCTCAGTGCTAAATCAACTGAATTAAAAATGGATTCTACTTCCTCATTGCCAAAAACTCCTGCATCTCAAACTCAGGATTCCCAAGGTTCTGGATCTGATAACCAGACAATTTCTGCTGATACCAAAGAACTTATTAAAGCTGCTCTGAGAAATGCAACACTAAAGAAACGAGGAGGTAAGTGGATGTCCTCATCTACAAATATTTATTCTATTTGCCATATATGACATTTATTCTATTTGCCGTATATGACATTTATTCTATTTGCTATATATACATTTACTTTATTTACAATATGCAGCCCAGTTAGTTGGGGCTTAGAATATGCTCACCAAATGGGCTCACTGATTTGTTGTGAGTGGCCACTCATGATGCCTGAGAATTATTGAATCAACTCTATCACAATCCAATTTGATTAATCAAAAACTAGGTTTTTATAACATCAAATTTTCTAGCTAAGATATTAAATATTTAAAGAAAATAATATTAAAATAGATACTAGTTAAACATCTTAGACTTTGATTAAGTTTTATACTTTTCTTAACACCTCAATAATTTGCAGTCATAAATTATCTTATAAATTATAAGTATTCATTATTTTATTTGGATATATGCACTTTATTTTTCTATATCAAGTCAACACATTTACAACTTAACATATCTCATTGCTTTGTTCATGGATATTTATTTTTAAATTTTATCAACTCTTAAAATTTTTCAAATTGACCATGGCATTTTTAAGTAGGAGGGTTACTATGGTGACAATTTCTTTCCTGAAATTTTTTAGTTTAGATAATGCTCACAGAAAAAAGTGAAATGTCAACAATAAAATATCCAACTTATTTTTGTGTATTCCATATATATATATATATATATATATATATATATATATATATAGTAAACACTGTATATTTATGTATATTTATGCAGAAATGTTTCATTTAAACATGTTGTAACAAGGAATATCTGTTAAGTCTATTGGTGAGTTATCTTTTGTTGTGTGATGAATGGAAGTCATTCACATGAAAAAACAACTCACCATCAATAAAATTTGTTTCAATGTAGATGCCTTTGAACTGTAAGGTCATTTTAGCAGTTGCATGACAATAAAGTCCATTCTACAGTCATAACATGTGAACCCACATTCATTTCAAAATTTTCACTTTTAACAACATAAATCCCACAATGGTTATCTCTTGACTTCTACCTTCTTTTCCTGAAGATGACCAACAGGGGTCAAAAGTTCTTGAAACATAATTTCACTTCACATCAAACAACTTATTCAACACCAAGAGAATTTCACCACAAATGAGATATTCCCTGTTCTATTTAATAATAATAATAATAATAATAATATTTTTTTTTTTTGCTATATTTATGAGAAAAGAGTGATCAATATCAGAGTTATTTATAGATGTAAACAGTGTGGACAGATAAATCAACACTGCATGGACACTGTCAATTTTAAGCTGTAAGCAATCATTAGGCCATGAAAGTACCACTTACCATGCAGTGTTGATTTCTATGTCTACACTGTATCATTCTTTTGTGGTTAAGTTGTTTCTGTTGATTATGCCTTAAGAATCAAATTGTTGATGTAATAGTTTGAGTTTTGTTTGTATCTTTCAGAAAATGAAGTGAAAGATGATGGAAGGCCTCGTCCAGTCACTGCAGCTCAGCGTCAACGCGAACGTGAAGATAAGCGACGTAAAAGAAGAGAGCGAGCCTTAAAACGAATGAAAGACAAAAAAGGTTGGTATTCAAGATTTAAAATAAATTTCACAAATAATTTCTAATCTAGGGATTATAAAAACCTGGCTCTTGGGTATGACCTAAAACTACATCCAACAATGGAGTCATGAGTAGGTGACAGAATTTGGGTACCCTAAACAAATTCTTGGTCTGTTTGCCCCCTTAGTAAAGTTATATTTTTATTTATTTTCTTTTTTAGGTGAAGTTATTAGTTATTATCACAGCATTTTGGCCATTATGCCCCCAGGTTTTCTTCAATCTAGGTAACCTTCAGAAAATTTCAAATTGAACCCTTTATTTAATCTGCAGGATAGATTGTTCTCATTCCACTATCCATTTCTAGGGAAACCTCATTTTCTTCTCTTTTTAGTATATGCTCAGTTATTGCTTGCATTCTTTCCACTAGTCTCTAAAATTTGGAGATATAGTAATTATGAGTTCATTCCCTAGGCTGGGTAGTACAGACTGAGGCTCAGTGGAAACAGGACTGGGAATAACTAAATAAGAACAAGATGCTCCTAGACATGGACAGGTGAATGAGCACAATCTACTCCAATAGATTAAATAAAAGGTTCAGTTTGAAATCACCTGAAAGTTATCTGGATCAACAGACTCTTGAAGGAGGCCAAGAGAGGCAGTGATAATAGCAAAAAACATTAGGACATTAGACTGACTGTAAATAATGTAAATTTGTAATATTGCATGCAAATGTGGAAAAGTATAAAATTATATTAAAGACAGACTGAAAGAATATAAAAAATCTTGACATATAAGAGCAGAAAATAATCTGCTATGGTGGATCATATCTGAAGTGAAAAAGGCACATGCTATTCTTTGTAGAATGAATCCACAGATTATTCAGTATACTGCTGCAGAGTGATAAATGTAGGTTGCATATTGGCAGAAAATACTGCTGCATATTGACAGAGTACTGCTGCAGAGTGATAAAATTAGGCTGCATATTGGAGGTTGTCAGTCAGATGCATGCCAGGCTCATACAGCTTTTTAGAAAAAGTGTTGGATTATTGCTGAAATGGACTGATCTGGTTGCTAAATTATGAATTAATTTTTTGTCACCATTTTCTTTTCTGAAAAAATAAGCTTTTTCTTTTCTGCTGACAAAACTGATAAATGGATCAATCAAAAGATGTTAGCAATATTAGCAAAAGATAAAGATGTTCATTTGTCTATACAAAAATTGAAATATATGCTTTATTTGAAAAAAATAATTAAAATACTAATAATTAATAAAAAATAATGACATTTGTGAAATCTTACATATTTATCAACAAATCAAATACTTAATTATGTATTTTTGTAAGTAAGTATATAATCTTGGACATCATGCAAACACTTGGGGGTAAAAAAAAACAAACTGGAAAAGCATATAATATAACTTCTAATTTAAAACAGCACTTGACTCAAAAAACATTGCAAAATTTCATATTAGAAAGAAATCCAACTGCCTTTACTATTTTATGTTTTCATATAACTGCTTATTTATTTAAATGTATTTAATCAGTTAATAGACACAAAACTTGGAAATTTCTGATGAAGCTAAATAAATAGCAAAACACGCCAAATTTATAGAGGTTTTCCTACTTGTTTATTATTTAATCAGATATAGAAATAGCTATAATCAGAACCCCATATACTGTGGAAGGCTGAAGAATGTATTGACTGAAAACAGCAAGAATTAGAATTCTAGAATAAGAAAAATGTTGAGAATGTTAATATCTTGAGATGAATATTGTCTGACTGTTAAATGCCATTTTCATCTTTCACTTTCTTTAAAGATGCGGACACAGAAGAACAACTATCTGATGCAGATAAAGAACTTTTGGAACGTTGGAAGAACATGCAGACTCAGAAATCCACTACACAATTAATAAAAAATGTTACTAATTCAAATAATGCAACACCCTCAAGTTCACTGACCTTGTGCTCTGAACAAGAGCCTCTTCCTGTTCTGTTGGGCAGCACACAGCAACAAGCCCCTTGTAATGGCAGCAGTAATCAACCTTTAATTCTTTGTCATAGTTCAGCGACACATGTCTTACCTCTGTCACATCATGTGACTGGTGTAACACAGGTGGCCAGCACATCGAATCTTCAACTCCAAGCAGAAAGTAGCAATTCAGTTAATTCTAGCTCAGAAACTAGCTTGACACCAAGTACCAGCTGTAATACCAATAATCCACAGACAACAGCTTTGTTTGATCTGTTGAATGTGACTAATGATGCTAATTCCCAAACAAATGCACAACAGGCTTTTAATACACTTGATGTCAGCAGTTTACATCTATTAGGCCTTCTTAATCTGCAAAACAACCAACAGGTTGGAATGCTTGACCCAAATTATCTGCCTGCACAAAGTACTCTAAATCATTTACGTCCAGCTGCAACTTCCTCTTCCCATCATGCAATGACAACTCCAGCCCAAGGGATGTGTATAAGTGAAAGAGTTCTGATGCCAAGCAATTCCACTGATAGCAACAACCACACCCATGACACAAGTGTTCTGAGCAAGTCTCTTTCATCCACCCCTCCACAGTCCACTTTACTGCCTTCAACACATAACAACAACAATACTGCTATAACAACAACAGTAACAGTAACAACGGCAACCACTTCTTCTGCAGTTTCTTCAGCCTTGTTTGTTCAAACAGACATTCCACTTTCAACTGCTTCTGTTGAAGATGGTTTCCCAAATGTCATGAAATGGAAAAATCTCTCCTTTGACCGCTCTTCTTCCAATGAGAATTCAATCTCATCCAATAATGTTTTTGAGATTATAGACAAGAATCAGAAACAAATTTATACCATGTCTTCAGAAGCTTCTTCATTGACATCATCTTCTGTCAGGACAGCAGGAAATTTGATGTCAAACTCACCAGAAACAAATTTCCCCAATGGCTCATTTCAAAATCAGTTGTCACCTTTACCGACAATACAGGTAAGTTCTTTAAATAATTTGAAAGAGTTTGACTTGTTCAGAAAGTAAATTCCTGAAACAGGTCAGTGTCAGCTTGGTTGCTGTAATAGTTGTGTGCTTTGCATTGTTGTTCATGGACAGTGTGCAAAATCAGCTAAAAGGTCATCAATTATTTTTTTTAAGATTGACACAACAAAGTTTTTTCCTCCCTGCATCATGTAATTTAGTATGCCAGCCTCACAGATGTATGCTGCATGCAGTGGTCTTAGTACTTCACTGTTTCATTTCCTCCTTGACAAATCACCAGAGCTTTAGACTTTAACTCATACGAGTATGTGTGCATATATATGTGTGTATATACGTGCGGGGTTGATTAGCCTACTGGGAGTGACTGGGAGTCACATATGCATGTCTCTGGGATTATTAGTATTATTGGTGTGAGTTGTCACAGTGTTATACACAACCATAATTCTCAGCACAGGCATTACTGACATCTTAACATCTACTTTTTCTCTGGTGAAGTGGTAACATACAGGTCTGTGGAACTGGAAATATGCAGTTGCTGACCTACACACTGGCATTCTTTGATAGATATAAAGTTGCTTGCTTACCTATGAAGGCAAAGGCAGCACTTGGTTGTGCGAAAGGTAAGTGAGCATCCCTGTTTAAGGATAGCACTGCTCACCAGATATTTGGAGGGTTCTAGAAAAAGAGATCAAAACATTGTCTGTCTCACTGATTAAGTCTGACCAATTTAGTGCAATTGGTGAATGCCACATTAAGCACTCAAAATCAAACAATGAAACCTTCATGTTAGGGGATTTTAATCCTAAGCTCAGAAGTGACTGGGAGATATGTAGTTGCCTAGAGAGGTTTCACCATCACATTGCAAGTACACAATTCCAGCACAAAGATGACCATATAACAGCCTTGATACCAAGGTCCTGTCAATGACACCTGCATTAAAATCAGCAAACTTGACATTCAGGATGTCTACAATGTAAGGTCAATATGAGGTGTGGACTTTTGGATCAAACAAGCACTTGTGCATTCCAACATGCATTTGGTGATTTAAGCCAGTTACTTGAAATTGTACTACTGAGAAGTTACCAAAGTGCCTGGATGTTGCAAAACTCAAAGACACATGACAAGCTCAAATTGAAACTCATGTTAATTCTACTGAGAAGAATCTTGTGATGAGATATCCAATTCAGCAAAGGAGAATGAGGTTAGCTTCAGCTAAAAGTCATGACTAGTTTAATGAATAAGAACAAGATATGAGAACACATGTTACAAAAAGGACAGCTCACAAACACCCAACAACAACTCCAAAGACAATTCAAAGAAGCAGAGCTCAATGCTCCATGAAGGCTTTGTGAAATGGAAGACACTTGGTGGTCTGACTTAGCCACAGAAATGCAAGCTACTGTAGACAAAAGGAATAGTAAAGTTCAAAAGATTCAATAGTTCAAAAGATGGTACAAAGTTCCTTACCAGCATTGTGGAAATCAGTAAGAGATGGAAAGAACACTTTATGAACGGGGATAGTCATGTAGACCAATCTGCTCTTTACCACTGTCAACAAAAACAAATTGTTCTTTGTTTGTTTAATCAAGTTAACCCCAATCAAACCACTAAGACACAAGGGGTTATTGGGTGTGGAAGAATTAGAAAATGGAAACATTACTAAGGAGAGTGGAAAATGGAAGAGTAATCAGGAAGATAGTAGATAACAATTGACATTGCATTTAAATATTTGAAGGTTAAAGTCAGCTGTAAAGCATGCACCTGGAAAAGAGTTCCACAAGCAAGAAGTGTGAGAAAAGAAACTGTTAGCATAGAACTTATGGTTACATCTAGCCAACTCAATGGTAAATTGATGAGGCCTTGTCGCCAGTCTTACCATGAAAGTAACTGAAGCAGACACTAGGTCAGAACCAATAATATTGCTGATTCTGCTTTGGATTTTATCAAGGATCTCTAAATATATATCAAAGGCACCATTCCATATGTGGCAGCAATATTCTAAGCATGGACAATGGTAGACATAGATGTATAAGATAGATTCTGGAAAGAAAAATTGTTTAACATGACACAGTTAACTAACTTTCTTAGCAGCTGATCTAGCAATGGATTCAGTATAGTTTTTTTGATTTCATGTCAGCTGAGAATGTTAAACCAAGATTGCACAATGAGTCACTTTCTTGGAGGTTAGTATCAGGCAGAAAGGGGTCTATCAGATGATAGCTAATAGAAAGCAGTGGAATCTATGAATGATGCTTTTAGCTTGGAAGAAGTAAAAGCATTTATCAGCAAGTTGAACATGGGGAAATTTGTTGGAAAGCTCAACATCTTTACTCAAATGTGGTGGTGATATTATGCATAGAATCATTCTGAACACTTGCAATGCTGGGAGAGTTCCAAAGGGCTGGAAATATGCAATCATAATACTATTGTACAAAGGTATAAAGGAGCTATCATGGTATAACTTCTCGATTGAATGTTCCCATTGGGGATACAATACTGCCAGTCATAATATGATGTCTAATAGGGGAAAATAGATATGATTTTTACAACATGACAAATCCAAGAGATGTCATGAACAACAAGGCCTGTTTCAGGTCTTTGTAGATCTTACTAAGGCCTTTGATACTAAACAGAAAACGTATGTGGAAGATCTAAAAATGCTTAGGCTGTATTTTGTAGATATCATTCAGTTATTCCATGTTGACATAGGAATATCTGTTAACATTGGTGGTTTACTTTCAGAACCTGTCAAGATATGAAATGGTGTCAAGCAAGGTGACTTTGTAGCACCTACATTGTTCTCTTGGTGATAAAATATCTACTTGTCTGAAGAAGACAACTGATGCTTTTGAAGTTCTAAAAGGTAAAGTCTGATCTGAAAGAGGACAAGAAATGCACAAAGATGGCAGTATGCAATACCTGTGTGCTGACGTACCTGCTTTACTCCTGTAAGACATGAGTTGTGTACTGCAGACACTTAGAGACTCTGGAGATTCTGCTAACAATGTTTTAAGATTGATTCTTGTTATTTAATGGATATCAAACATGCCAGACATTGTGGTCTGTGAAAATGCCAATGCAATCAGAATTGAAGCACACATTTATCAGCACATGCTTCGCTGGGCAGGCCATTTTATTTGCCTTGATGCCATGAGAATACCCAAACAAATGCTTTACATTACTCAACCCCAGCATGAATCAAGGAAGTGCTTCAATAATGTTTAAAATATTCTCTTGCAACCTGTGCCATGTAGATGATACTGCTGTTTGTGGTTGATATAATTGAAGGTGTAAGATGAAGGCAATAAGATGTTCAAGATCATGCAATGAGTTGGGTAAATGTCAAGTATGCAGCTAGAAAAGGGCAAATCTTTGAGCCAGCAATACAAATGTGACAGAGTATGTATCTCCAATGCAGGCTTCAGTAGCTACAATAAGTAATATTGTAGGCCTTTGACAAATTACAATCATTACTATGATGAGAAACACCCGTCACATGAAAGCCCACAAGCAATCTGAATAGAATTTACAAAATAGGCTTGGCTCTCTACAGGATAACCTAGTTTACCACATGTGCAATAAGCATTGCAAGTGACTTTCAGGTTTCAAGAACCATTTTCACTCTCATGGGAACCAATAACATTGATCAAACTTGTCAGCAAATTTAACAAGTTGGGTTGTGTATATATAGATATAAGCAATTGTCTTGCTTGTCTTTATATGAAGACATTTTTTTAATTATATAACAGGGTGGTAACCCTAGTTCAATGTTTTACTACATAAGAATGTTTAATGACAATTTGAAGCAAGAAAAAACTAAGATTAAACAGTGAACAAACTCAGGGAAACTAAATGTTGAGGTGAATAAGGGAAAAAAAACTGAATTAAAAATAAAATTTTGAAGCCATAAAATTGGAGAAGGCTCTAGAAAGATTTGAACCTGAAATAAACCAAGTAGAATTCATTAAGACTAGATCTTACCCAAACTACCCTGTTGCCTCCCATACAATATGACAAAGATTTATGGTTTTCTAAAATTTCCATAATTCCAAGGAAGAATTCTTGCTATGTTTATACAAAGTCCTATTTATTAGCCCTCAGATGTTCACATCATTACCCAAATTTAGACTCCGGATTCAGCCTGATCTCATTTCAAAGAGGGCTATTTGTTACTGAACAAAAGAAGGTCATATGAATATCTTAATAAAAAAATATGCAATAAATCTATGTAAAGAGAGTCACAAACTTCCTTATATAAATGAGACAGGTTAGAGACAGACAGGCCACACAGAGACAAGACAAGATAGCAGAGGTCCATTATAAACCATTCCCCTCTCTTGCTGCTATTGCTTCTATCACTAACAAACCCACAAACACAAGTACAGATAGACAAGAATATATTGCCAAGATCAAAGTTTCTCAATTTACTGCAAATTGCTTAGAACCGCAAAGCCAGTTTTCACACCTGAATTATCAGCAGGAATCACAATGACCACTGGGTGCAATCCGTGTGAAATCTAATTGCCTCCCAGCTTGTTGATGTCTACATGCAATAACCGCGAAGATCAAAAACATGTCAAGAATATTACATTATTGTTAGCACAGGGAACAACATATTGATAAGACGAATCTAGTTATATAAATCCTGCTTTTAAAATTTATTTCTTAATTATTTCATGTTTTATTTTATCTGTTCAATGTCTGAAAGAAAATGGTGTATATTTGTAGATTTTTTTAAAATAAGAAATATTTTTTTCCAGGTGAGCTGCATTGAAGAAGACAAGAGAAATGGATTACAAGAAAAATCTTTGGTGACACAACAGGGAGAAGGTTCTTCTGATCTTATATCTGCTCTAAGCAAACAACTGTCAAAATACCAAGTAGAAGATTCTGTTCCCCCTGCCCTGGCATTGACCCCTAAAGGTACAGGAAATGGTTATGGTGTTGGCTTAGACCTGGATGCTTTTATGGCTGAAAACCTGTCTGACAAAAATGATTGGTAACTTTTTTCCTCTCTTTATTCTTCTTACACGTTACAATTTGTATTTCATTTCTCACCCACAAGTCATGCAAAAATCTTAATATTTCTACTTGTATAGCACTAACACAATCCTGATTATGGCAACCAAATAATAACACTATAATTGACAAATGGACTTGTGTTCTGATCACTGAACAAGAGAATCCTCTATTCATGTTGTATTTAGATCTGAAGAGGTCCCAAGTTCACAGTTGAAACATCAAAAATTCAAACCAGCCATGTGTCACAGAAAACTAAAGTTCACTGATTTCTTGCTACAATAAAGAAAACCAGAATATGTTTAATGAGTTATTAAGATTTATAATAATTAATTCTTGTTATTGACTATTGATAGTCTTTCAAGCTGGCACTGCCTTTCCTCCTCTTGACAGGTATTGTATTGTAGTTGTCTGAATTTTGAGTTGTTCATTAACAACTATCATTATGATAGAAAAATAATCATCTGAGTTGACTTGTTCATCTTTACTTTTGCTTTCTGCTACAATCTAGTTTGGTCTGTTCATTCATATATAAACTTCAGCTTACTATTATGATCTGCATTTGTTTATATGGGAACTTTATGTGTGGGTGGTACAATGGATAGTGGCTCAGAATTAGATATCAGAAAGCTATGGTATGAATTCATTTCTTCTACCACCAGCTATGGTTAAAATAGTAGGACTTGTATCTGGAAAAAAATCATTGTTACTCTAAAAAACAAAATTATAATGCAAAAACAAATTTTTTAAAAAAGTATTATTCTTACAATTCCAAATATGTTTCAGCTTTAAATAAGCCACAAAAATCAAATTATATGGGCACTCATCCGACAACCTGTCAAAAATGATGCAAGATTCAATTTTATATAAATAACCCACACAGCCCATTGGCTTTGGCCAAGTTTTTATTTTATTTTTTAAAGACGTTTTATCTAAATTTATTCTGCTTAAGGCACCACACCAATATGATCGATAAGTCTTAATGTAAACAAACCTCATGGCCTGATAGAGATTTTTTATTTGGAATACCTATTCTCTAAAATAATTCTGCCTAAGGCACCATATCAATTCAATGGATAGGTCTTTATATAAATAACTCATTCTCAAGAGACTTTAGAGATTATATTTTTAATTTCGTTCAAGGAAGTAATTTATTACTGATCATTATTTTCAGCTAACTTGGCAAGTGTCTCTGGTGGCTACATGGCTCTACTCAATTATACTAATTTGTTAAGATATCTCCAATATGCAAGTTTGATTCCTTAAGAACCCTGCACAATCTCTAATTTCTCAAAATTAACTTTCTTCATAGTTATTTTTCCTGATTTAATTCCAATATTCATTAAATGCAATCAAGCTTTCTTAACTTCTTCCCTGGTTCTATATCACAAAACCAGGCTTTTGACTGGAGCATATCTACTTTAGGGCTCTAATCACCCGACATGAGTGGCTCACCACCTACCCCATCATACTTTAATTATTTATAATTTTCATCTCTTTATTCAGAATTGTTGAAAATCATTTTTTTAATTAACTGCACAACAAACATTAGTTGAATATTTTGAAGGATCTGCCTAAACATTTCTTGTCCAGTGTTATATTAAAAATGCAATTGTTACGGGGTCATTGCATAACTATTATTCAAGGAGTTGATCTTTGATTAAGCACTTTGGTTGAAACCTAATGTTTAAAGTATCGGTTTTGAATTCAGGTCTGTCCTTCTCCTAGAGTGGTTGCCAACTATAGCTAGTGTGGAGAAGAAATGGATTCATGCCTTTCCCAAAGGTATTTTTGCCTAATTGAATAAACTCAACTGGAATTTAAACTTGGCCACTATTCATTACACTATCCACAGAGACTTATAACAGTGCTAGATCATTAACCTATTAATGCCCATTGTCAGGATTGTAAGAATAAATGCCAACTTTTTTTTCCTGTTTATTTTTTTCTAAAATCAGTTTTGTTTATTTTATTTCTTTTTTCCAGCAACAAATTTCTTTCTCCATTATCATCATCTCTCCTTGCCAATTGGATGGACGTGACTGCCAATATGGACATTCAAGGGCTGGAAAAGGAACTGGAACTCAGTATGCTTTCCCCAATGGCTTTGTCTTACACTGACCTTCGTTTATATTCATCATGATAGTTGCCTAGTCCTAAAAACAATTGGTCTTTATTGACCTCTGACTTCATGCAATTAATAGTAACTAATTTTATCTCAAAATATTTTTCTTATCAAAATCAAAAATGTCATATCTTAAATATCTTAAACATGACTATCTTAATATGATTGTTTATTATTAAGTTGAGCTTAACTTCCCCATTATATTACCGTTACTCTGGATCAGCCAAAATGCTTCAGTTGATATTTGCTAATCTTGCGGACACAAAAATGTTGCAAGATTAGGTCACTAAGTAAAAACTTTCTTTTGGATCTTCAATATTTTAATTTAGGTCACGTCTTCCATCTCAGAGAATATTTATCAAAACTGTCAGATTTTATATTTGGACAACTTTATCACATTTTTTAGTTTACAATAAACAAAGAATAAGAAAAAAAAGGACTTCATCTTTAATGAATTAAATAAATCCAATTATTGGCAGTATAATCTTTTCTGTTGCAATAAAAAAATTTCATTCATATTCGTATCACTGATTAGAAATTTAAAAAAACTCATTAAATAATCAAAACATGAGGAATGCACATTATTGTGTCCATCAAGTAAACTCTTGACTCTTCATTTATTTCATGACATTTTGAAAAGTGTTATAATTGAAAGAGATCACGTCAATTGAACATTTCTTTTTCTTAAATCTTTTCTGTATGGAAAAAGACTTTTTGCTTTGTACTGCTTAAAACAAATAGAGAGAGATTTTCTTGGGACATGTTTTATTATAGCCATTAAAACATATATTTCATGGAAATGGACAAAAAATATAATAACTAAAAGGCAATTTGAAAAAGAAAACAGCAAAAAACAAAACTGGCTGGTTTTTGTTCTTCTCCCATCAGAGCTCAATTGAGGAAATAAACTACAAGGAGAGAAATATTCTAATTGAGGATAAGATAAACACATCTATTAATAATATACTAATATATGCATATATATTACAGATTGCATTAAGATTTAACAACCATTCCTTCTGTTTACAAAGAGAAGACTGTAGAGATTTAATGAGTATGGTCTCTAAAACTTTCAAATGAATGCCTGAAACAGCTTAAAACAGGAAACACTCTCATGGTAGGACATGGCACATTGACAATTATTTATTAGATGCTCTTCTATCACAAACCCAGATTTATTAACACATCTATGCGAATTCTGAAAATGATAATTAGTTAAAAAAAACAAAAACTCATTGCCCCTTTCCATCAATCTACTAGAGATGGTTGAATGGATCAGCCAAAATGCTTTCAAAAATGTATAAATCCAATTATCCCAAAATCTCTGAATGATTATTGAAATTGTAAATGAATTTGTAGCTAACTCTTCCAAACAAGTTTGTGTGTCATCTACATTCAGTTAATAAAGAAATTGTGTTGTTGACATAAAATGGGGGATAACCTCTATATTGTTCCTTAGTATGAAAGTAGTCTCCTATTTTAGGGTGGTGTTGCTGGGGAGGGGCATTGTAGATTTTCTAAAGAAGAGGCATGTAATTCTGAAAAGCCAAATTGTAGTTAATGTGTATTTAAGAAACAACTGTTATGGATAATTTTGTTAATATTTCAATGTTTGTCATTTCCATTTCTAATATTTAGGAGATGATTATCAGTTTTTACTAAATGGATCATGCATGCACACTAAAGAAAAAAAAGAAAAACTTGGGTTTTCTTTATAAACTGCCAAATAAAATCTGAAGGACTTAAACGTAGGTATTTCTCTCTAAATGTGAAAAACATTAGGATCAAATTGTAAAATTTTGCTTTAACAAAGAGAATATTTTTGCTTATATTGAAAATACAAGTGAGAGTTTAAAGATGATAAACAGAAAATTTACTTATGATGCGAGGCAAGTAATTGTAAATGAACATTTTTTCATAGACTTTAAAAACGTTTCTTATTATGAATTGTTCTTTATATAGAAAATGAATGCATAGAACACATTTAAGGTATAATAAAGTTACTGTGCATGATAAATTACCAAGAACATTTCTGTGTAATATTATTCAGGTTAATTTAACTGAAATAAAATAAAATGATTAAATAAAATTGATTTTTTATAAAAATTACAGCAAAATCTAATTTGTTTCTGTATTTATAAATTTTAAAACTTTATTTTAATTTTGCTTTTTTTAATTTATGTTAACATAATAGTTACTATAAATGATAATGTTTAAAAAAACAACAAAGTGTTTTTTAAGTTGATTAAAATTGTCTTGGGATGTGTCCAGGATAAACAAAATAAAAAGTTAGCTTAAAGCCTTGATTATCTGCAAATTGGATTTTCAGAATTACTTTCATCTTTGCAAAATTGCAAAAAATTGTCAAACTTTTACTAGACTTCATATCAGTCAAAATTAGTCTTTGTATACTGAGTTAAAATTTTATCATTAATGGAGAAAGTTTTGATTATTTGTTTTTCTGATAAAGTTAAATTTTACAATTTTTCTTCACTTTCTAATCTTTTCATGATTTCAATGAAACCACAATTTAAACCAAAGCAATAGTCAAAAAATTATAATTCTTAGCAAAAAAACAGGAATGCAAATATGAACTTTCTTTACGATGATAATGTTGTTAGCTTTCAAGTGAAATTGATTCAAATTATGCTTTTATTCAATCATAATTTTTTTTCAAATAATATTTAATAAATCGAATTCATATCTGATTTGTTTCTTTTTTTATTTATTTCCATTTTATTTTATTCATTGTTAAATATATTTATGGCTTGTTAATGAATGATTTTGTTCATTGCAACTGAAGAAAATTCAAACAAGAAATGAGAAGAATAAAAAGTAACTCAAAAGTATATTCAATTAATACAAAGTGAGGGACCAATTTTATAATATAATTTAGTTATAAACTGATTTTATTTGTTGAAAACAGATTTAATAGATTTACATTATTTACATTTGAACTAAGGTCCTCATCTTTGTTGTTATTTTGTATGACTTATCCACATCTTGTTAGATTTTGTTCATATCTATGATGAATGTTATAGTGCTTAGAAATTGGAAAATTCAAAATTCACATTGAAGCTGATGAGGATGTTAGTCTAAATGTAAATAATGATAACACCCCATCCCAGAAATTCATTGATTTTATATAGTTTCATATGAATTAGTAAGGATGCTCATATTGTAGAAGAAGATTAAAATTATAAATAAGGAGGACCAGGGGGTCTATACAAGGATGGCTGATTAATATTTGTTAACAATGTTAAAGGCAGAATGAAGAAGACAACCTAAATGTCGAAATAGTTGTAGCTTGGTATTGATATTAAAATGAATTTGAAAGTAGTGAAGTTCCTGGATGTGACAGATCCAAACAAAGGATTCTTTGGAATGTTTAGAAAACTTAATAATAAATTATATAAATAGTGGACTGAATTATCCAAAGAATGTGTTTAATTCTTTGGCAAAATATGGCAGTGATGACCAGGGTTGGAAAAATTACTAAATTAGTATTCTCCCTTGGCTGAGTCAAAATTGTATAAAATATTTAATAAAAAGACTATCAGAATAAGTTACAGGGGTATACCTAATATAGGTAGTTTAATTAAAAGGCACAACATATAAAATAATTAACAGCACAAGAATGCTTGTACAGCCAGGATGTAATTTCAGAATCAAGATGAATTGATGGCAAGTGACTGACTGAAAATGGCTTCTGGTTAGAGAGGTAGGCAGAGAGAAACAGTTTACACTAGGTTCACTAAGCTGTCATTTAAAGAGATAACCACAAAATGTTCTTTAATTTGGAAAGATATAAAAATACATTTTTTAATTATACAGGGTGATTGAAAAGTAAATCCCCATTTTAAAATACTTATAATTTATTTATTAACTATAATTTTTACAAGAAATGGATATGAGAGGAAAGCATTTTGCTTAAAGTTTTATTTAAAATTCAATATGGACTTAAGATTTCTACCAGCTTTTCAAGCCATCCAGGAATCACATCAACTGATTTTACCAGGAACTCTTGTGGTATGGAAGATATAACTTCTTTTATTCACTCTTCAAGTTCTTCCAAAGTCTTGGTTTGGTATAGTAGACTTGATACTTTAACCAACCCCAAAGAAAAAAGATAGTGTTGTCAGGACTCCTGGCTGGCCACTCATACATAAAATAAGGAGTTACATTTCAATCACACTGTATTTGGTATATTAAAGAAAAGTACAGCAAGGACCTTTTAATTGTGTAGAAGGTGATAAAAAGAAAAAGTAGTTATAGGAACATTAACAGGTTTTGGAGATTATGTATGGATGAAAAGCTAGCAATAATATTGTACATAGAGTCAGCTGAACTGTTCAATGCCAGGTAGGAAATGTTAGATAAATGTTGATATTTTAAGAAATAACTTGCTAGTGCATTTGGCCCCAATAGAAAAAGAAATTCAGATCCCCCCCCCCATTGATTTGGTCTGAATTGCTTTAACTTTATGCCCTCTACACCATCAGTTGTCTATTTAATTGTATCCACTCCATACAATATTTTAAATGTCCTAACGCAAGCATGAAGATCCACAAGTGAAAGTGTGCAGGCTAGTAATTTATATACTATATACAAGTGTGGGCTAAAAAGTTCATAGGTTGACTATGAAGGAGTGATGCTAGAGCTGTGAAATCTTGCATACATTAATTCCAACTCTTAACTGCATTGTTTCTTTCCAGGCAAACTGACATTTGACTGTTCAAAGAAGACTTAAAAAGTAACTAGTAGCGACTTCCCTTGAAAATGGACAAAATTGGGCATTGTGGTGTTATCAAGTACCTGCAGAATTAGGAGATGACACCCCAGCTTTATCAACAGTGCAAAAGTGGGCAGCTGAATTTAGAAGAGTCTTTACTTTAGGAGTGTCTACTCAAGGTCTGGACATTCTGCAACTGCCACCACTGAAGAAAACATTAGTCATGTTCACCACAGGTGGTTGACTATAAATCAAATAGCCAATGCTATTAGCATGTCTCATAGAGTTGAGAATATTCTGCACAATGAACTTGGCATGACACAGGTTGCTAGTTAGTGGGTTCCACATCTGACACCTGACCAAAAAGCATGCAAGCTGATCACATCACAAGAATATCTTTGAGCCAGAGACAATCCATGTAGTGGAAACACCTCTCTGCACCTTCTTCAAAGAATGCCAAGGTTGTTTCATCTGCAGGGAAGGTTGATGGCCTCAGTTTTTAATATACAAAAGGGATTGTGCGTATTGACTATCTTCAGCAGGGCCACACCATCAATGGAAAGTATTATACCAGCTTACTGAGGCAATTATGAAAAACAATCAAAACCAAATATCCAGAAAAACTGACAAAGGGGTCTTGTTTTATTAGAACAAAACTCCGGTCTTTGTTTACAATAGCTACTGTTTTTGACTGTGAACTGGTTAATCACCTCTTGATTTGACTATCATCTGTTCCCCAACATGATGAAACACTTGGCTTGGAAACACTTTTTTGACCAAGAGTCAGATGCCAGTTTACCTGGAAAGAAGCAACGCAGTTATTAATAAGACTTGAAATTAATTCATGCAAAATTTCACAACTCTAGCATCACTCCATCATAGTCAGTCTTTTTATTCCACCCTTTGTTTTAAAAGTTTTCAGTTTAGCATTAAAAGGCATAATGAGGGCTAAAAAAATAAAAGGAGGGAAAAACAACTGGTTTCACTCCCGCATATCAAAGTTTCTTTTTTGGGGGGAGAATTTAAATTAAAATATAATAAATTAGCAGCATGGCCCGGCGTTGCCCGTCCTTGATTCAAAAATCGTACGTTTAGGTAGTTTCCTCTTACTTTTCAACGAATATGTGTAAACTGATTTGCAGTACAAACGGTAGTTACGCTCACCAAGCGTTTCTTGTGACAAAACATACTGCCTCCGTTGAGATTGACTGGAAAGCCTCAAAGAGCCCTCTACCTCGGTTTCCTCCTCCCGCTTTCTCTTTGCCGCAGAGGCTCTTTTAGAACGCCTGCTAAGGTTGCCTCGCCGTGGTATTTTGGCACGCTTAGCAAAGCTGACTGGTCGTTCATTGCCACGGCACTCAGAAGAGTGCAAAGCAGAGGTTGAAGTAGACGCCAGCCGCTTCTCCCCAAAGGAGGCAGACTCTATGGAATCCTGCTCCTGTTTCCCCTTAGCCGATGAGGCTTTTTTTAGAACGCCTGCTAAGTTTACCTCGCCTGGGTGTTTTTGCAGCCTTTGCAGAGATGCCGGGTTGGTCATTGCCACGGCACGCAGAAGAGTACAAAGCAGAGGTTGAAGTAGACGCTATATGATCATCTGTAACCGGAGTTATTATGTGCTCCTCCGCAGTCGCCTGTTCTGCATGTGTAACGTTAACGGTGTTAGGGGTCTTCAGTTTCTGACGTGCGGATGTTCGTCGTGTAGGAGCCATTTGAAGGATTGTAGAAATGCTGTGTAAGAATGCGAATAGAAATTGATGCCAAAGCTGAAGCGATGCAACCTCGTTGTATACGAAAACTAAAAATGCAGTGGAGCGGTATGGAAAAAGCTTCTCCAAGCTATGGGCCGTGCTTTCTGGCAGTACGAAAACGTCACTGTAGGAAGAGGTTACGCAACCAAAACGTTGAAGCGTTGAAGGTTAAAAAGTAGTGAAACACAGATGTACTGGGCCGCGTAGTAAAGGCAGAAGAGAAGTAACTTGCGACAGCAGTTAACTGTCTAATAGCAAAACTGAACTACGAAAAGGTAGAAATAGGTATGGAACTCTAAGATGGACTGGGCTGCGCAGTAAAGGCAGCACGCGGAGATAAAATGGGTAATGCAAATGTTTAAGCAAATAGGCAGTGAAGTACTGGGCCGCGTAGTAAAGGCAGTACACTTCAACATACAGTGAAAATTGTAACGTGAAGGTAAAATAGTTTGGGCAAACGATTGAGTAAATTAATAACTTGCGGCAGCAGTTAACTGTCTAATAGCAAAACTGAACTACGAAAAGGTAGAAATAGGTATGGAACGCTAAGATGAACTGGGATGCGCAGTAAAGGCAGCACGCGGAGATAAAATGGGTAATGCAAACGTTTAAGCAAATAGGTAACTTGCGGTAGCAGGAAGCTGTCAATTAATCCAAGGACAGATGCGTTAATGGTGATCAAATCAAGATGTGAGTGCGGATGCAGCCGCGCTGAAGGTATTTAAGGAGAGCGTGTAGCCTGGACAATGGCCATGACTTAGACCAATGAATGAGCTCACGCAAAATGGAAGATGCTAGCGCGTATTCACGCACGCGCGCATGATTTGGCAAGCGCAAGGCTTGGCCGTAAACGGGGTCAAGCTGCCTGCTGTATATGCAGCTTGGCTCTAACGCACGTGATGCCGGCGGTGAGAATGCAAGGAGCTGCAATGAAGCGTTTGCTCGTTTGGTTTGTGCGACAACGAAAAGCCGCTAAACGTTTGCCGGCATTAGCTTTGAAATGGATTGGGAGGAAGCCTTGCTGTTTTAGCGCAAAAACTCCCCGTCAGGTCTGGAATGCGGCCTGGGGAAAAGGTTTAAAGAATTGGAAAATGGACTGCTGAGGGCGGAACCATTTTCACTCAGCACGTATGCGTTTTTTTTTTCAGTAAAGACGCGAATTAAGGAAGTGCTTATTTTGGTAAGATGCGACGATTAAAGCAAAAGTGTTGACAAAGTCGAATTGATTGTGGCTCAATGTCAGACCTGGTAGCAGGGATAAAAAAGCCGAATTTCAATGGCCCTGCACCCATTCCAGAATTTGAGGTCAAATGTTTTCTTCCACTCCACTGCACACACTGACCTGTTTCTTCCCGCGCATAGCGTGACCTTAAATTAATCTGCATTTCGGAAATACCCAACCGGAAAAACATTTTTAAGGATTGACCGATTGTCGATGTGCACTCTGTTTGGGGGGCGCTCAGAGTTGAAACTTCACATGGTGACTCCCAATGGCCTCCTCATAAATCCAGTCGGTTTTCGCTAAAAACCGACATGCGGTTCAGGTGCAATCTGGGCGGATCGGTTTTTGGGTTTTATCGATTTTCCGCGCTGTTTAGGGGTCCGTGGTCATGAAACTTCTGGACAACACTTCTAATGGTAGACTCTAAGAGGGTGTCAAATTTGGTTGAAATGCGATCATTCCTTCTGTAAGCAGATTTTTTCGATTATCGATTTTTTCGGAACCTGAGTCCGAACTCAAAAATTGGGCTCCGTCATGTCCTTACGGCAGCCATTTGCAAACTTGTGGTGAAAACCGCATCGAAATCGGGTGAAAAATGCGGCCTGATGCGAGGTAAAAACGCCCACGACAGACACACAGACAGACAACATGAGGAATATAGATAGTAGATATATAAATATAAGATATGAATTTAGTCAATGATGCGAATAGGGGTGGGGGAGTTAAAGGAACTACCAGAAAACTTAAAAAGTGAATGTGAATTGGCTAAAACGGAGAACCATTCTTATGTAAGTTTACGCAGACCTGCACACGCTTATGATCTGTATAAACCGAACTATGAAAACTTGAACAACCTTAGAGTCCTAAGTTGACTCTCCTAACTAGAACCTGGTTGATGTCGCTAGAAAGCTGCAATAATATTAAGTAGAAATTCAACTTTGCCACACTTCTGCTTCTATTAAATTTTGTACGCCAATATTATCCATACATAGCAAACAAATAAGCTATTTCTCAACCAAAACTCTTCCAACAGCCAGGAACCAATACGACGGGACAACAAAACCGAATTAATGTGGAGCATTGGATAAAGATAAATTTTAATAGTAAACGCTGAACAATCTACACTACTGATGCATCTTCCAGGATGTGTTCCAACTCAGACTCACTAGAGGAAATAATACAGCATCCCGATGACAGCACAAGTACGTTTCGTAGACATGTGTTTAATCAGTCATCTTAATCACACTTCTGATATCTTTTATTACCAGCTCACGAGGACAGAAACAAAACTACATATGAGCAGAAAAAAATTCTACCCATCTCGAGGGTAGAATTGTTAGGTTACCCGCTCCTAATTTTCTAGAGTATGCTGTCCGGACTATACATACTTGGCGATATTTTTTCTCGTTCTCTTCTTAATTTATCCATAACATGGAACCTCTCACAGAGAACGCGCTTCCCTTTGGGAAACGCATGAACAATATACACACACACACACATGTACGTATGCACATTCACTCACTACACATACTTTGGACTCAAAAAGTTTTCACATTCATTTGTTACACACATTATTGTCTTTGTTGCTTGTATACCTTTGTTGTTAATACATTATCATTTGTTTGTACATATATATTGCTTCTTGTTGTTTCTTTTTTTACATAGACTCACATCCCGAATCTGCCATGTTTGTTGTGGGTATTTCAGGGGACAGCGTGTTATTGCCAATTTCAAACACCAACGTTACTAACACCCAAAACAATTTGGAAACCGCATACACTGGCCTGCAAGAATGCTTACTGGCATTGCGCAACTGGGACAAACATGCCGGGAGTCAGGACACCAATGGCCTGTTTCATAGATCCTTGACCCAATTTATTTTTTATGGGGTCATCTGGGACAGCACCAAAGCTGATGTCCCTAGGAAATGTTAGTTTTACTGCTTTACAGGGTGCGATGGGGAAATTGCTGCCATTTTATATTTTTAATTTCACACATTGTTTGAGCACTATGATGCAATTCACTCCACCAGAAATTTGAAAACGGCATGCTGTACTACTTGTCATTTGTGCTGGAAGCTCCAATTTGAACATTTTAGAGTGTTTGGGTGTCACTCTGATGACTTACCATCTCCCCAACACATGGATCAAGAGTGATGAAAACTAAATATCTAGCCAACATGGTATTTGGATCTGATGGTGACGTATGCCATCTTCCCAGCTGAGTGAGAGACCAACAAAATTCCTTGTAACACCAAAAATTAACTGAAGGCGAGGATTATGGAAGTATTCACCAACTTAAACAAAGTGACTGTCCAGAAGAGTTGCAGGAGAATCTGAAGTCATCTGGAGGCTGTGGTTGAAGCCAATGGCGATTTTATTGAATAAATTTACTCTTTAGTATTTCAAGATATTTGTGTATAATTTTGGTAAATATATCTGTTAAAATGAGATGTCAGTATTATTTTCATTTTTGCATAATTTAGATGTTGCTTTCTTCAAAAAACTGATCATCTCCTGAGAGATTGGTGTGCACCCCTCCTAATTCTCTGATTGCGTCAATCCCGAGAAGATCGAATCCAAGTAGTGGTCCGTCCACAATTAGGGCATCAATGCACACGGATTGATCATGACTAACATTCAATGTAATATTGCCCTGTTCACGGCATTTTAGTATCTTACCGTTGGCAGTTAGGACTTCCGTCTTCATTGGTCGCCAATTGCAACATGCGCATTTGCTCACCAACGTCCGTGAGCAATCAGAATCAACCAAGGCCATGCACTTCTTTCCGTCTACGGCCACCTCAATGATAGGTAGTGCCGTGTTCTTTAGTCACTTAGGGAGAAGACCAGCGCTGACGTCTGTTCCCTGGATTCGTTTCCCTGGCACTCCGATGAGATGTGCCCAACCTTGTTACACTGAAAATACCGTATCTCGCGGTAAGATCTTCGGGTACGGGCAGCCGTCCTCTCTGAGTAGCCTTGCTAGGTGGTTGGGATCAAAACACTTAAAACAAACAATGCCGTCCGCCCGTGCTGTAATGTCAGTATTCGTCTGTTGAGCTGCTGCAGCAACTGACTCATCCGGCTCTTTGCTATCGGTCGTAACGGCCCGAGCGCAAGTCAAGATCTGGTCCAACCTCATAGTGTCCATTCTGGATGATGCATGGAGAAGCTGCTTGACTTGTTGCGGCAGTTCAGAAACAAATGCACACGTCATCCATCGTTCAGGTAGTTGGCTGCCAACCAAGAAAGCTAGCCATTTCAACTCTGCTATAAATTCATCCCACAGTTTCTCCTGGCCTAAATCGTCGTGTCGTGACACAAACTGATCATACGCAGTGAATGAATCCACCGCATAACTGTGTAGTTATAAGGGCTTGCTTAATCTGCTCTGCATCTGAACTCTGTTCCTTTGTCAGCTGCCGATACACAGAGAGAGCCCTGGCTTGCGTTCGCAGTGGCAGTATCTGCTTGACTTTCTTCATCTCGCAGAGTTCACAAACCAACTCCACATTTTCAATCCATTCTACAATTGGTAGATCGGTAGCAGCCCCACTGACTTCAGGAATCAGCCTAATATCGAAACTTCTGTCCGCCATGATTGGGAGGAAAGCCAAAATAGCTTGTTGCTTAAATGAGTCTCTATTACTAAGATTGTAATATTAGCTGATAGGGGATACATTGGAAAGTATAAGAATGAATATACAATTATTGTCTTAGGAAACTAAATAAAAAGCATAAAAGGGGGTAAACGAAGGTATATTTGTAGAGATGTTCTTTTTATACATGTGTGCAAAATTCCTATATAATTGTGAGAGGCTTACATTTGTGAAGAGTTCTTTGTTGGTTTCATAGAATTATTAAATATGAAATGTGTGAAATAAATGCGAGTCAAATAAGCATAGGGCATTTGCATGCTGTATACTATTCTGTATTGTGTTCAATGTAACATGAGGTTTGCTAGGGACCAAAGGTATCTCCAGAGATGAAATATAAATGTGTATATGAATATATACAATGCTATGCCCCTTATCACTACTTACAAGCAAAGACATTATCAACCAATGAAATATTCAGATGCCTCTTTTTTGATAAGCCTTGATTTTGATACTGATTATGACACCACTTTGTCTGGCTGAGGGTAATAAAAAATGAATATTCTGGAAAGAAAAACAAAGGATTGAAAAGAGAACTCATCCTTTCCATGAACCAGAATAATGAAATTTGAAACCATTGATAATTTGAAAAGATTGCTTTGTGAGCCTACCAACCATATTATAAATACGGTCATTGAACAGCTTAATAGTGGATTTGTCAGAGTGGATAGTCAAGAAGGATAGTGTCAAGCAAAGTAATTAACATTTTCAGCATGAAGGGAAGAGACCTTTTGACTCCAAGATGCCATGTGGCCAACCAATGACCCCAAGCAACATATACAGAAAATTTGTGGCATATGTAATAAACCCATCATGTTTTCTTTGATGATAGAAGAGAACTCACTCACTGTTACCTTAATTTTGCAAGGTTTACCTACTTCAACAAGTTTACCATGATGACTTTTTTTTAGATAGGAAACTATCAAAATGTAGTTTATTTTCATATCATAAATCACAATGAAACTTAACTCATTTTTATATTTCTTATTCATAAAAGCATAAAATGTAGTTCATTTTCATATTCTTAAATAAAAACGTTAAATCTGAAGAAAATATTTTGATATTTGTGACGAATGCAAGCCAACATATAACACCCATCACCTTCCCACACCATGACCTAAATCACACACGCGTAGGCGAGTGATAAAAATAGATTCTGCAGAAGCAGCACGTGAAAACGGCAATGCAATTGGTCAAGAGCAGCCAATCAGCAAACAGGAAATTAGGCACCAAAAAGGAAGAGACGCACGTGATGACTCTAGAAAATTAGTAGCAGGCCAGCCATTGACAAGTAAAGTCACACCAACTGTAAACTCCAAACAATAAGCTGAGACTGCACATTCCCCGAGGCCGAGAATCAAACCAGGTTGTTCCAGTGCCGAGAATGTGAGAAGTGTCCAATGCAGTAGGCCTTTGCAACTCAGATATCGTCATCTTAAGAAGGAATCCTGAATTCAAACCCAAGGCGTAAGACATGATCCAGATTGAGAATCTAACCTTCAGTCCTCAGAAAGAAAGAAAGAAAGAGAGAAAAAGACTGTCATCGAAATTGCCCATTAAACCACAAAATAGCTGATAAGTTCTTATATCCCATCCCCGATATTATTGTAGCTTGCAACAGTACAATAACATTATGTTCATGCAAAACACCATTACATATGTAACACCAGATTACTAATGTTATCCCCTTTCATATGTTGAGTTCTGCATTCATTATCGCTCATCTTCTCCCAACTCTGGTTAGACGCAATATTTCATGCTATTCTTTTATCCGTTGTTATTTGTCCCATGTTCTTGTTCATTAAAAATATTATATTGTTAAGATTCGTTGTTTCGTTCATCTCTGGTCTACGGTCGGTTGATTGTGTCATTTAGGGGACCCGGGAAATTTAAATTCAATTAAATCTTAATTGAATTAATATTTATTTATTTTTACTTTATCTATTCTGCCGATGATACAATAATACAAGGGAAGCAACCCTGACCCTTATTCAAGAATCCTTTAACGGAACGTTAACTGAGAAATAAAAGAGAATATCATCGTGCAGGAGATATTGATCCTGACCTGGCGTTAATTATACGATGATAACGCCTGGATAGGGTCTATGATATATTTTTCTATAAAAAAAGTATACATTTGAAAAAATATACATTATTTTCTAGTTTTGTGAATAAAAAAGCATACATATATATTTTATTTCTAATATTTCTAAATAAAAAAACTAAAACTCAAGAAAATACAGGTGATTTATTTATGAATAAAATGGCATAATCCTGGAGAAAATTTAGCTTATTTTCATATTTCTAAATACAAACAGTCTAAATGTGAACAAAATATTACTTATTTTATTTTGTTTATGGAGCTTTTTTTTACATATTTCTTAATAAAATAACATAAAACTGCATAAAATCAAGCCTTTTTTAAATATTTTTTAATAAAAAAGCATAAACCTGAAGAAAATATAGCTTATTTTCATATTTCTTAATAAAAATCATAATTCTCAAGAAAATTTAGGTTGTCTTGATATTTCTAATTGAAAAAAGATTCATTCTGCAGGAAATATAGTGTATTTTTATGTATGTTGCTAAAAAAGCAAATCATGAAGAAAATATATAGCTTATTTTCCTATTTTTAAATGAAAAAATATAGATCTGAAAAAAATATACAATACTTTCTTACTTTTTATAATAAATCATAAAACTGAACAAAATGTAGCTTATTTTCATTTTTCACAATAAAATAGCATAAAAAAGCATAAACCCTGAGAAAACAAACTAATTTTCATATTTGTTGATAGAAAAGCATAAACACATAGAAAATATAGCTTGTAAATCAGAATAAAATGTACCTTATATTCATATTTCTATGTAAAATATGTTAAGTCTTAAGAAAATATTGCTTATTTTGATATTTCTCTGTAAAAAAACATAAATATGAAAAACTATAATGTATCTTTCAGTTTTTTAAATAAAATGTGTACATTTAAAGAAAAATATATTCTTTTTCCACTATTTCGAAATATGAAATGTAAAATATCAAGATCTTATTTACATATTTCTAAATAAAAAAGCATAAACCTGAAGAAAATATAGTTTATTTTCATATTTATTAATAAAAATTTGAAAAAATATATCATATTTTCCAGTATTTTAAATAAAACGGGATATGTTTTAAGAAAATATATTCTATTTCCAATATTTCTTAATGAAAAAGCATAAACCTGGAGAAAATATAGCTTATTTTTTCTTAATAAAAATCATAAAACACACTAAAATGTAACTTATTGTTATATATCTTCTAAAACGAAGCATTATTTCCATATTTGTAAGTGGAATATTTTAAATCTGAAGAAGGTATTGCTTAATTTGTTATTTCGATATAAAAAGCATGAATTTGAATAAATATCATATTTTACAATATTTTAAATAAAAAAGCATACTTTTTAAGAAAATATATTCTATTTCCAATATTTCTAAATAAAAGATCCTAAATCTCAAGAAAATACATCTTTATATATTTCTTAATAAAAAAAAGCATGAACCTGGAGTAAATATAGATTTTTTTTCATATTTCTTAATAAAAAGCATAAAACGCACTAAAAAGTAACTTACTTTTATATATCTTCTTTAAAGAAGCACAATTCTAAAAAAAAATGTAATTTATTTCTATATTTGTAAGTAATATACATCAAAACTTAAGAAAGAAGTGCTTATTTTGATATTTAAGTATAAAAAAGCATGAATTTGAACAAAAATGTAAAATATTTTTTCAGTATTTTTAATAAAAAAAGCATATGTTTTAGGAAAATATATTCTATTTCCAATATTTGTAAATAAAAAAGCTTAAATCTCAAGAAAATACAGCTGCTTGATATATTTCTTAATAAAAAAGCATAAACCTGGAGAAAATATAGCTTATTTACAGATTTCTTAATAAAAAAAAGGATGAATCGCATTAAAATGTAACTTATTTCCATATTTGTAAGTGAAATATTTTAAATCTGAAGAAGGTATTGCTTAATTTGTTATTTCAATATAAAAAGCATGAATTTGAATAAATATCATATTTTACAATATTTTAAATAAAAAAAGCATACTTTTTAAGAAAATATATTCTATTTCAAATATATCTACATAAAGATGCCTAAACCTCATGAAAATACAGCTTCTTTAAATTTTTTCTTAATATAAAAACATAAACCTGTTGAAAATATAACTTATTTTCATATTTGTCAATAAAAAAGCATAAATCGCATTAAAATATAACTTATTTTCATATATCTTCTTAAAAGTCGCATGAATCTGAATAAAATGTAACTGGTTTCCATATTTGTAAGTAAAATATGTTAATCTGAAGATATTGCTTAATTTGATATTTCTATATAAAAAAGCATGAATTTGAATAAATATCACATTTTACAATATTTTAAATAAAAAGTACATGTTTTAAGAAAATACATTCTATTTCCAATATATCTACATATCAAAAGCCTAGACCTCATGAAAATACAGCCTCTTTATATATTTCTTAATACAAAAACATAAACCTGGGGAAAATATAGCTTATTTTCATATTTCTTAAGAAAAATGCATAAAATACATTAAATTCTAACTTATTTTTTATATATGTTCTTCAAAAAAGCATAAATCTGAATAAAATGTAACTTATTTCTATATTTGTATGTAAAATATGTTTAATCTGTAGAAAATATTGCTTATTTTGATATTTCTATATAAAAAAGCATAAGTTGGAAAAATATACAATATTTTCCTTTACTTTAAAGAGAAAAGCATAAATTGTAAGAAAATATATTCTATTTCCAATATTTCTAAATAAAAAAGCCTAAATCTCAAGAAAATACAGTTTCCTTATATATTTCCAAATAAAAAACCATACCTCGAAAAATATATTATTTTCATATCTGTCAATAAAAAAAGCTTAAAACACTAAAATCTAATTTATTTTTATGTATCTTCTTTAAAGTCGCATAATTCTGAATAAAATATGACTTATTTCAAAATTTGAAAGTGAACTATATTAAACCTGAAGAAAATAGTGCCTATTTTGATATTTCTATATAATAAAAATGATACAAACCTGTAAAAAGCTAGCTTATTTTCATATTTCTAAATGAAAAAAACATAAATCTGAAGAAAATATATTTTAATTTCTTATTTCTTTGTAATCTAATATATAAAGTTCTGTGTGTGCGTGCGTGCATGCGTGCGTGCGTGCGTGCGTGCATGTGTGTGTGTGTGTGCGTGTCCAAGCTCCCACTGGTCCGATTTCAATGATTCATATCTCATTCAAAATCCCTGAGGGAATGATTTTCGATCAGGGTTGCCAGATTATACGAGGTAAAAAATAGATATTAATATATTATACTAGCCAATATCGTTGCTTTTCATGGTTCTTATTTTCCTTCTGTATCCAAAATTGCATAAAAATTTTAAGCTAGCTTAAAAGATGCCCTATCAGGGGTCATTTAAGCTAGCTCCTTTGGAGGACTCTTGGTTTGGCCATTATCACAATAGCTATGGAGAAGTAGTAGGCATCAATAAACTACAGAAAAACTCAAAATTGATCACCACATTTAAGTATTGAATTGATGTTTGAGCTTACCTTTTAAAAGTTCAATGATAATTCTTCAGCTGCCACTTAATTTAAGGGCGATTTGATGTACGTAGATCATTATTTTCCGTACAAACAATTATTTTTATTTCATGGGTGATGGAACAGGTGACAATTTATAAGATAAAATTAATATAGTGTAATATAGATGGGAAAATAGAAATTAGAATTAGTTGTACATTCAACATTTGAAGAGTTAGAGAAACATAATCGCTAATTAAGTAAAACCAATATTATGGAATGTATATGAATAAATGCAAAATTGGAGCTCAATTCTCCCACAAACTCTGAGATTAAAAAGCCCCAGCTCTACTTTATAGTAATTTACACGCAAAAAGCTCATTATCTACTTCTAGGCAAATTTACTCCGCCCCCACACACACACGAGGTCAGGTTGTGACACAAGGTTGATTTTATACTAAGAGGTGCCCAGACCTAGAGAACAGCTGAACATGGCTGTGCCCTCTCCTATATAACTTATTTTCTAGTTTTTCAAATAAGGAAGGCATACATATTTAAGAAAAATAACAAAACAAAAGTCATTGAAAGAAAGCAAGTTCAGTCGACCAATGATGACAATTCCAGAACAACGTAACTATTTTAAGAAAATATAATCTATTTCCGATATTTGAAAATAGAAAAGCCTCAAGCACAAGAAAATGCACTTATTTACATATTTCTAAAGAAAAAAGCATAAACCTGGAGAAAATATAACTTATTTTAATATTCCTAAATAGGCTAAAACTGAACAAAATATTACTTATTTTCATGTCTTTTTAGCATCCTGATACCACTTTCTTATCAATGTTGAATTTTGTACAAATCTGTGCAAAAAGTGGATCAAAGAGCTTACCCAGCTTCATACATATTTTCAGGAAATATCAACTTCTAATTGGTCAATAAACACCCAAGTGGGCATTGCAATCCACCCACGTACAAGTCTTTTTCCAACGTGTGACCAAGTCAAGTTTTCCCGCTTCTTTTCGAGGAGCCTGTCACGTGATTATGTTAATCATAAATATCAGACATAAATTTGTTCTTTCTCTTTTCTTTCATTTGCCAATGAAAACGTAACCTTAAAGGAAACTCTATGGCGACTCCATTGCGGTCGAATGCTGAAAACATATTCACACACGCACACATGCACGTATGTACAAAATTTTCAAAACTACATTACAAACATGTGAAAGATTTCCAAACCAGCATCAAGAACTTTTCTCTTTAAAATACTCTGACCAAGCTTTCGCACACATCTTTACAAAACGAAATTGTAATATTCTGCATATAAAAAATATATTTGTTGTCCCAAACATATCCTTTTTGTCATAATTGAATATCGTTATCATTTGATTTTTTATTTAAATTTATGTTTGTGGGTGTTTCAAGTTTCATTTACAGCGAAACATTTAAAATATTCACACAGTCTTCTTAGATCCATGACATCTTATTAAAAAACTATAAACTTGTATAAAATCTAGCTTATATACATATTTGTTAATAAACCTGTATTAAAGATAGTGTATTTTCATATTTCTTCATAAAAAAAATGCAATTCTGAAGAAAATTTAGGTTGTGTTCATATTTCTGGATGAATAAATATTAATTCTTCATGAAATATAGCTAAAAAAGCAAAATGTGAAGAAAATATAGCTCTATTTTCATATTTCTAAATGAAAATACATAAATCTGAAGAAAATATACCATACTTTCTCATCTCTTTGTAAAACTGAACAAAATGTAGCTTATTTTCATTTTTCTCAATAAAATAGCATAAATTGCAATGAAACGTAACTTATTTTTATATTTCTTTTTTTAAAAAAGCCTAAATCTGATTAAAATGCAGCTCATTTTTATATTTTTAAGTAAAAAGGAATAAATCTGAAGAAAATATTATGGCTTATTTTGATAGTTTTATATAAAAAGTATAAATGTGAAAAAATATATAACAGTTCTAGTTTTTTTAAATAAAAAACATACGTTTTAAGAAAATATATTCTATTTTTAACATTTCTAAATAAAAAAAGCTTAAGTGTTGAAAATACTGTTTATTTACATATTTCTAAATAAAAAAAACATAAACCCATAGAAAATATACCTTATTTTCATATTTGTTAATAAAATGCAGAAACCTGTAGAAAAGATAGCATATTTTCATAATTCTTAATAAGAAAAAATAATTCTGAAGAAAATTTAAGTTGTTTTCATATTTCTTGATGAAAAAAGATTAATTCTGCAAGACATGTGAGCATAAAGATCAGAACAATGTTAAGAAAAAGTCTAAATGTGAAATAACTTTTTATTTTAAAGCTTCATAGAACAAAAAAATAAGGATATAAAGGTAAATTATATAATTCCCTAAATATAAAGCTCAATAAACTTATTTTGATAAAGTTATAAGAATGATTATATAACATTAAAAAACAATGGTTAATACTGCTTATTTTCACATATCTTACTGAAAAAGGAAAAATGTAATGCAACTGACAGATGTTCAAAATAAACTTAAAAAGTAACTAGTAGCAACTAGTCTTGAAAATGGACAAAATTTGGCATCACTGTGTTATCTTGTACCTGCAGAAAAAGTGTTTAGCCCCCAAGAACATTCATGCTGACAAGGTTGCTACATTAGGAAATGAGACCTCTGCTTTGTCAACAGTGCAAAAGTGGGCAGCTTAATTTAGAAGGGGAAGGAAGAGTCTTGAAAATGACCCAAGGTTTGGACATCCTGCAACTGCCACCACTGAAGAAAACATTAATTATATTCATCACATGGTGATGGATGACAGATAGTTGACTATAAATTAAAAAGCCAGTTTTTTTACATATATTTTGGTTCTTACTGTTTCTTTAAAGTTTTATGTAGACTCACATCCTGAATCAGCCATGTTTGTTGTGGGTATTTCAGGAAACATTGTGTTATTCCCAATTTCAAACACTGAAGTTACTAATGCCCAAAACAAACTGGGAACTACATACGCCAGCCTGCAAGAATGCTTACTGGCATTGCGCAACCAGGACAAACATGCCAGGGGTCAGGACATCAATGCCCTGTCCCATAGATACAATGTTTAGTTTTTATGGAGTCATCTGTCACCCCTCCCCCACCTAGGAAATGTTATTTTTCACTGCTTTACAGGGTGCGATAGGGAAATTGTCATCATTTTATATTTTTAATTTCACACATGTGCATTGTTTGTTTTTGATTTTGTCAACTACACAATATAGTAGGGTTAGTTGGGTACTGTCTGTGAGAAAAAGAGCACTATGACACAATTTACTCCGCCAGATATTTGGAAACAGCATGCTGTTTTGTACCAAAAGCTAAATTGTTAAAGGGATATATTTAGTGTTGATAGGAGGTATAATGACAGGGAAATTATTGTAATATTAGCTGATAGGGGATACATTGAAAATATAAGAATGAATATACAATTATTGTCTTAGGAAACTATATAAAAAGCATAAAAAGGGATAAATGAATGTATATTTGTAGAGATGTTCTTTTTATACATGTGCGCAAAGTTCCTATATAATTGTGAGAGGCTTACATTTGTGAAGAGTTCTTTGTTGGTTTCATAGAATTATTAAATATGAAGTGTGTGAAATAAATGCGAGTCAAATAAGCATAGAGCATTTGCATGCTGTATACTATTCTGTATTGTGTTCAAACATGAGGTTTGCTGGGGACCAAAGGTATCTCCAGAGATGAAATATAAATGTGTATATGAATATATACAATGCTATGCCCCTTATCACTACTTACAAGCAAAGACATTATCAACCAATGAAATATTCAGATGCCTCTTTTTTGATAAGCCTTGATTTTGATACTGATTATGACACCACTTTGTCTGGCTGAGGGTAATAAAAAATGAATATTCTGGAAAGAAAAAAAAAGGATTGAAAAGAGAACTCATCCTTTCCATGAACCAGAATAATGAAATTTGAAACCATTGATAATTTGAAAAGATTGCTTTGTGAGTCTACCAACCATATTATAAATACAGTCATTGAACAGCTTAATAGTGGATTTGTCAGAGTGGATAGTCAGGAAGGATAGTGTCAAGCAAAGTAATTAACATTTTCAGCATGAAGGGAAGAGACCTTTTGACTCCAAGATGCCATGTGGTCAACCAATGACCCCAAGCAACATATACAGAAAATTTGTGGCATATGTAACAATCCCATCATGTTTTCTTTGATGATAGAAGAGAACTCGCTCACTGTTACCTTAATTTTGCAAGGCTTACCTACTTCAACAAGTTTACCATGATGACATTCCCTCAACACTGACCCTTCTATGACAGACACTTCATGATTATGATTGACTTATCATGACTATGATTGACCTATTAAGGTTTAATGGTTTATCTCTTTATCAAGGACATTTATTTAAATATCGACTAATGTTAGCTCCCACTTTCATATGAACATTTTTTCTATCTAGCTTAATTTTAATATTTTGAGTGAACTCTTCTTATTTTCACATAAAGATATTGTAAATAAAGTTTCTGTTGTGTCGTGTATAATGCTGAGTAAGCATTCTTCACATGTTCTAGTTGGTGTCGGTTTATATATATGAGCTACCTGCTCATATGCAAATTATACTACTTTGCATATCACCACAGTTTCTTTCCATTTCAATTTCACACTGAGTAAGAGTCATTCATTATTGTATGCTTAATAAGCCAAATATTTTTTTTAGATAGGAAATGTGGTAGAACGCGCAACTCACATGACTGAAGAGTTTCAGTCACTGTGGATTTTTATGGGCCAATGCATCCCCATGAGTAACCCAGGCTACTGAGAGATAAGTGTTTTTATTGTCACCATCTCTAAAATGGTTGCTAAGTCTATAGAACGCAGTCTGTCTTGCTATTTAACCCATAGCTGAGGGGAGAAGAGCTGGATTCATACCTTCCCTAAGTTGTGGGTGACAGAGAAATAAATAAATAACAAAACCAAAATTTAATCATCCTTAAAAATAGATGAATATTAAAAATTACCAGGCAAAGAAAGTCAATCAGAAAGCTTACACAACCAGTATGTAAGAAAAGAAATTAACAAACAATAAGTTGATAAATTCATTTTGTTCATTTTCCAATATTTATCAAGCTTAGATTAGAATAGCAAAGAGCCACAACAATGAGATATCCAGTAAGGATCGGACTCACAAAACAATGTTGTTGTTAATCATTGCATTGCTCTATGCCAGGCACCCACTACGGATCATCGTAACATTCCCACAGATGAAATATAACATTTGCATGACTAGCTGGCAAACTTACTCAGCTAAACCATTCCTTGCTACATTGAAAACAAACATACCTTCTTTCACCACGTGGTCAGGTGGCAGCTATAATATTTGAACACACACACACGCACACATATATATTTTCTCATGGACACTTTCTTTCTAATTCTTGTATGAGCCACACTTGAATCCCTCAGACTTCAACTTTCATATTATCCTTCTGCATTATTATATTGTGTTAAGAAGATTCATTTAATATTTTTAAACACTTTGTGCATTATCAATTAATCATTGCACAATGCCAATATACACCCAAATCAATTATACCTTACCTTATATATGGTGGGAATGGACATTGTCAGAAGATAACATAACAACCCCTATAAATGATAAGCTACTTTGCTACATAAGTGAATATAATGAAATTGACTGGAATTTGAACTCTCTGATTTCTCATTCCAAGATGAGATCATTAATAACAGAAGTTCTTTAGCAGATAGGTGGGGTAATCCCACATATGTAACAGTTAGCAAATACAAAGTTATGATAAAATATTTTCACCTTAAGAAATTAAGATGTCCTCCCATCTCCCTTACCCCCCCCCCAAAAAAAAAAATTAAGCGTTCATAACAACAAGAGTAGAAGAACACTAATTCGCATAGCTGGGTATCTGAAAGAAAACTTTAGGTTTAAAAACAACCGATGAATTGACTACATTTATGTATTGTAGCCTGACAACGAAGCCACAGTCAATCTATGGCAGGCCCTATTTGATATTTAGCAAGCTTAGATTCGAAGAGCCACAACAATCAGATATCCAGTAAGGATCGAACTCACAACAATGTTTTGTTGTTGTTGTTAATCATTGCTCTATGCCAGGCGCCATCTACTGGGCAAATGTTAAAGGGAAATAACTCTGTACATCCAACTACATGTGTATTTTTCTTTGATAACACGTGGATAATTCTTCCGGCTGCTTCGAGTAAGTAAATCCTATAAGCAATATGTACATTTTAGAAATTGATATCTCGTTGCTGCAACTTTATATTTCTCTAGTAGAAAAGAAATATTATGTCTAATCATTGCGGATTTATTTCTACATAGAATAAAAAACAAAACATTCGACTTATTGTTTTGTTTTTGTATGATTTCTTTTCTTACAAAGTTATTTCTTTTTCAAGATTATTTGTTTTTATTCTGCTTCTTTCTGAACTCACTGAGCTTGAAATAGAAAACTTATTGTTTTATCATTAATGTTACTTTGTTTTCCTTTCATCTCACGACAACCTTGAAATTAAAAGTTAATTGAAATCAGGATTTTAAAAACAGTTTTAAAATTGATAAAAAATAAAGTAGATTTTATTTAACGTTGGTTATTTTTTTACAATACATAAAATAAAGATAATCAACTTTAAATAAAAAAAGATAATGGATTTTGGTTATATTTATCCTTTTAACCAGTAAAACTATGATTTCATCAAAATGAATATTTTTTCTGAAATAAATCACGATCTTTGTCCCGTGACTGCGGCGCCTTTTCATCTGAAGAAAATGAAATGAAGAAGGTGTAATTTGTTGTACAATGTTTATTTAGTTTGTTTTTTTGTATATTTTTAAAATTATTAAAATCGAATAAATGTTAAATAGTTAAAATTATGTTTTGCCAGGTAAATAAATAGGATCTCTAAAACATCAACGTATAATTACATTGTACAATGTTTACACTTTTATTTTTTAAAACAAGATATTTGATGCGCGAGCAAAGTTGGATTTTTCTGAAACTAAATACTAAAATAAAATCTGTTTTGTTTTTGCAAAGATGATTTTGTATCTTTATCACCATAAAAAGGAACCCTGAAACTTTCCAAACCAGGGAAATAAAGATTTTCATGAATTAAAAAAAAACAAACCCTGTCATCTTATTTTGCTACAATCATTTAAGAAGAAAAGAGTAATTAAAAAAAAAAAACAATGATTTTCAGTCAATGTCGTTTTAAACAAAAATTGTCATATGTGACACGACGAAGAATTCGTGAATTTTTCATTTTCCATTTTAATTTGGATTAGTTTTTCTTTTTCGACACCATCACCCCATATAAAATAAAAATAATATACATTTTTTAAACTTATTTTTTCAATGATTACGAAGAAAATAATTATAATTTATAAGCCATTGATAAGAATTGTGTTTTCTTTTAATTTATTAAAATTATAAGTTAAATTTTTTTTTTAAATCTCGAGGCAATAATGAAAAAACAAAAACAATAAGCAACTAAAACACTGAATCTAAGAAGTTTTCTCAATTTTTGTGGATAAAAAAAGGAGCATAACTAACTTATTTACTAATTTCACTCATTTTTTTTTAACGATAAGGCAAATATTTTAATCAGGCATCAGCATAATACGCAGGTTTTTAAATTTTAAAAATCTATGAAAATGCCAAATTCTTCTCCGTTTGCAGGACTAAAAATTTGCGCTCATCATCTTAGCAGACCTGTTTCGAGTTGAATGTACATTGTACACTGTAGAGTTGAAAATAAATCAGAATGACTGGTCGTTTCTAAGAATGACCATCTATTCAGGCCTATTTGTGTTTTTTCTTCAATACCTATACGGAGAGCCAACCAAACTATATGCAGAGCGGACCTTATAGTTATGTGCCCAACTTGGGACACATTTTGAATTCAGAATTGTCCTCCTCTTAGTTGCCGACCACAGTTCAATCTGTCCTAACTCATAGCTGAGGGGAGAATAGATGAATTCATACCTTTTCCAACGGTTTGTACAAAACGAAAAGTGAGTAACAATCTGGAAAGTATTTCGAACTCGGCTTGCCAATTTCTCCTTCAAAGCCTTTAAAAACCATTTACAGTACACCATCTGCACAGTCACCTGCATTTGCTACTCACACAAATTTGCTTGACAAAACAATTTCTGTCTGAATTTATGAAATGAAGAGTTATTATTTACATTGTCTATTATAGCACTTTTTTGTGCCCCACCTCCGGCCATCACCAGGTGCTTATCAATCCAAGTAATCTTCAAGAAATTTCAAACTGAACCCTTTATCTAATTATATCTTGTTCTTATTTAGTATTGTTCAGTTATTGCTCACTCTGTTTGCACAGAGTCTAAGCTTCCCTAGGAATTACACTCACAAATACTATGTCACAAAAGTCACAAACCAATTCTTTAATCTGGGAGGTTGTTGTCCAATGGAACAATCTTAAGTGTATATGTTAGACCATAGTTGGAAGAATGTCAAATATAGCAACAGGAGGAAGGCTTGGTTATGAGCTCACTGTTGCAAATATATACATGGAATAGATTGAGAAAATGACTTTAGGGATGACACTATTAAAGCCAACAGTATGACTGAGGTACATAGATGACACTTTCATAATCTGACCTCACCGAGAAGCTGTACAAATACTGCTGGACCATGTGAACTCAGTAAAACCTTTGATTCAATTCATAATTGAAGAAGAAAACAATAATCAGATGGCCTTCTTGGATGTACAAATAACAGCAAATGCTGTGAAGATATTTGTATATCACAAACCTAATCATCACCAGCAATACCTTAATTTTAATTTCTACTTTCCATACAGCATAAAGAAAAGGATTGTCTGATGGCTACAACACTGTGCAAACATCATGTGACATTCCGGACACATATCAATGGACAATGATCAACATCAAATGTACTATCAGAATAACAACTACCCTGGAAACATAACACCAGCTTCTGCACACAGAAACAAGGGTCAAGGTTGACTGAAAAACTGTCCCAGTCTGTCTCTCTTACATTAAGGGCTTATTGGAAAAGATTCAAGACAATATTCAGATGAAACAAAGCAAGTTCAGTCGACCATTGATGACAATTCCAGAACAACGTAACTATAAACAATTTTTTCTATCCTCTGCCAGCCGCTATGATGGAGAAAGCATTACCTTGAACCATCGCCAGTGAGACACACTGCAAGAGCCACTCCGTTTTGCGAGGCTTGTTCCTTAATCGAGACGCAATCGCACCAATCCTGCGAAGGAACGCCATCGAACGAGGGCCAATAACCCCTGAAGTCTCCACTGCCACAGGAGTAAAAAAAAAAATATATCAGCAAGAGAAGAATATTTAGCTTTTTTTTTTATCTCTGTGTCTCGGGTGATTCAGATTCAGATTGACTCTATGGCAAAATCACTGCAGACTCAAAAATAACATAGGGAAGAACCTAACCAAAAACTATGTATATCATACTTTGCAGTTATGGCAAAGAATACAAAGGTGATCCAGCTGTTCCCTAAAAGTAAGGCTAAAGGAACATCGAAAGACTGTACTTAGGGATGATAAAATAAATTCAGGCATAGCTAATCATGTATGGTCGGGAAAGTGTAGTCACCAACCTCTATGGAACAAAGTAAAAATACTAGACTACTGGAGATTCAGATGTCTGAAGGAATAAATGCGCATAAGTTATGATATGGAGCTGTTAATAAATAAATAATAAATAAGAGAAATGACTGCAGCAAGAAAAGAGAAGCCTTGGTGAATGCAGTTAATCAGTAGTCACAGTCTTAGCAGCAGGACGTTTAGGTTTAAAGTTCTAAGTTGTCAACTCATAACTCAATCCTGAGTGAAGAACTTGGAACCTTAATTTGGCATCATAGTAATTGTGAGTTCAATTCTTGGGCTGAGTAATACAAACTTAGAATCAGTGAAAACAGGGAAGCTATACTAAGCAGTATTAAATAAAATGGTATATCCTTGGACAATATATCTGAGATATCCTTAAATAGGGGAATGAGATTAAGTTTCAGTTTGAAATTCCTTTAAGGCTACCTGATGAAGACCAGAGGGCAGAATGGTTGAAATGTGATAATAACAACAACAACAACAATGATGAGTATAATATTCCAAATGTAAGTAATGGAATTATTAACAGAACAGTGTTTTTTTTCTTGTCTAGGTACCTATGGATGATAAAGAAAATAAATTATTGTGTCCAGGTTGTTCAGTAGAATTAAAAGAGCCCTACATCAGGTGTGCAGAATGTCCTCAGGCAATCAAAATATGTCTCAAGTGTTTTGGACAAGGATTTGAATTTGCTTCTCATCAAAACAATCATTCTTATAGTGTTGTGGTGAGTTTTGTTTTTGTTCTATTGCTATCATAAAACAGCTTAGATACAAAAATTGGATACTTTTTAAAAGTTGTGATCCCAAGAAGAATATGCTGGTGACATTGAAGAAGACTTTGGTGAATAATGCTGTTCTCATAGGTTATGTTTTCAAAATGCCAAGAGACTTTAGGAATTTTCCTGATTTCTGTTGAGTTGATAACAAATAAGTAAACATGAATAACTACCATTTTTGTGAATATTTGTTTTAAATTCTTAAATGAATCAGAACTATTTGAATCTGTTCAGAATTAATTTGAACATCATTTGTCTGACTGATCAGATAGAGAAGAGTTGTGTAATTCTGGTAAAGTTGGTGGTTGCATTTCATAGGTACATTCAAAACTTCCACTTTGCCAGATTTTGGTAAGAACCACCTGTCACTGCCCGCCTTGTTTTATCAATTTGTTTGGTATGTTGTCAATTTCTGCTACTTTTCCTTTCTTCAGTAATCTTATGGCTTCCTTGACTTGAAACAATATTTGAAAATCATCATTGTTTGTTGACTTGTGGCTATTCTTCTTTTCTTCTTTTGTCTTGCCTTTGATTTCATGCTGGATTCTCTTTGCTTTGTCATATCTTTCACAACTTAAAATGCCTTTCTACTGTTGTTCATGCAGTTTTCTATATCAATGTACTGTTCTTTGATCCAGTTCTGTTTGGCTTAAAAATAATGTAGCACCTTGTTTGGTCAAAATTCAGTCTTTTGGTGATGAGACCACCATTAAGTTATAAGATTATTTATGCCTTTATGATGCGAAGAAATATTTGAATGCAGTTTCTGCATTTTCTTTGCAATGGAATGTCTTTTGGCTTAAAAATTGTCAAGATGTTTGAAAAAGTGGTTGTCAGTGTGTGAGAGATTGAGGAAATATGTTGACTGTGGCAAAGTCTCATATTCCAAATTGGTGGGCAGTGAAATTCTGGCAACATGCAACTGAGAATTGTTATGAGGCAGAATTGGACCTCATTGATTAATCAATGCTAGTCACATTTTGCTTAACTGAATAAGCATTTTATCCAGTTGCTGGCAGTAGACTTTGGCAGTGATGTTCTGGTTAGATTTCAGAAAGCAGTAATAGATAACACCAATGGCAGACCATTAAACCACCATAATCTTTTGTTGACGCAGTTTGGGTTTTGGAAAGTGTTTGGGACCTTAATCATGATCAAGCCATTGAGCTAATGATTTATGATTGTCATACCAAATCCATTTTTCATCACAATTCACTATTTGATCAAGAAATGGATAATTCGAATTTTGCAGATGTTGGATCGAACGCATTTCAAAACGACTTTCACTGAGTTCATGTGAAACCAATTTATTAAGTTTCTACACCTTGCCAATTTTCTTGAGATGGTCTGACATGGTTGAAATGCTGACATGCATTATCTGAGACATTTCTCTGCCACTTTGATGTGGGTTTTGTTTAACTCGTGTTTTCAGATGCTGATTGTCAGTTGCAGATGAACATCTTCTACTACCTTGATCTTCCATACTTGTATCCCCACTGGTGAATTTTCAAAATCAACACCACACTGTCCAATAACAAGTGCATTCCTCGCCCCAGGCTCTGTTAATATTAGGTGCACTTTGAGAAGCTTTATGCCCAAGCTTGAACTCGTACAAAAGAAAATAAAGGCATTTTATATTCAAGATGATTTTTGTCTAACTATTATAATAATATATTAAAACAAAAAAGATTTATTCTAATAAATTCTTAATAATTGGGTGATTGGGGGTGAACCTTTCTCAATACATGGGGGAGGATAATAAAATGGGAATTCAAAAAATCATTTAAAGGATCAAAAAGTTCAAAATGAATAAATGGGATGGTTTTAAGGGTGTAGAGGTTGGAAAATTCCTTTCCTCCCACCCAAACTTTTAATAGGCATTAAGTGTAATGGTCATAAGTTTGTTGAAGTGTTTCTTAATATTATCCATAGTATTTCTGCATAATTTCTTAAATTTTGTTTTATCATTTAGAAGTGTTGTAAGTTTAGATTTAGTCTTTTTTTGATTAATATGATATTGGTGTTGTTTTTGTTGGTGAGTCTCATTGAAATGTTAGTGTTTTGATGCAGACCTTCTCTTGTATTTATTAATGTTTTTGATTATAGGGAATTTTGTTTTTGGTAATGATATTGCTATTGCATATCTTCAGTTTTTAATGAGTCTGGTAAGTTTGGTGGATGTTCATGTTCACTTTTTTGGTTTGTAATATTTTGATTGTTTTGTTACCTTCTATGTACCATGCTTTTTTAGGACATGGGTGACCATGTACTTCCACAACTTCATATTTTTTGTAGCTCTTTGTAAAGTTTATCTTTTCACACTCTCTCTTTCAATCCCTGTTCTGCCATCCATTTATACAATCTTGTCATGCAGGTTCCTTGCTTTTACTCCTGTCCATCTTGCCTTCAGTATGTCAAATTTTATAAGCCCTCTTTCCTCATTATGTGCCCTAGAAATTTCAACTGTCTCTGCTTCTAAGTATAAGTGTCCTTTTTGTTTCCATTTTCCTTACAACTTATTACTCACATGTTCAGTCCCTGGTATTATCAGCATCCTTCTGTAGAATACATTTATGGGTATCACATGTAACTCCAAAGGAAAATAATTACATAATCAAGATGTTGACATTCCACACTATTTCAAGCAAAAGGTTAGAAAGGAAACCTCCCCATCAATCATGGAAAAGGCAATAGCACTTACTGAACTTGAGAAACCTATTTTCCTGAAAAATTATTTTAAGAGAAAGATTTTATGAATTCAACCAATAGTAATACTGGCTGCTCAGTCAATGAATGCCAAATGTTTCCTTATAAGGAGACAGCCAATATTACAATTAGGCTCTTCTTCATCTGTGAGTAGATTGTTTAACCTTTGCTGCCATAAGAATGACTGATATTACATAACAGTTTTGTATTCTTTCTCTTATTTTCTAACAAGATTTTCCTCTTAATAGTTAAATTTCCTTTTTATATTGGGATCATATTTTGTGGCCATGCAACATTTACAGTATTAGCTTCATCTTCAGGAGTCGGGGGGAAATTTTAAATCAAGGCTATTTTATGTAAGACCGCTGCTTAAATGCACTGTTATATAATGGATTGCTACTTATTTATAAGTAGACCTGGCTGTTAGGGTGGCTAGCTAATCCCAGTTGCAGATGTCCACTCAGATACACTTGTGTTTGTTGAACACCCACAGGTTGGCTCTGTACAGTAACTATGCTGAGCAAACCTTAGTTACAGTCTCTGGGAGAAATCTGGAGGGATCAACAGTTTCAAACAAGGCCAGTATGCTCAAACCCTTAGAGTTATGTCTTCCCAATTTAACTTACAATGTTTGAACTGACTGGTGGCATAATTTTCAGGCACCTTCTAACAATGCCATACACTCTCCAATATTATCAAGAAGACACCTTGACAAATTAGCGATGAGGAGATTTGAAACCAGGTCTCATGGTCATAACACTTCTTAACACTCAGCCATGCACCCATGTGAGAACAAAGGGAGTATAATTTCCTCTGTCTGTAGTGTTTCATTTTTTTTACTCACCAATTATTTACTATTGCCTAACGAAGCCCATTTTGTGTGCTGAAACATGAAAGCTTTTGTGTAGTGATTTTTAACATGTTTTTGTTTTAATCTCAAATAATATGTGTGTGCGTGTATACACACACACACACACACACACACACACACACACACACACACACACCTTTTGATGTGTAAAAAATCAAAGAGTGAAATAGTTTCTTCTTATTTATGATTGTCCTTTGACAATTGCTTTTGACAGAGAGATGATTTTCCTCTTTTTGATGCCAACTGGACAGCAGCTGAAGAACTTAAACTTATTTCCCTCATTGTAGAGTTTGGCTATGGAAATTGGTAAGATTTTCTTTCTTTACTATTTTTTACTTACTTTTTTTTCAACTTTTTGTATTCATTGTTCTGTTGTTTAATTAGATATCTATGATACCAATTTAAATAAAGACCTGATTTGTCTGTCTGCCCATTCTCTAAATTATTCAGACAAGTATCTTCATACACTACAACATGCTGAAGGAAGGCCAAATGATACATCAACTGATATCACCAAAAATTAAAGTGATAAAAATATTTTGATAAAAGACAAGATTACTAATCTCAATGCTTTATGTCAGAATGTAATGATAAAACCTACAATGAAGATAGGTGGTCTATTTCAAAATTTGGGACAAATTTCACTTAATTCCATGTTAAACTGTCAAAAGTTAATACAAAATACACTATTGACTAGAGAAAATAGGCAGCAATTGGAGTTTAATTAAAATAATGATTGTTTGTAAAAGCATTTTGATTGTAGTATTTTATATAAAAAAAAAAGCCAGTGTCTGTTTTCAATGCACAAACTTACCGGCCGTGGACAGCAGAGGTCAGTTGTGTGGCGGCCGTTGAGGGAGGGGAAAGGAAGTGGTAAAAGTTATCAGGTCCTCTCCATACAAACCCTAGGCGAACGAGGAGAGAGAAACAAATCCCCACTCGCTCTTCGCGAATAGTGTGCATCCAGTTGGGTTAGTGTGTATGGAGGTCAGCCGAGAAGAGGAATAATGTTGGCGCCAAAAAGCGACCCACGTGGGCAAATTGTGGAAGTTAAAAATCAGTTATGAGCCGATGTTCGCCGAGGTAGGGTCGAAGATATCATAACTCCGAGGCACACCCAGGGCCCCGTAAGAAGACTCGCCAAAAAGAAGACAACCCCCCCCCCCAGAAAAGGGAATAAGATAAGTACTGCCATTTCCGAAATTATATCCTATGCAAAGGTTAACGGGCCTTAGAAAAGAAAAAGAGAAGGAAAAATAGAACAAACGAAACCCTAGTGACTCAATTTATTTTCCAAGAAAAAAAAAAGAAAAAGAGAAGATCTGTAAATGCACATGTGTTAAAGAAGAAAAAAAAAGGAAGATAAAAAAAAAGAGAAAAGACCAGGCTATATAGATATAAACTTTATGACAGAAAGAGAAAGATATTTTTTATTATAGTTATAATTGTGTTGCTCTTTTATTCATTTTGTATGTTGTGTTGATAAATGTTTGTCATTATGTAAATATATGTATTAATATATACATGCATTGCTTTGATTATTTGATGTCCATCAGTATTGTTGCCTTTACCAACCCCCCACCCCCCCAGCCAACCAGGATCGAGAAAATCCCGTCATCCAACTTTGGATAATTACCAACCTATAAATTCACATCCGGACAGACAAAAAAACGGGAGACGGCGAAGAGTTTGGTAGTATATGAACCAACGTAGTGGTCCTCCCTGCCACTTCACTGATTTGCAAGAAGCCCTCCCTGCTTAGTAAACTCAGTGCAACGTTTGAAAGAAAATAACCTAAAGTTAGCCATAAAATATTTCCCACACTTATAGACATTTTTTAATATCAGTCTTTATCATCCAAACGTAAGCCATGATTGATGTCTTCCAACAGAGAATATTTAAAAAATAAAGTACCTTTTTTGTTACTTTTCTTTCTTTAAAGATTTTAAAACTTTGGATTGAACAAAAATTAATCAATATTGATGTGACAGTATTCTGAAAGATATATTTGTTTACAGGGGATTTGTGTTACTTGTCAACCCAGTTCAAAGGTCAAGTGGTTGTTAATTTTGCATACCCATATGAAAGCCCATTAAAATTTACAAGTATTTTTTGGGAGTGAGGCAGTTGAAATGTGGATGAGTAAAAATGACATTAAAACACTCTCATGTGACAGGCAACATTGTAGTGAATATTTTGTTTTAAAATGGTGGTACCCTTCCGTCAATTCCTTTAAGTTTCAGCTTTGCAACCATACTCCCCCCAGAATCGAACTCTGGTTTCCCGCATGCTACCCGCCGGGTCATGGAAGCGAACGCCAGCGGATCGCCGGTCAGCATCGTTTACGGTCGGAACTACGACAGTATCTGATTGTCTTCGAACCGCCGACTTTCGCTCTTGATCGAGGAAAACGTGCTTGCCACACGCCATTGCTGCAGTTCGTCTTGCGACGATCCGAGAATTTCACCTCTAATGTCGCAATACGAGTGGCCCCGACTGCTCCCTTCGATCATTGCCTCGCCGTAGACGGAGACCGACAGACGTAGACGAGGCCCTCTTCCATCATTCCATGCTTATCGTATGCAAGCTTGAACAGCCCACTCTGAGCACTCTAATTTTTTTAAGATTAAATCTTATTCTATGACTTATGAGAACTAGCATTTTCATCTTTATTGTTTTTATTATAACATTTAAGCTGGCATCTTTTGTGTCTAGTAATCCTTGAATAGAATGACTTGTTTACAATTTAAAAAAATATTTCACTCCTTTCAAATTAAATCAATTCACAATGTTATAAAAGTCTGTTATTTTCATTGATAATATTCATAATATTTTACCATTTTCAGGTCAGATATTTCCCAGCAGATGAAGACAAAAAGTAAACAAGAATGTGAACGTCATTATATCAAATATTTCATTGAAAAACCCAATGAATTACTCCCAAGTAAGTAAACATTTGAAAAATTCTTTCCTCTTTGTAGACAAATGTGTTCTTATTGATTTATTATAGCGTTCTCATCTCGGTGGTTGTTGATATAGTGACTTTAACTACTTCTCTTTATCTGTGGGTACCTTGGAGAATAGAAAGTGAGGTCATCAATACCAATGGAATTAATAATTAATAGTCATCCCTGTTTTATAGATATATCTCAAAAGAGTATACCTCTCTTTTGTATTTAGTCATAGAAATTTTCTTTATTTATGATAGATTTTGTTATTTTCAAAATAAAGCAAAATTTCCATTATTTTATCTAAACTTGATATTGTTTAGAGCAGCAGGGAATTTCAGAGTTTCAGTTTTACTTTTTCTTGTTTTTTTATTTACAGAATTTGGAGTCTATTGTGAATGTCAAAAAACTATAAGAATAATCTATGTATGTGTAATAATAAAGAAAAGAATTAAGACTTTCAGTAATATATGCATATTAATCTGGAATGAATCTTTTGAGTCAGACAATCTTGGAAAGGGAGGGAATGACATGGCGAAAAGGTGCACAAGGCAAAAAAAGTTTAAAACCACCACTAAACTTTTATTGTTCTCATTCACATTGCACATTTTTAGTCCAAATGGTTTATTTTGATCTGTAGTCTTTTTTATGTTTAGAATATTTTTTTCCATTTCAGAATTTCCAGATCATTCTTTGTCTTTTCATCCACTTCCTGTTGTCTTCAAATGTAAGTTACTTTCAAATGAGTTTCTTCGAAATTTCTCTTGAAATTTTCTTAGTATCTATACTAATACACACATGGCTGTCTTGAGATATCAACACAGAAAATGGGAACCGTGTATTTGATTAACTGGGTTCTATTCATGGATTCACTTGGCTTGTCTGGGTGTGGAGGTAGATAAGTGACACTTGGAGCATCTTTACAAGCTACTTCTCTCATGATAGACTTCAGCCAACAAGAACATGACTTCCCATCTGCTGATCTCTTGCTATGACTCTACATTTTGATTGATGGCTTGTCATCTATGAACAGATGGCTTCTGACTCTCCTATGCTAGAATGTGGCCTAAATAAATATGCCAATACTCTACCTCCCAGCTGAATGGCACTTGATCCCAAAAACCCTAATTTTTAATTTTATTTCCTTTTGCTATTCTTGTGGATAGCATGTGGTGGCTTTGAAGCTTCCACATCTTGATTTTACTGTTGGTTGTCATAAAAAAAATACTGGCTTCAGACCCAGACAAAATCATTTGCATCCCATTTGACTATGTATCAAGTAGGGACTCCTTGTGTTCTGATTGTGTTATGATTCAATAAAAAGCTAACATAAACATAAGTAATTGTATGTGATTATATATTTTTGGTAAAGATTGGATTAATACATATGCACAATTGAGTGGGATGTTGTCCTCTATTTATATATATATATATATATATATATATATATATATATATATATATATATATATATATATATATAATGTGTGTGTGTGTATGGACAGAGAGAAAGAGAGGATGATGCCCTACTGAATATCCTCATGACACTTAGTTTGCTTATTTGAGTTCTTATTATCTGAGTTCTGCTGCTGATGGTGTTTTGTCTGTTTTACTTTTATGTTTAAAAAAATCTAACAGATGCAGAATATGTGATGCTTCAATTTATGCTTTAATCCAGAACTTATCTGCTATTATTCAATGGTGAAATCAAATTTCGAGATTCTCGACTCTTATCTTTTTTTAACAAATCAATTTAATACTAAAACTTTCTGATGAAATAACAGGCAGTACTCATTATGCTTACAAACATGGTTGACAACAAATAAGCACACCCTTAATTGGATACAGCATCAATGTGAATGAAGAAACATGCTTGATGGATCTAATACATATAATATATGATTTTATAAATATTAGTTGATGAAAATGTTAGTTTGGTAGATGCAAAGGTCATCCACAACCAAAAGGAAAAGCATTATTTCCTTTTTATTCACTTGTGAAAATATGGTTAAAAATGAGTAAAATGAAAAACCTTTTGAAGATGATGTTTTAAAATTTTCCTTTGAAATTTATTTTTTAATATAGTATTTTCACTAGATGATAGTTTTTATCATAGCCTCCAACAAAATAGGATGGTTAATATGGCTTTTCATTTTCAGTTTTGTTTTTACTATATATTTAGTGGGTACACATGTTTGACATTCGTGTTTTTTTTTTGTTAAGCATTGAAGAAATTGACACCTACTGGCCTAGGCAATTGAAAATCTTATTAAAGAAAATTGGTCTCTTGCCAAGAAATGAGCCTGTATTCCCGTTATCCTGGGAATTCACTTTTAAGCTCAGTGTGTTTAAAGGAAATAGAGAGATAACTGTACTTTATAATTTAGTTGAGTTAAAAACATTCTCTGAGTTAAAATAATCCTTGATTGATTCATTCATTTTCTACAGCTTATTAACCCTTTGCAGGTTATTTAAAGCCAAAAAAATATTTTTAGATTGTAAGAATTTTTTTGAGATAATAATGGTCTAGTGATACAAGGCTTGCTAATTAATCTATAGCTTGGGGGAGAAGAGATGTATTCATACTTTTCCCAACAGTATTCATGCATAACAAACCCAAAAGAAATCGGAACTCTGCTCTCTGATTAACAATTCTGAGCCATTATCCATTGCACGTCCATGCTTACATCACGTAGTATTCCCAACTGGTCACCCATCTAGATATTGGCCAGACTCAAAATTGCTTAACTTTGGTAATCATACGGGAACCAGTGTTTCAATGTGATGTGGCCATAAGCAAAATGATTGATAATGGATTTGATCCCCACTTTTTTACTGGTGGTGGTTGTTGTTATAGCAGGGTCAGTTAATTGGTTTGTTTGTTTTTCCATCCTGCCATTGCAATGTTTTATCTCAATATGGTCAAAAAATGGAAGACATTTAGAGTGTGTATGTATTTTTCACCAATCTTGTCTGTCAGTTCTGGAAGGAGGGAATGCAGCCAAAGAGATGCTAGGTGCAACACATGCACATTTGAATGGGTTACAGGTGTAATATAGATCCTCAAAGAATACAAGATAACATTTCAATAGAAACAAAATGAGTAAAATCAAAATGAGGGCTATGAGGAGGGTATTGTCTTTACTTAGACAGTTAACAGTGATCTGTAAAGATGTTTAGTATGTTACTATTTTAAATGTCCGTATGATGATGACTATATAGGAAAAATATGTCGGGGTTGGAATTAAGAATAAATCAACATGTACCAGCAAATAATTTTGAAAGGAAATTGCAATAATTTACATAGGTGTGTCAGTGATGACTGAGAATTTGTTGCAAAACCATCAGTGTGCTCAGTCTTATATCCACTTGGTACTCATTCAGAATTACACCTGAAGTTTTTAGAGACTATATATATTATCCTTCCAGTTGTCCCTCTATAAAAAGGAAAGGCTTTTAGGCCTGAATGTTACCAGCCTTTGATGATTATATATTTAATATACCAAAGATAGGATTTTATATATTTAATTAGCAACCATACGCAGCTGGTCGATCAGAAAAAGCGTTCAATTAGAATGGAGCAAAAACAGCATCATGTTTAGATATAACAGAGTCTATCTTCTTCAATTACTTTAAAGTACTTTTATTAAAAACATTTTGAATTAATGCAGTTACTGATAAAACAGAAGTATTTATTCAATCAAAGTTATCCGAGGACATGAAGGGGTAAAACAGGTAACATGAAGACTCACTTCAGACCACAATTAGTTTTTGAAATTCAATTTGTTAGTGTGCTACCAGGGATGTAAAAGAGGATACATTTATAAAGCAATTGTTAAGTTTGATGAAAATTGGTTGAAAGATCAACGAAAAATAAGAAAGAAACCAGTAAAAATCACCATTTTATGCTATTTACGCGGATTTTCACTATATGGGTGGACTCAGTTATCAAGACTGTTAAACAATCAACTTATTGTTGGCTACAATAGAGTGAAGTTTGTATTAGAGTGCTTGAAAGTTGAAGGAATTTTTAGTTTAAAATTTGTGTTGAAATTGATTTTATGTTGTTCATGGTTTTTTGTAAAAATAAAAATGAGGTATCATTGAGCTTGTTATGGTGTAAGTAACCATTTCAGTTTGAATGAAATCTGAGGAAAAAAGTTGAATTTATTGATTTTTGATCAGCTTTATCGATTATTGATTTTTAAAAAATTATAAATTTTTTTTATGTTAAGAACCTATCTCTTACATTGTACCAAGTTTAGTTAAAATCAGTTGGATGGATCGCAAGTGAAAAGGTATCACACAGACAGACAAGCATCCGCTGTTTTATGTAGATAGATATATAAAATCCTGTCTTTGGTATTTCCTTTTTCATTTGCTGTTCACATATTTCAGTCCTTGTTAGAGCTCTGCTGAGAGAAGAATAGAAACTATTTCAATTTTTTTTGTTTTTCAATTTCACGGTAACTATAGAATTTTTTATTATTTGTGTTGCTTGATTTTAATATACCTGTTTTTATTGCAATTTTTGCAATCTTAGCAAAAGATACTTTATATTAAGAAGTTCAAATATGTTATTCTGAACTCAAAAACTTGAAAATATTTCTATTTTCTATGTCTCAACTTCAGAAATTGGGAGGTGACAGGTTTATTAGTCAAACACATAGAAGCAAATGAACAGCTTTAAGAACAAGTGCAATGACAGATAAATCAATTTGTAAAAAGAACTGGATGATAAAGAACTTTGGTAACAAGCATTGGAACAATAATTATAAGTTTGCATTTAAATTATGGGAACCAGTTGATAAAAAAATCAGGACTCCAGTTCAAAATTAGCCAACTGAAAACATAAATAAATAAAACTGATCAAAGGCTGAAATAAATTTGAACCTATCAATTTTAAGTTTTTCAAGTAAAAAGTTTTAGAGTTGGAATAAAGCAAAGGAACAGTCTGAGTTTTCAAGCAATCAAAATAAAATGCATTTTATATTATTTCTGCTGACATTTATTAACACATGGAACTAAATAACAATGAAGAAGTTTCACACTGTGTAACAAAGTGAGAATAAGAAAAATGAATAATTCATTTGGAAAAACAGATTAGAGAATGTTTAGAAAGTATTTAGACTGTCAAGTTCTTGTTTTGCATTTATTAACACATGGAAAGCAATTCACCTATTCAAGCATAAAGTATCTGAGAATAAAATGTATTCTTTTAGTTGTGTCACTAATAGTTTCCAAAATTTTCCTCTTATTTTGAGAAAAAGAAATTTTCTTGCAGTGATTCAGTTCTTTTGTTCTTTGATAGTGTCTGAAGATCCTCCACGGCCACAGGAAGGCAGTCCTTTGTTTTTGGAAATGGGTGGTTATATGGCTGCTCGAGGGGATTTTAATGTGGAACACAATAACTTTGTTGAACTTGAACTCAAAGACATGGTATTTGATGAAGAGAAAGAAGACAGTGAAGATGAAGATGATGAACATTTCATGAGAGGTACAGTGTTTCTTCAATTGAGACCTCAGCCACACTTACTTCATATCTTTTAATTTGTTTGCTGCTGAGTATTTTTTGAACATTGTAACTCTTGTCAGATCTTTTTCATAAAAATGTGATGAAATTAGTCTTCATTGTGTGTTTAAAACAGTTTTATTTTAATATAAATTAACTCATTTTCACAACATAATATCTAATAAATGTTATATATACATATTTTAGAAATATTTTAATTGAAATAAGTTTGAAATTTCTTAAAACACAAGATCATACAAACATTTAGTCACAATCTCACTAAAATAAATATGCAACTTAAAATAATATGCAAAGGAGATGCTGCCATTTTGTGAAAGGCTAACATCTATTATTGTAAGATGACTTATCCTTTCCATAGCAGCAAATGTGTTAATGATCACTTTTTCATAAAAAGAGAACTATTCAGAAGTTTCAACATGACAAAGATCCCCACACAATGTGCTTTTCTCACTCCATTAATCCTACTGGGCAGCACAATTAACAGAGAGATAAACAATGGAAAAGAATACACAAGTCTATATAATAAATCTCTATAAAGACATTATAATAAATGCATACAGAGTAATGTAATGACTGCCTATGCAAGATTGTAATAAATTAGATAATGTGTACACAAGATAATTGTATACACAAGGTAATGTAATAAATTTCCAAAATGAAACTGCCCTCTTTTAAACATTTCAGACAACCTTTATTGCTTCCCATCAGCAGGGCTGATGCTAACCTCTAGAAGAGTTGACATTGAAGTGGAATGATTATATTGAATCAATTACTAGGTTTGCTGCTAGGAAAGTTGGTCCCCTGTGTTGTGTTAGACAATTTTCTCATTAAAATCTACCTTACACCTTTATAAGTCTACAATTTCGCCATGCATTGAATATTGCTGCCACATCTAATCTTGTGCTTCTGCTATATATTTAGATATTCTTGATAAATGTACTACAATGTACAATATTATTAATTCTGGCCTGGCATCTCAGCTTCAGTCATTTTCTTATTGCTGTAACATAGCTTCCTTGTGGTTTTTCTGTAAATATTTTCATGGTAATTGTTTTGATGAGCTTTTCTTTCTGGTACCTCAACTTTAAAAATTTAAGCACAGTACTAGATTTCCAGCTATGTCTCATCAATATACAGTTGAAATTGCTAGATAAGTTCTATGCTAAGCGTTTCTTCTCTCAAACTTCTTGCTTGTGGAACTCTTTCTTGCTTTCCAATCAAAATTGATCTACAAAAATTTAAATGCAATGTCAATTGTTATTTTTCTTTTCTTTTTATTGTTCTCTCTCCTTAATAATGTTTTTCGTTGTCGCAGTTTCATTCACACTCCGTAACCCCTTAGTGGCTTTATCATCTTGCTTGGAGTGAAATTATTAAAAATAAAAAGGCATGTATTACAGGTATTTCTAAAAGTGAAGTCCATCAGTTAAGTCTATGCATCATGTCAGAAAATATTCTTGGCTGATTCATTTCTTAGTATGTACAATGTTGTGAAACTGATAGTTAAGAGTTTTAAGAAAAAGAAAATAATATGTTAGTGCCCCTAAGCTGTATAGGGAAGGTCAGTGAATTCTTAACCAGAGTTGGTCATTAACAAACTGGGAAAATAGCTTCAAATATAGTGATGTGATGGAGTAACCTGCCACCCTCATGAGTGGTGGCACTATAGATAGTAACCACCTATAAGTATCCGTAAGGACAGCAGATGGGAGAGTCGAGCTGGGATCTGTGAGAACTAACAGCCTTCCGATAGCAGCATGCACACAACTGTACTGACTTGCAACGACCATGCCCATAACTATTACTTCCTTGCTTGTTGTACTGGTTTCTACAATAAACCTATTACTATTTATCCACCGTGTTTGTCCATTCCATATTCCTATTAGCATGGAATATAACAGTGGCAACGAGGATTGTTGAATCGAATTCACATACCAAATTTCAGTGACACCGAAACGAATACACGAGAAGAGAAATAATTGTCGGCTATACATTTGGTTTACAGGAGTTTCAAAGTAAAACAACACCTTAGGATATTTATAATATTTTCCAATCGGTGGAAGACTTTCTGAAGAAAAGATTTAACACGTAAAATCTTTTAAAAGTAAGAATATCTTTGTTGTATTTTTTGTTTATTTTACAAAAATTACACGAGTAATTTGAGTTTATTGGAAGGCAAAAAGCAAATGTTGAGTATTTGTATTTTTTTTTTTTTTGTCTGTTATTCATTTTTCTGAAGGACTTGTGCTAAAAGTCTGGAACAATTAACAGAGCTTACGAAAGTGTTGTGCACTAGTGTTCAGCAACAACAACAGCAAATACAACTTAACAGGTATTATTACTTGATCATTGTGGATAGTTTCTCAAAGTGGCCGGAAGTTTTTAAATACAAACACCCAACTTCTAGAAATACTATCAGTGCTTTAGACGAAGTTTGCAGCTACTTCAGAGTTCCTCAGACATTAGTCAGTGATAACAGAACTGCATTTGCAAGTAAAGAGTTCAAAGAATTCTGTGCTTCATTGGACATTGAACATGTCACAACTCCGATTTACCAATCACGGTCGAATGGACAAGCGGAAAAATTTGTCAACACGTTTAAATGAGCATTAAAGAAAAAGATCAAGGAGTAGACACAGGTGAAGGCTATACAGAAATTCGAACGCAAACAATACAGCAAAATTGTCACCTGCAGAATTGATGTTTGCAAGAAAAATTAGGTCGATTTTCAACAGATTGTTGCCTTGTACAAAAAAGAAAAGTAATAATGAAAAGAAATATATGCCTGGGGATAAAGTTTTCTTTAGGAATTATCGAGGTGGAGAATGTTTTTAGGAGGATGGTGTTATTTTAAACAGAATCGAACGAGTTATCTATATAGTAAAAGGGAAGAGATGGGTATGCAAAAGGCATATAAATCAATTAAGACCTAGATACTCGAAAACTGTGCAACAGGATGATGAAGAAATTCCTTATCTGTCTATATTTCTGAGATGAGGTATTATGTACATTATTCAGACTATTGTCCTCATCTTTGTCACCATATTTATTACATTTCAGCCGTTGAATGCTCCGGCCTTCTTCAGGTGGTTGGAATGTCAAACTGAACCCTTTATTTCGCTCACTGGGGTAGACTGTTTTAGTTTCACATGCCATGTTTAATGGATGTCAGTTATTTCCTGTTAATTTTTCCCTCTGAAAGTTCTCCACTGCCTTAACTTAACCGGGTATTGAACTCATACTCTTTGGGTCCTGTCACTGGATCTAACCAACGCCTTTATCCACTGTGCCATGTGTCCTTGAGGACATCTGTGTATGAATTTCTGGGTATTATAAACCTAATGTCTTCAGCAACCATTTTTACCAGTACTCATATTGAAATTTTTGCTGTTATCATTGCATCTTTTTACCAGAGCTCATATTGCAACTTTCTGTTATCATTGCTTTTCTCTGGCACTCCTTATTACTGGTTCCCATATTGTATTCATTTCTATGCTTGGTCAGCTCAGGAGATTTTTGTGGCCTAGCATATGTGCTGATTCCTTAAGTTTACGAATTTTCCAATCGTGTTCTTTGTCTACGATCTCAACCTGATCCCATAGAGGGCGGTGATCTCCCTTCTCTCTCCATATGTGGTCAGCCACACCTGATTTTTCTACTTCCCCTCGTGTTACAACTTTCTGGTATTTTTGGAGCGTCACCTTAAGGGGGCGGCCTGTCTCTCCTTTATATTTCTTTCCGCAGCTGCATGGGATAGCGTACACACAGTCTTTAGTCATGTTCTCCTCTATGGGGGGGTCTTACTCGGGAGAGATATCTGCAAAGTGTCGTCAAGCTTTTGAAGGTTGTCCTGATGTTATATGGACCGCAGATCCTTTGTATTTTCACATAAGGCAGGCAGACTATTTTCTGAGTGTTGTTGTCCTCCTCCTACTCTTGTACCCACCTATCCCAGTTTTTTTTGGGTGCTGCCATGTACCCAGGGTAGTTGTTTCCTTGTAGGGTACTACTTATACTGACCAATTCTTTATCTAATGTCTCTGGGTCGCCACTGATGACATTTTGCTCGGTGTTGTAAGCAGCGGACGATCCCTTTTTTTACGCTGTATGGATGGTGGGAGTTGAAATTGAACCCATGCTCTGTTCGAGATATTAGAACATCCAGGAATGGGTGTGTGTTGTTACTCTCTTTCTCCATTGTGAACTGTATCAAAGGTCTTATTGAGTTCACATGGTCCAGTAGAACCTGAACATCTTCCTGGTGTGGCCAGAGTATGAAGGTGTCATCTACGTACCTTAACCATATAGTTGGCTTTAGAGATATAGATTCTAATGCCATTTCCTCAAAGTATTCCATGTATATATTCGCCATTGCTGGTGATAATGGCGAGCCCATTGTTAAGCCCTCATCCTGTCGATATATGTATGATCCCCAGTGAGCGAAATAAAGGGTTCAGTTCGACATTCCAACCACCTGAAGTTGTAATAAATATGGCGACAAAGATGAGGACAATAGTCCGAATAATGTAAATAATGAAGAAATTCCTACGGATGTCCTGTATGAGACATTTAAAATAGCACCACCGAACTACTGTACCAGAACACTTGGGTACATTGCCTACGCAAGCTTTGCCTGTAGAACTGAGATGTCATTCTCCTTGAAGGAGTAAAAGAAAAAGAAAACCAATAGCACAGTTAAGCCCAGACCGAAAAAGAGGAGGTATTAAAAAGCTGAATTTTCTAAGTGAAAAATTCAGCTTGGCGGGGGAGGTGATGTGCTGGAATAACCGGCCACCACCATGAGTGGCGGCACTATACGTGGTAACCACCATATAAGTATCGGTAAGGACAGCAGACGAGAGAGTCGAGTGCGCATATGCAAGAACTAGCAGACTTCCGATAGCAGCATGCACACAACTGTACTTGCAACGATGATGCGCATAACTATTACTTCCTTGCTTGTTGTACTGGTTTCTACAATAAACCTCTTAATATTTATCCACCGTGTTTGTCCATTCCATATTCCTATTACATACTTGCTTGTTGTACTGTTTCTACAATAAAGCTGGTGCTATATATCCACCGTGTTTGTCCATTCCATATTCCTATTACTTCCTTTCTTGTACTGGTTTCTACAATAAACCTTTTGCTATATATCCACCGTGTTTGTCCATTCCATATTCCTATTACTTCCTTGCATGTTGTACTGTTTCTACAATAAACCTGTTGCTATCTATCCACCGTGTTTGTCCATTCCATATTCCTATTACTTCCTTGCCTGTTGTACTGGTTCCTGCAATAAACCTCTTACTATTTATCCACCGTGTTTGTTTATTCCATATTCCTATTACTTCCTTGCTTTTTGTACTGTTTTGTACAATAAACCTTTTACAATATATCAACCGTATTTGTCCATTCCATATTTCTATTACATCCTTGCTTGTTGTACTGGTTTCTACAATAAACCTGTTACTATTTATCCACCGTGTTTGTCCATTCCATTTTCATATTACTTCCTTGCTTGTTGTACTGGTTTCTACAATAAACCTGTTACTATTTATCCACCATGTTTGTCCATTCCATATTCCTATTACTTCCTTGCTTGTTGTACTGGTTTCTACAATAAACCTCTTACTATTTATCCACCGTGTTTGTCCGTTCCATATTCCTATTACTTCCTTTCTTGTTGTACTGTTTTCTACAATAAAACTGTTACTATATATCCACCGTGTTTGTCTATTCCATATTCCCATTACTTCCTTTCTTGTTGTACTGTTTCCTACAATAAACCTGTTACTATATATCCACCATGTTTGTCCAATCCATATTCCTATTACTTCCTTCCTTGTTGTACTGTTTTCTACAATAAACCTCTTACTATTTATCCACCGTGTTTGTCCATTGCATATTCCTATTACTTCCTTGCTTGTTGTACTGGTTTCTACAAAAAACCTTTTGCTATATATCCACCGTGTTTGTCCATTCCATATTCCCATTACTTCCTTTCTTGTACTGGTTTCTACAATAAACCTGTCACTATTTATCCACTGTGTTTGTCCATTCCATATTCCTATTAGCACGAAATATAGCATATTGCAACACAGGAAATATATTCTGTAACCTATTTCTTTTTAAAAATAAAGAAAATTATACTATTTCTACATGAAAAAGCAACTGTTAGAGAAAAATCCTCTTGTTTCCAAAACTCCAGATGTAGTCCCTTAATTTAAGAACATTGTGGATGCACAACATTAGTGCTTCTCTTATTGTGTATCCATAAAAAATATTTTACTCATGGAAAAACTTGTCCAAATCTTTTTCAAATAAAACTTGTCGTCAACAAATAGGCATGTGGGTTTCAAACAAAAGATGTATTGTATTGACATCTGGGTTATTGTGCAGATGACTGTAAGTTAGAGGAAGCAAATCATAGTGATATTGAATTGTGACCATCACCCATAGTTGTGTGTTCAATTCAGGAATGAACAGAGAGAGAGATAATGAGAACAATTTAACTGAAATTCTCCTGAAAAACACTTGGATTGGAGCTGATAAAATTCAGAACATGGATGAGGGGGATTTGTTTTGATCTCTAGTCTGAATCAACCATTAACGACATTGACTATGGTCAGTGACCAACTCACTGGTAATCTTACTGCAACTGTCTCTTTGAATATGAGTCACATTGTCTCCAATTGTCTTCTTTATCCTTATTGGTTGAAACACATGGAATTCTTCACTGTTCACACATAGTATACAATATTATATATTACATATAATATTATGTACAATCAGCAATGGAAATTAATTTCAATTTTATTACATTTTTTCTTGTTTAACAGAATTAAAGTTAGCTGTTGTGAGTATTTATAAAGAAAGTCTAAAGGAACGATTCAGACGGAAAAAGTAAGTTACTTTCAGCCATTTTTTTCTTATTGAGTTTCAAAAACACTTTGTGTACGTATTTTACAAATATTTCTTAATGAATAGTTTATTTTCAAATTTTGCAATTGTTTCATAATAATTGCATAACATAAAATTCCACTTGTTTTTTGAAGTTCTGAGATGAAGCATTTCCATTATTCTGTATATTTTTCAAGCTTTCATCTTTGATGTTTTCAGGTGATATAGTCCTTGAGCTTTCTGTACTTTTATTCAACTCCAGATTTTGTCAAATAACCGTTGGCCACTGCATGTAATCCTTTTATCAAACTCACTCTCTCCTTCCTTTCATGAGAGGTATTTATATTAACCTGTTATATGTTTTTTCCCATATATTCACACCCCAGGCAGAGCTGGATTGATCATGTTGATCTGTCAGTAAGCCACTGGCTGACATCAGGGACCTCTACCTACCGATTAAGAGGTCAACCCTGCAGTTGGCTTCTATGAAGGATGTCAAGTGCAATGTCTATTCTGGCAACTGGCAAGGAAAATGAAAGAAAATATTGCAAGAAAAACGGCAATGATAATAATACTAGTCCAAATAAATGTGTAGAATAATTGGTAAAACATGCAATAATAGCAAATCATTTATATTTCTCAATGTATCAATGTCTCAATAAACAACTGCAAAATTCTTTGATATTGTTTTTACATTTTCCAGAATAATCCGAGATTATGGATTAATCAACATGAAAAAAATTCTTCGTAAGTATTTTTTTTTCTTAGGTCCATTCATAGCATTTCTAGAAAATACAAGATATTTGTACTATCACATGCTTTGTAATAAGTACGACTATATCAAGGATTAAATTTAGTAAAATAATATTATAAAATTAACATAAAAACATAAGATTGTTTGCATATGGATTGTTGCTTATGACCTTGTATTAGAACGTCTATGAGATTTGCTTATGATCAAAGTATTATTGCCCCTAACCTTCTGTCCAGGATCAGATCCTAATATCTGTGCACTTAGGATCAATATAGTATCTGGGTAGTCTGTGAAAAGTGTTACAAACACACACACACACACACACACACACACACACACACACACACACACGGTGTGATGGGTAAATTGTTGCCATTTTATATTCTTTATTTCATGCATGTGCGTTGTTTGTTTCTGATTTTGTCAACTGCACAGTATAGTAGGGTCAGTTGGGCACCATCTGTGAGAAAAAGAGCACCATGATGCAATTTACTCCACCAGATATTTGGAAATGGCATGCTGTACTGCTTAGCATTCATACCAAAAGCTCCAATACCAACATTTCAACATGTTTGGGTGTCAATGCAAATGTCAGTGCAGTAGATTCAGAAAGAGTTGGATGATATATCCAGTCAACATCATCGTATTTGGAGTGATCATTAGTGATGGCAACGTTATGCCTCCATTCATCTTCCCACAGGGCCTCACTTAATACAGAGGCCTACATCAAGGAGGTAGTGCTGCCCAGGGTCAAGAAGGTGGCTTTTTGGAAGACCCGGTGTCTGGCAACAGGACTCTGCACCATGCCACACAAGCAAGAAAACTCGGTCATGGCTGTCAGACAATTTATGTGACCACATCACTCCTTACATCTGGCCATCTAACTCTCCAGCCTGCAACCCCCTTGTTTATTATGTGTGGGGCACAGTTGAGCGAGAGACCAACAAAACTCTTTGTAACACCAAAGATGAACTGAAGGCTGGGATTATGACAGCATTCACTAACTTAAACAAGGAGACTGTGCAGAAGAGTTGCAGGAGATTCTAAGGTCATCTGAAGGTTGTGGTTGAAGTCAATGGCGATTTTTATTGAATAAATTTACTCTTTAGTATTTCAAGATATTTGTGTGTAATTTTGGTAAATATATTTGTTAAAATGAGATGTTAGTGTTATTTTCATTTTTTTGTAATTTAAACGACAATTTATCCATTACAAGCTGTATATATATTATTTCAATCATTACTTTTAGTGGATAGCCATATTTGTGTATATTTTTTTTTATAGTGTTTATTTCATCTACTTGTCTGTGCACTCAAGTAAATTTAAGGAAATTGTGCTCTCGGGCAGGATTCAAGCCTACAACCCTCTTTGTAAGAGAAAGCATTGTCTGATCTGTGGTGCTTTGACAGCTTAGCTACGGAGAGTTTCACAGTCAAGGAAAATTCTATTTGATTTAATGCACATTCACTTGTTCAGATTTTCTTGAAAGCCATTTAATTTCCATTATTAAGTTTTCTTGGGCGCATAGACTGATAGAGGAAATAAAAAAACAAAAATATAGTGTCTCCTCAAGTATGGGAATTGACTGATTTTATATATATATATATATATATATATATATGAAAAGACAATAGGAAAACTATATTTAGTTATAGTTTTACTATTGTCTTTTTATTCATTTTGTCTCTTCTACAGATATACTCCATCTGAAAATATTTACATATATATGAGAGAGAGAAGACAAGTAAAATAATGTTGAAATATATAGTAACCAACTTCATCACACATTCCACCATCTGTGAAATTACTGTTGATGGTGAAGAACTTAAATATTCAAAATCATCTAAGTACCTTGGAAACAAAATCAACAATTCAGCCTCACTTGACAATCTCCAAAGCACAAGGGGTGCTGTTCCTTGTCTTGTATGTGCAATGTTGTGTGGGACCCAAGCTGACCTTAAAAGTCATCAAAAGTACAAAAACAAGTAGTGGAACATAATGTTGAATCGTTATACATCAAAAACGATGGGAGAGTTCATCATCATCATATATATATATATATATATATATATAAGTAAATGGCAGGAATAATTGGATCTTATAGGAAAAGGACAACTCTGAATTCAAAACCTGAGGAGGGTTGTTTTGGGAACCTTGTGGCATCAACTACATTCTTGAGAAATTATTAAAAAAATTCTCTTTCATTTTACATCAGTGAATTATTGTAAGTTGTCAAGTCTAAACTTTTAAGATCTATGGGTCACTAAATTTTTCATTCAGATATCCTCTTACTCAAAAAACAAAATTATCGACACCCCAAGCCCTTCTCTTATACAGCTGTCAAATGAATTATTCTTTAAGTCAGAAGGCAAAAAACAAAATATTGGCCAATCAGATCATTTGTAGAAATTTTGATTTTTACCTTTCTGAATCAGGATTGTGCTTCCAAGATATTAGACTAACTATATATAAGTAACTATTTTTCTGTTGCCATTTTTTAGAAGGTATATTTCATTTTCGTATTTTTTTGCAATGTTAATAATGTGCAAGAATACAAGACTAAATTTTCTATGCATAAAGTATTTGTTTATTCTTTTGGTTCCCATAAAATTGACTGAGTCAAGGGCATGTGCGTTTAGGTCTTTCTTCATATGTTGTATTTTTTGGCAAGGATATGAAGGATTCTGTTTCTCCCTTCATAGGTTGAACTTCCTGCTATCTTGCTGTCTTGTCAGCTGAGTTCACTTTCTGTTTATGCTGATGCCCCCATCAACATTCTTTAAGGCCCAATTCTGCACTTAGTTTCTTGAAGTCACCTTCTAGGGCCTCAATATTTTTGACTTTCTGAGGTGACAACAAGTACAAAATTTACTTTGATATCTCTTAGGTTGAACCTCTCTGGGTCATCACTCATCGACTCTACTTAGATTAAAGTTCCTGATGGGCATTAACTTCAATTCAGACCTGATATTTTTTGGCATGACTCATCTGCTGCATTTTGACTCCAAGAAAGCTGAATAAGAAAAACAAAGGAAGAGTTCATGTGTGTGAAGAAATTTTGAACCTCTTCTTTCATGTTTTTTCTGGCTTTCCAAAACATTCAAAGGTTATTTTCCTTAGAAACAATGTGAATCAGCCTTAAAATTAATTGAAACTTGTTGAGGGTGCAAGGTAACATTGTAATCACCCTATAAGAAGAAAGCCTCAATCGCAAAGCTAATAGCGAAAATGCTTTCATTTATCTGGAAACATAAAAATAAATAGCAATAATATTATTATAATTCTGCTTGTCTCTCCCTTAGCACGACTGTTACGCCTAGCCAAATACCTTTATATGCAATGAACTATTCTTTTTTGATTGCATGGAAGGACAAAAAAAACATATCAGAAACACTACTTGGTTTCACTGAGAAAATGGAAGAAAGAAGAAAAGATAGGAGATTTTAGTGTCTGAGTAAAATAGAAAAATTTGTCAACTTCAAATTTTTTTATTTGTACCCCCTTACTACTTAAAATAATGATTGTTATTGCAATATTTTGTTAAAGTTGTTAAGCTCAAATATTTAATGATGTGATAGGGGAATTTATATAGATATCTTATAGTCATAGAACTCATCATGAGCTTATTCAATCATTAACTTAAGAATTAAGATTCAACAGAAAATTCAAATTAGAAAACTGAAATTTTCATGGGTATTTCTAGTAAATATAATATTTGTCTCATCCATTTTCTAGATTGGTGAAAAAAATTTGATTATCTTTGATGAGCAACATCTGGATTATTATTTAGAGAATATAAAATTAAAATTTAAAAATGCTTTGAAAAAAAGCTGTGTTTTTATTTTTATTTTATAACTGACAAATTTTATATTTTAATTTCTTAAACTTTTTACATTTCTTTTTATCTGGCAGATTTCAACAAACGTTATGATTGTACAATCAGAAATTTTGTAAATGGATTAAGAGTGTTCAATCGTCTGATGTCCCCTGTAGAATTTGATATTTATATCGAATCTCTTCATTGTGAGTATTTTTTGACTGAATTTCTGGGATAAAGAGTTTACATTATTTACACTCGGGCTATTGTCCTCATCTTTGTTGTTATTATCACAATGTTTCAGTTCTTGTGCATTCCAGCCATAATCAGGTACATACCAATTCAAGTAAGCTTCGGGGAATTTAAAACTGAACACTTTATTTAATCTACAGTGGTAAATTGTTCTCATTCCATTTGCCATGTCTATGAATATTTCGTCTAGTTCTTTTTTAGTACAGCTCAGTTATTGCTCTCAGTGTTTTCACTGAGTCTAAGTCTACAATACCCAACCCAGGGATTGAACTTACAATTACTGTCACCAAATTTGTAAAAACAAGGCTTTAATTCACCAGAATTTCAAAGAACTTGCAAACTATTTCTCTTTCAGGGACCCTTTATTCCTTTATCCAATCTATAGAACAGCAGCAGCAGCAGCATTATTTATGAATGCCTCTTTCTTGATAAAAACAAATTCATGAATAATTATATTGGATATACTACCACTCATTTATGAAGATGGCTGACTTTACATCTCTCTATAAGTACCGATTTAAACTAACATGAAAGCATCTCAACTTCAATATATAGCACCTCTAACTGTAAAAAAGTCTGAATTAATAAAAGCATTCATCATCAAAAATAAAAAGACAACCCCTTAGCATCAACTACTAATCCAGCAACTACAATAATACAACCAAATTCTTTGAAAAGGGTTAATAGATTAGCTGAAAGTATGTGGGTCATTTCCATTCATTGGGAAAATTTATACATACACTAAGTCCAAAACAGAAATCTCTTGTTTACGCATAAGAAAACACAAAGAACTAAAGTATATTGTCAGTAATTTTAATGAAACAGCGTAGTCCAAATACACAACTGCTAATAAATGCCGATGATATTTTTGTATTTGAGGAAAGAATGTTATTTTCACTATTGGAAATTTTTTAGTGATTGCCCCGTTACTATTACTATTCATTATTACTAACTTCAGTGAAGTCATTCAGACTTCATTGAAGTTAGTAATAAACAATAGGAAGTTGAGATCAACACAGTTCTTTAATAAAGATCCAGACTTCATCACAATGTTGTGATAATTTTCTATTTTACTGTTTGTTCTGTCAGCCTGAGCTTCAGAATATGACCACTGCACCTCTGCAGAGGGGTAAAATCCTACCAATGATGCCAGCTGATTGAAGGCTTCAGGAAGAGGGATGTTTTAACTCCTGAATCCTAACACATCATTTTGGCCCTTATCTGGGCTAGATGGACAGGCGGAGAGGCCCAATTAACCAGCTGTTTATGCCAAGCCCTGCAAACTCAGTAAAAAGCTGAATCAGAAGGTGTTGACTGTAGGTTCAATCATGATAGGAAGGGATTATTATTTCAAACAATTCCCGAGCAAGAACTTAACTTAGGGACTGAAACTTAGGAAGTTAAACAATTATTATGTGCTTCCCCTCTTGGCATTTCCCCTTCTAGGATTCTGTGGTGGTGGTGCGGGGGAGCACAATCAGTGATAATTTCATTACATGGATACAGAGAGAAAAAAACCCAAGTGAAAAGACTCCACATGGAGTCAGATTCTGACAAGAGCTGGCTGAGGTAACCTTTCCTAGATTCATAATATTAGAATCTAGGAAGGAGGTCCCCCACTAACTAATTATCACCATTTCTAGTACAGAGGGCTATATCATCAATGGTAAATCCTAAATCAGTAAAACAACGTAAAAAATGGAATGATTCTGATAGAAATATCAAATAAAAAGTATGTGAGCATAAATTCCACAACATTAGTGTCAAAGCATGACCGTATGAAACAGTAAACACTTCCAGAGGTATATTTCATAATGGAGGTCTGTTTTTTGTACCATGCAAGAGATAAAAGCTGAGTTAAAAAAAAACAAAATGTGATTAACATCAAAAGGATAACAATTAAAAAAAACAAAACCAGATAATAAATACAAACATATATATATTAACACACACCACCAATTGAAATAAAAATTTGCTATTTAATAGCCATAGTCGATAAATATATACCAAATCCAAGAAGATGTCACAAATGTCAAAGATATGGTCATCTAAAACCCTCATTAGCACACATATACTGCTAGAATTTCTAAATGGGAGAGTAATGCCATTTTCACGGAGCAAAATTGCCGATGTCACATGCCGCACGTTAAGGTAAGACCCTTATTTTCCTTTGCACCAGATACAAGCCACTCAGGCACTCTTGCTTCTACAGGGCTGTTCACCACACTCCCCTCTGATCTCATGATCACAAAACATACAGTCGCGAGCAGGTTGCTTTTGCCGGGTACTTCGCCGAGGAAGTGGAGCAACGCAAGCTTCATCTTCAGATGAACTGTCATCAGGGGAGCTAGCAGGATGTACCACATTAGTATTTTGGACGCTAACAGTTGGGGAGTTGTATTCCCCGTTTGTGTCGTCTGTAACAGATTCAGTATCAAGAGAGTGATCAGTTTCTCCTAATGGGGTTGATCTCAAATTTACTAACTGCTCACTCTCTTCAGAATCGCTGTCCTGTGTAGCTGTCGAGACTGATCCCATGAAGAGATGCAAGTCCTTCACATGACGCAGAACTCCATCGACATGCACTGACTGTGGGCTATTAACCCGAGTCATGTGACCCATTCTAAATTTAGTCGTGCATCTCCCATGGGGAGTTTTCACCCAAACGACGTCTCCCACTTCATATGCTCCTTGAGTATTCTGGGATTCAATGGGGGACATAGCCTCGATGCCCCATACATGGGTATGGTACTTATAAAGTGCATCAGCTGGTGCTGTAGTAGGCGAATGATTATCTTTAGGTGTAATGTTATACCAGTAGACTGCCTCCGGTATAGAGCACTGCTTTCTAGCTGCAATGGTTTTGATGCTTCGGTGACTTCTTTCTACTATACCATTCCCGGCAGGTGCATAGGCACACCAGAACCGCAAACGTACACCCTAATTACTCAAAAATTTTTTAAAATGTTTGCACGTGAATGCCATTCAATATCTCGAGTGACGGACCCCATTTGTAAAAAATTGCCTCTCACTGCCAAACTATGCTAGTAGAATCTTGTTGATATAGTGGGCACCATATCACGAACCGAGAGGGCCCACAATCAATAATTGTCAGAAAGTGCTTACCAGCATGGTGGGTGATGTCCATTGCTAACCTATTCCAGTTGTCCCTCATGTTCAGCTTTCCTTTTCGCCAATGCACTGCACAGTGGGTTCCCAAGTGGACATATCGAATTTTGACAACTTCCTCAAATGACTTTAGGACATGGAAAAATGAAAAGTTCAGTTTCTGTAGTATCAAAAAATGGTCTTATTTGTCTTCTAACTCCAATTATTTCTCAAGATATGCCCATTTGAAGCTCGTGAATTTCAAGTTTTCGATACATCCTGGAAACATAAGTTTTTTTTCTAAATATGTCCCATAAGCCCCTAAGATAAGGCCAAATGCCCAAAATTTGATTCAATATAAAAAATTGGGTATATGGACAGGTTTTTGACATATTTTTATGAGTTTTCCATAAAATTTACTGTAAAAATGGGCATTTTTTCCATCAAAAAAGCCCCAAAATTGGCCCCCGCTGATAAATTGTGATGAAAAATTGCAGAAAAGCCCCGAGATGAAATTTTTCATGCTTCACATATAAGAATCTAGACATGTAGGGCTATCATAATCCATTTGTGTGAAAAAATTCACTCTGGGGAACCATTTTAATTCTTTTATATTGAAAAAATTTGGGCTAGCCTAAATTTCCCGTCATTTGGGACAACCTTCAATTCCCTTTGAATCCAAAATCCGGATAATTTATGTAATTCTCACTCAAATTTCATGATCCAGCCCACTTTTCCCATGTTTTTGGGGGTGCTGAATCCAAATCTGGCATCAGAACACCATAAAACTGCACCATGCTCTTGGTATAAGTGATTAACTTTTTTTCAGTAATCTTTGTGATAAGTTGTAGCTGTATATGATTTATTGTTCATTTTTAAACTTGAATATTTGAAAAGCTCATTGTCTGTAGTGTCAAAAAATGGTCTAATTTGTCTTCTAACTCCAAATGTTTCTCAAGATATGCCTGTTTGAAGTTCGTTCGTAAATGTCGGATTTCTGCAAAATTTCTACCCTTCTATCTTTTGGCCCCAACTTGGATTTTTGAGCCAAAAACTCATAAAAAATCATATCTTAATTCTTGAAAATCAATTTTTTTGCATACCACACCCTAGAATTTGTCTAAAATGTACTTAAGCACCTGAAGCAGGTGCTTACCGTATGTTATTGTTATATGTCCGCTTGACCCCCATTTAAGCCCACTGTGCACTGGAGCCGGGTCAGTGGTTTGGCACGCCTCACATTCCTTGACAACTGCTTTTACAACTTGTGATGATACTGAAGGGTCTATCAACTTAACAAAGTACACGGTCCTTTTCATGCCTGGGTGTCCGGTTTTCCGGTGGACATTAGCCACTTGATGTGCGTCCAACTTGGTCTTTGCAGTAGCGCATACTGACTGCACTGGCTCCGTTCCCTCCTTGTGTAGGTTTAACCACCTCTTTGGCACCCTGGTCAGCCGGTCTGCCAAATTCATGTTGGATTTGACCAGTGTTATGCCCACCGTCAAGCCATATTCAGCTACAAGCTTGCAAAGTGTGTTCAACGCCTTTGTATTTATTCGAGCCTTGCCAGTTAAGGTGTGCGAAATCCACTGATGAACATATGTTGAATCAGTAAAAAGGTGTACTGTCGACACCTGCCATTGAAGAGCCAAATTGACACCCTTTATTGTGGCGTCTAGCTCGGCCAAATTGATGTGCTTAGCATCTCCAGCCAGGCACAGCTATGACGCATCCTCAATGACATTTCCATACTCCTGTGGCTACGGAACTCACATCTACCCACACGTTCATTTCACGGCCACTCACACACCAGTCTCCTTCTACTGGATCGGCCTTGTGTATTCTGGCTATTATGTCAGCTAGCATGCAATTAATAGAGGCATTCTCAACTTTGTCATCCCATCCTGTGGTTAGAGGGCTTGCTTGTCATTTCACAAACACAGTGGCCACTCATAGCCAGCTGAAAATGGGAAAGTGGCCCACAAGTTTTCCACTTAACGAGAATATGTGCTGGCGAGTTATCCTCACAGGGATATCGGGGATCTCTCCACCTCGCCTCCATCAGAGAGTACCATTGTCACTCCAGACCTTAGCTCCGTCTTCTAATCTCATCGGTTCCTTGCATACTAGTCCGTACTTGGACAGGAGCTCTCTTTCACATGTGCGACAGGAATCAAACTTTCGTTGACATAAAATGTCATCAACATATGCTGATGTGGCATTTGCAATGGCTTCGTCTTGTGATAATACTGCGACAATTACGGTTTTCATGATGATAGGTGCCACATTTAAACCGAAACCCATTCGGGTGAGGCAGTATCTTTGACTCTTCACTATGACAGTTTGATAGGGCCACAGTGCCTTCTCAACATGTATCTGCAGATACGCCCCCTCGCAAGTTCAACAAAGATACATCGGCCCCCAATCATCGCCATTCTCACAACTTATGTGCACAAACCTCTGAGTTAGTAGTATATGGTTCCACAAAACTATTCAACTTGCAGTAATCCAGTACTGGACGGACCTACTGCTTGCTCTCTTGTATCACTGCCATTAATGGGATTAGACACTTAGGTGGACCAAGTTCGTTTTCTGGGTCTGGTCGCAGCCATCCATTATCCAGCCATGACTGAAATTCCCTTTCATATTCGTCCTGTAGTCAGGTACTGAATATTCTGCCACTCTGTTCTTCAGGGTTATACCCGTTTGTCCATTGGTCCACTTCCATAAGACTGTCCATACTTTGTTACGATGGTCAAACTCTACACTAAAGTGGGGTTCAGTGATGGAAATAGCAGCACATTGGGGCTTACTTTCTTCAGAAAATTGAACTTCTCCTGAGGGATTGATGTGCACTCCTCCTAATTCTCTAATTACGTCAATCCCAAGAAGAAGATTGAACCCAAGTAGTGGTCCATCCACAATTAGGGCATCAATGTACACGGGTTGAGCGCGACTAACATTCAACGCAATATTGCCCTGTCCATGGCATTTTAGTACCTTACCGTCGGCAGTTAGGACTTGTGTCTTCATTGGTCGCCAATTGCGACATGCGCATTTGCTCACCAACGTCTGTGAGTAACCAGAATCAACCAGGGCCATGCACTTCTTTCCATCTACGGCCACCTCAATGATAGGTAGCACTGTGTTCTTTAGTTGCTTGGGGAAAAACTGGTGCTGATGTCTGTTCCCTGGATCCGTTTTCCCTGGCACTCTGAGGAAATGTGCCCGACCTTGTGCACCAAAAACACCATATCTCACGGCGGGATCTTCAGGTCCTAGTAGCCTTGCCTGCAATCCTTTGCCAGGTGGTTGGGACCAAAACACTTAAAGCACACAATGCCGCCTGCCTGTGTGGTAACATCAGTATTCATCTGTTGAGCTGCTGCAGCAACTGACTCATCCGGCTCTTTGCTATCGGTCATAACAGCCCAAGCACGAGTCAGAATCTGGTCCAACATAATAGTGTCCATTCTGGATGATGCATGGAGAAGTTGCTTGACTTGTTGCAGCAGTCCAGAAACGGAGGCGGACGTCATCCATCGTTCAGGCATTTGGCTGCCAACCAATAAAGCTAGCCATTTCAACTCTGCTAAAAATTTGTCTACAGTTTCTCCTGGCCGAAATCGTTGTGACACAAACTGATCATACGCAGTGAATTAATCCACCGCATATGCAGTTATAAGGGCTTGCTTAATCTGCTCTATATCTGACCTCTGCTCCTTTGTCAGCTGCCGATACACAGAGAGAGCCCTGGCTCGCAAGCGCAGTGGCAGTACCTGCTTGACTTTCTTCATCTCGCAGAGTTCACAAACCAGCTCCACATTTTCAATCTATTCTACAATTGGTAGATCAGTAGCAGCTCCACTGAATTCAGGTATCAGCCTAATATCAAAACTTCTGTCCGCCATGAGAAAAGCCAAAACAGCTTGTAGTTTAAATAAGTCTGTATTGCTACAACGTCACTTATACAAATAAAGATACTGCTGGTTCAATTCGCCGTCCTTGCTTTCTAAACACATCACTACGTATATCCGTCATTCCTTCTTCCCGTTTTCACTGCTTTAGCCCTCTTTTATCAGGCCAACACTGTGGTCAACCAACCAATCAGCTTCCTTCGTTTTTATTCTCAGTTACCCAGGCAAATAGCCTCCTCCAGTCCGACCAATCAGCACATGACTTGCTATTGGTGGAAGCAAGCCAAACTGTACAAAAAACCCTCATTACCTCACATACTGCTAGAATTGCTAGATGGGAGAGTAATGCCATTTTCATGGAGTAAACTTGGCGATGTCACATGCCGCATGTTAAGATAAGACCCTTATTTTCCTATGTACCAGATGCAAGCCACTCTGGCTCGCTTGCTTCTACAAGGCTGCTCACCACAAAAACACATATCATTAATGAGGAAAGAGACAGATGGTGCTTATATTTTTGCAGATGAAAACAAATTGGGAAATGTAAACAAGGAACAAACCTTTTTTGAAGGTTGAAGTTATGAAGACAGATCCTGTTGTTGACGAGCAGGTGATCTGGTTTATATTTTTGCTAAACAGAGATAAGCCCAGTTATGGAGAAATAATTTTATCTCTTCCTTGAGGAATTAAAAGAATTAAAATTAATGACTAGAATAAAACTACACCCTTTCGCCCACTTGCTTTCAAAATTAGAGAATTTAGAATCCCCTGTATGAAATGGTACAAGATGTAAAGTAAAGCAAGTTGGGGTTTAACGGAGGAGCAATCTCTGTAACTACTCCAAAGAAGGATTCTCCAAATTTGCAAAGTTGATTAAGAAAACAGAAATGGGGTCACAACGAACTCTTATTGGGATAAATGTGAAATTTGAATCATTGAATCCCCAGAAACCCTCAGCTCCATGTTGTTTTTGGGCCAAACTGCATATAAGCAGATAGCTTTAAGAATTCAATAACTTGCTCTGCAAATTCTGTATCAAGTGCCTCTGGAATCCACATCAGTTGCCATCAGATCTGACTCTCAAGAAGTTTGAACCCAAAACTTTAGATGAAGCACAGTGTCACTATAGAGATTGATGTGGGATGGGTTAATTTTTGTTGTACCAAGAAATACCAATTGAAGATTAACCCAATGAATCTTTCATTTTTATTTTTCATTGTGAAGATATTTCTTCCCTTAATATAGCACCTGCCATGGCTCGGACTGGTGCTGTAATTACTACGACATTTGATCTTCCACTGCTCTCAGATCAAGAACACAAGGTGGGCAGAGTTGGTTTGAATTGAAGCAGCCAGCAACCAACAACCAGCTTGGACCAGCATCTGTATTGACCAGTGCAGTTAGCCCTATGGTTAACATGTCCTAAGACCCTGAAAACAATAAATGTGGTTAGGTGTAGGCCGTGCTAAAGGGGTTATATTTATACAAAATTATGCAAAAATCACTAAAACACGTCCGAATCTAAATGAAAATCTAGGAAATAACCTGACAAAAAACAAAACAGAAGAACAATTAACATCATTAATAAATGAATTGGAAAATCTCATTAAAGTCTTAAAAGGGAAAAACCTTGGAGAAACTTATAAACTAAAATGACTTATGTCTACTCAACAATCCCTTTTATATAAACCCTTTTTCAGGAAACTGTTCAGCCATTGATCTAACTATATGCCACCCAACAGTATATATGGAATTTTCTTGGGATGTAAAAGATAACACTTATGGAAGTGACCACTTCCCAATCCTCCTGAAAAAATTGAACCAAATAGTGAAAATATATCCTGCTGGAAAATGAACAAAGCAAATTGGGACAAATTCAAAGAATTGTGTAAAGAAAATTTAACACAAAACAATACAGATTTTTAGAGATACTAATCACAAAGAAATTCAACACATCTGTCAAAAGAGAAAACTGCACAAAGATCCTACTCTAAGACTAGAAGAGACTGAAATACCAGTTGTAGATCAGCATAAGTTCTTGGGAATAATATTTGACAAAAAGCTTACCTTTATCCCCCATTTTTAATGTAGCAAAGCAATACAGCTCTTCATGTGGTGGCCCACACTGAATGAGTAGCAGACCCACAAACCTTACAAGTGATTTGATCAAAACTAGACTATCATATACAGATTGTCAAGAAAATCTTATTTAAAAGCCCTTGATTCTACTATCCATGGAGGATTAAGACTGGTGCTTGGGGTTCTTAAAACCTCACCAGTTGAAAATTTATGATGAAACTCATCCTAATCTTCGATATGAAAAACTGGCACTGTAATATTATATAAACCTAAAATCCTATTTATCTAACCTTGCCTACAAAAATGCATTCCTCCCAAAACACAGAAACCTCTATCAGCAAAAAGAAATAACTATAAAAACATTTGGGCTTCGAATGGAACCCCTTATTGAGGAATCAAAAATACAACTTGTAACAATACATGATATTATTAATCAAATTGCTAAATAAATTTAATATCCAACTTGAAAAATGTTGTGATGTGTTGGATTCCAAGTCATGTTGGAATAATTGGAAATGACAAAGCTGACTCAGCTGATATATATGTCGCAAATATAGAAATTGATGTGAACTTCAAGATCCCTGACATATGTGGAAAGCCAAATAGACAAAAATGTTAACAAGATTGGAGTAACAGTGCATTGAATAAATTACTGCAAATCAAGCCAATACATGGAGAATGGAAGACAGGATATAGAAAATCATGAAAGGAAGAGGTAGTATTGGCCTGTTTCTGCATTGGTCATACAAGAATTCCACACTCATACTTATTGAAAGGAGAACAGCCAGTATGCCAAACTGCAGACACTATAAAACATGTTTTGACTGAGTGTACAGCTCTTGGTGCTTAAAGGAAAAGATATTACAATATAAACAGCATAAAGGAGCTCTTTCAAAGATCAAGAATTGATTTTATAATATCATTTCCCAAAAGGTTTATACCAAAAATATAAGCCTAACAATTAAAAATGCTGGTATCTAAAACAACCAATGTAGTTGATATATGATTGTGTAAAACAAGGAAAAATCAGTAGTTGATACTATATGATTGTGTACAAGAAATCTGCAGTTGAATAAAATTCAAGTTTTATGCAATTTAAGACTGTTTCAGCTTTAAATGGCCCATGAGAGGTTGATAAGCCATAAAACAACCAACCAACCTATTTTAGATTTTATGAACTTCTGAAAAACTCACTTGTTTGAAAGATTTAGATTTGCATGCATTTAGAGATTACTAAGTCACTAGAGATCTCATTTTAGAAATTTCTTTAAAATTGGACATTTTATTGGAAATTTTATTTTTTCAGATGAAGAAGAATTAAAAAGAGATATCAGAAAGCTCCAGGAATATCGAGAAAATGGTTTGTGGCTCCATCGGCAGCAAAAGATTTTCAATTGTTTGAAATCACGTAGAGAATCAGAGAAAAATGACCATCACTTATTGAGTGAGGTGTTGGCAAACATTCAGGTTAGTGTGAGTTTGGTTAATTAAAAAAAAAAATTCAAAACATCTAATGTGAATATGTTTGTCAACAATAGATGAAAAAAAGAACGTTTATATGGCCACCAATAATTGGACTTATGTAAGTAATTGGGGTGTCAACATAGATATTTGGTTTTCATGCATGTTAGATCAACATAAAAGCATTTAAATCAACAGCAAGAGGCTTGGCACCCTTGCTCATTAAAAGTGGTTCAATCCTAGAGCTGTATTCAAGCTCTGCCCATTTTGTCAGTTTTTTGTCAGGTGCCCGATGAAGGCTTTGTCACTTTGAACAAGAAATTGCTTTTGCTATTCTTTTCTTTTGGATTTTACATTCAGTAGCAGTAGATCTGATCTACGGATGTCTGGTTTATGAGCCCAGCATGCTTCCACTTCTCTTACAATAGATATACTGTTACAAAAACAGTGACAATAACAGCAGTAGTAGCAACTCCAGTGAGGGTTAGGTGTGGTTTTGCAACCAAAGCACCATTAAGCCTTAATCCAGGGTGCTTCAGCAGTACCTGACGATAACACTAATCTGAGCTTAATAAATTTTTGTCTTTTCTCTCAATAATAAGTTAGAGTTAGTTAAGTACACTGACAGAAAATTCATTCAGGTTTTTGTTATGCATTTCTTAAGCAGATGTTTGTGCTCTTCTAGTTTATATTAAAGATACCTGTTGATATTTTCCTCAAAATGAACCATTAATTCAATGACATGTAATGAAATATAGGTAGTGAACTAAATGATAACACAAGACTTAGTCTCTCATATTTAGCATTATATTTTATTTAATTCTGGTACATTATTCTGTAGTTGGCAGCTGAGGAGTTACCTCAGGTCAACTCCACACCTGGTACTTTTGATGGTCTGGTGTGATATTCAGGGCAAATTCTATTCTAGCATGACACTAGATATAAAATTTCTTTTTAAATTAACTGACCAGATGACAAGGTCAGGATGCTGGGCAGTTAATGTGATTTCAACTTGAAAGACGAAGCAACATTGCAAATCTTCTACAACATTCCAGTCTTTGTGTTACATATAATCAATGTTTCTTTTCCTTCTCCTGTTGCTGGGTTTGAGATTTTCATGTGAACACAAAAAAATGACTGCTTGAATTTGAGATGGTAAGTGTTTCTATTGAAGAGGAAAAAAAAAGTTTAAGATGATATTCAAGGACTACAGAATGCAATGTACACTTGAGAAAAGCCAGAAAACATATTGGTTAAAATGTTTTCATAGTCACAACAAAAATAAGAATAGAAGTTTGAATTATTAATAAAAAAAGTAGTTTACTTTTTTGATAAATGCTGATGATTAGAATAATTAACTCTGATATAGATATTGTTAGTATTTTGCAGATGATGTGTGACCTTCAAACTTTTCATTGTTTCAAGTGACAAAGATTCATTTGACACAGTAAAAATATTTTTACTTAGGAAGTTGATATGTCAATAGTTGAAATAGTGTAATCAAAAGTAAGGATACTGGTTCAAATGATTTATAAAATAATTCAAATTTTCTTTTCCTCTCCATTTTTAATTTAATCTTCTTTGAAATTAGAGCTTCTTTCTTCTTTTATGTTCTATGGCATTTTATCTTCTTTTTTCTTCTTTCCAGAATGATGTTGCTTGCAAGAATTTTTTACAAAGGCAAGCTGTGCTGGAACATATTTCCAAAGGGCAATCTCTCTCTCTGCCTACTGCTCGTAAGTTATGGTTTTCAATAAAAATTGTGGAATCATTGAATGAAAACTACTCTCACTCCTACTATGATGTCACTTCCTACCACTTCTTTTTGGCCAGGATGTATAAATGATTGACTATAATTAGTAGTCAGTTTTGTTACACCATCAACACCATTGTCTTCATGACAACTGGCAGCTATAAGATCTAAAGTGTGTGTGTGTGTGTATATATATATATATATATATATATATATATATATATATATATATATATGCATACACACATGCCTCCGTACCACACATGCCACCGTGCCTCCTTATATATATATATATGGTGGAGTAATGGATAACAGCTTGGATCGAGGAATCGGAGAGCCGAGTTGGAATTCCAGTCGAATCCATTACATTCACTTACGTGCTAACACCCTTGGGAAAGGTGTGAATCCTCTTTTCTCCCTCCAACTATGGGTAAATAGCAGGACAGACTGGGTTCTATAGCCCTGGATGGCAACTGGTCTAGGAGAAGGACAACTCTGAATTCAAAACCTGCGGAGGGTCGTTTGGGGACCTTGTGGCACTCAGTGCACCAGGTCTCTTTATTCATCCCTTCAAAAAGGTGTGGATGGTCCTGCACACGAAACCTTCACCACTATAATCAAATCTCATGTGTCGGCGTCGGGCTCTCAGTTTCTAGGAACTGATCTGTTTTACCCTGATACGTCGAATTCGAGGGAGAGTCAATATATATATATATATATATATATAAAATATTTATTTAAAAATTATAACATAAGTATGTTATAACATCACTATGAAAATAGCCATTTTGTTTCAACACTTCTGGTGTCTTGTCAAGTGATGGTGTTGCAAATAAAATAAAAAGTTTTTAATGAGTTCAAAACCAACCACTACTCTCACGGGGTGGGGTGGGGTATTTTTATGTAAGATATAATGGCCAATCAAATTACAAACAGATGATAATTCAAATAATACAACAACAGACCCTAGATGCAATTTATTAATTCTTTAAAATAAGTATTAGATTTTATAAGAAATCAGGATAACTAATTTATCTCCAATTTATTATGTAATTAAAAAATAAAAGTTACGAATATTAAACTCTAAATATAACCATGCATCAAGTTTAGAAACTAACAAAATTATTCAAAGAAAAAAAACGGAGAAAATATGCCTAAATTTTTATGTATTGTTCTTAGAAATAGGTTAAATTTTTCGTCCAAATCAGAGCAGTAGTAAGAGGCACAATATACGTCTATAGAATCAGTTACATTGACAGGGTTGTGATGAGAGATTTAGGGGAAAAGGGAAAAAGGTTTATTTGTGACATCACATACAGACAAACACCTAAATATGATTGAATATATAAGCATGCAAATATATATGAACAACAAAACAAACAGATTCATTAAGATTCAATTATCCAACATAACTGCAGAGACAACGCAAACTACCCGTCAAAATTGTACAAACATGGAAAATCAATATGCAAACATATATATATATATTACTTTAACCTGATGAAGTCTTAAAGGATGAAATGTGTCATGCAAAAAATGAATAGAGTACAATTCCAATGTTTGTAACATTTGATTTCAAAGAATGCAGCGTAGAGAAATATTATTTATTTTAGGATATTACACCGAAAACATGTAAAAAATCACTACACAATTGCAATCGTGTTTCAATGCATATCAATGTATCTCATCAGGTGATTGTAAATTACTGGCGAGTGATCAATTTATTTAGATTTGATAAATATATACATTTGTCTGTAGAATGTAAGATTAGCAACTACTCATCGTGTGACACCCAACCCTCCTCTGTCCTGGTCAGGGCACCGTTTGTGACACCCGTACTGGTCATGGCGCACTTGTGACACCTGACTTCTTTTTCAGTCACGACGCCAAAATGTGACGTCGGTCCTTTGTGACGGGCTAACCCTGGGACATCGGTTGAAGTCTTGTTGGGTTCTAGCACCAACTTGTCGTACTCGGCTCGCTTCCAACGCCTGGTCACCGAAGCAACTGCTTTGATCTCGATTCAACCTACCCACGTTGTGATTTGATCTTAGGTTGACGAGATCAATCAAACGTCGGGCCGTAGTGCCAGCCGAATCCGGGTCAAGGTGATACTGCACAATAAATGTAGACAAAAAAATACAAAAGCACAAACAACAACTTCAAGGCAAGCGACTGGTTAGGAATAGTGATTAATTTTATGTCGGTTTGTTGAGTTACAGGAGTGCGTCTCTCTCTTTCTCTCCCAGCCCGAAGAAAAAAAAAATGTGGATTGTAACACCTTTGCGTTCCTTAACTAGTTCTGGATATCTGTATGGAGAATATAAGTCAGACTTCTATAATTTGTTCTTGGTTAGAAGTCTAATTCGGAAACTTGTTTTGGTGGGAAATCTAAAGTCGGTCTTCAACAAATCTGTTCTTGGTTAGAAGTCTAAGTCAGAAGGCATGGAATCGTGCGGTCACCTGTGCGAGGCGCGTCTCTCTCTTACTGTACTGGCTGTACTCTTCTGACTCACTGTCTGGACTCGACCCGACTCTCCGAACTCGACTCTCCTCTGCGAACTCAACGAAACACCCGTAGATGTTTGCTTATATGGACGCCGATCAAAACCTGGCATGGGGTCGGACGTGGTGTGGCCCCCACGTTGATTTCAAATCCCCAATAAATGATTTTCTTTGTTTTCGGCCAAAAATAATTATCATTTTCCGTATTTGGAAATCTTATTCCACTCCCACCCTCTTCTGCTCTCATATGGGTATCTCACCACACTTTAGAGGGCGTCAACGGTTTTCCCACTTCCTCGCAGTAACATCTCATACCTATCCTCTCAATGGGCGGTGGCGGCCTCCTCTCTGCGTCACATGATCATCTCCGCCTGGCTATTCGGCCAATAGGCGTCAACTGATAATCTCAATTTTTATCCAACTTCACGGGATATGTTTTTTCTCAACCAGGTTTATCCGTCAACATTAAGTGGACGATTCTTTTTTGGCGAAATTGGGTTAATTGAAATTGGGTTATCACAAACGAACCTAAACAAAATGCAGATGTCTTGTCCAGGCGACATCTCGATCGAGGGCCCTGCGTGCGGTTGGCAGACGACCCATCAACTACTGATAACACAAGTTCGTCATCCTGAGACAGCCAATGTTTTATCTGCCCAGAAGCTCTGGTATCCCTCAACTAATTTTCACGACAATGACCATCAGAATTTTCATGGGTGGTCTTTTTTTTTCTTTTATCATCTAAGTTGTTAAGTCTTGTCCCTCTGTTTCTTTCTCTTTTTCCTTCCTTTTTCTCGAAGAGAATTTGGTATATCTCAGCATCAAACTTCAGCGAGAAAGTAAAGTGGTTATCTTGAATTCGCACTTGAAAATAACAAAACAAAAAATCTTTTTTTTTCTCACCGATACTCTGTTTGGGAAAATAACAAAACAAAAAGAATATCGCTCAGTATGTCTTTCGTTATATCTATCGGTTTAAGGATCCCCGTAATTAACTTCTGTGGTTAATCAATTGAATAATTAACCTGCCGTTCCTAAATAGTGTTACAATCGGACAAAAGATGTGTTTGATAAATATAGTGGTGTTTATAATAAAGTTTTAAAGAATAATGGTTATAAGTATGCTGAAATCAAGTTTAGAAAATATGATGATAGTGGTCCAAAGAAAAGAAATAGAAATAGGAAGATCATTTAGTGCACACCCCCATTTAATCAATTAGTCAGTACTAAGTTAGGCCATAAGTTCCTCCATTTCATTGATAAACATTTTCCTAAAAGTAACCCTCTTAGTAAAATATTTAACAGAAACACATTAAAACTAAGTTATGGCTGCACCAATAATCTTGAGAAGATTATAAAGTTACACAATTTAATAATCTGGATCATAATACACATTCAAAGATAAGTAATTATTAATGATATTGGCCAATGTAATTGTAGGAATTTTGACCAGTGCTCATTGCTAAATAAATGTTTAACTAAATCACTCGTTTATCTTAGTACTGTCTCTACAATCGAGAATTTGACGGTTGAAAAATTCTATATTGATAGTACTAAGAATTCTAAGACTAGGTGGTATCAACATATCATGTCTTTCACCATTAGTACTTACAGAAATAATACATCACTTTCTAAATATTTTTGGAGTTTAAAATAATAAAACTCCTAAGGTGAAGTGGAAATTTTTTTTAAAATGGCAAGGACATGTAGATCTTTATATGAACCCTGGTTTCTGTGTTTACATGAAAAACTCAAAATAATCATATTTTTTGACAAAAATTCATTAAATCAAAGAAGTGAATTAACAGTAAATTATAAGCATAGTTTTAATCTACAATTTAGTTAAGCTTTGGAATTTGATAATGCTTTTTCTTATACTTTAGTTCTGTATGGCTTATCTTTCTATTTGTAAGGTTAATCTGGATTTAATATAATTTTGTATTAATTTCCTGGTAGTATTAGTAACACCTTGTACAGATGTATTGGTATTTGGTTGCTATTTTTGACATTTTACATTGATTGGTCAGTGTTTTTAACATCTTATGTGAAGGATCTTTATTTAACAGTTGCATATTAATTTAACAAATAATTCTATGCGTTTAAATTATTTACTAGTTTCTTTATGTAGGAAATTCACAAAGCATATGACTTTAGCATTTTGTTAAATTACCTCTCTACCTCCCTTTTATTTCTTAGGAAATGTCTGGTTTGTATATTTCTTAGCATTGTCTGGTTTGTATATTTTATGTAACCATATGTATCCACTTTAAGTTTATGTCTGACTGCTGTTAGCTGCCAATCTACAGGTCATGTCCCATTTATAAAAAATAATTTTTAATTTTTGCTTCTTAGTTTAAATTTAATGTAGGTCATATTTGATTGGTTGATCAGAGTAAAGCCCTTTTTCTTTTTTTTAAAAAAAAGAGCTTGTATTTTAAATCTAAATTGTTCACTCGTCTATAATTTACAATCACCTGATGCATTGAAACAGAACTGCAATTGTGTAATTACTTTTTACATGTTTTCAGTGTAATATCCTAAGATATATATATATATATATATATATATATATATATATATATATATGGTTTAAAATTGTCTATATTTATGGGAGTAATTGTCTACAAAAGATTTGTAATGTTTGTAGTGACCTAATGAGTAATTGTATACAGGCATTTGATATTAGGAAACATGGGTTATATCTGTTATATCCTGAGGATATCCAGTGTAAGGAAGCCTAATTGCCAAATTGGATAAGAAAGAGTGTCAGGTGAAAATCAGTAGAACTAAAAGAGATGTCTCAGAGTGAAAAACAGGCTAAAGAACAATACAAGGTTCAGTAGAAGATATTTTATTAAAGTTTTGTTCCAATTGGCACAAAGAGGATAACATAGCAAATCTACCTAGCTGATGGCATATAGCACCAGAGAAAAAGATAAAACTTGTCAAAATATTAAAATGCATCAAATATCATCTTACATAATCCATAGAATTCTGAAAATACTTCATTAAATAAGAATTGGAAGCAGATATTTGAAATAAAATATGTCACATCCTAATCAGTTTTCTGAAATTTCACCATGATTTTTTTTCTCTCTTCCAGCTCGACGTAGTGCTCCACCTTTGGATATTGTTGGACTTCCTGGTTATGATAAACTTCTTCCAAAGGAAAAAGAGGTACACCTTATTTTTACCATAAAAAACATTCTTATTACTATAAAGTATTTTCTATTTATTATTGTTTATAGAAATTGCCCAAAGGTTTGTCAAATTTGTTTTCCTGTTTACTTAAACAGGAAAAAAAATTGTTATCACAAATCTGTGTGAAATTCATAATTTTGTACAAGTACTTTAGATAATCACTAGAAATATTAATGTTATCAGAAAAAGGTTCTAATTAATTTCATCCTGGTATTGTTTTTAGAAATGTTTTAATTCAAATGGAAATATGTTGAATGGTTTACAACTTTTTATAAGGAATTCAATTTTAACATCTGTAAAGAATCACAGAAATTAACATTAAATTTTTAAAAACATTTTAAAATTTCCTCCTCTTTGATGAAAGATATTGTGTTTAATGTAGCTTCAAGCATTTTCAGTCTTTCTTTTCAGTGATTGCAATGCAGTATTTCTAATATTTGTCTAATGTTAATTGTTATATTTTGGTTTGTTAGAATGTATCAATTAATATGTTTATGAATTCAAACCTACAAGAAAGTGTGGTTGTTTTTTAATTTGTAGTGTTGGGAATACAGTATCCCAACAGGCACGAGAATCCATAAATCACATTTTTATTTTTGTTCATATCAGAATTAATTGTGCTTTAATTTTTTGAAAAAAAAAATCATTTTATTTGCTCATCATTTTAAATCATTTTATTTGCTCATCATTTTATTTGCTCATTAATAAGTGTTTTTTTTGTTATGTTGCACAATTTTTAAAGAAATTAGATGCACCAGTGGTGTCTCTAGGGTATAGCAAGTAGGGCACAAGAGAAAGGGGCACCACTGAATAAATAATTTGTTGTGTTCATTAATTCAAGTACTAAATCATCTTGCAACATTCAACAGACTGAATGTTGCCATTTTTTTGTTGACGTCAATGTTGAGTGGTTATGTTTCACAAATTTGCAAGTTGGAGTTTTAGCCTAATTGACACCTTACTCAGATTTGTCTTCTCGCAATATAAATGAAATGATTTATCAAAATATATCTTCTTCTGGTGCCATTATACTTTCATTTACCATTGAAACACTGAAAGATGATTTTGTAGTGTCATAATGTGTTAAAATTGCACTATTACTTTTTTTTTTTTAAACTTGAGAGTTTGCCATTTCGAACTAAAGGAAAATGTGATATTTGAACATATGTTGACAAAGAAACCAGATGTCTTGGTATCTATCAGAAACAAGAAACTCGGGGGAAAAATTTTCTTATATTGCTATCATTTTGATCCATGACACAACCCAGATGAGACAGATTCTTTATGGACATGATAGATTATTTGTCAATCATTCATTTTTCCACTTTTAGGTAATAGGAAAGCAATTCGTGAAGAAGGAAAAAATGCTTTAGCTTGCTATCGTGTAGTCCGAAAGAAAATCATTACTGGGGAAAATTGTTTGACTGAATAAAATCTAGTTGGTGACAGTCTTCCCTAGTTAGTAAGAGGTTTTTCAACCAAAGGACAAATGAAGGCTTTTTTAAGCAAGTCAAATTTGGAGAAGCTTGGAAAATCATAACTTAGATATTTCTGATGTCAAATTAACCCCAGCTCAAATATTTCAGTATATTGAAGCAGGCTAATTTTGGTAGTCCAATATCCAGGAAGTAAGGTATGATGGTGATTTGTAAATCACCATCATACCTTACTAGATAATTCCCAAGAGTTGATCAATTGAAGAAAAATATCCTCGAGTCCAAGAAGTTCTTGTTTGTAGACTGATCTAACTGAATATTTGGTTGTAGAGACAAGAGTTTCCCTAACTGAATTGTTAAGTTACCAATCCTGGTGCTTTGTTGCCGTGAATGATATCATTACCTTAATTGGCCATAGTTAGGTTGATCACAGAATTTGGAAGGGTTAAACTGATAACTGTAACCCTCAACCAATAAACTCTTGTCTCTACAAACCAGAGTTAGTAGTCTTTTCTGAAAGTTGCTTTTCTTTCTTATAACTTCCCCCTACATTCCTATGGACATTTCAACCAGCTCAGTCTAAAACTCTTATAGATTAAAAACTTTATCCCAGTCACTTGCATTGAGTTTAAAGTTATATTCAATTGGACTCATTAATTTTAAATCTGGCTTCAAATCTTCATGTCGAATTACAATTTTTGACCAGCTTATTATTAAAAAAAAAAGTCTATGCAAATTGTTAAATGGGATTCATTTTTCCTAAATAATTTCTGACATTGTAGTTTTCTTGCTCAAGTGCAAATGACAAACTTTTACGACACTTATGTTCATGTTATATAAAATATTGGAGAATGTTTTTGTATATCTCAAGATAAGTGAATATTTGTTTTTTTTTTTTTGTATAGCTATGTGCTGTTGTCCGTTTGGTGCCAGATGCCTACCTGGAATTCAAGCGGCTGTTAGAAATGGAAAGCCAAAAGTACAATGGTACTTTGAAATTGGCACAAGCCCGCACGCTTATCAAAATTGATGTAAATAAAACCCGCAAACTCTATGATTTCTTGGTACAAGAAAATATTATCAGAAAGGCTCCACCATAGTACTTGTATTCTAGCTATGATATATATATGTATTTAGTTTCAAATAAAATTTATCTGTAAAATATCATTGTTCATATTTCATTGTTCTTTGCTGAAAAAGAAAACAAAAGCAAAACACTTTCAATATGAATCAGTTATTAAGATTTGTTCCTATATTTAATAAAAAATTTTTATAGTACAGCAGAAATACTTTTGGTCAGTTTGTATTAAATGCTTCATTTCTGCGTTGGTGATTGAAACCTGGATAACTACACAGTCTAATGAAATTCAAATTTTCCAGCCTTGATGAAATGGTAGTATTATACATTTAAATATAATTTACATTGTTCACTGTTGTCCTCATCTTCGTTGCCATATTCAGGTTTTAGCCATTGTACGCTCTGGCCTTCTTCAGGTGATGAGAATTTCTAACCAAACCCCTTTATTTCGTCCACTGGAGTAGATTGTTCTAGTTCCATGCCTCTTCTGGAGATCTCAACTTCAGTTATTTTCCTTTAGTAACTCAACTCTCCAAGTTTTTTTGTGGCTAGGTATTGAGCTAACAACTCTTTCGGTTAAGTCACTGGATTACTTCAACTAACACTTTTATCCATTGGGCCACATGTATCCTGGAGGAATCAGTGTATAAATTTTTGGGACTTATGAACCTAATGTTTCACTAACCTTTTTTTTAAATTTATTTTACCAGATCTCATTACATTACTGGTTCCCATATGCGTTGATTCCTCAAGTTTTCATATCTTCAAGTGATGTTCCAGTGGCTTGATTCAAAGAATTGTAAGTTTAATACCTGGCCACAGTAGAGATGAACAAATAACTTGGAGAGTTGAGTTACTAAAGGAAAAAATAACTTAAACACATCTAGAAGAGGCATGGTATGTGAAACTAGAACAATCTACCCTAGTAGATGAAATAAAGGGTTTGGGTCGAAATTCCAATCACCTGAAGGCGGCCAGAGCGTACAATGGCTAAAACATGAATATGGCAACGAAGATGAAGACAACAGTCTGAACAATGTAAATTATATTTAACAAATGTATAGAACTACAGTTTGTCATCAAGGCTGCAAAACTGAATTCCATTAGAACATGTGTAGTTGTGAAATAACTTGTTATCCAGGATATTACGATATCTCATTTGCTGGTTTCAATCACCAACACATGATGTACTTTCTCAGTCTTTTGCTGACTGGACATATTATTTCACTTTGTGTTTTGATTCTTGCTTGCATCGGTGTTCACAAAACCTGGGAGTAAACCAGTTGTACATTGACGATAGGAAATGCAAATCCTGTTTCTAATATATTTGGTTATTTATGCATTAACTTGACCCAGTCTGAGGGTAGGCGAGTGACACATGGGACATCATCACTTCTCTCATGACTAACAAACCAGATCTTTTGGCCAGCAACCTCCTACCAGCCTCTTTATGCACAGTTCACAACTGCTCAAAACTCACCATACTGTGACTACTTGTATTAGCCTGCAACCAGAATTTTTGTAACTTCTGGCTGAGTGGCACTACATCTCAAGTTTTATTTATCTATTTCCCTTCGGCCTACTTTATGCAATGATCAAACCTGGCCCAGATATAATCATTTCAAACCCATTTGTATGTTCTAGTTATGAGCAGGTTCCATTATGTCACAGCTAAATCAATGTTTTGTTGCTTGCACAAAATTCTGATGAAGTTTTCCAAAAGATAAATGAAATATTTGTTGGAAAAGAAAGTAGATAAAATTGAAACCATTATCTAATTCTGGGTTTCTTTAAAGAACACCCAGATCTATGTGACAGTGATTAATGTACTCTAACATTTATCTATTCAGGACAATGGGACTGGACAAAGCCAATTTATCCCACCACCTACCTCTGTAAAAACAAACCCTACTTAAAAGCAGAAGACTTTGCCAAATAGATTAAATGCCATCATATTAGTCACACATATGCCAAGTGGCTTGGTAATTTCTCAGTCAGTCACTGAATAAAGAAGCCCTGGTAGGTTTTGACTAAACTTTTCTAACCCCCATCATTAAAGACCAGGCATATGATTCAACAAAGAAAGCAAGTCGTCTTATCAAAAGGGATAAGAGACTCTTGTACAAATGGCATATTGCCGGAATATCATTTTAATGCTGACTCCAACAGAATTAGCAAAAGTATGAGAAGGTTAAGGTAGAAAAAGAAAACACATTTTTACCACTGCATTGTTATCTGGCTGTGCTAGTCCATTTTGGGAAATAAATAGGAAATTGTCATTTACTGGAAATAAATGACCATAAAAATGCTGATGGTGATTTTTCATGTGTGCCACCATTTTAGTTTTGATTGTTTACCATTTCAATTTTTCATTTTGTAGTTGAAGAAAAATTTTTGAATCTAGAAAGATGATAAAAATAAAAAACAACACCAAAAATGTTATTTAATTTCTTTAGTAATCATCGGATTGTCAACAGTAGAGTTTAATAAGTTCATCACTGACGGCTGATGGAAGAAGAATGCCAAGATCTGTGAACAACATGGAGATGTACAGAGGAGGTGTGTAGTCTACCACAGGATGTTTTGAGTTTAAATCCTTATCCAGAGATGCATGGTACTAAAATAGAAAATAAAAATTAAATTACAGAAGTATATTTTAACAAATGATTTATTGATTTAACACAATAGGAAGGACGCTCATCAGATGAAAGAGCAGTTACAAGTAATGGCAATTTGATCTACAACATAACTTGTTGAACAGTTCATGCAATTAATGTGGGCATGACTTCAAGATCATTGAAAGAATGACTGGATGAACATTGAAGACTTTGTGACAAGGTGATTTTAAATGATAACGAAAAACAAAAATTGGAAAAAACTTCAGTGATTGCATTACATGCCATTACAGGTCACAGAATTGACAAACCAAAAGCATTTCAATCAAAGGTGAGTAACTGAACAAATGGTAATAGCAACTTCCCAAAATGCCTGCAATAGGATAGATGCAGCACGACTCCATCCTGTCTGGACATCTTTGCTCCAAAGAAAAATATGATACGGGGAAAAAAAAAAAATTTTTATGCCTTGACTTGCTATTACATTGTAAATGTCATCAACTCAGTTTGTTTTCCTTGATTTAAATTTTTAAGCATTTCAAACTTCTTTGTACTGTTTCACTCAAATTAAGGAGTGACCAAGACTGGCAACTGCTAGCCAAAATATTTCCATAAAAAAATAAATCATTCGTGGAAATTACAAGTTTTTTCTTTCTCTTAATTATGCAACTATCAACGGAGACAAGCATCCTATCTTAGAACTACATTTTATTCTCTATTTAAAAAAAATTTTAAAACAAAGTCATCAAAAAAGACACTTATGTTTGCTTGAAAAGTCTTCCCTATAAACAGAAACACTTTAGTTAACAAAATTAATAAACATTTTAAAATTATTACAAATGCAATTACCATTCGTAATATATGAACCAAATGTCTATAGAAAAGAGTGCTAAAAAGGTCTGACCAACTTCTCAAAATCTGTTATTTTCATACTTTAGTGAGAAAAAGTGCCAATTTGCAGGATCCTTGCAATTATTCTTTTTAATGTCTTAGATCACTTTCCATGTTAATAGAAAGTGCAAAATTTTTCAATCTTAGAAGAAAATTCCAAAGGAAATCTCTGAGTGTTTGATACAAATATTGGATGAAAACTGTTCATTATACTCAGCGGTGTAAGTACCAGGATGCAGTGATAATTCCTAAAATTACTGATCATATTCGTGATCATATTTTGGTTGTCTGACAAATTTCAACCAAAAGAATTGCAGAGACACTAAAGATATCCAAAGAATGTACTGGGTTTATAAATTATTAGCTCATCCCATAAGTTCTGTCCGGATTTTAACTTTTTGTTAAAATGAACGAAATTTAAAGAGTATTTTATAATGTCTCATGGAGCTGAACATTATTTTTATGTTTAGGTGCATTTAAACTGATCAAATTTTATTTCACAGAATAATAAAATTAAATTTTGTTTGATTAAAACCCTGCTAACATGGAAGTACCCAAGAATCATTTGAGGAACATAATGCTTTATGAGTTCAAGAAAGGAAACTCAGCAGCCGAAGCGGCTAGAAACATTCACTCAGTTTATGAAGAGGAATGTGTGAATGAAAGAACTTGCAGAAGATGGTTTGCAAAATTCAGAGGTGGAGATTTCACCCTTTTAGATGAAGCTCGAACCGGACGTCCAGTTGAGTTTGATGAAAAGCTTCTTGAAGCAGCCCTTGAAGAAAATCCTGCTTTATCAGTTGAGGAATTGGCAGTGGTTCTCAGTTCAAACCATACAACTGTTCATCATCTTCAACAACTTGGAAAAGTTCCTAAACTTGGAAAATGGGTGCCTCATGAATTGTCTGAAAACAACCTCAAATCCCTAGTTGACATCTGCTCTTCTCTCCATTCTCGCCAACTTGTTTCATCTTTTTTGGATAGACATGTGACTGGCGACAAAAAATGGATCTTTTATCAAAATGTTAAGCATCCTAGACAGTGGCTTGGTAAAGGGGAAGGACCCCAGCCACAGCCGAGAAGGGAACTTCATGGGCAAAAGGTTCTTCTTTCAATTTGGTGGGATTGCCAAAGAATAATCCAATTTGAATTCTTACCACCTAATGCAACAATTAATGCTCAAATATACTGTCAGCAATTAGAGCGATTGAACCAAGCTTTGAGAAAAAAAAGACCTGCTCTAGTGAATTGAAAATGGGTGATATTTCATCAGGACAATGTGCAACCACACAGAGAAAGAGTCACGATTGAAGAAGTTGGGAGAAAATTCCTCATCCACCTTATTCTCCCGACCTTGCTCCTTCAGACTACCATTTGTTTCGTAGCTTACAGAATCATTTGGAAGAAACAACTTTTGTAACACAGTAAGAGGTTTAAACTGACATTTGTGAGTTCCTTGAATCAAAGCCAAAAGAATTTTACAGTAATGGAATTAGTAAGCTTGTTAATAGATGGTAGGAAGTCATAGATAATCAGGGAAAATACATTGTTGATTGAATCTGTAATTAAATGTAACATTTGGTCACTGGTTTTCTTTATTCAAAATTCGGACAGAACTTATGGGATGACCTGATATAAACAGTTGATTATGCAGCTGTCAGTCAAGTGGGTGCCAAAATTTTTTAATGCCACCCAGAAATGATATCAAAATTTTTTTTTTTTCATTTTCCGGGGATGGGGGGTGACTTGCTGATGAAACAGTTACACTGCTATGATATTTGGAGACAGGACAGCAGTCCATGCAAAGAGATTTTGTTTTTGTAGGACAAGGCAACTGCTGACAAGATCTTGTTCCATCTATTTCCTGTTTCTAAACTTTGAAAGGAAGGAAACTTTCCAATGGTTTAGCAGCAGAGAATTGTTTCAGTGATCAAACAGAGATTTTGACTAATTCAAATTAATATGTTCATCGTTGATTATAGACACATTTTGGTCAAGTAATTTCTGGCCATCTCAAGGTGTTCACTATTTTGGCTAGATGGGATATCTAACATGTTGATTATAGTGTTACTTTTGTCCCTATGGTGCAGGTTTCATTACAGGATTCAGGGATTGAACTCATGACAGTAACATTTGACTAGCCAATGCTTATATCTACTACATCACTGTCAAATAGGATATCCATAGTGTATTTTTAGAGCTTTTAAACCCAATGTCAGATGATTTTAACATTTGGTTATCACAGCAGTTTCATATTTCTTTTGATTAAATCAAAGTCTATTACTAATTCCTGATCTCAAAAATCAAAACAAAATTTTCAGGTTCACCTTATTAGATTCAATCAGAAAAAATTCTTCAGTTGATGATGCTATTAATCGTGAAAACATAAATGTGAGATTGAGTAATATTTGAAGAGAATGAGAATATAAATTTTATGAGCATTAAAAATATGTAAAGGAATTACCTGGAACTTTTTAGGGAGATCCTTTTGAGACAACGGAAAGAAGCGAGCAAACTTAAAAAATTCAACAACAACATAAACTGGTTTATTAAAAGCCTTTGCTGCTAATGCAATATTGAAAGTCCCAATCTGTAAAAAGAGAAATAAAATGTCAGTAACAAAAGAATATTTCATAAATACAAGCAATTTCTATATTTTTACAAAAGTAACTTTTGTTATTGATAAGCATAGAGGTATCAATTAACAATCACAAGCCAGATTCAGTTTCGAGTTTTTTTTTTTATTATTATAACAACAACAACTATACTGTCTAATTTGACAGCCATTTTTTCTGCTTTTAAATTATTAATAATTTATATAAATTCAATACTTGGCCCTATCCAATACTTTATGCACACATAATGATGATGACTTGATTTTAAACATAATCACTTTTTTTTTTGCTCGACTTTTTTATGAGCTCTGAAATGGCTTCCTAGATTTGCATTTATTTTGCTAATAGGCAAATGTGGCAGACAGGTTCAGTTGAAATGTTTCTACCATGGGAACAAAAATAACTTTTAAAGCCAGTATAAAATTTGGCATTAAATGCACATGCACACACAGTGTATTTTAGTTTTAACTGCTGGTTAACATCAAGCAATCTCACTTCTCTGAACACACAGCATAAAACTGTTGGGCGCCATGTGAGCAATAAATATGAAAGAAAAAGTAATTATGACTACATTGACGTTCATATGAAATGGGATAATGTTGTTTTCAACAATCAACCAATTTAGCATCTTGGATGCTATGATCTTCACTGGTTGGTTGCTTAAAAATTGAAAACATTTTTTTTTTAAATAAATCATTTACTTGGTTTATATATTTTTTAAAAACTATTTTTTAAGCAAGAAGCCAAAAATATGATTCATATAAATGAAAGTGAAAACATTGATATTATTTTGAATTTCAAAATATTATTAATGATATTTCTTGCCATCATTCAATAGAAAACTTGTATGTTTCATGATCACAATTCTGATCTGGAAAATGTCATTTAATAAAAAGTGAATATAATTTACTTGGACAAATATGCTGTAAAAGTGCCATGATCTATGAGTCTCTTACGATTAATGATTGGTGTATTTCAGTTTATCAACCAGTTTTACAAAATTAGTAAACTTTAAAAAGTGAAATAAAGATAGAAATTGAGTTGGAATTAGTTAAAATGTAATTTCTATAAAAAATACAGTTAAAGCATTTAGGTGTTTAAGTGAATCACATTTTGACTGACAGATATGTAGATTTTGTTTTTGTGAAATAAAATTATTTTCTTGATGGTGTTGGCTCATTGACAAAACATGTTAAAGTAGAAGTTTTCCAAATTGTTGATGTTGGTGGAATTCATTGCTAAGTACTCCTCAACATTTCCTTCTGTGTAAAAGGAGTCCTATGTTGGATTGGAAGTGACATCTGTAGCCACCACATGGATGGTTCAAGGGATGGAGAGCTCTGGCTTTTCTTTGGGCTCTCTTCTATTTGTCTTCTGGTGTTTTTGAAGGATGTTGCTTTTTCATGGACTGCTCTTCTCCAAATGGTTCTTTAGATGTGAGAAGTCTCTGAGCAATTGTTTGAGGTGGTACACACACTCTGAAACCATCTACTGCAGTAAACCAGAGCTTGACAGGCTGGTCCATGATGACAATTTGCATCAGGCTGCAGACTTGTTCTCAAACATAAAATGTTGCCTTGACTGCCTATCATCAAAAATTGTCATCACACACACATTATGATGGACTCTCCCGTTGATTTCAACATATAAGGACACAACAAACTCATTCAATTTTTATGTTTGTGTCGTATGTGACACTTAAGTCCCACTAGTGACCTGCATACAAGTCCACATATTGTGCAACAGTGAGGATCCCGGGACATAGCAACAGGAATATTTGTGGACGCTATTTGTTTCTTTGTCTCTTAGCTGGTCAATATGACTAATTTTTAAATTTTTGATACCATCTTCGTTTTATATATATATCTGTTTTTTGTATGAATGATTCATGTAATGTAAATTATATATATATGTGTGTGTGTGTGTGTGTGTGTGTGTGTGTGTGTGTGCAAATATAGAAAAATAGGAAAGAACCATTAGGTTAATAATCCAAAGTTCTTTAGTATTTTTGTTTTTATTTTTAAAAAACAGTGCTCAACACATAAGTAGAGCCTAAATTATAATTATTTTTTAAAAATATGATTCCATCACTACATAAGAGTTCTCATGTTTCAAAAACAAAAGCTATAAAACCAGTTTCATCCTCAAGCGAATTTTGGAATAACTATTCTTGAAATTTACGGAGCTTTATAAGCATATACATTCGTAATAATAATTACATGGAAACGGTGAAACCAATTATTGTAATAAGGGGCATATGGGTGAACATAATGTATCAACATATTAGTTACTTTTGGAAAGAGATTAAGTCAAGGTAGGGTTGGGGGTGTCTATTTTCAAGCGAATGATGACATCAGTTTGACGCATATCGTCTGGTCTGTTTCAATGAGAGAGAGAGTTGTTGGCATTATTGTTACACCGTTAAAGTCGTATTTGTATACCTTAATTTTTTTTTTTTCTAAAAGGGTTGTTTGTATATAAATATGTCGTATTGAACTACAATTTGTTTTTTGACGACTTCATAAAGGTTTTTTTTATCTTATGATTGGGTTGAGTTTTTAAACCTTTTGTTTGAAATTGAAACTGTTTATAGACTATGAAATTTTAAAATTTTTAAGCTAATTATTTGAGGCAAAATTTTGTAGTGATGTAATCATATTTTTAAAGAATAATTATAATATATATGTAAAATGTTGCCAGAGTAAAAAAGGAAAGGTTGTCAACATACACCTGGAGAATCTATGGAGGTTTTATTCTCTACAAAAACATGTAATGTATACAGTTTAATGATATGGACACATGTATAACCTAGTTGGAATATCTGATTACTGTTTTAGGAGATTAGGGTCCAATGGTCTATAATTCCAGGGAATTAAAATCAAAATCCTTATTTCTATTTGTAAACAATTTAATCCATTAAGAAGAAAAGAATATTTAATTTACCTTGTTAATTATTCCACCACTTTCAACAACACTTTCTGCCCCAATCAGAACCAAGTCAACATCAGGCATCACAGAACTGTAAAAGAAAAAGAATTTCCTTATTTCTTGATAATGCCTGATAGTGAGATTTAACAAGTTATCAAGTCAATCCCTTTTAATGTCCTTTCTGCTCTTCTAGATTAGCTATTCTGAGTGTTAGTCATAAAGCAAGGGTCAGCCAATCAGTTTCACTTTGCCATTGGTAGTATCATGAATTTTAATCCTGAGAGGTACCTTTCTTACAAAATTTTATCAGAAGTGTACATAAAATACTATAATTTTATATACATTTATTACATTTTACTGTTTTATTTGTATTTCCATTCATTTTATTATTAATTTTGATATTTCATTTATGGGAAAATGTCATAACTGAGATTAATATAAAAATAAGATTATATAAATTTCATAAGATGATACTAATACTTGTAGGTACCCTTCTCAGTTGAAATTGAAAAATCAAATTAACTTCTCCACATGTGTTTCGCACAAACAATTTGAAAAAATAATGGCAGTAACAGTGAGGAACAACACTTAACTCAAATAACGTAACTTTTTATTGTATTCTTGCTTGTTTTCCATACATTTGAATTACAGCTGTTTTATGGACAACTAAAATTAGTTTTTTTATACCGGGGGGGGGTCTTCTGATTGTTATAAGCTATACAACTTATAATGCTAAAAGATAGATCTACTTAATAACACCATTGTCTAAACTGAGCACTGTTTTCACTAATTTTATATTTAACAACCTTCATGTAAAAATAATAAAATAATTTAAGAAATAACAAATAATTGTTTTAAAAATTCATCTTTCATTGAAGTTTTTGCTTTCAGACAATATTATCCAATATTCATAAAAGTAACTAAAAACATTTGAAATTAAATAATATCTTTGTTTTATTGAGTGTTGTATGTTACAATTCAGAGCCGATTTTCAGGTCCGATTAAAAAAAAACAAAAACAAAACATGATTTATTTTCCTCAAAGCCATGTGCTTTTAACTAATATAATCACTAAATTGAGATGTATTGAATTTCTACAATTTTCCTAAAATTAGTTTTTTTTTTTGTGGTGGTGGTGGTGGGGATAAATATATAAAAAATATTTTTGCCATGACTTTAAAAAAAAGAAAACAGATTTATAATAATTTCATCATTTGTGAATAGTTTCTGAAAGTTTCATTAACATCCGACAATTATTTTTATTTTGCAAGATTTTCCAAATTAATGCCTGTGATACAAAAAAATGTACTAAAATTTTATATGTTATTTAGTAGCTCTGCTGATACAAAGAGAAACAAGGTTTTTTTTTTAATCAAAAGTTAGGTTGTTCTAAAGAGGAAAATTTTTTTAAAAATAATTAAAAATACTTTGTTCTTTTCTCTTAATAATAACAAACATTTAGATGATAAAATTTTGTTTTCGTCAAGTTTGGTTTTTTTTTCATGATATACTCATTTTTAGCAATGGAGGTACCTAAGTAAACACTCAGAAGAAAAAAAAGAAATTCTCAATGCCAATGCACTGATAGGTTAGGGTGGTTGAATTTACATGTTAATACATGTTTGCTTATTTAATATCAAATTTTGTGTTGAGGCACCCAGTGAGGAAGAGCAAACTCACTACACAATATTAATGGTCATTCAGATTAGACTTGCATTACCCCTCATCAAGGCACTGGCACGAACTGAGGAGATCAACATTTGCAATTTATGTAGGTGGATTTTTTCAACCAAACCATTCTATAAAAAGATCAGCAATGCATACAGAAATTAAAACTGTAATTATCACTAGTGAAAACTCTTAATGCATTGAATAAATATAGTGATGAAACTTAGCAAGAATGAGTATATTAGTCTGTAAACTAAATGGAATCCTGAAATTTATCTGCTGAAGAAAAAGTTACTAATAAAGCAGTGCAAGATGTGAAGAAATTAATAAAAAACAAAATCGTCTACTAATGAAAATAGTTCATTTCAAAATCTCATAAGTTAAAGCTATTACTAGTAGAAGTAGTAGGTAAGCCATAGCATAGACTGAAGTAGGAACTGACAAACAGATAGAATGGTTATGAAATGGGGGTTCTAAATGACTATTGCATTTTGGTCATGAAAGGCAAAGTCTAGGATGCCAGTTAAAGTTTCAGATCAAAATCATCAGAGTGCTGTTGCTACAAAAAAGAATTATTATAGACAGAGAGAAAGAGAGAAAAAAAAAAAAAAACTTACCTGACTGCAGCATCAAGAATTACTTGGGCAGGAATACCATAATCTTTTAATTCCTTCACTAATTTATGACTGAAAAAGAAAACAATTGGTAATTGCCAAGAATTTCATTTTCAGTGTTCATGCAAGAAAAATGAAATAAACAGGATGGAAATCAATAGTGAGAATCTGGGAGTAAATTATTTTAAGATGATTCAAAGTTACAATAGACTTGAGATAAGGAAGATCATTCTTAAAAAGAAAAAAAATCTCATGTTGCCATAACAGAATTTCCTTAATAAGTAAGGAGATCAGGCTGTTGATATGTAGCTTTATATTTTTGTTCTGTTTTAACTTTCTTTGGATGTTTTTAATGATTTTAAAAACAGAGAGGTAGATTCTAGCACTGTCCACAAATTGTTTTTGTTGGATGTGACTGCATGGACTTTGCTAAGGTCTGCAATATATCCAATACATGCTCAATCTGGAGAGAGAGAGACAGACACAGAGTAAGAATAGAATACCTAGAAGTCAACAGATTCTTCCTGAAACCAGTTTTGTGTCACTCATGCATGACGAGTGGCTGGGTTATGTTGCTGAAACAAAATAATCACCATCAGGGAAGCATGGCAAGAATAAAGGAGTGCAAATAGGCAGCAGTTACAATAGTGGTACTTTAAAATTCCATCAGGACATAACTCAAACACCATTATAACATGACTACCAGCTCACATTACACTCTGGTGACAAGCTAGATATATAGACTCATGTAGCTTCCTCCACAGAGTAAACTGCCTGAATAAGTTAACCAGGCAACACGGTTCCAATCTTGTTGGTCAATGACTACGAAATCCCATGCAATGTAGTGTACACTGTACCATGCATTGACAG
>OZ038517.1:58688580-58941080 GCA_964036315.1 Acanthosepion esculentum | reverse complement strand
CTGTTTTTTATCTTTAAATGTGAAAAAAAAAAAAAATTAATTGTAAGAACTAATTTAATAAACAAAGCAAGAAAATGATATATTTCTATCAATCTTTTGATTAAAAACTTGAAATGCTCAACTGCCTCCTGCAAATCTCCATTCATAGCTCTCCTACTCAGCAATATTATGACCCAGGGAAAATAGTGACCAAATGGCTGGTTGCAGGGCACAATGACTACAGTTTAAAGATTGAACAAATCAAAATAATTATTCATTTTTTAAACATTTTAATGGAGTTTTTATTATGCTCCTAACAACTATAAATGTTGACAAAGGTTTTGAGGGTAGTTTTTGAATTTTCCAGAATAATTAAAGCTCTTTTTCAGGATGGTTCAGAGACAACAGAAAAAAAAATTATCTGGAGCCCAAGGAAGTTCTTGCACATACAACATATTTCCAAGACCTGACATTTTCAGACAATTATTTCTTTCTGAATGGATTTTGTCAAAAATGCTGAAAACTTTTGCATTGGTTTAATATTAATAGAGTTGGTGGCTGAATTATTCAGCATTTTGACTGTCTAAAAACTGGGAAAAAATATTGAACTAAATATGATCACAGAATTTGAATAGGAAAGAAAATAGCAAAGAAATCTAGCAGACTTACCGTTCCATCACATAAGAAAGGAGAACAAAGCTTACTGATCTTTGTTTGTGATTTTGCCACTTTTTCCAAAAAGAGTTCCCCACGTTCCACCAATTTAGTTTTGAATTCCTGTAATCAGGCATGAAAAGAAAGGTAAATATAATCTAAATTAAAGAAATAACTTAATCATACACAAACTGTTGTGTTTTTTAAGGTATAACCATTGAATGCCAAATACTGAAGACTACATGGCAAGAATTTGTTAATGTCTTTATTTTCTTGAATCAAAAATGCTTAAATAATCCTTGGAAACTTACCCTGCATCTGTGAGGCAAATTATTACACTGTTTAAAGTTTATGTTTAATTATAGAGAAGGTACTTTGATATGGAAACAGTAATTTGTGTCTTTGTATGTAATTCATGAAAGAATTGTACAAAATGCTATCCAAGAGAAATAATAACAAAAATAAATTTTTAAAAATTAAAAATCTCCAAATTCATCAATTTCAGTAATATTACTAAGAAACAAGAAAATCAGTTAAAAAATTTCCCTCTATGTAGTGCATGCAAACCCTCATTAAATTCTTGCATTCAGCTGACTCATGATTTGATAAGAGTAATGTCCTTATGACAAATGTTGCCTATTCTCTCAGAATAAAAAAGGAAAGAGGATGGAATTTTTTAATTAAAACTTTTAGAGTACAAGCAGAAGAGAATACAGAAATACATGCATTTTGGTTTGGTTGTTTTAATTTAGTGGCATATCAACCTCTATGGATTATTTAATACTAAATTCTAAATATTTGGTATGCAATTTTATGCCTTCAATAGATATTTTGTACATAATTTTATACTTTTAGGGTAAATGTATGTTTCATAGATATATAGTTTGTAGATGAGCTATTGTAGGTGTCATGTTTTGACACGCATTCTGGAAAATTTTTAAAAAAATTTTTTTTATTAACATAGCTGCTCCAAAAAGGCACACTTAGTTACCTACCCCCCCCCCCAATTGTGCTGAACAATTTAAGGGTATCAAATACTGTTTGGATAATTGAACCACTTTTTTGAGAGGAGGAAGGAGCAGGATTTTCTGTTTTTCTACACCTGTAGAACACTGAAAAAAAAAAAAAAGGGTTAACTGAAAAGTATTTACAACCTCAAGTATAAGAAGAATTAGTTTGATTGTTTGAACATTATTTAGATTAATGACTTTTCTTAATATTATAAACAATGAATTAAGGATCCATCTTGGAAGTTGGTAATTCATTCACAAGGAAATACAGAATTTTCTAGACTAGATTTTTAATTTCATTTTTGGCAGTGACTAAATTGGCAGATTATTAACAGATCCCAACCAAACATTAAAATCAAAATGGAAAGTTTAGCTTCTCTTTACAAAAAAGGAAAGCAGTTAGAAGTGATACAGTCTACTTCATGTGTCAGTCAGATAAAACACATTATGGAGACTTTTTAATGTATTTTCTATTCAAACAATCATACCCTATAAACATCTACATGCTGACATACGATCAGTGTACAAGATCCAGGATTCCTTTAATCTCATTTCTGTTGATTGTTTTTGTCTTATTTATTATTACAATTCTCAGGCTATCATTCTTTCATCGTACACTAATTTTTCCCCCACTATTGTTTTATCTTATCACAGAACACAAAATGTTATTGGAAAACATGGACAAATATATCTGCAATGAGACTGTGTCAAAAGGATTTTTTTTTTCCCCATGACACTGCTTTTTAACTACCTTCATTCTTTGGCAATGTTTGTTTTAAAAATTGGAGATTAGAATTAGAATAAAACCTAAACAGATAATGAAAGTGAATTTATACATTTATTTTTGTTCTTGAGAATTTACAACAAAAATATTCAACACTATTTATTTATTACATTGTTTATTTACAAGAATAATTTTATCTTTACAACATTCTAAAAACTAATACAATTATAACTAATGAATTTACCAACTTATAAAGAAATAAATGCGAGGACAATTTTTTCTTCATAAATTTAAAAACATTTACTAAATTATTAAAATATGTGAACTATAAAGAAATCTTTATTATTACCCATTTTATAAAGCTTGAATCAATTGGCAATTAGCTGATGTTTTGCCAACCATACCATTAAACAATATAAAAAATAAATAGTGTAAATAAATATTCTAATAAATAAATAGTGTTTATTTTTTTTTGTAAATTCTCAAGAACAAAGAAAATGTACAAATTCACTTTCATATGTTTAGGTTTTATTTCAATTCTAATCATCACTTTTTAAAACAATAAATATTGCTGAAGATTGAAGGTAGTTAAAATCACAGTGATGGGAAAAATCATGCTTCCGACAGTCTGTCTTATTTGCAAACATTTGTCCATGTTTGCCATGTTATTTATCTACAGATGTGGAGATCAAATATTTACTCTTTTACTTATCAATAGAGGAATTTTTTCACCAAATAAATTTTTATGCAAAGATCTCTGAAAAGTTCTCAGTCTGACCCACGTGCCAAAATCTAACCAAATGACCAAACATGAGAATAATTTTGTAGGGGTTTCTTGAATGGTTGGTTGGTTGTTTGGGGGTTTATGGCATATCAACCACTATGGGTTATTTAATGCCAGATCCAGTTTCCATATATTTATTAAATATATATACTTTGTAAACGTAATTTAAGGATAACGTTGGCAACATCATTGTTTAGAAAACGTATAGTTGGCAACACCATTGTTTCAAAGACGTGTAGCTGGCAACATCATTGTTTCAAAGACGTGTAGTTGGCAGCATCATTGTTTCAAAGACGTGTAGCTGGCAATATTATTGTTTCAAAAACGCAGTTGGCAACACCACTGCTTCAAATATGCGGATGCAGTTTGTCGTCATACCCAGGATGTGCAGTTGTGCTGGAAAAGACCTGGAAGTTTGGAAAAGACCTGGAAGTTCACTATTTGCCCATAGCTGGGACCCCCAACAGGAGCTACCACCCTGGGTCAGGGTGGACCTGTGAACAGCCGCAATTAAGAGGTGGTTCCACGCTTCCTCAAAACCTCCTGATCAGAGGCCTTGCTGTTGGATGCAGTTTAATGTCGTACCCAGGACGATTCTTGATTGGATTCAGAACTTTTCAACACGTCCTCATAAATATGTAAAGTCTATCTCTCAGTTTATTTGATGACGGGTTTTCATTAGTTCAATTATTGTTTTATCAGCATTTTAGATATTTTCTATCCAGAATTCTAAAGTCCAGATAAAACAACTACATAAAAACAAAGAATATTTCAACCAAGATATGAAAAGTGTCGTTTGAAGAATTAATCTGCTTTTTTATGTGCAATGCATTTTTTATAACTAGAATTAGAGTGTAGTACTTGTTCAATACCCAGCTCTTCTCAGCTAGAGTTAGTTATACATTCTGATATGGAGTGAGAAAGAATTTTGGGAAAAGCAAGAAGACATGGAGGGAGAAAGAGAGTGTGAAGATAGGAAGTAAAAAAGAGAAAAACAAAAAGGAAAATTTTATAAGATTTTTTTTTAAAGAATTTTTGTTGGTCTTCAACCAAACTTGCAGAAATAAATTTGCTTCTTAGATACACTCAATTCATATATATGAAATGGCTAGCTGCTTGTTTCTCAGTACACACGTCTGCTTGCCAATCCCTGCTGCATACGCCTTCTTAGACATAAGTAGGTAGGAATGGAAAAGGTGTAAAAAAGATTCAAAGGGTGGTAAAGAGAAAAAAGTGTAAAAATGACAATACATTAAAATTCTTCATGAAGAGGTAGAGCAAAAGAAAGATAAAAGGGAGGATGCAGGAGAAAATATTTGTGCATAATAAGGAATGCACAAATATTTTCTCCTGCTTTTTTGCAACTAATCCATACTTGTTTAAGATAAAAACATGAATGGTCAGCAAAGAGAGAGGATGAAACTATAGGGTCAAACAGAGTAACAGAAGAGGAGTGACATCAGATAATAGATAAACTTAGTTGTAAACACTGGTTGCCACATCATACCTAAGTGGCATGAGCAAGCTTTTTGCGCCCAAACTCCACATTAAAAATATTTGGTTTTTAGATGTTCAGATATGAGATTGACAGTCTGTATTATCAAAAACAACATACAATCTGAGGAAAGGCAAATTAGATAACATGAATTTGACCGTTTTCCCATATTCAGTTATTAAACTTTGAAGAGAACAAATTAAACTTGCCAATGTCAAGTTTACTGCATTCATTTATGAGTTATAGGAATAGGAACTCACTTCTTGATCCAAAGATGTAAACGTGATGAAACGAAGGTACAGCTGACAAGCTGACTTCAAAGAAGTGCCACTCTGATCTCTTTTATCAAGTATTTCTTCTGCTTTTGTTAAGCTTTCTCTCAATTCTTTTAATGTTGTAGCTGTTTACAAAGAGAATATTTTAATCAAATTAATGAAGTAAACTTTTGTAGAGTCAGATTTTTAGTATTCAATAGGGAAATAACAAAAATTCAAAAGTTCAATCTTAAGATATTAAGTATAGAAATAATATAATTCCATACCTTCACCATTTTTAACAATTTCTATAAGAGTTTTTACAGCGGCAAGCGCTGGTGTGGTTTCTGGGTGATTTTCAATGATGTCATCAAAATAGTTTAAAATATCTGAAATAAAAAGTATTTAAAAATATAGCAAAATTGAAAAATTACTCATTTTTTGCATTTAACATTCAAAGAAAAAAAAAAACTGATTGCTAATGATTGCCAGGATCTGGAATTTATATCAGCATTTTGTGCTGGTCTTTTCACAACATCTTAGCATAAGAAAATTTGTGGTAGAATTCACAATTTGAACTGTGTCATTGATTAAAATGTTATTAAGGGTCTTATTGGACCCCCCACCCCCTGCCATGACTTAAAAAAATTGATAAAATATTTTAATGTCAAAATGACTAATTTTAATATAAAATTTGGCAATATGTTCTTTTTTAAATACAATAAATTAAAAAAGAAAAAATAGCAAATTTAAATGGACTCAAAAAAAAAAACAATCTGAAATTTTGAATGGTTGACATTAAAGATAAACAGACATATAATAGGTATGCCTGTGGCTCACATACAGGTCAATCAACAACTTTGAAAAGACAGGCCTTCAACACTGCCATATGATAATAATACTGAATGACCAAGATAAAATCAGGACAAGTTGATGCAATTTTTACTGCTGAAATTCCAGTGACAAGAACCTTTTTTGAGAATTGGTAAGAACATTAATGACACATGGTCCTTGTTGAACATACAACGCTAACTCTCCCTGATTTGGGAATGGTCAATGTCAGAAAAATTTCCAAAAGGTATTTATTTAGGGAAGAAACTGCTGGAAATATTGAAGGTTAACCTATATATATAAGACATAATAATGGAGAAACTGTAAAAGTAGGAAATCATCATGTAGATATTTGATATGTAGCGCCTTTCAACAAGTATCTTCTGAAAAAATATTAAGCTTATATTAACTGAGAAGTATGCTCTTCGGTAAAAAAAGCATTAAGTACACAATCAAATATATGTACAGAAGACATGACTGCACAATGGTGGAAATCAATAATTAAGAGATAATTGCAACTGAAACAGGAGGACTAGAACATGAAATCAATTTTTATCAGCTGATAGGTTTCACCCCAGAAGCCATATGGCATCTTTCAGAGTAGAAAATGCATGCAGTCCCTATATGGTGTATTGTTTAGCTGTGCACTTACCAAGAGAACAATCTGTGTTGTATCAAGGTTAGGAGGTTAAGCAAAATACCATAATATGCACTTAAATGCATGGTTTAAATTAAATCAATTTGATGCAGTGGCTAAAATTTCTGTTGTGCACTATATATCAGGACACAAAATAAACTCCGAGGATGTAAATCAACAACAATGTAGTAACCAGAATATATTCAGTAAGGCTCAGAAAATTCGAAAATTTTCATCTAAAACTGGCTGCATGTTCTCAAGGTCACTTCTTTTGATAAGTTGAGGACAGTGGAGAGAGTAGAGCTGTCAATATTTAAGGAGCCAGACATCGGACTCAGGCTCCTACAAGACTGTTGAGTTACATAATGCTCTCAGAGAGGCAGCAACATTTTACATGCTATGGCAGCCGTTAAACATGTTTACCATGATGTTTTTATTCAATCATCATAGGACGACTGAATAAAAGTTTCCCATCCCCACCAAAATACTGCATAGTATACAGTAACTTATTATTTGGTGATGGGAATGTAATAAAGAAAAAAAAATTAATTTAAATCAATTTTGAATCCTATTTCTGTTATTGTTTAGTGTTGTTAATGCTTTTTTCATATGGTGAATGGACTCAAATACATTTTCATTTGTCAGTTTTTAAGTCTTTAATGCAATCTTTCAATCAATTATGTAACTTATTAAAATAATTTTTTAACACGTTTTATACCGCAAATATATAGAATAATAAGAATTATGACAGCCAAAAAAAATAAATGGGGGGAGTAAAAAAAACAAAAAATCAAGTGCAGCGTTTGCTGGCAGACCGACTCTTCTTCCTCCTCACTTGCCTCAAGGAAATAGATTCCAAGGCTCTATTTCTTTGCCACCACACTAGGCACTTTTCAGCTGACAAAGTCAGTTGCGTCTCCTTCACCTTTTTCCTGTCAATGCACTCATCAGACTAGCAAATGTAATCCATCACAAAAAACATGTCCTTGTCGCTCTTAGCATCTCGCTTTTTATGTCTCCTCAAGTAGGCCAGAATTTGCATATGTGCAAATCCCGTCTTGTAGAGAAGAGACAAGCACTCATAAATTGCGCTCCCAAGAGTGGCCATATTTTCTTTTCAGCACTTTCGTGCAAGACATGTCCGTGCTCGTTTTGATCTCCAGGGTAAGTCATTTCTTTCGTCCCAATACCTATTACTACTACACTGCCCTCTGATCTCATGATCACATATGATACAACCAGGAGGCGGTCTCTTACGTCACGTACTTCTTCGCAAGGGTATAGCCACAGGGTTTTCATCAGACAAGTCATCAGAAGAAGAGGTGTTGGCTGCATCTATGCTGGGCGCTGGCGTATCCGGCATTTTTCTGACAGTTATAACTCTTTCACTTTCTAAAGACACGTCAGAGAGCCTAGTCCAATCATAGGCCACAGATCTCTGACATGGCGTGGCATTCTGTCAATCAAGACATTCTACGCACTGGTAACTCCGGTGACACGCCCAAACCTGTATTTGGTCGTACATCATCCATGGGAACCTTGACCCACACTTGGTCGCCTGTTTTGAGGACAGCCCGCCATTGGTTAGGTGCTGGTGTTGACATTCCATCAATCCCTTTCAGCCATGTGCGATAGCAATGAATCATATTGGCTGGTGCTGGACCAGCGTGCTATATCAGAAACGGTGTACTGGCACACCCTATTCCCCATCTGATATAGCACATTGTTTTCTGGCAGCGATCCTTTTCACAGTTCTGTGGCATTGCTTGATGATGCCATTATCCAAGGGAACGTGCGCACAACAGAACTGGAGTTGGACTCCCCACTTGTTCAGGAAATTCTTAAACAAGCTGCTGTGAAAGGTGGTGTCATTATCCATCAAAATTTCAGCCAGCAGACCCCGCTTGCAAAACAGTGCTTTCAACAGGCTGATCATACTTGCTGCATCCTGCTGGTGGAGACGTCTCCAGATGGTAAACCGAGTGGGACCGCAATCAATTAATGTCAAAAAATGGGCTCCCTTATAATGGGTAATGTCCATTGCTACCTGGTGCCATGTCTCTTCAACATCCAGAGCACCCTCTGGCCAGTGCACAGGTGATGGGTCGATTGACTGACATTCCTCACACTCCCTGACGACAGTTCTCACAGTTGCCTTGGACACTGTAGAGTCAATCTGTTTTACGAAGTAGAGTGTCTGCATCACACCAGGATGACCACTCTGTCAGTGTATAGTTCTGATTTGGTCAGACCCAACTCACAGATGCAGTGCAAGTAGGCTGTACAGGCTCAGTGTTCCTCTTAATTGCATCAATCCACCTCTGAGGCACACTCGTCAGTTGATCTGCTTTGTTTTGGCTAGATTTAACCAAGGTCACATCCATCGATAACGCATATTCGTTCAACAGTTTCATCAGCATGTAGAGTCGTTGTCGGATGAGCATCTCACTTGCTGCTTTTGTTCGCACTCTGGCCCTCCCCGTGAGAGTGTCTAGCACCCATTTATGGACACAAGTGGAATCTGTGAACAGGTGCAAGGTAGTCTGGTAATTCCAGAGGATTGCCAAATTCACCACTTTAATAATGGCATTGAGTTCTGCAAGGTTAATATGTTGGGAGTCATTTTCTGGCCGTAACCAACAGGCAACCTCTAACACGGACCCACCACATTCCAACGACACACCAGTAGCAAGAGAGCTTGTGTCAACCCATACACCAAAGTCTTGACCATCGACACACCATTTGCCACATGCTGGGTCGTCCTTGCGCACTCTGGTGAGAATCTCCTTGATCATGGTGTTGAGAGGGGCATCGTCAACTTTGTTGTCCCAACCAGCAGTAACCTCAGATGCTCTCCGCTTGATGAAGGCCAAGGCCACACAAAGCCATCCATCTACAGGAAGATGTCCAACCAGCTTGCCGCATAATGAAAATGTGTTGTGTCAGGTGATGATGCAAGGCATATCCGGGATCCTGTTCCTTCTTTTCCAGTAGAGTGTGTGAGGCTCCCCCCAGACCTGTAGACCAAGCACTTGCGCACCATCCTTTAGCTTCTCCGGTCCTTTGCTCCCGAGTCCAAAGCTGTCGAGATATTCCTTCACGTGTGGGCATGACACTCTCATCTACGTATATGTCATCAATGTAGGCAGACACTGCCCGTTGTATGTATTCATCTTTCATTAAAATGGTGTCAACAATTGTCTGCATGATGGATGGTGCCACATTAAGTACAAATCCCATACGGGTCAGACAATACCGCCGTCCACTAATTAGCGCGGTCTGATAGAGCCACAGCGATCGGTGTACATGTACTTGAAAATATGCCTTTCAAAGGTCTAACACCGACACATTTGAGCCTGCTTGTCGCCACTCTCTCAATTTTTGTGCGCATACATCTGCATGAGCTGTGAATGCATCCACATGCTCATTCAATTCTCGATAGTCGAGCACAGGTCTTACCTTTTCTTTATTCTGTTGGATGACTGCCATCAGTGGGATCAGACCCTTTGGGGGCCCCAATTCCTCTTCTGGGTAAGGCACAAACCACTCATTACTGATCCATGTCTGTAACTCTGTATCATATTCTGCTCAAACTCTAGCAGGAACATTGTATTCCGGAACTCTGTTGCATAATTTCTCTGGTGGTTGATTACTGGACCACTTCCACGACACCGTCCAGGATTTGGTGTGTTGATCGAATTTTGCACTAAAATCAGGTTCTTCCAATTTTATTGTAGCACCTAAAGCTGCCTCAGAAAAATACACCCTGCCTCGCTCGTCAATGTGCACACTGCCCAATTCTTTAATGATGTCCATTTCTAAGAGGAGGTCAAATCCTAATAGTTTGCTGTTCACCACTAGCATATCCGTCTCGAGGGGATTTCTGTTGGTCATTTTTAATGTGATGCTTCCAACACCATGGCTAAAAAGGCACGTCCTGTCTGCCGTCAAGATTGTGGCGTGTTTCTGTCTTTTTGGTTGACATATCAATCCACTTACAATGGACAAGGAGCAGCCGCTTTTAGGTCTATCCCATCAATTTGGACTTTTATCACATGGAACATTTTTTTTTTAGTCTGTGTGGGGAGAGAATGGTGCTTACTTCTCACCCCTGGCCTCATTTCCCGGACACAACATGCAACATATCTCTGGGAGCATCCTTTTTGTTTTGTCACCTTGCCTCCCCTCCCTAGGGTTCTGGCAGTGCGTAGCGAAGTGATTAGATCCAGAGAGATTTATTTGGAAGAGGTGTTTTATTCCCAAGAAAAGGAATTATTGCCTTTGATTTGTTTGTATTGTTGACTCGGAGAGTCAACGTTTTATTCGGCAGAGTCGTTCGATGCAAGGAAGGCTGCCTCATTCTCGTTCTCTAAAAGGAGAAAAAGAATTTCTGAAGAAGAAAAAGAAATGTATTTGAAGAAAAAAGGAAGATAAAAGTATCTGAAGAAATTGACTGTTAAGAAAAGATTTCAAAAGAAAAGGTTGAAAAATGAAAAGATGTTTACGTTGTCAGTTTTATACATTCTAGTAGAGACCGACAAAATTATTAAGTAATTAGTAAATCCCTTTGTTTATCATTGTTTTGTTAATTTGGCATATGGAACAATATGCATGGAAATTTTGTTTTATTGAAATAAATGTTTTATCTGTGAACACTATATTTTGGTTTTATCTACTAAATTTAAGAAGACGGTCTGCTTCTTTGAGTTGTTTTGCTTTTACTTTCCTATGAAGAAGCCGAGAACAAAATCGGCAGTATAGTCCTGTGCCTTATTTATTTATAAGGTAATTAGGACTATTATTTTTTTTTCTTCAATCAATAATTATTAAAAGATTTTTTGATAAACGAATAAATTGTAGTTACTTTAACTATTGTGGTTTCAACAGGAATGTAGTATCCTCATGCAACTTACAACTCATTTCATACTTCTTGATGGAGTTACCGATAACTAAAAGTAAAACAAATGGATAGGCGTTGAATCAACGTCCACTCTGGGAAAGATGAAAATAAATAATCGGTGTGATAGATAACACAAATTAAGTATGGTTTTATTTCATGAAAGTATTTTAAATTAAATAATAGTTAGTAAAAATGAAGTTATTTTAAAACAATGATGAAATAACAGTGGTATAGTCCAACACTAAAAAAAAAAAAAAAATACTATCGTCAGGTAAGTGATAAATCCTTGCTGTTATATAACATATGCCATAAAAGTTCACTTGGGATCACGGTAGTTACCAAGACTTTTTTTTTCAAATTAATTAATATTTTAATTTAAAATTCCTTTACGGCGGTATATATAGTTTTAAAATTAACCTTCAAAATGAATTTCTTTGCAAATAAAATTTAAACTAAAAATGTTTGTTCAAGTTGAAAAATGAGTGAACTTGCTAAAAACCTAAAGTAAAAGATATTGTCTGATCAACACGTTACTAATTAAGTACATCAACACATTCATGCGTATCCAATTATCCATTCATTAAAAAACATTTTTGTGTAAAATCTGTTTCAAAATAAACGTTTTTTTATTGGCATCAAATATATATTATCCAAGAATAAGTTTTTCATTTTTATATAGCAAATTCAACAATATTTCTTGTTATTAAATCGTAAATTGTAAAGTTTTGCTTTAATATAAATTTTCAAATTACAATCTGTAACTTAAGTAACTGAGTTGGTATGACTAGTTTTTTTTTTTACAGGAGAAAACACATGTCGTCGTCATCATAATGATTGAGCAGTCTAAGTCTGTTTAATGTTCAGTTACACAATTTAAAAAATATAAACAAAACTCCATTACTAAAGTTCACAGCTTTTACATGTTATTCAAAAGATTTGTAAAGTTAGCAAAAATCATTACCCGTTTCAGTTTTCATTCTACGACATCCATCCATGATTGATCCCGGTGAAAAATTCACTTTACTAACAAATTACAATAGATCTGATTGGCTGACGTAAAACTGATTTATCCAATCAAAATTCAGTTTACAAATATTTGTGTAAGTTAGCCACGCTGTTGTGTTTTTAATTATGGCAGGTAAGTGAAATAAATGTTTATATCTTTTATTTTAACTAACTTAAAAAAAAAATTACATACTTTTGGACAAGTTTTGGTAGTAAATAATAACGGGTATTGTTGAAAAATTACCAAAAGGTAAATTTTATACGGTTACTTTAACTTAAATCTCTTTTAAAATATGTCACGAAAGAATTCCAAAAATCTTTTACTTTTTTTGTGTAAATAATGAAGTTTTGTTTTGAGGAGACAACATTAATTTTGCATTCACTGCATCAATCAGTAAATAAAATAAAAGACTTATTTACTAAAACATTTTTTTTATTAGTAATCAGTGATTGAAAACAAAAGTTCTGTTAAAAGATTTTTAGAGGGACCAAATCTAGTTGATACTACAATAAATTACTCGATACCTTTTTTTAAAAATATTGAATTAAAAAAAAGAATTAGTACTTTCTTTTCACTCTGTCTAGAAGTACCAATAAAATCAGCAATCAGAATAAAAAAATCAGTTGCACCATTTCTTTGAGTTAGGAACACTGGTAATTGCAATTATCGTATTAGTTTTTGTTTTTTTCAGTTGGTTTTGTTTTCCACTGTGAACAAACTTGCACTTGAAGAATGCTGAAAATTAAACTGGGCATTTAACTTGCCTATTCTTCTTTCATATGCAGTGGTCATTCATGGCTCTCCACAACTTCCTGTATTTTGTTGTTTTAAGTATTTTTGCTCCTTTATCACTCCTCTTCTTGTGGTACTTGTTCTGCCATCCATTCACTCAAATTTGTCATATTGGTTGTAACAGTTTCTCCCTGATTCTGTTGCCTCCAGTCTTCATGAGTTTAATTCTCCATGACTTCTTTCATTGTTATTTGTCCCAAATATTTCAGCTTTCTCTTTCTGGCTGTTAACAACAGTTTCAGTGTAATCCCTATTGCCATTGCCATCCTCATTTCTTACATGCTACAGCTATTATATATCCATGATATTTTCAGCAGTTGTCAGTAGAACCACATCTCTGTTGTGTAAAGTCTCTTCATCCAGAAGAGATTGTCCAGCATTCACTACCATAAGAGGATAGACATTATTGAAAAGAACAATTTTCCTATTTAATAATTTGCTTAGTTTCTGAAAGTTATTGTTCACTATTGATTCCTGTGCACCTGTGAATTTCTGTGTCACTCTTTCCGTTGTGGCGGAAACACAGGCCTGTGGTATTTAATCAGACGTGCCCACTAACAATTTAAAAACAAAAAACTCAATGATCTGACAAATTGAAGGCAAGGACAACACAAAACAAGGAATTCAAAATAAAATATGTTAAAATTTATTCTTGGCAAATTAACAATACAACTTAGGAAAAGAAATGCAAATTGTTAAAGTTGTATAGAGCTCCGTAGAAAACAAATGTAAGCAGATTCTGAGCTTGAAATCTAGTAATGAAATAATGTTCGAAGTAGATTGTTCAAAAAGTTCATATAATGCCACTGACAAGAAAGTAATAAAAATCAGTGATTTACACAAAGTTGGTATGGTATAAGCAGAAGAAGGCTGATAGGACGATGTATATATTACTAACTAGAAGATTTGATTAACACAAAATAAAAACCAGAAATGCTGAATCAGTTGACAATATGCCCATAGTAACCAGAACAGTCCATGTTCAAAAAGTAGATAAACTCAGTCAGTTGACATGCACGTAAGTATTCAAGAATGGTCAATGTTCAAGGATGATAAACTGAGTTAGTAGATATGCACAGAAGAAGTCTAGACTAGTCAATGTTTGAAGATGATAAACTGAGTCAACTGACATGTACAGAAGAAGCCTAGCACAGTCTGTTCAAAGAAGGTAAACTGGGCAGCAGATAAACACAGGAAAAATCTGGAACAGTTGATTTTCAAAGATAGGTAAGCAGGAAAGAAAATTGTGTGCAGGATAGAAATATTTTCACCAATGACGATCGTTAGGCGTAGAAAATGCCAATGTGCAAGGGAGAGGATTGGTATGGTATATGACCATTACAATTGTTTTGGGAGTAAGATGCTTGTGAACTCAGGAGAAGATTGGTATTGCAACAAGAAATGACTACTATGCTTAATAGATACCAGAAATGGTTGGTTGTATGCAGAAGATATCAAGGCTGTTGATCAGCGCAGAAAATCCCAGAACAAATGGTACCTCAGAGTGGGTGCTGGGACCGTGGACAAACTCTGAAAATACCCTAATGAGATGTTGTGACTGTGAGTACAGGTACCATTGAGAAGCACTGGAGACACTGGAATGAAAAGTTGAGCGCTGAGAGTGCAGGATACCATTGAGAAGCATTGGAGACACCAGAACGAGAGGTTGTGTGGTGGTTGTGCAGGTACCATTGAGAAGCGCTGTACATATCCGAATGAGAGGCTGTGCACTGACCCACACAGGGGGAAGAAAACGAATTTGCCCTTAAAAGGACAAATGGTAATCACATACCATGTAATCAGGGTACAGTGAACTAAGACAGTGTCTTAGTGCTGAAAAGGATTCTCAAAGCACAGGTCCACTATGACAATAGATTGAACCTGTAACCTGGCAGTCCATGGGCCACACATGGGTTCAGCTGATACAGCAGGATCCTGTAGCAACCCATGGGACATACCAGTTAGAGACAACCAACTGCTAAAGGCAGTGAATTGCACAGTAACCTAGTGAAAAATAATAGGAAACTTAGATTCCTACCAAGGATATAGGAAGACAACATCATACTGTTCCAAAGAACATGATCGCTAAACAACCCAAAGCTCTCCTCTAGCTAAAAGTGTATCAACTATGTAAGTATAGCACAGAGAAAAAAAAAACTATTTTCTAAGTCATTTACTTTAGACTCCCCACTGAGTCAGGATGTGATACAAGGTTGGTTTGCTTTAACGTGGGGACCAGAGTATCTCCACTTGAGCCACTGGTCAAAACTGGTCTTAGCTAGTTATAGCTTGTCTAAACTATTTATAGCTGGTCATACCACTGCTATGGAACAGATGTTACAGAACAAGCCCAAGGATTCTGTTCAGGCAGCTGGGGGAGAGGACAGCTACCAGCATGGAACAGATACTGCAACAGCAACATCTCTTCCGATGCGAAAACCTATCCGCTGAAGAGGTGATCTTTTTGAGCTGTTGATTTTATGGTATTAGCAGTGTTATAACATATGACGAGTTTCATAACAACTTTTAGTCCTAATACAAAAATACCAAATTACTCAAGATTACAAATTATACTATGAAAAGGACAGAAGTAGTATTTATATTATGTAACCATAATCAAATATCTTTAAAAAATGTCGTATTGAATTATTAAATTTAAATAACTGTTTAAGGTTACATAGAAAAGGGTTTTACAGAAAAGGTATGTTACAACAGGGCAAGGTTATGAGAAATAGATTATCAGCTATGATAAAAATGAACAGAATAATGGAACACTTACATACAGTCATCTGTTACTACACTGTAATCAGATGACTAAATTTACACATCTGCTTGATTTTGACAACACCTTACTTAAAGAGCTAAAAAGTGAGCAACCTCACATCTTGCAGTATGTATTTAATTTTAATACTTCTTCTTGTTGAATATTGATTACAGCACAAAGCTCTATTTGAACAGCTATGAAAAATTAGTCTATTTATAAAAAATATTAGAATAATCCAGAATATATACTGGGAGCAAATTGCATACAGATAGAAAGTAAATTAATTAGATAAAAATAGAAAGGGGTGCAAGACAAGCATGTGTCTTCTCACTGGATTTATTTAAACTCTACAGTGAGGCAATCCTAAGAGAACTAGAAGTCCTACTGTGATTCATTATTGGTAGGCACAATTTTAACATACAATATGCAAATCATACTGTGATAATGACAGAAACAGAAAGGAAACTGAGGGATCTTCTAGACAAAGTAGTAAAGGAAATGTGGAGTAGAAAGAAGTAGGAGTAGGAGTTGATATATTCACCTATCATCTAGTTCACACCCCTCCCCAGTCTTTTGAACTGGAGCAGAAGTTTATTCCTTGTTTCCTGTTTAGGATTGGGTTTCCGGTTTCTTCTAAAGTCTTCCTCGACTCTATACTTCTAACATTTCTGCCTAAACTCTGAAATTTTGTTTACTATTTTTTTCTTCCTTCAATATGAGTAAATAAGTTCACAATCCTTCTTAGTCTTTTGAGCAAGAGTGGAGGTTTATTCCTTGTTTCCTGTTTAGGATTGCATTTCTAGTCCCTTCTGAAGTCTTCTTAATCTCTTTCACTCCCAGTAGCCCCTTGTGTCTTAGTGGTATTATCTAAAGATACATTGTTATAGTGAAAGCGGCCTCCCAAATGCTAAACAAAGTATTAAGAAATGGGGGAAAAAGTTTGATAGAAGAAAAAAAAGAAACAAAAAAAAGGTAGGATAGTTAAAAAATACAAACAAGCATTGCTGAGAATTATAAAGGATAGGAAGTTGTAGAGAGCCATGATTTTCCACACCATGAAGGAACATGGCACATAAAAGAAAGATCCAGGGATAAATAAACTTTATGTATAATATTAGCTTCTGCTGTGACACTATTTAAAATAACTGTCTTTAAGGAGGTTTACCTCTTTTTGAGGGTGCTAGAATTTGTATATCATATGAGAGACAAAAGACTTCACTGAATGGTGTAATTTAGAAAAACAAAAAAATAATTTGCATTGTATCATCGAAAACAAGAAGGTGGTGTGCTGGTGAAGATGAAAGAAGAAAAAATAATTTTCCCACTTCAAAAATGGAATTTTTTTTATGCTTTTAAAACTATATATTATGAAAGTTGTGCATTGGCTATCTTTAAAATCTTTAAATTGTTTTTATTAATTTAAAAAGTTGAATTCTTTGTTTTTATGCAGAAGTCCAATGTAGCTTGCTTGTAATCATTATTGACACAAATCCTGTTTGGTGGGGTCAACATTTCCTGCAGGATAATAGTCAGGTAAGAACACTTTATTACAAATTGTTAAGTTCACAAAATATTACTATGCTACAGTGAGCAATTGGCACATTTGAATGACAGATTGACTCAAACAAAATTTTTCTGGTAATTTTAATGACAATGTTAACCAATTCAAGAAATGATCATGAAGTTGGAATAGGAGCATCTTCTGCATTAAGCATATTCTCAAAATATGTTATATTCAGTCAATGACTAAACACAGGTCAGGTTGCAGAGATCCAATATAGAGGAGAATAAAAAATAATAAAACTATTATGTTGGGTATATCTCTCTGTAGTAGCAGTCTTAGCACAGTTCTCCACATTACGTTAAGCAAACGGGTTCACTGAGTAATGCTGTCTTGTTCACCAGTTGCTTTCTATTTATGCTTGACCTATCTCATTTGCATATGATACTATTAAAAGAATAAAATAAAATTGTTATTTTTTGATTGAATACGCAATTTAGTTGAAACATAATGTAAAGTGATAAAAACATCAGAAGAGCTGCCAAATCTAGCATCTTTGTCTAAATAAGAATGATTACAGCTGAAAACTGACAGAATTCTTATTGACTACACCAAATAAAAAAAAAGATACCACTAATCTTATAAAAACTTAAGTCAATGAACATCTTGATGCTAATAATGCAGAGATTGGACCTATTAAAGCTTCTGAGGATAGATATCATGGATAGCTTTATGTTGTTGTAAAAAATTATAAATTTGGCTTCTGTTTGCATCCAATTATGTCCACTTCTGTTCACCAATGATCATAAACATTGATTCAATTAAGAGTACCCAACAAATACAGCATAAATTCCATAAATTAATTCTACCCCCCCCCCAAAAAAAAACTAGCTTTACTTGATATCAAAAAACTATTTACCAATGTTCCCATTAATTGACATTGTTATACAAAATATTTATAACCATCTCAATATCATGTCTCTTAAAATCAAACTTAACAGTTAACATTCTACAAAAATACTGCTAGTATCTACCACACAAATCCTTTTCAATGATAAGCTAAGAAATATATGTAAATAAACTGATGGTGAAGCCAGGGATTTCCCTTACAGATCTTTTTCTAATTATTATATAGCACAATTTGAAAATAAATTTTTTAACACAACAAACTGTATATATATGTCTGATACATTGAAGGCATATCCCTTCTCACAAAAGACCTTGATCACACACAAAAACTGAAGCAAACTTTCAGCCAAACAGAGTCAAAGTTAAGCTTATTGTTCTGCTATTATCATTATTTGTTACTGTGTCTTTTGTATAAATACTTTCTTGATAATTGTTTGAATGAGCTCTTTTCTACAGTACCTAGATTATTTTAATTTAAGTGCAATACAATAATAATTTTGTTCAATATATGAGAAATAAACATGGGAGAAAAATCTGTGTGTCGGAATGGGAAACAACGTGAAATCTGTGAGACTAAATTAAACATTTTGTATCATTCTATAATAGCACATATCAAGAAAGTGTTTTAAAAAAGTGCAATACTAAACTGGCATCAAGGTCTCGTCGATTTATAGTTGAGCTGGCTAGATGTAACTCTAACTTCTTTGTGAACAGTTTCTTTTCTCACACTTCTCACTTGTAGAACTCCCTTCTGGCTCCATGCTTTCCATCCAACTTTAATCTGCAAAAATTTAAATGCAATGTTAATAACTATCTACATTTCTCCTGATTACTCTTTTCTCTTCCTATTCATTATTAATATTTCTGTTCCTAATTCTTCCAAACCCTGTAACCCCTTGTGTTTTAGTGGATTTACTGCCTTGATACAGATTTTAAAAAATAGAGATTTTTGTGTACTTATTATTATGCATATTTATTAACTATATTTTATCTCTGTAATAACTTGTGTTTTAATTCCTATTCCTTTTACTGTTCTTTCTCTTTAATGTTTTTATTTTTCTATTCTTTCAGTAACCCCATGAATTCTATTGCCTTTCTTAATTAAAAAATTAAAATAAAATTGATTCAAAAAATATTAATATTTATAACTTGATTAAAATCTACAATTAATCCTTATTTTTTTGTTAATTGTATTATTATTTAAATTATTTATTTAAATGTTTATTTTTCCTTTTATGTTTATATTTTGTATTGAAATTATTAAGTTTTCCATATTTATTAGGTGTATATTTAATTTTATTTCAGTTGATACTTCTACTGAAATTTCTTATATATTTTCAATATATTTTTCAGTGTGACTTTTTTGGGTGTCTTGACAGCTTACTTGTATTTGCTAACTCTCATTTAATGATGAAACATGGCAACCAATTGGCTATCATTGCTTCCCATACAAACCAAAGGTAAAACATCTGCTAGTTATTTTGTTTGTTTTCAAACTCATCAGTGTCAGATGCCCATGTAAATTATTTTTTTGTCCTTTTAGCATATCTGACTTGAACTTTTATTTCCAAAGAGCAAATATGTTTTCAAAATTAACCAGTACAGACAGTTAAAACCTATGACTGTTCTGTTTTTACAACTTTAATTCACATTCATAAAATTCATAGATTATATGATCTCCTGCTTTCTGCTGTGGTCTTGTGATCTAACATTTCTGCTAAATAAGCAAAGAATGATTTAAGTTGACATGAAATTTAACTTAGTTGAGAAAAAGGTGTATAAATAAAAATGGAAGATCATTTTGAATCCTCTTTTTTAAATCGTACTTTAAAAAGCTTAACATACCATTGACAAATATCATTGTGCAAAAGATGGAGCACCAGCAATGGTTGGTCACTTCCAAGAATTTTTAGCATATTTAAAAAAAAGTTGGTTCAGTGTTGTGCAAGACAATTTCTTTCATCCGAATCTGTTTTGTACCTTTATAAGACCACCATTGCTCTTCATTCTAGTCTTATTTTACTGTTGAAATTGCTAAATGTAACTATAATTTTTATTGCAATAGCTTCTTGCACCTCTTACCTGTGGAACTCTCTTCCAACTTCTTGCTTGTCTGCAATCTACAAAAATGTATATGCATTGTCAATTGTCATCTTCTGTCTTTTTGAATCCTGTTATTTTTATTGTTTTTTCTCCTCACTCACCTCTTACATCTTAGTGGCTTTATTGCCTTGCTTGGGTTAAAATGATTAAAAATATCACAACATTTTTGGGTTCATTGTATGATTAATAGATAATTTTGTTACAAAACAAATAAATTCAAGTTTATATTCATATTTGCCAGTTGTAATAAATTTAATCAACAAGATCAAATGCAAAAAATTGATTGAGTATTCATGTAACTTTTTCTGATAAAACATGTTTCATTCTTCACACAGAAATCTATTGGCTACCAGAAGGCCAATGTGTGACACATTTTGTGGAGTTATATGATGTTGTATTGCAATTTTTTGAGAATGCCAAAGAACACATGAACTGATATATTCACAAAATTAATGTCTGAGATCTTCAAAAACAAATTATGACAATCATTTCATATAAAAATGTTATTTGTTTATTTCATGAGAAGCTAAATTAGTTCAGCAAAAAAAAATTATGAATTGAGAATTTTATCAGTTTCTTAAGTTATTTTCAATCAGAGAATTATAATGGCACTGAATGAACTTGTATACTGTGTGACTGTTACATTCACAATAACCAAGTGAGTAGATTCTTCACAACTTGTACAATTTCATTGTTTTCTGTTAAAAATTATAAAAAGAAATCATTGAATTGTGACTTTCTACTTGAGACTTATTTCCTATGTTGGAGACCCTTCATAATTGACATTGTTTTTTGTTCTAGTTTATAATGCTTTGATATTCCTTTCTGTTGTAGCTACTTCCTTTATCCCCAAGGCAAAATAGAAGAACCTTGTGTGTCTGATCCAAACTCTGAGACAACTGATGAGAATGGAGCTCGTGCTTTAAGTGATGGTCGTTATGAATTATTTACGCAAGTTGATGAACAAATCACAACCCAAGTCAAAAATTTGGTTCTTGGCAGTGAGTTTCATTTTGATTTCTAGTTTTAATTTTCATCTCTTTAGTTAGAATATTTTTTAGTCATTTGATGTATTCTACCCAATTTTGATGAGTGCTTCTGAATTTTTTTTATCTTTATAAGCTAAAAATGACCTACCAATCAGTATATCGAAAGGTATTTAATAAATGTTAGGTATAATTTCCAGCAGATAAAAGCTTATTCTGAATGAATTTGAAAACAGCCACCCCTACAAAGAACCTCCTACAGAAAAGACATCACAAAAATGGTATAACACTGGTTCAAGAAAGAAAATTATTTATAAGTGTAAACTGTACAAGATTCCACTGTGCTATACAATATTTCAAGAAATATAATACACAAAGAATTTGCTAAATAAATCTAATCTTTGATCTATGAGATTGCACATAAAATTTCATATTTTTGCCCAAATATTTTGAATTTCATATCCCAATCTGAAAGCATAACCATGTTAAGGGAAAAATGTCATTTTCGTTCATCAAAAATAATGTCAGGATTTGTTTTACGGATATAAGCGTAAAACTTCCATTTAAGTTAAAATAATCAACTCTGAGATAGATTTTCATGTATTTAAAAAGTAAAAATTGCAAAGTCAATTAACTTATGTTGGAATTCTTGAGATGAGGAATTATCATTATGATATGGACCTTACAATTTGAACCAATGTTATACTCACAACATTTCAGCTGTTGTGCCCTCTAGCCTTCTGCAGATGCTTGTCGTCATATTCAGTAACATTCTGAGAATTTCAAATCTAACCCTTTATTCAATGAGTGGGTGGGGGTCTAGATTCTTCTCATTTTACTTTCCATGTTGAGGGAAAATTTAATATCAGTTAATATTCATTATTGTTCACCTTGATGTAGCTTGTCTGCTTCTTCTACTGCTGCCATGGTGTTTATAATGTAATTCAATGACTTTTTAAACTCATACTCATCTTGTTTTTTATTGTAAAATTTTGGTTTGCAGCTCCTAATTTTGTGAACACCACAGTATCTTAGAAAGTTGATGGATAAAGAGACTAGTTTGTACTTCTGTTTGTCTCCTTCCTCACTTAATCTGTTCAGTCCCTGAATAAGGCACTACAAAAGTATACTGATACTCACTGACAGAGAAGCACCATGAGGAGAATAAATTAAAGAAAGTGCTGTTTGGAGGACATCAGATGTTATAATAAGAAGCAAAATGGAATCACAGACCTAATTTCATTGGATGAAAAAAGTTCTATTCATAATTCCTTGGGGGTTATTGGTCTTGGTATATATCTAAGAAAGGTTGTAATAAAAACAACAAAGATGCTTGTCTGAAAATAAAATCATAGAATAAGATTTTAACTGGGATTAATTAAAGTATTGAATATCCTCAATGAAACAACGTCCTGGGTATGACATTAAACTGCATCCAAGTCCTGGGTAAGACGATAAACTACATCCAACAGCAAGGCCTCTGCTCAGGAGGTTTTGAGGAGTGTGGAACCACCTCTTAATTGCTGATGTTCCCAGGTCCACCCTGACCCGGGGTGGTAGCACCTGTTAGGGTCCCAGCTATGGGAAAATAATGAAATCCCAAGGTGTGTCCACGTCCTGGGTATGACGATAAACTACATCCGCGTCCTGGCTATGACGATAAACTACGTCCAACCAAAAGGCCGTCAATCCGATCAATCGGCTGGTCATGTCATGCCCCATCACATCTAACCCATCCCAAAAAAACTACAACTTACAATTAACTTTCCCTCCCAAACCCTACACTAAATATACTAACACCTTACCCCTAAAATGTGATGGGAAACAATGATGTTGCCAGCTATACGTTTTTGAAACGATGACGCTGCCAGCTATACGTTTTTGAAACAATGATGTTGCCAACTATACATTTTTTTGAAACAATGATGTTGCCAGGGATACATTTTTTTGAAACAATGATGTTGCCAGCTATACGTTTTTGAAACAATGATGTTGCCAGGGATACATTTTTTTGAAACAGTGATGTTGCCAGCTATACGTTTTTGAAACAATGATGTTGCCAACTATATGTTTTTGATATATCTAGTAAATACTGGATCTGGCATTAAATAACCCATAGTGGTTGATATGCCATAAAACCCCAAACAAACAAACTCAATGAAACAAATATACAAATGGAATTTTCATTTTTAGGTGAATATAAAGGATTTTTTATTTGGTAAAAAAAAAAAAAAAACTACCAGAAAATATTTCAAACAAACGGTTTGAGGTAACATTTAATTTATAAGGGCACACAACAAAGACAAAACAACAGAGTTTAAAAAAGAGATAATAAATTTATTGGAAAGAATTACACAAATTAAGTGTTGTGTGCCAAGTGATGGTCAATAATATGTATGTAAAAATAATCAATGCAAATGAAATATGCCTCTTTTATAATAAAAATTACAATGCTGCATAAGGTCCTCAGAAAAAGTAAACAACATAAAAATAAAATGAAGAAAGGAGAAAATACTTCTGAATAGTTTTCTAAGAATAGGTACATTTTTTGAAGCAAAGCCCATGATAGCAGTGAAGAATAGAACAATCACACAAGCTGAAGAATTTTCCTTGATGTGGGAGCGATTTTGATGTTCCTTTCAATTCTCATCTGGTGGTCGTCAAATTTCTAGTGGGTTGTTTTTCTTCCTGGACCAGGGTGACCTGGGTTCATACAGCAGCTGTTGACTCAGCAATTTCAAACTAAGGCCGTCTACTTATTTGTTCAGGTAGGCTCTGAATTCACTTCTTGGAATTTGGAAGGAAACCCTTTGAGTAGTTCTGAATGGAGAACAAATGCAGCCAATTTCCTACAAATTGAAATGTACCAAGAATATTTTTGAAATAATAATTTTAAGCAAGAGCCCAACACAGTGTCTGTTTTCTGAAAAGCAGATAATACAAGCTCAAGAAGCTTAAACTTCTTATAGATATAAGTTAGTGTAAACATTTATAGTGTAGACTTTTATTAAATTGAAAAACAAAATTGGTCAATGATTCAAGTTAAAATTGTAGCTAAAGTTGCTTCTGTTCACTTTCATAGTAATGCCCTTCAAGAAGACATGGTCTTATCACTGGCATGTCATAATATTTGATAGAAAAAAAAGAGTGTGTAGATGAACAAATCACTCTAAAGTTTATATTTAGAAATAGTATATTTCCTCCTTCATTTTTTCATGTAGGCAAACTAATCTCTAATGCACTCTAGTACAAAAAGTTGTTACATCCTTATTATTCCAAAAACACCAACTTGAGAAATTACTTTAAAACAAATTATTATTTTTAAAGTAGCAATGGTAAGCATATTAGTACAGTTATTTATTTTCTTTTAACCTTATTTTTTCATTTCAGGTGAAGAAGGACAATTGTATTCTGACTGTGTTATTGCAGGATCTCTTGCTATGGCTTTGTGTTGTATCCTTATATTTTCATTTATAAATTTTAAAATCCATCCCAAATGTTATGATTAATTACAGGTTTTGGATTTGTTTGGCACAAGGCCTGAAATTTAAAGCAACCAGTGAATACAGATTATCATGTTTTGTTCCATGGAAAATTTCTCATCATTGGACTGTTATACAACTTTTTATTTCTTAGCTTTTAGATTAAAGAACATGTGGAAGATCGAATCAATAAATTGAGTTCAAATTCTGGTTCATGCTGCTGTGTGTTTACTGTGTAAAATGCTCTTAGAAAATGTATTAATACACCTTTTCTATTAACAAGTGTCTAATCAATGTTATGATGGTTAACAGAGTAATGTGCATCCTGCTCAGGAATTTTTCCTTGATACTGGTACCATATAACTGAATATTATCTGTCTCATGTTACTTGAAGAAGAGATAAATTTTAATTTATATATAAAATATAATTTCACCTTAATAGCAGCATGTATTTTTATCTTGTTTTTTAGGACACTATATGACTGAATTGTTCAAATAATTGTGGTTATTTCTAAAAGAATTAGTTTGTTTAGCTTTGGATTTGGTTACTTTTAATTATAGATTCTCTTCATGTTAGAGATACATTATCAAAACAAGTTGGTACTTGCTATAGAGCAATGCTTGTTTGTTAAAATGGCTAGCTAATCTTTGTTGCAGATGTCTGCTGAGGCATAATTTGTTTTTCAACAACACCCATGGAGCCAATCTGTCATTTATCCTGAAACTATACTGAGTAGACCTTAGTTAGAGATTCTGTGAGAGAGTACATCCAACATGATCAATAGTTGAAGATCAGTATGTTCGAACCTTTTGTTTTTAATGACTTTACGCTAATACTTTCTCTTGCTATAAACATTATTTATGAAATTCTAACATAAGTCTCATAGCCGCCCCCCACCCTGACAAGGAGTATATGGTCAAAGCTTTCAGCACGCTAAGCATTTTTGCTATGGTTTCTGTAGCAACTAGTAGGTTTTTACAAGGTGGAATTGCATGGCTAACTGGTTTTTAATTTGTCTTTCTCCAAGACTTGTTACGAGCCATGACTAAAGATCCCAGTCTGTCCTACTATTTAACCCATAGCTGGGGAGATGGATTTATGTTTCCCAAGGGTAATTGCCTATAAGTGAATGCAATGACTCAATTAGAATTTGAACTCTAGTCTTTGATTTCTCATTCCGAGCTGTTATCCATTATACCCCTGTACATCCTTCTGATTCTACACACTCAAATACAATTTGTACTTATTGAAATGAATTGCTATAAAGGAGAATATTTTTTAATATTTTTGTTATATGTGATCATTTACAAATTACTTAATTTATATAAAAAATATTTGCTAAGTTTTAAAATCTAAATAGTTTTCAAAATATAGAAAAAAGATTTCTTAATTTTCTGACAAATAAAAAAAGATTATAAGAGATATGATGCATAAGGAAGTATTTTTAATGATTTAAGAAAACATTTTTATTACAATTGCAAATCTTACAGAAGCACTGTTCTTTTAATGCTAGATTATAAGAACCAAATTAGAAGATCTGTAATAATAAAATTACCGTAGTTTTTCCTTTTTTTCTTTTATTACTCTGCAGCCATTGAAATGATGTATTACAAGGATTATGTTTTTGTTTTTTTAAAGTAGACAATTTTTTCCTTGTGTACTAATGCAATGTGCTTGAATTAAAACATTGATAGTGTTCTTTGAAACATTTTCATTTTTTACTTATTGCACTGAAAATTTCAATCCATTAATTACATTTAAAGTGCCACATAATTTTCAACAATTTATGAAGGACATACATAAGAAAAAAATTTTTGAAAATCTGAAAAATAAAATTGATAAAATATTTATAGAATTTTTTTTATTCACAAAATATTCAGTAATTTATTTTTAATTCAAATTAATCCACAAAATATTTTCCCCGAGAGTCAAAAATTTAGATTTAAAATAAAAATTGAAAAATTAAATTTGAAATGCAAACAATTTAAATTTGCCTAATTTGTATAAATAAATGTAGTTTTATTTATTTACTTATTTTGCTCTTCATTTTCTCATCTTAACAAAAAAAAAAAAATGAAGTTTTAATTTTTGCATTTAATCCAATCTGTTTTCTCAAATTGGTATTTCCATGATTACTTTTTTTATTGTATGGGTATTACATTGAATACAAAAACAAACAATAAAATCTAGTGTCAAGATTGATGGGGTACTACCACTGGAAGATGTACTCCTTTTCAAAAACAGTTATTGCTAATCCTTAGCCTTTGACAATTTAGTCATTCACCGGATGGAAAAACAAATGCATCTTGGAGAGAAAATGTCCAGCAGAATTTTAGTAAGTATAATTTTTTTTAAATGCAATGTATACTTTTGTAAAAAAAATCTTTATTTTTACTTTCTTGTAGAGAGCATGATAATCTCATCAGCCATTGTGAGTTGTGGATGTTGTTTACACTGCTACCTCTCACTGTGGGGCCACAGCTTGAACGTCATCTCTTATCACAAGCCTCATGCAATCTCAATGACTGAAATAGTTCAGTCGACAATATGTGTCCCCTTTAGCCATTGCCTTAAGCATTCAGTGTTGTCTTTTGATGGTCCTATTTCTAAAGTAACACCTGATATTCTATTTTTCCATAATCTTTTAACAATTTTGAACAAAATGTGATGTTGTTATCCATTTATCCTGTTTCACTGGACATCTCTCTAAAAATTATTTTGTTCAGTACCCTTGCAAGCTCTCCCCCAGTCTCTACCCTAACTTCCTTCCATATGGCCACTCATCTTTGTTCACATTCTACCATCAAGAGATATACTCCTTTTTTTTTAATAATGTGTCACTTTGATAGGCAACTTTGCCTAGTCATTTCTCACCTGAATCTCTCTCACTTCATGTGCATTTGGCACAGAGCCAACCAATTAGTACCTGTCATCAGTTTTAATCACCTTCCAAACAGCATACTTTATGAGATGCAAGTTAATTTTTCTGGCCCAAAACAGGATTCTTTCTACCTTCAAATGATGCACGCTATGCAATTATTTCAATTCTGCACTCCACCCAAATAAAATGCTGTTGTTACTCCTCTGTTATCAATCTTTTGGTATCCCCAACCAGGTTTTCCTTACCCTGATGAGAATATCCACCTTGTTCTTTTCTGAGGATACAAATCTTCAGTGCAATTTTATCCCACCCAAGAGTTGCAGATGTTGCATATCTGCAACTCTTTCTGTTTTTGCTCATTTCTTCTCTTACCAGTGATTATCGACTTCACCAACCCGAGCACAGTAGCAGAATGATTCCAGATTACAATATACTGCAGTCCCCACTTGAAGACCAAATTGATACGCATTAACAAAGCATCTAATTCAGCTACTTTAAAATAACCTACCTCCAGAATATGTTGTCTTCATTGCCTTGAATGAAGATAACACAATCAAGAAGTAGTATGTGTTGACATGGCTTTTGAAACCATAATCATGTAGTCTCTGAAATACTTTCTGAATCAGTTTTACGTGCTGTATTTTCATAGCACTCTTAATAAGTATATCATCTATGTTAACAACCACCCTATCTAGTCCAGCCAACATCATATCCATTATTTGATGGAAAATACCTAGGGCTACTTTTACACCAAAGGGTAAGCTTTTAAACTTGTAGAGTACTTTATGCGTATTAATAGTCAAAAACTTCTGGCATTCCTCATCCACAGCAATTTGAAGATATGCCTCAGACAGGTCAGTCTTTGAAAAAAAACTTACCACCATTTAATTTGGTAAATATGTCCTCTGGAGTTAGTAGGGGATATGCATGTAGTCAATATAGTTGAAAAATCTGTACTTAAACAATTTTCATTATTTTTCTTTATAAATAAACCACTGATGTGGCCCATTCTAAGTAATCCATTTGTTTAATAACTGCAGTTTTCTAACCTGTTCAGTTCGGTGTTAATAGACTCTAACACAGAAAAAGGTATATTTCTTTTAGGCTTAAACACTGGTACCACATTTTCTTATAGAAGTATATCATACAGCCTTGAAGGTTATCGACTTCCATGTCATGATATGAACATAAATCAGCTCCATCTAAATTTTTTCTGTGAATTTTGAATTTCACCAGCTATTTATGCTAACCAGGAGGAAACCAATTTTTTTTTCCATGTGAAATTGAATTTTCATCACCACTGTTGTCTTCATTGCCTTGAATGAATCTAACACAATCAAGAAGTAGTATGTCACTTGGGGTAAATGTAGTGTGGCTGAAATAGGTAGTAAGCAGATAAGCTAGATCTCTCAACTTTCTACTTGTTTACTCCTTCTCCTAATGATGATTCTTGGCATCTGTATTTATGTATTTGTCCAAGTCCTCGTCTGGTGAGGTGTATTAATCTCCACAACACTACCCTATTTATGACTCTTTTTCTCTGTTTTAGGCACATATCAACATCCTTTCCCTGGGCCCTCCCTTTCCATTTGTTCCATAATTACAATGTCCCTTTATCTAGTTTGTCCTTCATTTTTGGAATCTCATTCCCCCTCCAAAAAGCCAGCTTATCTGGTCTTGAATATGTTAAAAACATTGGTCACATGCTGTGCTAATATAACATGCATGACCTGGACAATCTTAGGTCAAAACAGGTAAGTAGTGACCAGATGACATGACCCTTGTCATGTGCCCCCTATACCAGATGACTTGGTCCTCAGGGTCATAAGACAATGAGTTGATTACAGGGTCAATCCCACGCTGGTTAATACTGTTGCTGGTCAACAGGTCATTGGTTGCTAGCTGCCCTGGTCCATACATTGCCCTGCCCACATTGTGTTTCTTTATCACAGAGCAGTGAAGATTGAGTATCATCAGTAATTCTAGTGCTGGTTCAAACCACAGCAAAGGAAAATTATATGAAGGGATAAAAGAAATGTTTTTGCAGACAAAATAAAAACAAAAGATTCTTCAGGTCAGTTTTGGATTTGGTTTATGTAGTTCTTTGTATAACATTAACCATTCCCACTAAAATCTCTAGTGTGACACTGCCTATTGGTGCTAATTCTTGGAACAGGGGTTCTCTTGGCAGTAAGTTACATGGATTCCAGTAGTACCTTTGTCTGCTCTTCGCTGCTTGTCTCGCAACTTTCTCTGGGTTGGCTAAGCACTCTGCTTATATTGATCCAACACTAGATTGGGCTGACAGTATTTGGGGATCTTGTGATTCTCCAGGTTTCTGTGTCGATTTGAACAAGAGTTCTTTGGTTCGCAATATTAATTATTTTTCAAAATTTGGAAGAACAATTCACCTTACCAGTGGTGGTTGCAGATATTGCCCCACACTTATAACTCATTCCTTCGTTTATTTATGCCTTGCACCATTACTTCCAAATGGGTGGTGGTGATTTTTCCTTCTTCCTCCTCCTCTCTTAGTATTTTTTCTAAGCCTGCCACTTTGGCTGTCTCTTTGACAAATCTAATTTTTAAACCAAGTGGGCAACAGGGAGATTCTTACTTTTAATCATTAATTGTAATTATCTTAATTTTCAACAATGAATTTTCTTAGACCCAAGTCCTGTTTATTTAAGCAGACATTTACCAGCTGTTCCACTGACCCACTATTTGAAAAACTTATCTTAAGCAAAGGATAAAAACCTATTTCTTGATTTGTTTACATTTCCAAAATATATATTGAACGCTTCTCTCCACCCCCTTAAAGAACTCTTAAAACACACACACACACACCAAGCATCTCATCACATTTGCGTAGACTTTCACTTCTTCTGCTCTCTTCCCAGCTTGCTGTTTGCCATAAATGCTCCCATTGTGAACATTATCTTTAATTGACCTTCAACTTTACCTGTGTCTAACTGGTTGTCTTTGTTTATTCTTGTGTAAAATGCCAACATATTCCCATCCAAATATAATAGTGTGAAGCTCACAAAATTTTCTGTAGCGTTGCCACCAGTTTTACTTTATTTACCCATCTGACCATTTCTCTCTTGCCATTAAAAACAAATCTAATTAGAAATGTCCTCAAGTTATCTTTTTTGTACATATTTATTTTATTTTATACTTAATTGATGAAAAATTACTTGGTACTGATTTAAATTGGATTGAAAATTAATTTATTCTTCAAGTTGGACAAATTTTAACAGTATTGTGCTAATAAAAATGATACTACAATGTGCTCTTTTTACTCTATTACTGTAATAAACACACAAACATAATTTGTATTATAAATAAATAAATGCAAGAAATAATTTCTCTTTTTTTCTGCAGGTAATTAAAGGTTCTGAAGACAATCCTGCTCAGTATATGAATTTCATGAATACAGTTTTTTCAGCTCAAAAGCAGGTAATTTGATTTTGTTTGTTTATATATATTTTTTTTTTTTGTAGAGGCCTTGTTTAATGGAATTTCTTATTCTCATTTGTCTATGGGAAATAAAAATCTAAAATTGATTGATTATATCTGTTTGGTAAAGAATCAAACCTTGGCCTCTTCCAAGATGTAGGATACTTACCATTTATATTACAAAAACCTACAATTTACTATTTATATTACAAAAACCTACAAAGCTACATAATGTCTCTACAATAGGTTACATTTGATTAATCTTCATTTACTAGTATTAATAAAAATTTCTTTAATAATCTTCTAGTAGTGGTGAAAAAGTTGTTTGATACATACATAAAATTCAGTTGAGATTTTGAGTTGACTTTTATATGGTAGATGGTTTAAATGTGTTTACATAGTTTTTTTTTTTGTTTTTTTTTTTGACAGAATGTTGTTATGGATGGATGCATTTTGGGTAAAGACTCTGGCCTTTTGCAGCAGGTAAATTTTTCAAAATTCTTTTGATGTCTCAGTGATGTCACAATGTGTCATTATAATTCAGTTCTTTTTGCTATTTGATACTCAGGTTTTAGTGTATTTTATTTATAATTCCTGCAAGAAGACAAAATAGTTTTTTTTTCTTTTAGCTTAGTGGTAAAAGCCTTGATTCTTGCTTTCCTCCAGCTTTTAAGTTCAAAGAAATCACAAAATTGACTGATGTCAGAAAAACTCGAATTGATTCATATTGGCCCAGGTCTTAAATCAATTTCAAGATAGAAAAAAAGTTAAAGTATAATTTCTAATGTTCTCAACCAACCTTTGTTCAGTCTGACCAAATTTCAATCAAAATTAGGAGAGAGTATTTAGTGACATGACAAATTTCCACTGCTTTTAAATTATCGTTGACACCTGCTTACATTTGAATATCCTTTCTTCTTATTCCCTTTCACTCCTTTGGTGGCAGTGATGGAGATGGCTGTGAAGTCCCAACGTATTCCTAAATAATCATGAACAGGAGCCACAGAGGAGTGAGGGTGGTGTCATGGCTGAACAAATCAAGCCCTCCTGACGCAGATCTTCATGTTGATGATTGGACTTGAAAGTCTCAGTCACTCTTTGGGTGGTCTTGTGCCAGAAAGGCTGATTTGAAGCAACTGTTTCCCAGATCTCAGGGTCGATGTTGGTCTGTGTTAAGGATGTTTTCAACTGATCCTTGAAGTATCATTTTGGGTTTCTCTTGCCACTGCATTTTCTCCAAGCAGGATGATGTGTGGGAGTCAAGTGGGACACATTCTGGATATATGACTCATCCAACAGCAGTGATGTTGAAGGATGGTAGCCTTAATGCTGGGGAGAGATGTTCAAGAGAGGACCTCGTTGTTGATGATGTGGTGGAACAGTTTTAGACATTTGATGTCCTGGCGATACAAAGTCCAGGCCTCACAAGTGTACAGAAGAGTGGAAAGGACCATGGCCCAAAAGACCATGATTTTGGTTTTTATGGAGATGCCATGATTGCTGAAGACCCAATGTAAAAGCTTTTAAATTGTCTTTGGATATCACACAAGTAATGGTATTAAGCATAACATGCCAATCAATATTTAAAATTTTTATATCAAACTTCATTAATTTCATTCTTGAATTTTCTAAAGATTCATAGCCTATTCTGCTAACCCTTACTCATAGTTATGGTCTTATAAAGAAATTCAAATATAGTTAGTCATTTTAAACCCTCTCTCTTCAATACAATATTAATTTTGTAAACCTGAATGATAGTGTCTATTAAGATGTGTGACACATGGTATTAGAAAGACAACATAAAAGCAGGGGCACAAAGCATTAATATTCTATTCAAACACTTACTCCAAGAAACAAATGGGCATTAAAAATTCATAGAAGATGCTAATTGAGCAGGATTGAATAATAATATTGAATATGAATAATAATATTGTAGAGAACTATGAATAATAATAAGATAATTAAAGCAAAGAATGAGTTGAATGTTTATGACCTGATAATCACATGTAATTGCTATTCTGACCTGATTGAAGCAATTACAGTCAAATTTTACAACTTGAACCTTTATATACACTAATTGAATGTTATTGCTACAGGAAAAGAATGTTGAATAAAGAAAATTTAATTTTTATGTAAAAGTGTTTAAAAAGTATATATAAGTTACATGGGAACAAAATCTAATGATTATGTCTTGTACTATTTGCAGGCCTGTGATATTACTGGGGGAACTTATTTAAAACTACCAACTGTAACAGGTTTACTGCAGTATTTACTTGTAAGTATTTTAAAACAAATTGCCAGACACAATTACAAATCTCTTCACGTGTCATCATTGCCTTTACTTTTTATTGTCATTATTTATGATAAAGAAATTAATATCAGTTACAAAAAACAATTTTGAAACATAATAGATATAACTAAATATATATAAAGGAAACTGCCTCATGTGTTCAAGTTGAAACAGGATCTTTTTATAACAATAACCAGTTGATAACATTAAGCAAAAGATATAAAAATGGCAACAATTTACATTCATTATTATGAAATTCATTTTCATAAACAATTTTCTAAAAGACACTTTGATGATAAGTGAATAATTAATTAATTTTAAATAAAGTGTTTCAGACTGATTTTGATAACAATAACATCATCTGCGATTATAATGGTCACTCCTGTGTGTGTGTGTGTGTATATATATATATATATATATATATATATATATATATATCATATACAAATACTAACTTAAATTCAAAAACTACTACATGCAACGTACACAATAAGGTCTTTACTTTTAACACTTATTGAGCAAGCAGAAAAAATCCTTATATGAAAACAGCTTGAAAAAATTCAAAAATCAACAAAAGTAAAAGCAATAAAACTGAGGCATGCTTTATTTTGGAAAATTCCAGAAATCTGAGTAAATATCATGTTCTTAAAGAGCAGGCATAAAATTTTTTTGTCATTCTTGAGATATAAAACTATTATGACAGGAATGAAATACTTCAAAATTTAAATATCATTTAACATTTTTTTAAAAATAATTTTGACTGACATAGAAACAAATAATTATTTTCAAATCTTCTTGCAGTGTGTATTTCTGCCTGACCCTGATGTGAGGCACAAGTTAATTCTTCCTGCAAGAGTTCAAGTGGATTACCGAGCAGCTTGTTTCTGTCATCGGAATCTCATTGACATTGGTTATGTGTGTTCAGTATGTCTATCAAGTAAGTATTGGTTTGTATTTTGCATAAAATTTAAATGTTTGATGATCTGAATTGTAATGTTTATATTGAAAGTTGAAACGGTAAAAGGCAGTGTGAATTATTTTCTTTTAGTTTTCTTATGACTGAGACTAAAGTTCACTACTTTTATTTATTCAGTTACAAAATAAGATTAAAAATATCCTTTTTGGTTTTGTTAGTGATACTTTTTTTCTTTGACATTCACTGAAGTGTTTTCATTTTTTTAATAAAGGAATAATCACTACAATGAATGAAATAAGAGGCTATGGTGGTTCTATCAGTTAATAGAATTAGATAAATGCTTTGGAGTGTGCATTTTTGTTTGTTTATCGGTAGCTCGGGAAGTAAAATCTAATGAGAAGCATAAAAAGATATTTGTTTATAAATTAGACTGTTTTTTTTTTTAAAATGTCTACATAAGTTTATCTCCTGTCTGAACAGGTGTGTTTTAGGAATTATTGTTGTTAATAACATTTTGTCAAAAAAAAAAAAAAAATCAGATTGGATGGAATCTGCTTTCTATCAGTACAAAGTACAAAACTGTTTATACCTATTACAATAAGATTTATAATAAAATATATATATTTTATATAAATGCTAGTATTCGTTTGAACTTATCTCAGTTGACCCTCATTTAACAATAATTAAATCAAAAGAAAGTATGACTTCCCATTAAGCAGTTGCTTAGAAAATATTTGCTTAAAAATGAAATTGTTGTGGTAAAAGTGAGTTAACCTGCTTACTATCATGAATAGACTGACCCTAGGTATTTGTCTAGAAAGAGAAGATAATACTATTGTAGTGACTTGTCTAGCTGAATATTGTATACTACTATCACAACTGACTCTGACAAGTTAAATGTTGTATCTTGCCAGACCCCACATCACAACAGAAATATAATTGAATATTAACAAGTTAATAGGAAAAAAATTTCCCAATTGACATATTTACTTTTTTTCCTTATTATTTCTTGTTATATAATATTTATATTACAGTGTAACCCGGATATAAGAGAGTTGTCGGGACCGGAGATGAAGTCTCTTATATCCGTGTTTGGTCTATTATATATACATTAACACGGGCTCTAATTTGGGACCAGATAAAATCTATCTTATATCAGGGTTTCTCTTATATCCGGGTTACACTGTATATAAAATATCTAAATTTCTATAATATTCATCATCCTTCGACCTCCCTATGGTTGATCAGAGCTTCATTGACAATCCCTGTCCACACTGTTCAGTCCTGTATGGCTGTCCTCAGATCCCCAATGTTCAACCCTGAGTCTTGAGCTATGGTGTCTGGGAAAATCAATTTTTGTGAGAAGACACTTCCAGAAGGATGCCATAGGTGTAAGGATGAGATGACTTCTCTGTCCGCTTGGTAGCAGTGGCTGGCAAACTGTAGTCATTTTCATTGTAGTGATTGGTCTGAGTTCTCTGTAGATTGTGTTAAGTGTTGCATGGGATCTCCAACTAATGTTCTGGATTTTTCTTAGTAGATTTGTATATGCTCCATCCAGTTGTCTATCCTGTGTATGATGAGAAACTACATCAGCATCTTGGGTAAGACGGTAAACTACATCCAACAGCAAGGCCTCTGATCAGGAGGAATATGGAACCACCTCTTAATTGCTGGTGTTCCCAGGTCCACCCCGACCGAGGGTGGTAGCACCTGTTAGGGTCCCAGCTATGGGCAAATAGTTAACCCTCCAAACTGGGGTCAAAACACTATGAAAGTGTAAAAATGTTTTAATACCAGAAATACTTTGTCAAAAAAAACCAGACAAAAGTATACCAGCTATACATTTTTGAAGAAAAAAATGTTACCAGCAATAAAAATTTTGTTGGCATTAAATAACCCATTGAGGTTGATATACCGTAGACCAAACCAAACCATCCATTTCAAGACGAACAGATAATTTCCAAGTTTCTGATCCATACAGTTCAATCGGTGTTTAAAAAGTTTAGACTTTTAAGCAGGATGGAAAATTTGAGTGACAAATCTTGTAAAGTTTGTTACACGCATCCTATACAAGAGTTTTGCGGAAGTCTTTTCAGAAATCTATGATTTGAGATTGAAGATATTTGAAGTCCTTAACTCTATATTATTACTATTTCATAATAAAGTGTCATGTCTTTCTTTTTTGTCAATTGATTTTGGTCCTGTGTTAATGATAAATAAAAGTAACAAAAATTTCCTGACATTGAGAAATAAAAAAAAAATGGTTGAAAATATAAAAAGCCAATTGGATTGCTTGGAATCAACATGAATTGGTTACTTCACTCTCGAGTCAGCTTCTTCCCTCTGAACATTGGTGCATGGGAAAAAGTTCCCCCAAGACATTAAGAGAACTGACAACAACTATCAAGGCATGTGGAACTTCAGTATGATGGGGGACTTCTGCTTGATATTCCTGACTGATATCCCAGAGGCAAAATATACAAGATCGGCTCTCAAAAACTCACTTTACCTCTGCTGTACTATGATGTGTATATTATACAAATAGGAGTAGATGGGTTTGCCTATTGTCCAGTTCATAGTCCTCCCCAATCTTTTGAACAGGAGTAGAGGTTTATCCCTGGTTTCCAGTTTAGGATTGGGTTTCCGTTTCCTTCTAAAGACTTCTCATTCTCTTTCACTCCCACTAACCCCTTGCGTCTTAGTGGCAGTATTGCCTTGCTCGGGGTGAAATGATTTAAAAAAATGAATATCAACAACAGACAGCCATTAGTGAATGAGTTGACAGGAATGTAAACTAAATGCATTGTAGGGATTCACTATTTTTAATCAATTCCAGTATTTTTTTATTCCGTTAATTTATTTCTAATGAAAATATATTTTTTTTCAGTATTTTGTTCCTTCAGTCCAATTTGCTCAACCTGTCAGTAAGTGAATCTTTTTCCACTTACTTTTTGTTAATGATTATTAAAATTAAAAATTAAATGCTTAAACTTTAAGATTTGATGGAATACATATTGGCATTTTTAATTTCAATTCTTATCTTAAATACTGTATTTCCTGAGCTGCATAGTGTACTATTATTTTATTTTATTTTTTAAACAAAAATATCCAATATTGCATTGAATATGCTGGTATTATAGATAGAAGACTGATCATTGCATGTTTAATCTGTAGAGTTAGGAGCTCAGGATGAAGTGCAATCAATAGATCTCTAAAAGTGTCCTTTGTAACAAGTTATCAAATATTGTTGTTCCCTGAAACTTCTTTCTATTACTTCTACACTTGACATATAATTTAGATAATCATCTCTAGATATTGATTATCCTTATCCATTACAAAACAGCAGTCATCAAGTGTCTCATGGGAAATATTAATTTCATTTTACTGTAGGTGTTTTAATTAATATGAAAAGCCATTAATATGTAGGCCATTAAATGACCCATGTCCTTTGTACATACATGAGAAACTATATATTACTAAGTTTATAAAAAATAAAAGTTTACTGAATCAGAGAAATAAATTAGCTATTTTTTGCCGTCATTGTCATAAATTTTACTTAAATAATATTTAAATATAAAATTTTAAAATATTGTGACCTGGTAATATACATACTTATACTTGATATGAAAAAATAATTTTACATACTGTAAGTAATTCTAATACATTTACTTGTTTTAAAAAGAAATATAGTCTATTAAAAATTAAAAGTGAAAATATTTTAAAATTGTAGTTAAATAAAACGTATTCTAACCTAAATATCCCCCAAAAATCTTTAAGTATACAAATAGAAAAAATGCCGTAAGAATTTTTTGCCGTTAACAATAGAATTAAAAAAAAAACCCAGACGACATGCATTTAACGGCTGTCAGAATTCGTTGAAAAATACATCCCTAAACATAACCCCTTTTTTGAACGTAACTAGTAACTGATACAACAAAAGTTAATGAAAATGAACATACTACCACCCCTTGTCTGGATGAGTGGATTTCTCTGTATCCTTGAAAACAGTGAATTATGAATTTTTGCCGTGCCTTACTCAGTAAATTTAAAAATAAGTTACTCCAAAATTCACTTGAGGATGAAATGGAACTAATGTTTTTAATTTAATTACAAAATTAAGTTCGAAGCTTTTAGCTTCCATTTTTGAAACATGGTTATTACTGTGTAGCAGTAAAAACCATATTTTAAAACAGTTAATTTATAATATATATATATATAGACCAATTTCCTGGTGTAATGTATGAAAATGGCATTAAAAAATGTATTTTCATTTTAAAGTGTCTATGAAAATGGGTTTTACATTAAATTGTGAACTATTTTTTCAGTGAAGGATGAAAGCAACTCTAAAAACTTAAAAATAAAATAAAAATATTTGATTAGCCAACCATTTTGAACTATTTAGATGAACTAAAAATGGAAATGATAAACGAAAGAAGAGATGAAAATAACCAATAAAGTTGATAAACTGTTTGTATGTTTCACAATTGGAATTTATTGCTCAGTTATGAATGTCTATTACAACAGACCAGAAGTTTGATATTTGTATTTTGATTAAGTTCTGTAATTATTCAATGAATCATTCAAATTACTTTATTTTTTTCTTCTTTTTATTTGTTTAGCTTACGGCTTTTGGATTTAAGTAACCAATATTTCATAGGGAATGTTTTTTTTGTACTTCGAAAAGTGGATGATCATGGATCTCCACAATTTGTCCTTTGTAGCTTTAAGTAACATTTCACTTTTTATCTTCTTTGTGCCATCTCTTCTATTCATTTACACAAATTCATTATGTAGATTACTCTGTTTTCATCTGCCCCTCTTCCTGAAACTCTTCTAAAAAAATCATTTTGAGATATAACTAATACGTAAGGAAGGCTGAAATACTCGCTGGCCAAAATCAATAATATTAGCCTGAATGATTCATTCAATAATGTATACATTTCAGAACATAAGAATTATCAATTGTTAAAGTTTTTATATTACAGTCAGTGAAAATATTTATTAATTTAGAATTTCTTTGCTAAGCATAGAATATTGATTATAAAAATCCTTTTTATAAAGCTAAGTTTAATACATTTCTGCAGGACATTTGTTATAGATTAAAAGTTAGCATAGCTAATCCCATAAAGCATTATGAAAATATTTATGGTCTAATTTTTCTTTATTTTTTCAGAACCACCTTTAAATTTTTAGGACCTCCTAAAATTTTGAAGAAGAAAATTAAAAAGACAAATGTCTGACAGATTTTTTCAGCAAAACTTTCATTCAGAGATGAAAAAGTTTAAGTTGTGAAAAATAAATTATTTTTCTAAATTTGTTTGTTTCTTCTATTTTGGATGAATGATCTGCATATTAATATTTCATTGACTGACAATATTTGGCAAAATATTTTTTCACACATTAAAATAAAACCTTTTTTTTTATGGATAATTTGAATATTTTTATGGTAGTTAGTTGTCAAATTTCTCTTTATTATCTGTGAATGGAAGTGACAATTAATCTACATGTACCAGCTAAGATCTGTAGGGGACAGTATGGCATCTGGGTTTGCAATTACAATCTAAATAATTTGTTTTGTGCTTTGTTTTTCATCAGATTTTTTCTTAGTCATCAACAGTTTACTATTTGAAAGTACTTGAGATGCTACATATTCAATTTAAACAATCTTCCCTTTAAGTAAAAGTAACGGTTGCTGGTTCTTAATATAATTTGTTTGTGACTCGTAGTGCTGATTCTCTAGTAATAATTTTTTTTTTCTTTTTCCTCTAATTTTGATCAAGGTGCACATATTTGTAAGTTTTGCCCTCAACTGAGCTCTGAAATTCATTTTTTAAATAATTTTTTACTTTACTACTTTATGGTCAATAAGTTTTTCATTGCTCTTCCTCCCGTTGTGTTAATACATTTGTAAATATATACTTTCTAAAATGTATGCTTTTAGAATTAAATAAAAAAAATATATTATTCTTTAAGGCTTCTATACTATAGGGTGCAATGGGTAAATTGTTGCCATTTTAATTTTGTGCATGTGTGTTGTTTGTTTTTTATTTCAACTGCATGGTCAGTTGAGCACTGTTGACTGCACAGTATAGTAGTGTCAGTTGGGTACTGTCTGTGAGATAAAGAGCACCATGATGCAGTTTACCCTGTCAGAAATTTGAAAACACCATACTGTACTGTTTGGCATTTGCACCGGAAGCTCCAATACTAACATTTAACAGTGTTTGGGTGTCAATCTTAGGACAGTGCAGAGGATTTGGAAAGAGTTGAATGAGTTTAATGGTGATTATGAAGGTATTTTGAGTGATTACTAGTGATGGCAACATTATGCTTCCATTCATCGTTCCACAGGGCCTCAGACTCAATACATCAAGTGCCTTGAGTAGGCAGTTCTGCCCTGGGTCAAGAGGGTGGCTTCTGGAAGATCCTATGTCTAGCAACAGGATTCTGCATCATACCACACAAGTAGAAGAATGTAGTCATGACTGTCAGACAATTTTTGCAACCACATCACACCTTATATCTAGCCACCTAACTCCCCAGACTACAACCCCTTTGATTATTATGTGTGGGGACACAGTTAAGCGAGAGATCAACACCAAATATGAAATGAAGGCAAGGATTATGGCAACAATTTAAACAAGGAAATCATCCAGAAGAGTTGCAGGAGATTCTGAAGTTGTCTGAAGGCCGTGGTTGAAGCCAATGTCAAGTTTATTGAATAAGTTTACTCTCTAGTATTTCAAGATATTTTTGTGTAATTTTGGTAAATATATCTGTTAAAATGAAAATAACACTATTTTCATTTTTGCAACAATTTAGACAATTTTTCCATCACACCCTGTATATACGGTAGTGTGAATTAATTGTGACTTCCATGAAATAAAGAAACAATATCAAATTATGTTTTTTTTTTCCCAAAAAGTTTTACATAACTGTTCTAATATGTCACAAATCATATGGCATATGTCTGCCTCTACTCTGAGTATTTGGACACATTTTGCTAGTTTCAGACACATGTTGCACAATTTTCCATTGTGATAGCATATGTGAATGACTGCACAGATTAGCTTCTCCATAGTGGTATGGTCGTGTTTCATCAGTTGTTGCTTCACAATACTCCACCAATTTTCAACGTGGTTCAGGTCGGGAATTTCCTGGTCAGTCTGACACTTTTACACCCTTACTTTGAAAAAATTTCTGCATTTTTTTTTGTGTGTGGCAAGTGGCATTATCTTGCTGAAACACACCATTTCCATCTGGGTAAAATTCTTCCATTGCTGGGAGCATATGGACTTTCATAAGATCTTCATATTTTGTGCTATTCATCATCCCATCAATTATTCTCAATTTACCTAACCCATTTGAACTAAAACTGACCCAAAACATTTTCTTGTGAACATGTTTTAGCATTTGCTCAATTTCGTCATCACTTATGGATTCACCTTTGCTTCTTTATACAAAGCGAGATCAATGACTTCAAAATGCGTTTCATCTGAGAACACTTTTTTACAATTTTCAACCATCCAATCTTTCATTTTTTTTCTCTGAAAAGCTGTTTTTTGTGTGGTTTTCTGGCTGGTCTCATCATTTCAAGTAACTGTCTCCTGGCAATTGAGTCAGATATGGACACACCGGATTCACTAAATCTGCTGCCAGTTCCCTGCTACTCTTCCCTATTTTTTTTTCTTGAGGCTTTGGGCTTGACAAATCTGTGTGACAAATGTCACATAAATTTGTTTGAATGTTCATGGAGCACAATAACCTGTGCACACTTTCTAGGAGTTATATCCATTTCTATTTTACCTATTGAAAGAAAATAATCAGGTTAGTTTTTAAATTAGAAACAGTAACCAAAAAAACAAGAAATTTGACTTACAAGGAAAACCATATAAATCACACAATTCTTTACCAAATGCAAAGTTTAGTCACAGATAAAATCTACAATATTCAAAATTGTTTCAAAAGTGTTCTGTTCAAAAGTGTACACTGTAATGGCTTCATTGTGATTAGGAGTCATTAAACTATTGTGATGCAGTCCAAAGACTATAAAAGAACAATATATTAAACTGAAATCATTGTCCTAGTTAATTTGCACAGTACTGTATATACTTTAAGTCATTTTCATAAAAAGCAGAACAATTTTCAGAAAATACATGATAATTATACACAAAAATTACACACTTTGGATAAACCATCATCATCCATGGAAGGTTTTTATACCATTTTTCTTGACCCATTGCAATTTTGATTTAATTCTTCAAAGACAGAATTAGAAATTATCACTGGCCTGCAATGTTTACAAGGTCAAATATATAATAGCTGATTTTAAGGCAGTTTTTTTTACACTGAATCCAAAAATCATACTCATTTTTTCTAATCAGATCAGTCTTTGGACTGCATCAAAATGTTTAAGCTCTTACTTGAAATGTATAGAACAGTATTATAACTCCATTTATTTTCTCGTTGAATTAAACAAATTATGCTAAATTTAGGGCTAATGTATTCGTAGAAAGCTCACATTGTTCCATAGTAAACTGAAAAATACACAAAAGCAGCTATCCATGGATGAAAGGTCTTTTTAGGGAATTCCTCCTGTGCTCAGCAGCCATCATATTTCGTTTCAAGCACCAACAGTAGTCAGCGAGAAAATTTACATCCCACTGGCCTTGGTAGCACTCTTTCATTATGCGAATGTCTTGGTGAAAGTGCTTACCCTGCTCTTCACTCAAATCTTTGGGAAATAGTCCAAGTGCAGTTTGATTGACATTTGCACCCCCAGTTGGCAGAAACTCTTCAGTAGCTCTTCAATTTCCTTCTTGTATTCTGCACTCTGGTAGTTTGTGACTACTGACTTCAGTGATTGCCAGGCAGACAATTCAGTTTCGCTCAGTGCTTTGTCAAGCATTGGGTCCTTCATGAGTTGTCTCATTTGAGGGTTGTCATATATACCAGCCTTGAATTTCTTTATGCTTATCTGTGGGAACTTCTCCTGGTGGAAAGCAAACCTGCTGCCTTCTCTGTCCATTGCCTTCCCAAAGTTCTCCATTACTCCTAACTTGATATGTAAGGGTGGGAACAATATTTTGTTTGGTTCAACGAGAGTGTGAGACTGAACGTTATGTGAGCTAGGTATTAACCCTTGTCTTAATGGCCACTCTTGTCTGACATAATGTTGACCATCAGCCCAGCTGTCCCAGAGACACAGAAAACAAGAATACTTAATGTACCCACATTGGAGCTTTAGGACCAGTCCAACCACCTTAAGATCTCCACAGGTCAACCATCTGTACTCCTGCTAATTAACAGCAGACAACAAATAACCCATGCTGTTGTGAGTTTCTTTCATTTGTACTAAATGCCCTGTAGGGATAGATGAAAAACTATTCCCATTATGTAGAAGAACTGCTTTGAGATTTCTGCAGGATGAGTCAAAGAAAAGTCTCCATTCTGAAGCATCATACTATAAACCCATTAATTTGATCAATCCAGCAATGTTGTTGCAATAAACCAATAACTTATCCTGGAACATGAAAAACTGTCTTAATTCTCTCTCACGGTCTCAATACCAGTAGAACGTTGTTCCTGGTGCCAACAGATTTTCCTCTTTGAGACATAAACCCAGCAGCTGAGCAGACTCCTTTGAAAGGTTCAGGTCTCGTCAGTTCATTGACTTCTGCTTGCGTCAAGGGTACTGGCTGGTCATCCTCTTCTGGCTTGTATGCGTCATCCCCAGCTACAACAGTCATGTCACTATGTTCAGAATCAGAGCTATATTCCATGTTACCATCTGGCTCAGTAACAGGAAGGTCTGGGCCATGAGGGATTGGCCTTATGGCAGAAGTAACATTGAGGTATTGGACATGGTGCTTGTTCTTGCAATTTATTCCTTTTAAATTTATCATGCACAAATAGGAGTCCATAATGTGATCTTTTCATTCCCTCCAGACCATTGGAATGGCATACTCTTCCTTTTACCATTCCTTAAGTTCTCCACACATGTTTTACAGCAAACGGCTTATCCTGATTACCTAGTTTGACTCCAGACTAATTGCGATATGTCTTCTTCACAAAGTCAGTAATTTTTGCTTGACGGTTAGGAAGAACCACATTACTGCAGATATAACAGAATCTGTCAAGATTATTCTTACACTTGCAATTCATTCTTACAGGAATACAAATGTCAAGCTGAAAAGAGAAAAAAATAAATCAGCACTCAGCTTGTCATTGACACAGTAGATTAAAATCATTTTAAGCTAAGGGATAAGCCCCTTCCCCTCTAGGTATGTAGGTGTTAGCGAGTAGGTTGGTACACTGTAGTTAGGTACACATACAACATTATATGCTATACTAAAGATCATACACCCATGATCAGCTGTGACAAGTAGAGTCCACAGGCTTTTGAATAAGTGTTATTATTGTGTACAACTTGTGAAGTATTCAAGCACATCTTAAAAACCAGACCTGACCAAACACAATAAATTGAATTCAGCATAAAATGGCGATCATATATCGCTTGCTAAACCTTTGAAAAAAAGTTTTTAAAACAGGCCAGTGTTATACATGGAGTTTTTCACATGGTATGTAATTTGGAGGTCAAATTTGTGCTAAGTGTTTGAATTTTATTTTCACTATGGCTATGACAAGGCAATGACTATGAATCAAGAAGGAAAACATGAGACCACATTCCAGTTGACATCATAACTCAGTATCACAACCTTATTTGATCTGTTAATTAAAAAAAATCATTTTGGTTTAATTTTTTTTCTTTTTTGAAAAATATTTCAAGTTGGCTGGAAATTTAGAATAGCTGAGAAGTATGCATAAGGCATGTTTGGATAATGAATAATAGGTTGGTAGTTTGGAGCATCAGTTTGCCAGAGTTCTTAAAAGCAGGAACTACAGAAGAGAATTTTCAACAATCTGGAAAGAAAGAAAAAGCAAGGCATCTATTGAAGAGAATGGGAGAACATTTCTTAAAGACAATTGCAGGGGGTCTACATGCTTTGTTGTGAGGATCATATTTAGGAATGATAGCTGATGGATTATGTATATCATACAGTAGAGACTCAGTTCTAAGTAGAAAGTAAAGCTTAGGTACTCCTGATGAGTAGGATTGGAAAAGAAATTGAGTAAAGCATTCTGCTTTATCAGCAGATAATAACACTTCAAATTGAGTGAAGAGGGGAGGGCTTGACACCTTACCCTTATTTAACACACTCTTACAGAGCCACCAGTAGTCTCAAGAACCAAATTTATAAGAGACTACATGATGCCTCATTCCGTCAGTGAACAATGACATCACCTCATTGAGAACATGTTTACAATTATTATGAGCAGGCAAAAAGAAGTGTCTGTTATGATCAGAGCTATCATGTTTGTATATCTAGAAAAAAGTTATTCCTGTTGGCTATAGTGACTAAACAGACAGGTGTGAACTATATATTTTACAAAATCTTGAAACTATTTGAAAGTCTTGAAACTATTTTATATTTTTTTATATGAATTTGATGTCAGTTTGTAAGCTAAGGTACACAATATATATTTGAAGTGAATTAGTCATTCCTTCCTGACCTTAAATGTTCAGAAAAAAATACATTTTCTTATACATGTCTGCAATAATATTTGCATGAGCATCAATTCTTTGCTTAAATTCTTGAACAATCAAAGATTTTTTTTAATAAACTGAAATCTGAATATCCTAGAAAAAACTAGAATGATGTTAGTGGATCAAACAGAGCACTCAAATTTCCACATTATAAATTCAATGATGTTGATGTGATGATCTCTGAGAGAAGCAGATCTCATGGGCACCAAAGTGGAGATGTGATGATCATATTTTATATTTAAGGTCAGCATGAAAAGAAAATGACTGGTTTTGGTCCTCTGCAATGACATCTTGAACTACAGTCTAATTTGTCTCTATGTTTTGGTTTCATATACCAAAACATGGAAACAAATTAGATCCAGTCTTTGATGTTGTGTTCTAGAAATTTCAGGTGTGAGCAGCATTGTCAAATCACCATTAAAGTTGTTTAATGTCACATAAAATTTTCTGTTTCTTTTCCTTTCATTTTTTGGTGTTTAAAAAACTCAAACGATCTTAGTCAATATAGTTTCACCCACATTTGTACAATACACTTTGGAACTTGTATGGTTATTAGTGGAACATTTCTAGGCTATCAAAATGGAGTCTTTGAAGTCTTTTTTTTTTTTTTACAAAATTTTACAAATTTTCTTAATTTAGTTATTTATGACATAAGGCCAAATGAAAAAAAAAGTGGAGATACAAAGATGGTATTGCTCTGATCTTTCAGTTAGAAATCACTTACCTTCTTAGAAATCCTGAGCTTAAACAGAGATAATAAATCAGGCAAGTGACATACCAGTACATCAGCATTATGTTGCTAAAATATTTCGATAAAATTAACTTTGCCATATTAAGTTTTTTTTTCTTGGTTGTAATTTTTTTCTAGGAGTCATATTTATTTATTTATTGTTTTAATAATTATTGATTATGTTAAACTCATTTCAAACAATGAAAACTAAATTTGATTTATTATATGTATGTATATATATATATATATATATATATATATATATATATATATATATTCCCCTCACCAGAAGCATCTGAAGATTTCATTGGGCACAAAACTCAAGAGTTGTGCTACTGGTGAGGGGAAAAATGTATATTTATTTTTTATATATAATTTATAGTTGTTATTCTATAACCATAGCACACAATGTGTGTGATATATATATATATATATATATATATAGAGAGAGAGAGAGAGAGAGAGAGAGAGAGATCACATTTTACATGAAACTTATATCCAAATTGTTTATATCTATAAATGCTCTCTCTGATATTGAGCACCCTTCCCCTATAAATATAGGAAATTTTAAACAATTGTATATGTTTCCAACATAGTATAACACAGTGGCAGTTTTGTATTGTCATGGTCACTGCACCAAATACAACACTCCAAGTCAGTCACTGGTCGCCAAATATGACATGGGAGTGTCTGTGCCACAGCCACTGTATGTCCGACATAAATTTTAATAGGTAATCATGAACCCCAGTATCATAGTTCAGTGAAGGATGCATGAATTGGACATGGATAAGGCTCCAACCCTATTAACCACTCTCCCATATTTTTCTCCATCTATCTCCACTCCTTTGCTCAGGATTGCCAAATATCTCAAGTTACTAAACATGGCCCTGTTACAAAACTCCAAACATCTGAATCTCTATGTAATTATTGTTATCATATTTTGGTTGATCTATGAGAACAATGAAAACCTCCTTCCTCCAATGAAAACCAAATTATTTATTAATGTTCATTAACTTACCTAATCAATCCATTTCTTGTATTAGATACTCAGCTAATTCTAACTTAGTTGCCTAAAATTAACAAAAAACACATGTAGTATTGAAATATGTGCTAGATCAACATATGTGTCGCAGTTAGCTCCCCTTCATTTTCTTAACGCTTCACCAGGGGTCTCTCCCTCCCGGGAGTATAAATACGGGCTGACCTTTCGCCTCGCTCTCTCTCTTTCTTTCCACAGCTCTTTCCACGGCTGCGCCCACGGGCGGCTAACCCGGCCTCGCTCGCGGTCGGCAACCGTCACACGTGGTGCGAGGTATTTCCAGTATGTGAACTCTCACACACAACTAGCGTTTCCCATGTTCAGGGAATATGCTAAAACAAGATTCACCAAACCGTACGGACATTCCAACTCAAACACACACACACAATAACTTTCCACACAGACACTAAATGTTCTATACATGTTTTAAATGTATTTGTAAATTCGTGTATCAATCTGTTTGTTAATATATATTTGTTCGCATACATATATATGTCTTGTTTGTTCCTTTGGACGCCATTAAGGTCCAACATTTTATGTAGCTGGACCGGTCAACGAAGTCTTAAACCAGAGATAATTCATCTTCTCTACTTCTTCCATTCCCCTCACACGGCCGGTCCACCACAAATGGTGACTACCCAACGTGATCATGAACACGGGACGGTATGTGTTTGCGAACAAATTCTCATACAAAACTTTCAAATGAGAGAAACACACAACACAAATACTGGAAACTTTTCTCTCCTACGCACGCGGAACTATCAACACAAGAACTTTAATTCAGACAACATGTCTATAAAATAGCCGTCTCCTACACGCAGAAAGGAATTTTTCTTACACCACATGGTAACAACAATTACTACTACGTATAAGCAGGCCTTTACAACCCTTTCTTTCTACTGGTCTACATTTGCTTGACCTTTTCTTTCTCTCAGCAACACTTGACCTCAACTTCACCCGGCCTACCCAGCAGAGAACATGACACCATTTTTTTTTTTTAAAAAACAAATTCTACTTTCTTCTGGACTGAAATAGAAAAAGTGTGAACCCCATCTCACAAAGGTGACTCACTGTCCTTTCTCACCCAGCAACGATGCAACCCGAATGACTTAAGAATTTTGCGAGAACGATATTCTACCGTCAATAACAGCAAATTTTCTCAACTTTCATTCGGTACTCGGTAGATATTCCACATCAGCTCAAACTCCTCTTTCAAACAACTTTCTACGGTATTTTCTACCGCATGGCACCGTGGAAGCTCTCAAGTTTCACTGGATGAACGCACACTTCTCTCTGGACGACTCACTGTTCCATTACATATGATGCGACATCACTGTGAAAAATTTGCATGCACGTTATTCATCGCTACAAATATTGCAAATTCCACATTTTCTCGCTACTTGCAACTGGTCATTGCAATCGCATCCTGTCCAATCCTGAAACTCAAAAGGGCGCGCAAACAATTAATTTTACACCACGTGGCGACATCTTACGCCATTGCTTGCTTACCATGCCGTAACATTATTTCGAATGATCCACTGTTTCGAAATCATCCTTCGAACGACTCACTGTTTCGAATCACATTTTCAACGCATCTTTCACATAAAATTTACTGCAAAGATTTACTTAATCACGAATAAGCGAATTTTATTATTCAACAGATCGCCTGCGCAAATTCGACTCACGGAATTTTGCAGATCTTCATAAAAATAAGCTAGCTTCTCAACCAATTCGGCGACTTTTGCTCAACACACTTAGCCATCTTATTCAACACAACGTCATTGACAAACCCAACTCCACGTGGAGCATTGGACAAAAGAACAAAAGCAGAATACTACCGACATTTCTCTGACTCACTAGAGAAATACAAAGCACATTTTGTCGAAGCAGCATCGCAACAACAGACACATTTTCTTTTCAGCGCACAAGAACAATATTTAAAACTTTTCACATGTTAAAAGTTCGTTTTTTTTCTCACTTTTAATCCAGAGGGGAGGTATTGTCACAGTTAGCTCCCCTTCATTTTCTTAACGCTTCACCAGGGGTCTCTCCCTCCTGGGAGTATAAATACGGGCTGACCTTTTGCCTCGCTCTCTCTCTTTCTTTCCACAGCTCTTTCCACGGCTGCGCCCACGGGCGGCTAACCCGGCCTTGCTTGCGGTCGGCAACCGTCGCACATGGTGCGAGGTATTTCCAGTATGTGAACTCTCACACACAACTAGCGTTTCCCATGTTCAGGGAATACGCTAAAACAAGATTCACCAAACCGTACGGACATTCCAACTCAAACACACACACACAATAACTTTCCACACAGACACTAAACGTTCTATACACGTTTTAAATGTATTTGTAAATTCGTGTATCAATCTGTTTTTATCTGTTTGTTAATATATATTTGTTCGCATACATATATCTGTCTCGTTTGTTCCTTTGGACGCCATTAGAGTCCAACACATTTTAATGTGGCTGGACCGGCCAGAGATAATTCATCTTCTCTACTCCTTCCACACTCCCACGGCCGGTCCACCACATATGCATCTTGTCAACAAGCCAGCTTCCACATCCCTGTCAATTATCTGGACCCGATTCCAGATGAGGTAATATGTCCTTTTTCCTCCAGATTCTCTAGCTCACCTTTTTCATTGAGTCCAACCTTAAAATGATGGATTTCTCTCTACAACATGGTATATTACAAAAGCAGTTTTTAATTAGATTTCATTATAGGTAATTTTTTTTAATATTCATTACATTTTATTTTAACAAAACAACCATGTAAATAAGATATTTCTCCAGGTAAACTTAAAATATTCCAGAAAAATAAAAAAAAAAAAAAAAAAGAATCACTTTCAAAATTCAGAAAAATTGTGAATTTTTATATTCTTTAAAAACAGCAGTTATTTTTGTTTATTAAATTTTTTTAGAAATAAATTTAATCTGAAACAGATTAATAAGATGAAATGTTTCTTTACTAAAAACAATTACATTTGCTAGTATTTAACATTTTCTCTGTAACAGATGGACTAAAAGGAAGGTTTATTTTTCCATAAAAAAAATAAATTCTCGAAATAATGACAGGTTGAATCATCTTTACTTACTTCAGATAACTAATGAAATTGTTGGAAAAACGACGACATTGATATTAAAAAAAAAACAAAAAAAAAACTAAAAAAACACCTACAAAATGTGAGGCAAGATGGTAAACAATTGGCACGATTAATCTTTATTTCATCTTTTAACTGTAAATATATAGAAAGCATTAGCATGTTTCAATTCTTAGATATTTTCTAAAAATCCTCCTTTTCAGCCTCAATGTGATTACATATGTATAAAAAAAAAAAATTTACATGTAAGCAATACATATCTGTATGAACTTGTTATTTATTATATACCAAAACAAGAGCATAGAATCTATATAATTTATGGCAGTACAAAATTTTTATGATTTAAAAATGGATATATTAATACACAATGCATATGAAACATTAAAACAAGTAGAAAAAGAATAAGGAAAACATTTCCGTAAATTGGCAGAAAATGAAGAAAAAAAACTAATTGATTATCTTCCTTTGGTCTTTAGTCATTTGGTCTTGATAAAGATCTGAAGAATAATGAACTGTAACTGGTTACTTTCTTTTTATCATTTTAGTTTTTGTTTAAATATTGTTGCAATTTATGGTAAATGTTTTTTCTTTGCTTCTTTTTTGTATTAATATATTTGGATGCATTATATATTAATATACTTTACTTTTTTCTTTTAGATCCGACATTTCTAACTGACTCAGCCATGCTGATCAAGCAAAGTTTGAAACATGCCTTTATACAAAAGCCTTCTCATATTGAAAGCCTAAAAATTTTCATCTGCTCAGTTTTATATCCAAATGTAAAGTAATTTTCTAAGGTAATGGATTTTTATTTATAAATCTGACAGTTTTTTTTATCAATTTAAATATTATTTTTAGTGGATACTCATATTTGAGTAGATGCTCCATTTATTTATTAAACAGTATATTTATTTTTGTCTGTCAGCCCGAATTTTGAGGAATTTAATACAAGAACGATTTTGCCTAACAACACATCAAACTTTGCTTGATCAGCGATACTGCTCCATGGCAGAGTTGATTAAGGTACATCAGATCTAACAACAGTTTCCCTGTCCAGAAGGATGCAGGTTCAACTTTCTTTTAACGTCCGTTTTTAACATTATATATTAATGGCCATTTCTTCATGTGTGTATGTGTATCTGTAGGCCAGTTACTTTGAGTTTAAATTCACAAGATTTAAATTCCCAGGCATTCAACTATCTGTTAAAACATCATTCTAATAAAATACTATTCAACTGCTAAACACTGAAATTGAACTGAAACTCAACATATTCCACTCCCTTCCAAAGAAGGTGCACTAAAGCCTGTGGGTTTCTGATATGCTCAACAACTTTCTTTAGCGAGTCTATTACAAGTGGAGGGTGCAGCTTTGCTGGTCAATTTCTTTGTCTGTTGTTGAATACATTTTTCTGTAAAAATACCAACACCTCTATTATGGCTGACTCCTTATCTTGTACTTCTTGTTTCCTCTCTACTTCATAGTTTTGACTTCACTAGAGATCTACTTGACTCTTCATGTTTCTCTAACAGAATCCAGTGAGTCAGAAATGTTAAGTGTTATAATGTCAACTTAAGGGTCAGATATGAGTTGACATATTCAGAGTTTGTATTTTTAGCATGACCTCATCAAGGCTGTTTAGTGTTGTTAAGTAGTTGGCCAACACAATCTTTTTACTTTTATTTCAAATCAGTCACTGACATCAAACACCGAACAATTTTACTCTTATTGGATTAGCAATTGCAGCAAAAAAGGTATTTTCTTTTTTTTATATTTACAAAGTGTTTTCTTTAACTCTGCTTTTATAATCATAAAATGCAAATACATAGAAAAAAATTCTGATATGGAATTTGTAGATAAAATTAGAAATACATAAACTATATTTTATACCTTATAAGGAAAATGTAAATAAAAACAAAATCACAATGTTTAAAAAAAATAAAAAAAAAAAAAATAACAACAGGATGGATCATCAGTTGGATATAATCTTTTTTTCTTAATTACTGGTTACATTATAGGTTAGATGATGAGAAATATATTCTAAAAATAAACATTGAAAATATTGAATAAATATAGAGTACTTGCATTGTTTGAATTCAGACTAATTACCCTTGTTATTATCACAACATTTCAGCCAGTGTGCTCTTTTGCTTTCTTCAGATGTCTGTCAATGTAGATAATTTTCATGGAATTTTGATTTGAATTCTTTAATTAATCTACTACAAAGAACAACATATGCCTAGATATGGACATCAGAATGAGAACAATCCACCCTCATATTAAATAAAGGATTCAGTTTGAAATTTCCTGTCAATTACTTGGATCCACAGGACATTTGGACAAGGCCAGGGAGTGCAATGGCTGAAACAGTGAGGCTAACAACAACAAGGACATTAGTAAATAATAATAACTCATCATCCTAAAAATTCACAAAGAAATATATAGTAAAATATCACATCAGAAGATATTTTGTTCATTTTTTTTTTTTAACACATACATATGCATATCTGTCATAAAATGAATGAATGGTGTTCCACAAGCCACTCACTGGTAGAGAGTTTAATTTTGACTGGTTGATCACACAACTAGTATAAAAAAAAACAAAAAAAAACGACAACATCTGAGTATCAGGGGATTTTCTGTATGAATGATGAGTGGAAGTGCAGTATTCTATCTGCAGAGATTGATGGCTAGGAATTTTTGCAAAGTTCCATTATAACTTTATTCTACTCTATTAAAAGACTCTTAAACTAGGCAGCTGCTCTTAATTAGATTTGAAACAGAGAATTAGGTTTATTTTTGCAAAAATTTGAATTGAAATTTTCAATAAATAATAAATATTGCAAAATTGATGCAATTTACTGATTGAAGTGTAAATATTGAAGTTTAAAATGATTCAAATGAGTAAAGAGTTATATAAAACAATTTTTAAACTATTTTCTTTCCAACAACACAGAACAAAGGTTTAAAAGTAGACTTGAGTTTTAGCTATTGCAATATGCTTTATTTTTAAAAGAGAGATATTATTTAGTGCCCTTGACTTTGAACAGTTATAAAATATATTTAAAGAAAAAAAAAAAAAAAAAAAAATCAGAAAAATTTCTTTGCACTGCCATGAAAATGTCTTTAAATATTTATTAATTCCACTCATAATCAAAACCATATTGAAGAATAAATCAGTATTCTTTAATACAAATAAATTCTGTAAATGAAATAAACAAGCAGACATTCAAAATTATTATTTTAATTATTTACAGAAACACAAGTAAAATATATTTAATAAAAACAGTTTTAGTTTGTAAACATTCGAGTCACTTGGATTTTTTCACAAAACTTTTGTGTAGATTCATTAATCGATGTATGGCACAGACAAGAATGAGGGCGTTGACAATGTAAGTTGATATACACACAATGCAAAAATCATGAAGTACAAAGTAGAGAACATAGAAGAGATAGAGAGATCCAAAATTGGCTATTAAGGCTGTCACAGTCTGCATGGCAACTGCATGGTCATTTATGGAAAGGGCTGTAAACAAAGAAAAAGTGTTTCATACAAATGCAACTAAATAAACATAACTGAAAGAACATTTCCTCTTTTAGATGTGTTTACTTTGTTAATTAAGAAAAGAAGCTGACAAAATCCAATGTAATGGAATTATAAAACATTTTGTGACATTTTAAACATTTTGTGACACTGATATTCAGAACTTCAAACAATTACTTGGTTACTTATTTTAGTGCATCATTTTACTTACAATTATTTCCACATGATGCAAACAATAATCAGTTTATTGCATTATTTAAACAAATTAGCCATAAATATTTTTACATTTACATGAGTACATATATTTTTACATTTAAAAAGAATAATCTTTGTTTTATGTTATTGTCAAAGTTGCTTTTATGTAAGAAAGTTTAATAACATGCTACATCCAATTTAGTGCCTTTTTGATAACTTCAATTTAAAAATATTACGGTCTTAAAAACATGCATTGAGAAAAAGAAAAAAAAAAAGTTATATAGTTAAATGTAACAAAAAAAAAAAAAAAAAAAAGTAATTGCAATTTGAAAGCACTGCTTGAGCTTTTTATTTAATTATATTTTATAAAATCAACCATTAGAGCATAATATAAACCCTTAAAAAATTTTACCAAAGCATGCAAGACCATTCCTAAACTATCTAGATGAGAAAAAAACAACAATGAACCTAGTGATGAGGAAGTAAGAAAGCTATAAAAAAAAAAAAAATGCATCTAACATTGAGGCTGAAACAAGTTTCTCAGTTTCATGAAGGAAGTCTGGAATCAGAAGTACATCCCAAATCAGTAGGATATATCATGCACTATGGAATCAAAAAGGTAATCCTTTAAGCCATTTCATACACATAAGTAAAACTATGAATCCATATTGATTTAACTAGATTGTTGTCATTGTATGAAAACCAACTTCTGACAAAAAAATTTGACTTTTGCTCTAGTAAGGAGTATAATGATGGCATATGTCTACAAACAACTCCAGGAAATTGCATGTCATTCAAACAGAATATTGTATACTTGCTATGCTGGTATGCCCACATCAGAAACTGTTTCCAAACCTTTGACTCCATTGAATCAATTAGAATCTAATAGAGGAACTATATCATTTCATAAAGTCATGTATTTGATTATGGCCCAAACCTTGAATCACTGCAAACCTAATCAAGATCATAACAATGACAGATGTGAAGAGATGGGCACTAATCATTTAAGCATTCCATACCACATGCTAAATTAATCTACTGATAGAAAAATAGTGTTCCTGCTTTCCCAAACAAGGCCAGTATACTGATGATTGGAGAGTGGGCTCTGCAGAGGACATAGGTATTAAGAGTCAGGATAAGGAAAAAAAAATTCTTTATCAAGCATTTCAACAAGTAGGACTCAAGATGAACCTTTCCAAAACAGGAACTATGATGTAGAATTGGAATGAAATCAGTCATGGCACATACTTTGAATTCATCATAAAAATTCAGAATGAGGAATTAATAAATACTAAATACTTCAGTATATGGATCAGTTATAACAAATTTAGTATAGGAGATAAGTTGAACACAGAATAGGCTGCAAGATGCTACAAAACCAAAACACAAGAATTCAAGTCATGTTCTTAAATAGCCTTATGAAGTCATTCAGAAATGTTAAACTTTTTTCAGATCAATGATTAAAATGAGAAATGAACACTGCAGGCATTAGAGATGGCAATCTTACATCAAATCTTGTGGACTGGTGCTGCAGAATCACAAAGAACTTTAGCAAATAACAGAAACTGCATCAATTTCAACAGCAGCAACAACTAAAATGTATAGTACATGTAACCTAAAGAGAAAATAATGGCATAATCAAGATGTTCACTTTCGACACAACCATAAACAGAAGGTTGGAAAGAAACCTCTCCCCCTATCAAGAACAATAACAGTGAACTCAAGAAACATCTTTTCCTATCTGTTTTGAGGAAAACAAACCAACAATAATGTTAACTATTCAGCCAATAACTGCTGAACATTTTCAGATATCCGTCTCTCTCTCTCTGTCACATATATATATATATATATATATATATATATATATATATATATATATATATGAAACACTTTGTAAATTAGTGTGAAAATGAACTTACTCATAAAAATCTGCATTGTATAAAAAGTCATTCCAAATATACTGTTTGGCTGGTTAAAAATGCTTTCTTCAGGTAAAATCCTGTCAATAAGGCCAAAACCCTTTCCATACCTAAATTTAAAAACAAATAAATTCCATATAAAATATATAAACAAATAGAAAGAATAAGATGATAAATTATTAAATTACAATTATCTTTAATTTTTATTACATCAAGCATTATTTTTTATTTTTAATTCACTTGCTTTACATCATAACTTGACTCGGACCTTCAGTCTACAACAGTAAACAGTGCAGATTGGAAATAAAGAATATGCTTTTGTGGGACTTAATCTTGCATTAATGAAGCCTTATTTCCAATTAATGGCTGCAAGCTGATCATGCGAGTTGTGGCAGTGAAAAGTAAATGAAATTAAGATGGAAAAAAAAAAAGAAAAAAAAAAAGTACTAGTCAAAAAGTTAATGATTACCATTTAGAATATTTTAGTTTTCAAACTGTGCAGAAGAAATCCACTTACCTTCAAAAATGCTGAAATCAAACATCGAATCAATGCGGTTACATCAGGATGGGATAACATAACTGATGATCCTCGTATGAGGACCATGTTAGAAGATACCATCATGAGGATATGTAAAAGCAACATAATGCAGTGTATTTGGTGTTAGGGTGAGATCAATGTATGGATTGATGCAAGCTCCTTAGCCACTGGGGTCTCATTGGAAAACAATAGATTTATTATTGAGGATACATGCTAGTTGCATCTAGTGAATGACACTCAGCACATAAACCTAGCTGAGTTAGATGCAGCACTAAAGGGCATTAATCTTGCTCTCTAATGGCAAGCAAGCAGTTAGTAAACCTGGTAACAGATTCTGCGTGCATGCATTGATGAGTTTTTTATGCTCTAACTGGAAAAGCCAGGCTGCACAGTAAAGCCACAAACGAGATGGTCACATGACAACTCAACACATTTTAAGGAGTACAGACTGTAAGTGTCCAAATGGTCAAGTCGGATCATAATTAAGTGGACAAACTCACTAGAGTCCCAGAGTGCTGTCTTGATGCTATCAAGAAGCAAAGAACCTTTGATGCATTTGTATGCTGCTGCCATAGAAGCATTAACTCCTAGCCAGATAATAGCCATCCATCACCAGACGTCATCCTGGGGCGAGGTGGATGTAGTACTTTGTAGACAGGGCCAGCCCATCTGTGTCGGAAAGTGCTGTGGTCGAAAGATGTAAATTGTGTCAGTCTATAGACCTTTCCTCTGTACACTGGCAAGCTGGTCAATTAATGTGAGCAACACCTGGAGTAGAGTAGGAATGGATATCATCCATTACAAGAGCAAAAATTTCCTCATTCTTACTGACTGTGGTCATGCCAGATTTTCAGTCTAGCGACCACTGCTTCAAAATTCCTTAAGTGTCAGGAGTTCATCTTCAGTTGTGATGTGTATATGTGCCTTAAGAAAGCAGTGTGAAAAGGATCACAGCCAGGAAGGAAAGTACTGTGATGGAAGCAGTGTACTGGTATAATGTGATGCCAAAGAACAATGTTTAAATTGCAACCAAAACAGCCAACGTTATTGTAACAAATGTATTAGTGAACGTATGAGGCAAACGTCATGGCGGTGGACACAAAAATGGCAGTGCGCATGCGTGATCAGACTGAGAGCGAGGCCCGTATTCATTTGCATAAGCATATGCCTCACCGGCATAAAAGCTGAGTTTGCGAGGGTAAAGGGGAGTTGTCCAGTTGTGCGAAAGTCACACGTGTTGTTCGTTTAGGTGTCGACTGCGGTGTAAGACTGAGCAGAAGAAGACTACAGAGAAGACAAAGTAATTTCGTTACAGAAAGATTAGTTATCTACACATACCAGGTCCAAAGGGTCATTCTATGTCAATTCACCAGGGCATTACACCCACCGGCTCAGAATTACTTGAAATTTGGCACAAATGTCTCCCTTCATCGGTTAGGAAAGTGTGACAAATTATTTTGTGCTAGACTTTACCGTTCCAATTTTAAGGGGGTGTGTATAATTGTCCTATTTTGCCTCTAAATTAAGGCTGCACAAGGTTGCCGAATTTCAGTGTTTTTCTAAAAATTAAAGAAAAATACTTCCATGCCTTCAATATTTCTGACATTTGGTATGTAAGGCAAATAAGAAGTGTAGAATCCAAATATTTAACTAGTTTAAGCCTACACTTGATAGAAAATTTTATTTTACTCACCCAAATACATGACGTCAAAATCAACAACTTTTCACCTATGTAGCTTACGGTCAGTCTATCGAAAATACGTCCTCTTCAATTTTCATATTTTTTGCCTTACATCTATAATGCCTGCTCAAGTTCACCAAAAAGATTTGTGAGGGTTTTATGTCTACTTAAGAAGATATGACCCTGCCAAGTTTAGAGCTTTTTCCTACGTATGTGCAGGATTTCCGAGAAAGATTATAATTAAAGACCTAATGCTCCATGACCTCTAAAATGTTGATATTGTGCTAAGTAACTTCTTAAACTATTCAATAAGATTGTTTTTATTAATTTAAAAAAAAAAAATTATTTAAATATATTTTGCAGATATTACATTTTGTACAGATAGATTGTCTTTCAAAAGCGGTAAACATTGCCTCATGTATGATAATAAACAGTGCATAGAAAATTTGTAAATGGCACTTAACAAATGAAGTTTAAAAAAATTCTGTGTTTCTTTTAATTTTATTTTAGTTAATTATTTTCATGAAACAAAAAAAACATTTGATTTTTTTCATCCACAAAAAAGTCATAAGATAAATGTGAATCTTTAAAAAATAATATTTGTAGTTGGCACTTGACATATTTATATAGTTAAAGGAAATGCTTTCATTACTTTTTTAAAATTATTTTCATGAAACAAATATTTGAATTTTGTTTTAATCAGAAGAAAGTCATAAAATAATTTTATGATGAAGGGGAACATTTGTGCCAAATGTCAAGTAATAAGGAGTCAGTAGGTGCAGATTTCAACTTTTTGCTGGTGTTTTGACATGGAATGACCCCAAATAAAGGGAGTAAACACCACACCCACATCAATCCATGGAAGAATAAATGTGTAAGATAGATGCTAGTGAGAAAAATTGTCTAGCACAACACAAGGAATCAACTTTCCCAGCAGCAGATGTAGCAATTGATTCAATATAATTTTTCCACTTTCTGTCAGCAGAAAATGTTAGAGAAGGTGCAATGAGTCACTCTACTGGAGATTAGTATCAGTCATGCTGATGAAGTCAAAAAGGGTTCTCTCAGATGAATAAAAGAGCAGTTTGGTTTTGAAGGCAATAAAATTAACAAATCATTCCTTGCTCCCTGTTAATAACAGATTGTAGATCATTTTTTCATGTCAGCTGCCAATTTGACTTTATTGAATTGATCAGACTTACTATTAAGACAGGAGTAAATAGTTGGGTCATCAACATAGAGGGATTCTTTTTATATGGATTATCAACCCTTTGGATGTTTTTTAAAGCCAGAAAATATTTTTTAGATTGTAAGAATTTTTTTTGGAGATAATGATTTAGTGATACACGTTTTACTAATTAACCCATAGTTAGGGAAACAAAGTGGGTCCACATCTTTCACAAGGGTATTTGTGCATGTGAATATAATGAACCCAACTGGAATTGGAACTTGACTCTGATTAACAATTCAAAGCCATTATCCATTACACCACCCACACATTCAAGCTTACAGAACCTGGTATTTCCAAGAGGTCACCCATCTAAGTACTGACCAGGTTTGACAATGCTTACCTTCGGTGATTGTAGAGGAACTAGTGTTTCAACAGGATGTGGTTGTAAGTTGAGAATCATGAAAATTAGAATCAATGTGCATCCAAGGATAGAACCTTAGGAGACAGCTGCATTAATGTAAAAAGATCTAGAATAATGACCATTCAAAACAACTTTCATTTTGCAATTTGGTAAGAAAGATTGAATCAGTTCAAAAATTTGTCGAGAAATATAACCGTTCAACTTGTGAAGACCAGCATGCCAAACCCTGTCAAATGTCTTCAAGATATCGCAAGCAACAGCCATTCTTATCAAAAGTTTGATAGACTCTTTCAGCAATACAATCATTAATACATCAGCAATTAACCTAGAGAAGCAAAAGCCATATTGCTTATCTGAAAGACACTGTGAGATAAGATGCTTAACCAATTCATAGTTAGTACTTTGCCAAAAAGATGTAAAAAGCTGATAGGTCAATAGAAGGATCAGATGGTTCACCAGAGTTCTTAAAGACAGGAACTACAGAAGAAGGATTCCAACAAGCAGGAAAGCAAGAAGCAACAAGACATTTATTATAGACAACAGGAATCAGTTCAGGAGCACATTTCTTAAGGACTATAACAGGGATACCATCAAGACCAAATGGTTTGTGTATATCCAGTTTAGAGAGAGCAGAAACCATGAACAAAGTTATATACATATTACTCAGTAGAGACTCACTACTAAGTGGAAAGTCAGGCAAAGATATGTCAGACATGTCAAGAATAGCTAATTCAAAGAGTATTTACAAGCAAAACATTCTGCTTCATCAGCAGATGTTAACACCTCAAATGAAGTGGAGAGAGGAGGGATAGAAGATGTACTCTTATTTAATACTATTACAGAGTTGCCAGTATTCACAAGAACCAAACTTGTTAGCAGCTATGGTGCGTCATTCTATCAGTAAACAAAAACTTAGTCTTTTTGAGGATGTGTTTACAATTATTATGAGCAGACACAAAGAGGCATGTTGTGACTGGAACTATCATGCTGGAAAAAGTGATACCTGTAGGCTATAGCAGCTGAACAAGCAGATGTGAATCAAAGCAAAGATTTTAGTTTCACCTGGTATTTCCCAGAAGATACAAAAGCATCGATGCCAGATTTAACCCAAGAAGAAACTTCTGTGGCACAATTCTCAAAAGAAGGTTAAGAAAATCAATTGAAGGGGCATCTCAAATAAAGTCACAAAATGAATCCCAATCAGTACATTGGTGACAGAATGAAGCTTTATGAATAGGTTACTGTCTAATAGATGACTCAAAAGAAATAACAGATATTACAGCATGGTCTGAATTGCCAAGAGGACATATTTGTGATGCTCAACAAGAGCTAGGAAAGGAAGTAAGGAACAAATCAAGTAAAGAAGCATGTCACTCAGAATTATTAGGGAAATGAATAGTGATATCAACTATTTAACTAAGAGATTGGAAAAATTGAAAGTTTGAACATCAGTAACATTATGAAAACACTTGATGCGATAAAAATGTTAGCAGATGAATGTAGAGAGAGAGTGTCATTTCTAAGGTCTAATATATTAGTGCTGAGGAGGAGGAGAGAGATAAGAAAATCTCAGTTAACAAAATGGAATAAAGAAGGTTGTAAGCAAATGAAAAAAAAAGTGGAAATTGTGTTGAAAAGAAGAAAACAGTGCAAGTCAATATCCATGGCGGGCTTTTGTAGGCATGAAGCCAACATGCAAAAAACGTGATTTTTTTTTTCAATTTGTAAGAAATACAATTTCTAGATATTATTTTTTTTCTGAGAGAGTAGCTATATTTAAAATTTTTTTTTTTTTTTTTTTTTTACAAATATTACTATAGCAACACAAAAGTCACTATTTAAACAAATATTCTGTGCATGTACTTTTGTTTTTCAAACTTATAATTTCAATTTTTAAGGTTAAATTTACTACTGAAGCAAAGTTGAATAAATATGATTTTTGTATTATTGTTTTAGGAGTTCAGACTTTGCCATTATTATACTGAAGTCCCATTAACATCAATGGTGTTTTAGCTTCAGAACAGACAATGAATAATTGGTTCTAAAACATTTGTGCCTATTGCAACTAGATTTTGATCACAAGTCATTTCTGGACAAGTGATTTAAAAACTAACGAGCATTGTGAGCAAATGTGGAGGTAGTTCAAATAAACAAAGTGAAGGAAATTCAAAAATGATTTGACCAAGGCAATACTTATAAGTTAGGATTGACTTTGGTTTATTTAACTGATGAGCAGTAAACTACATGATTTGACAGATACTGAAATTTGCTTGCATGATTAAAAAAATTTGTTTTAAAAAAGCAGTCTTTTTCTTGATTGTGAATTTACAGTTGATGCAACATGGTTTCTACAGAAAAACTGGAATTGTGGCTTTTTTTTTAACTAGTTGATAAAATTGCTCCTTTTTTAACCTTCCCATAACCGTCTTCATTCCAATAAAAACTAACTTCTTGGTGATACTGCAATGGAATAATCCATTTACAGCACTTTGTAACCTAGTCAGACTCTCATGATAGAAATTGCCATGATTTGGAACTGATGCTGCAAACATTTTTCCCCATAGTGAGTTAAAGAGGGGCTTATCCTGTTGCTGGGAAACTTTAAAAACTATTAAAAGCTGATACAATTTGACATCAAGGTTCTGCCATGCCCACATCTGTTCTTAGTGTAGTGAAACGACTAACTTATGATACAAACAAACAAAGCAGATACGAAAAATAACAGTAAATTTCATCAACTTTTTGACTATATTTGTTTTTTACTCAACTATTTTTTATTTCTATAAAGAATAATTTGTTGTAAATCTTCAAACGGCATAAATAAAAACAGAAGTTGAAAATGCAAAATATAAGTGAATTCAACTTTTTAGAGTGGATTTTTGTTGTAACTGACACATTTGCCTTCAAATTCACTTCTGGTAATTTCTATCTCCAAGATGAACTTGGTTATGATAAAAAAAAAAATATATCATCGCTCAACAATTGAAGACAGCCATGGAGGCTTATCCAGAAACAAATACTCATGCCGTGTGAGCAATGCAAATTGGCAAAGTAAAAGAAAATTCACTAATTTTGGGACGATAAAATTAAGCTCGCATATTTATTTACAGAACATTCTTTTGAAAAAGAGAGACTGTCCCTTCCACAACAATTTCGAGGAATCTGGAGGTAAAATCTCAACTCGAGATTTAAAAATCTTTTCTCTTTTTTTGTAATTGTTTGATGAATAAATGAACTGAAAAATCTGGGGAAAAAATCTGTAATGATAATTAAATAATTCCTCAATTTTATATTTTTTTATAATTAATCTTTTTTCTTCTTCAATAAATAAAGAAGCAGATTTTTTTTCTGCATGGCGATTTAGCGTCGTTAACCGATGTTTTAAAATATTTTTATAATTCATTTCCTTTTTTTTTAATGAAATTGATTCTATAAAATTACTCAACCGTAATGATGGATAATTCATCATTTTTTTTTTTTTTTTTATTAATTTACTGAAAATAAAAATTAAAAACAAAACTCGTTTATATTGTTTACAGTTTTTTTTTTAAAGGCGTGCTTTACTCACCGAGATGTAAATACTTTTGAACAACTCATAGACTGACTCAAATCGCACCAAGCTTTGTAGGATGAATCTCTTTCCTTTGATATTTCCACATGAAATACATACATACATAATAAAAACCCAAAGAAGCATAAAAATAGTAAAAGGTATTTCACTAATTTTCGTGTAGCAACCAACGTCGCCATTTTGCCCGGTACTGTTTTCCTTGTCCGCTCTAATTATCTTTTATTCTATTACTTATTTTATTTTTGGTGTTTCATTTAGATTCATTTAACTTTATGTACTTATGCTAAACAATTAAATTTACTTAAAAATTTATATAAACTAATTACTAACAAAAAGTATAAATAAACACACGTGATAAATAAAATCGATTTCAGTGCACAACACTGCTGAAACTTTCTCAGAGAGAGAGAAAGAAAAAAAAAAAAAAGAAAAGAAAGAAAAGCATGAAATAATGGTGCAACATTCGGTGGTTTATTGGTTCTTCTATCACTTATTTCTCTCTTTGCTACCAGAAATATTTACTTTTTTTTAATTTGAACTTAAGCGAGGTAGTGCTAGAAGTCAAAGGTCAAATAACAAGCCACCTATCCCTTTTTTACTTTACGTTGTATAACCAGTTCAAATGCAGTTAGTGCTAAAATTTCCTTTTTTTTAACAGACCTCCGAAAGAATTATTAGTCAATCTAATAATCATTAAATGAGTTTTAGTTTTGTTTAATAAATCTTGCTTGTGATTATTTTTTTTACTTAAAGTAAAAAACCAATACCATAAAATAAAAGCAAAAAAATTCTACTTACTTAACTTAAGGATGCATGGTTTGTGCGGCTGGAGAGGGGGTAATACATTCCTGGAAAAATAACTTATTTTTCTAAATTTAAAATAATGCTCAATGGTAGTCGTGGGGAAAAGATCAAGTTTACAATAAAAACCAATCAAATAATTAATATCACAAGAACAATGCCTGTGTATACAAAAAAAAAAAAAACAATGCAAATTACAAGGATACAAAAAAGGGGGGGGTCAGTGAGGTCGCGAACCCAGTTACTTAAAAAAAGGGGTATACCTTGAAGGTAAATATGAAAGTTCTTAATATTTGTGATTTGATCCGAGTTGTCGAGGTTCGTGATAGAATCCATAGTACTCGCTGATTTCATAGTCTTCAACGTTAGTGCATCGTTTTTAGAACAGCGCTTGAGAAAAATATTTGTTCCCCTGATGTGAAAACGACTATTTTTGTTCAATAGTCGGAGTGAAAAAGTGATTTAAAACGACAATTTGGTTGTCAAGACTTTGTTGAGGTATCACAGCTGCTTCTTTTGACTTCACGCTCGGACTGGGTCTCAGATGTTTTTAGAAGGCGTCGTGGTTCCAACTACCCTGATGTTCGAATTGCAAAAAAGTTTAGCCAAAAAAAAAAAAAAGAAAAAAGGTCAGTTCCGATTTACCCAAAACACTTTAGCAGTCAACCCAAGGATTTCAGATTTCAACCGGCTCGAATCGCCATTGGTTAAAAAATGTTTATCAAAACAAATTATATTGTAGTAAAAAACAAAACAAAAAAAACTTGTGTTTTTTCCCCTTCATCTTCAATAGTCGGGGTGAAAAAGAGACTTAAATTCTGTTGTGAAAACGACAATTTGGTTGTCAAAGTATCACTCCCACGTCTTGATCAAATACTTCTGCACGCAGGCTTGCAATATTCAGGTTTTAATAAAATTATTTTATTACGTTCATTCACACACACACCAAACTAAACTACCGAGAACTGAAATCTACTCTAGACGAGTCTAAAAACGAGTGAAAAATAATTTTTAACAAGAGGGTTCTGGGTTACTGAATGATACGAAAATGAGTGTAAAACGAAAATGTTCGGGAGCGAAGATGAGGATAGATGACGATTGACTCTTGGCTTGAAGAGGTTAAGATTGTATTGTAGTATTGAATACTATTGAGTATTCAGGGAAGCATCTTCGCGATAGTGTTCCAATACATATCTGTTCTTGGAAAAAAAATTTGTCTGAATGTAATTTTTCCTTACAATTGGAATACATAGATATGGAATTTGAAGGTTGCATGTTGATGTATCATCGTAGGTGTGTTCGTGTTCATCTGTCAACAATTAAAGAAATATACAAAAACTTGGTTTTACAACCAAAGAAAGGTTGTACTTTTGTACTTGCTTCAATGGCAGTTGTAATGCCTAATGGTCAAGCTTAGCTGCTTCTTGCGCTCGCTGAGTTGGATCAACCAAAGAAAAGATTGATTTACTTGATGGGGGTTTTGGAAGACTAAAAGAAGAAGACATATGCGAATACCACGAAAGTGGAAAGAGAATTCAGTCGTTAGTAGACCGGGGAAATGAACGTGACTCAGTAGGGACATCTTTTTTCTACTTTTGCTACATTTTGGAACAAGAGGGAGAAAGAGACAGAGGAAGGAAAATGTTTTTTTTTAATTTATACAGCACCACCTCATGATGTTTAATGAAGCCAAATGGAGTAATAAAATTTTCAGTTCCTTTATTACTAGTTTTAGGGAGACAGTAATTGTTTTAATTGTGTACGGGTGTTTATCGCGTCTTTCATTTCCGTTTTATTCAGTGTTATGTATCAATATTCAATACCTGAGCTGGAAACAAGTAAATATGCTTCCTAGTACCAGATTTCCAGTAAATTATGACTGACACATAAAATTAAAATACTAGCCTCATGAGAAAATGTGTGTTTTTTTTTTATTATTCATTATTTATTAATTTTATTTCATTTTCCAACAAAGGAAATGAGGGAGATTAATTTTCATGGATGTAGCATGGCATGTCCAAGTTGTAAATGTTTGAACTGGTAAAACTAAAGAATGGTGCTCATCTGAACATTAGCCATGGAAAGGGCGATGGGGTAATGATAGGCTTGTGATGTTATGCCTGTCGTAAAGAAATTGCAAAGTGGAAAATGTCTTCTCCCATAAGACAGCATAAATGATTTTGAGTTTGACTAGTCAGTGTTGAGGATTGAGCAATTCCAGATCAGAAATGGCTGCTATATTCTATTTTTGCTCTCATCTGACTTTTTCTGCATGATAGAAGGGATCCGAGTACTTTCTGGAGCAATAAAATGTGCCGGCCTTTTTTCCATTACCATTAGCAAGGGATCATATATATAATTGCACTTGAAGTCTGGAGTAAATGCGAGTCCCAATAAATTTGGCAGAGAGGAACCCGGACGAGGCTTTGCCGAAGGGCAAAGTTTCGTCCGGGGAGGTAGACAGTCCCTGAACCCATTTATACGGGTTCTAAATGGGCATATTTTTGGCTGAGATTACGGGCTCGGAGAACCCACATTAAGCCGGCTTTGTGCCACATGCGACCCGCGTGGGAGGGTTGTTAAATATCGAGACCCAATAAAAGCGTGGAGTTTTGTTGACAGTACATCATTCTAAGTGAAAGTATAAAAATTATTTTTAATAAAAAGATAATATTATAATTGTAGGAGAAAACAATTAAAATGTTTAAAAATTAATATAGAAACTATTTTAATAAAAAAAGATATTAAAATTGTATGAAAAACTAAAATGATCTAATGTGTAAAATTAATATAAAAATTATTTTTAATAAAACAGATAATATTAAATTGTATGAAAAACTAATTAATAAAATTAGAATGTCATTAACATGGTTTCTTTTTCAAAGAAATTGCCAAAATGAGTTCAAGTGGTTTATGACAAAAAAACACATGAATATAAATTGATATATAAAGATTTGACAAAAAAAAAAAAAAGAAAAAGAGGCTGATGTTATAAAAAAAAAAAATGAAACCAGACAGTTTAAACATTCTCTAGCAAAATTTTACAGGGGATGGGCTCAATTTTGATGTTCTAAAAAACCAGCCAGTTTAAATTGCAAATGGATATGGCTTGACTGCATAGTGACTCTAGAGTTTTTAACTCAATGGTGATAAAAAGTATATGACCCATAAGAAGTTTGTTTGTGATCCAGTTGGAGCTACTTGTTTGCTATATAAATGGGAAAACTTTGCAAAGTCAGAAAGGAATAGATCTCACTCAAGTGGAGAAGGGATTGACCATCTCAGGTGCATAAAGTTTGCTGAAAAGATTGACCACCTCTGGTATGTAAAGGCATTTATCTGGAAGAAAGGGTCAAGAAAGCTGAGTTATCTTCCCAGTTACTATGACTGCTGCTATTGTTGCTTTTGAACAAGAAAAAGAAGAATCTTCTAAATTTAATATGTTTTTTAATATATCTTTTAAATTCAATATATCTTTTCTAAACATATGAGTTTTATCTCAGATATGATTGTCTTTTCTAAACTTATGAGTCCATCTCATTCGAATATCTTTTCCAAACCTGTGAAAGTTTCTCTTGTGTTGAGAATGCCTGAGGTAGGTCCTCCTTTCTCACCCACTTCACTCTTTAACCTCTGACATTTTGAATTGTGAAGTTTTCAAAGTAAGTAAATTTCTTTCGTTGCTAAGAAATTGATTTATAAGAACTGTTGTTCTAAAAAAATGTTATTAAAATACCTTTGTTGTTAAGAAAAACAAAATTTTTCATGAACTGTTTTTTCTAAAAGAAAACATTTGTATTTTGAAGAACTGTTAATCTGCCTTGATAGTTTGAGGCATGCAAAGGAAATTTTGTGAAAGAATGTGTATTTTGTGAAAAATATTTTTGCCTGATTAATAAATGTTTGTTTCTTTGCAAATTTCAATTCGAGTGAGAGCTTTTTATTTTTTGTAAACGCCTCTAAAATTATTTATAAGGAGAAGGATGTGATAAGATAATTTTATTTATGGCCGCCACTTATCTTCAAAGATCTGAAAGTATTTTTCCTTGCATACAGTTTTGTCTTTCTTTCTTTTTAAACTGAAGAAGCTAAAGGGAGCAGATTCTCTCAGTCAAATGCATCATTTATTTGCTTTTCCTCTTTGTTACATTATTTTCACATATATAGTGGCTGCATTCTTATTTCTGAATAATGCAATTGCATATTATCACACCATTCCACAGTTTCACTAGCAAACACACAGTGACTTTTCAGCGCAGCCACGCATCCACATTCTTGGGCACATTGTTATTAATTATCATTGAGGAGATTGAGTGTCTTTTCCACTTATGGCCAGCCATTGTACTTTAAACACAGATCTTTGAGTGACAATACTTTTAACAAGCAATAAATGTGCTTGAAGATTATTAGAGGTGGGGGCATATTCATACCTCCACTCTTTAAACAATGGTGGCACTTATACAAAAAAAAAAGTACTAGTTTACAGGATTCAATGCAATCATAGTCAAAGGTTTTATTACAATGCTTTCTTCTAGATGGATGACACAACAAAGATGAGGAGTCGATCACTCTCAGTCAGATAAGCAGAATATTATATATATTGTTGTTCTCTTGAAAGTCTATAGCATCTTCAAGAGAGCATTACCATACAGATTGAGAATCACTAGTCTAAGAGAAGGAAAACTTTCATGTTAAACCTTCACTGTCTTGCAGTCATATCCAAACATTGAAAATCTATAGAAATTGATCCAGACAGAAAATCCAGAGTGGAATCTTTAAGGACATTGACCACCTTTCAACAATGCTTGCACCAAAGCTGACTCCTAACATAATGTTACTCATTCCTTTGGATCTTTGGCTTGGCCGAGTGTGTGTATGTATGTATGGGTATATAGGGTGGGAACTGACCCTGTAGTCTGGGTAGCACAAAGCCATCATACACCAGCACTCAGACCATCACTCTGGAGAGGTCACTCTATTGTTACCATCCAGTGAGAGCACAGAAGATTCTGATGTCAGCCAGACTGATCCTGATTGTTCAAGGCACTACCATTATCTCATAAGATAGATGAATACCTACTCCAACTACAATAATGAATGACAACTGTCTTCAAAGAAAATGAAGGCCATACATGATAAGCCAGCACTCACTAAGCTTATAAAACTTCACTACTTCATTGAGCTCAAAAACTATTATAATTGCTTTGTTTAAAACTCTTAGAAGACCAGAAGTCAAATGGTAAAAAGAATTTATAGGAAAAAAAATAAAAATAAAGTGGAATCTTATAATAAATATGGAAGGAAACACCAAATATATTTTCTTGTTGAGGACCTTAATTTGAAATATTGTCTGAAGCCTATCTGAGTCTCTTTTTACCAATATATTTACAGATCCACCAAGGTTAAACATAAAATTGTACCCCAAAGATGTCCCCAGGACTACATCTCAGCTAGGGGATGCAGTGACAAATTTTCTTTTTGCTATTACATAAAACACCATGATTTTTGCTCAAAAGAACAATGAATTATCATGTCAGTGTATCTTTAGTGAAATAGATATGTGTTACTGTTACTACTTGGTTAATATTTTCATTTCTTTATTTTCTGCTAATCCTGATACTATGTCATCAAAGCCAGTCATACAAGTGTCCTACTGGCCTCTTCTTACACTTCACATAACTACAAACAAGTTTTCTCAATTCAACCTCTTAAACACAAAATGACAATGGGCAACAATGCCAAAAACTCTTATAAACAAATTAAAAAAGTGACTAATATCTGATTTATTAATGCTAGTTTGGAAAGAATTGCATGGTACTGTTATACTACATATATTACAGAACATGATATTGCTGTCTAGATATTAGAATTTTTTTTAAACAAAGCCAATACATGATTCTGAATTTGTGGAAGGTAAACAATATAAAAAAAAACCCAGATTTGTTCCAATTGAAAGCTTGTTTCAAATAGAATTTCTGAAAGAGAGACCTCCAAGAAACAGATAATATGTTTTCTTATTTTTTTCTAAATTACTGAGTTTGTTGAAAAGAGATTTCTCTTTTCAACAAACTATTTTCCTGGAGCAAATTATCCCTCAATATTACAAATCTTACATAATTATAGCAAGATAATTAAAACAAAAGTAGATGGGCTATAGTAAATATCCCATTCAGTACCACAGATTTGCTTGTTAGTTGCCTGACAAATTGGGTATGTCCCCTCAGGTTAACACACTATGTATCTTTGTTCATGAGTGGGAGCATCATGCCTAAGTGTCAAGAATTTTTTTTTTAAGTTAAAAGAATGAGGCAGCCAAAGCAACTTGGGGGTCACATCTAGATGCTTAAGAACAACCTCAGTTGGAGATTGTCTGAGTGGAATGGGTTATTCAACCTGAAGGTATTTCTAACTGGAAAGGTTATGCATTGCTTTTATCAAAACCTATCACCATATTGTGTACATTTGGTTATGATATATGTACCTTATCAGATTGGGTGTTATGATGGGTATAGTGGGTTTCATATGTCAGTACCCCAGTATCACTTTGTTGGCATGCTACTCCCCCATTCAACAACAACAATAATAATACTAATAATAGCAACAGATGAAGCCTCTTGACTGGAAACCAAAGGGACAGTTTTAATTACAATAAAAATTGATTTACTTTCTAGTTGCAAATATAAAAAGTTCTAATTCATTTAGATAATGTAAATTCTGAAATAATTCTAGTATTTACTGTACCAATTCATTGAAAGCTACATGGTTCACATGCTTCACAGACAGTTTTTCACCTTGGAAGCTAATTCTGTTTGTAGCAACATGTGCCTGTGTTAACTGATCATGATGTGAATGGTCCATGTTGCTTTTCTTCTCACCATTTAGTTGCCTACTATAGATAGAAGCTTATAGTGGGTGAATGTTGCATGACTGTATCATAGAACAGAATCTAACTTAATGTAACATTTTGAAGTGTCTAGTTAGGAATTTTGTGCTTCTGAGAATGACCTATCAACCTAGCTCAGTTAAGATAGAATAGGTTTGATTTTCTTTTGTTGTGATTGGTTTAACTTAGTAAGAAAATGTATGTTCATTAGTCTTTTATATATTTTAGTTTACCACAGTTCTGTTTTTTCACTTCCTCCTATTGCTGATGACGACAGACAGCAAAATTGATGGTAGAAAACAAAATTCTCCAGTGGTGTGGGGACGTTTCACTGTAGTTCTATTTTTTATTTATTTATTTTATTTTTTGCTTTTTCCCTATATCGTCTTTTGATTGGCTAATTTGTTTTTCTTCTATATTAAATTGAAATGGGTGTAACATACCAACACACATTTCTGTAAATATTTTGAAGCATTCAAATCACTGGGAGTAAACTTTTAAAATTGTAACATATTGATAATTTTTTATCCTTCTTCTCACCTAAAATCATATATATGGCTGTTAGTTTGAATTTCTGAAAGAATATAACTTATTGGTGATTGTTGCATGAATGCTTGTGTTATGTGAAAGGAATAACAATGATTGGTTGGTCAGTCAATGTGACTAGCTAAGTTAATAACAGGATAGTAATAACTAGTAACTTCTGTCTCACAATTTTTGGCATTGTGCCACATTGCTTTTGTATGTTATTTTTCAAGCAAAAATAAATATATATATAGTTACAATAGATCTAAATATTTTTATTGCTAATTTATCTAATGGAGAGCAGCTTATTTGCTAGAGAGTCATACTTTCTACCATTCAACCAACTACAAGTGATTAGTTGGAGTCTTTCACTCCAGTTCTAATAAGTAATCCCTAACCAACTGTCCTCAAACTTAGACATTCAATTCATAAAAGGAATCAACAATATTTCTGTAGATACTTGGGACATGAATACTTTTTTTTTACTAAAAATCTTTAGTTGAAGAACAGTGAAAAAAAAACTAGACTTTATAAGTTGTTTGTGACCATTTTGCATACCTAAAATTTACAAGAATCCACATTCTTGACAGCAACAATAATATAGCATGGGACATTAGCACTGGCCAGTTATGTCTCTTTGTTTCAGACATTGTGATGGAAAAATTTTCCACACTGTATAATTTGTCACATTCAGGTGTGAATGTTTCTATCAAGTTATTCACAGACCGATTTGTTCTCCCCACCCAGAAATCAGATATCATTAGATAAAGACATGTTCCCTGTCAGAAAATGAAAGTTGAACAACTTACTATCACACCTACTAGTTCCTTCCTGTTTCCAGTCAAATACTTTGTCTATGTTCATATTGAATTGATATCACTGGATTACTTGTAATGATTTCTCTTGCCTGTGTGGATTGTTCTATTTTGAGGCTCATCCTATGTCTGACATTACAGCATGTATGAAAGTAACAATATTCTTCTCCAGTTGGATTTCATGTTTTGGTGTTACTGCTGTCATCACTACCAACAGAAAGCATCAGTTTAAATCAGACTTGTTTCTCCAACTCTTGAACCTGCACTATGCAAACAGCATGGTGAAAATGTTTCACCACAGGTTGAAATCAATTTTGAAAGTCAAAATAAACCACCATGACTGGTTAGAAAAAACTTACTACTTGTCCTCTTTGGTTTATGAGCTGCAATTAAAACTGTCCTGAACAGTTCATTTGCAGAAATAGTATATGGCATTACACTTGGTTTATTATGTCTGTATTTTACTGGAACACCATAAAGAATCATAGATGTCACTTCCTTTGTTGATCAACTGATAATAAAGATGATCAATATTAATGTACTCTCCTTTGACTCAAAAACAAATGTAAACATATATCCTTAAAGACTTACAAACTTGTAATAACATTTTGTGTGGGATTCACCAAAGTTCCATTCTCTGCAGCACTTGTTGTATGAATCTTTCAAATTCTGAAAATGCACTCTAAAATTTTTACTAACGTTATTAAAAATGAGGAAAAGATTGATTCCTTGTGCAGGTTCAAACGTGCTGTACTAATAAATCATCAGTTACCTCCCCTTAAAATCAAGGAGTTATATAAAGCACCCTCTAATATCCATCAGTAGACACACTGAAGTTGTTTTCTAACTGTTGTTATCCTCTTGTTGTTATCAGTTTGTTAGAGCTGTTGCTATATATCCAGGGTAGTTGTTATGTTGTAGGGTACTGTTTATACTGACCATTTCTTGTTCATATGACTCTGGGTTGCCACTTATAACTTTTGCTTGATGTTGTAATCCTTTTCTTTACACTGTATAGGTGGTGGGAGTTGAAGTTGAGGCATTGTCCAGTGAATGTTGGCTTGTGAAATATGGATGTCTTGAACCCATTTTCTGTTTGATATATTAGTACATCCAGGAATATGTTTTTAAAACCCTTAAAAGACAAAACTTGACTATTATAATATTTATTTTTTCATGTACAATTTTTTTATTAATCATTTATTTAATTTTCATTTTTTTACTCAGTAATTGTCAAAATCTGATTTGTAAAAATATAAATAGTTTGATGTTCATTTCATATAGATATTCCACTTTTTCATTACAATTTTATTGCTTTGATTTTTCTTTTTTTTCTGCTGATGAATTGCAATAGGACTTTTTCTAGTAGTTTCACTTTATGTCAAATTCTTCTTAATGCTTGCTTGTACCTTTTAATGTTGGCAGCATGATAGCTGTCACATATCACTTATAGAACAGTCATAGTGCCACCACATATTCTTTGAAATGTTTGAAGTTTTGAGATTAAGCATTTTCATTATTGTATATCTTCTTCCGATAATTGTTTCCATCTTTATTTTTCAACCTTTTCTCACATGTATGCTCTTTAATGATATTTTTCTTTATACTAATGAAAACATGAGACTTAATCTGTCATATGTAACATTACACTTTATTTTATGCCCGTACTTATTAATAACCATCAGCCAGTATGTGTGTGTTTATGCAGCCCTGTACCTCTTATTTGAAACATAGACCTTACATTCTCATATGTGATGTTTAAAACCAAATCCTCCTGCTGATGGTCAATGTTTATATAATTCCTCTATGTTTCTTTTTCATACTTGCATGCCAGTTGCAGTTGTAATGATCATGTGGGACTGCACTTGGCAGCAAGGAGGTTACTCTGCCCTTGACTTCTCAGCAGAACACTCAGTGCAAAGTCTATTCTGGCATGATCTGAGATGAGATACATGCTACATCGATATATAGTTTTTTGAATTTGCTTTGCTATTTTCTTTGTTTTGTTTTTTTTTATCTTTTTTAAACAGAATCATGTAACTTGGTGTTAAAGTTATTAATTGTAATTGCTATCTGAATTTCTGGGATGAGGAGTTATCATTATTAACACTATTTACATTTGGATTATTTTAAGACATTTTTATAGTTATACATTCTGTTTTTATTATTCGGATTATTGTTCTCATCTTTGTAGTTGTTATCACAGTGCTTTGGCTGTTCTCCCCTCCAGCCTTCATCAGGTGTATATTGATCTGAGTAACCTACAAGGTATTCTGAACTGAACCATTTATTTAATCTACAAGAGTAGTCTGTTCTTGTTCAACTGCTCATGTCTAGAGACATCTCCGTCTAGTGCTTATTTTTAGTACTGATCAGTTATTACTCGCCAGTCAATTGTAATTGAATAAATATTTTGTGTAAATGACTGCATACAAATGTTTCTATCTTTTTTTAAGCATTGGGAAATATACTTTTCGAATTGACTTATAATATTTTCTTTTCATGTTCCTATGTACTTTTTATTTCTTTTAGTCATATGCAAGCTTTAAGAATTGTATAATTATTTTAGTCATATGCAAGTGGTTTAAGAATTGTATAATTATTATCATTTAATATAAATTAGGTGACTTATTCTTGAGTAGTGTTTAAATGAAAACAAATCTTTAGGATGAATTTGATATCTTTTTATTTCCAAACTTGAGGAAAATTCAAAAAGAGTTGCTTTAACATGAAAAAAGAACATTGATTTACATTTATTATTTTGAATAAGAAGCAAAATGGAATTCTTTTATTTTAGTGTTTACAAAAGAAAAAATGTAGAAAGAAAAGAAAATAGAACATTGTCTAATTGTATCCAGCTGATTCTTGATTGGGATTAGAGACATTCTTTTCCTCTTCTTCATTTATTCTGTATCCTGTTGATATAGGCTTGCAGGACATTCTAGCTTGGAAAACAATCTACTTGAACTTCATCTAAACATACTGTACACTTATTTCCAAAACTAACAATTGATATCAGTGAATTTCATATGTGCTCTTTGCATATGATCATAGTTGCTAGACAACTATATTGTAGAGGCTGGATAAAAATAATGAAAATATCATGTTGACTACATTTTATTAAATTCTTTTTGCTCTGGATTAAACTATAGGATTTGAAGCAAGAAATTAAAAAATTACTTCATAAGATCTCTTATTAACTAGTCTGAGGAATAGTCTTGAAGTTATGCCTCGTATATATTTCAATAGAAACGACAGCAGATACAACAGCACTATGGATGGAACAAGTTTTCAGCTACAGTATAATTTTTTTCCACTTTCAGTAAGGAAGATGTCAGGAAAATGCAATTTTTGTAGTCCATCTTTCATTGTTTAGTTATGCACATTGCTGTCCACCATTGCTGAAACCCTGTGCACACATCCACTGTTTGGTTTCATAAACACTTAACAATTGTTATTGAATGTTAATAGGTGCAATCTTTCCCATATTCAATAACACAACTCTGCCATTCTGTTTTGTACACACTTTTCTGTCAAACACCATTTGGCTGCTATTGTGCATTGAATGTAATTATGATTTGAGCTAGTGTCTGTTACCTCTGGTCATGGTCATTAAAGATCTGTGGTTGGCCATTGCATTGTTCATGATGGGTAGTAATGCCCTTCATTAGATATTCCTGGTACACACGTGGCACCATGGATTAAAGGATGTCAAATGTCCTCATAATTCCAGAAATGGAATGTCTCATCCATCCGTCATCCACTATAATATCCCTATCAAACTCCAATAATTCATGCTGCGTTGCCATGAACAGTTTAGCCAATGTTCCCAATGGCACATCAGATATCAAAGCACAATGGATATAGGTCTGAGCATTTTCATGACTTTAAGGTACAGTTAAGGTGCCACCTTTACATACTGCTATTCTATGGATGTTGGCATGTCAGTGTATAACAAAGCCAAAAATGATGTGATATTGGTGAGAAGCTTTAACCTTTAAAAGGATATTTTGGGAGAAGAAGAAAGAATGTTAAGGCTCTTATCATGAATGGCATAAAAAAAACACGCACACACACAAAACTCTTACTCTGGTGTGAAATTTGAAAGAAATTTACATTTATTAAATGACATGAAAAATAATAATAATAATAATAATAATACAAAATTTACAAAACAAACTTGCACAAAATTTACCTTTAACACTTAAGCAAGATAACAAGTTCTAATCACAACTATTATAAATATTAACAACAAAATGTTCACTTACTTTGATCCATTCAACTGTCAAAAAGATTTGAGAAGGTCGACAACTGACAGGTGTTGCTGGATTTCTGGTTAAGATGAGATTTTCAGAAAAAGTCCAAAATCTGGACTAATATCTCTAATTTTGTGACAAACTTCAACAATTACAGAAAAATGATTTTATATCTCTTTAAATTTTTTCCTTTCTAAAGCATTTTCTTCTGTTTTTTTATTTAAAGAATATTTCTTTTCCCTGTTACTTTCTTTTATCTTTCTTTCAGCTTCTTTCTTTTTGTTGTCATCATAGATGTCATCAGTGGCTTTCAGTTTTTCTTTTGTTCAGATCCAAGAACCAACTAACATCTTCCTTGTGATTGCTGAAACCCTTCTGCTGTTTTTTTCATCTATTTTCAGCTTTCAAAACCAGCCATCTTCCTTGTGAATGCTAAAGCCTTTCTTGTCTTCTTTTTAGCTTTGCTTGGCTCTTTTGTGAAAACCAAAAGCCGTCTGCTTTCCTTTCTTCTTCATGTAAGCTCAACTCCCAGAACCAGCCAATGTCTTCCTTGTGAATGATGAAACCCTTCTGTCTGTAAGGCAAATCAGACTTCTTAAATAGATTCAAATCAGTTCTGAATTGAATCAGAAATTCAATACTATGGAGTCGTAATTTACTTTCCTCATTAGTTAAAAATCACAAAATGTAATTCTTTAAACCACACCTGTTCACAAACTTCATTGAGGTGGGTTTTAAAACCATCACACTTGAGCTTCTTTACAAATTTTTTAAACCCAAATTTTATACATGTATCTTTTTTATAAACCATCGGGCTTCATTTTGGTGGTATTTTTACACCAATTTGAACCTCATATATACAAAGTTTTACACATCAAATTTTATTTAAGCCAGTTTTTACTAACTGCCAGATTTCATTTTTTTTAAGAATACATGTTAGTAACTTTATTCTTTTAATAAATGTTTTTTTTTAAACACACCCCTAAAAAGTGTAATGAACAAAACTCGTCGATTGTATTACTTTTTATTTGCCCATTAATTATTTTTATATAATTTTACATTTTTTTTTTATTATATAAATTTTTATATATCTACCTCTGATGTTGATAACAAAATAAAAAAAATTACTTTTGGAGGAAAAACCACACACGTGTGCGCATACACACACACGCACACACACACACACACACACACACACACACACACATCTACCTTCTGAGAATTTTGAACTGAACACTTCATTCAATCCATGTAGTGAGATTATTCTCATTTTACTGCCCATGCTAGATTATATTTCATATCAAATAATTCTTCATAGTTAAGTCCACTTTGGACCAGAGTATATATAACTTTTTATACAGTTATTAAAGGGATTGAACTTACAACTGCTAGGTAACTAGCACTGCTCATCCAATACTTTTATTCACTAGGCTTTGTGTTTACCTCTTCAAGTATATGAATTTTATATTGTGGTATAAGTAGGGAGTGTAATTTTTGAGTTTGAGTTTTACTATTCTTTTTTTTCTTAATTAAATGCTCCTTTCTAGAAGGTATAGGAGTCAAAAAATTGTGACTGTAATAAGGTGACGACAGACAATAGTTTGAGTAAATAAGTTTATGATAATAATAATAATGATAATAATTCCTCACTTCAAGAATTCAGACAATAATTGAATTAGTTGGTTTAAAATTATTTACACTTTCTAACCAATCAGGATGTTTATTTTAGCTTTGTTTATAAAAATCAACTCTGAAGCCTTTTAAACACTACCTATGTGAGATTTTGTTCTTTCATCATTAATCTATGTTTGAGTTGGTTATTTTACAATTTAACATTGTTAGAATTTCAACTCTTCATTATCCACTTCACCCCTCTGTTTATTTTATGTTACTATTTACCTTGTTTCTACTGTTAGGACTGGCACATACTCCCCACCCCCACTAATGAGGGCCTAAGTCTGATTGGAGGCCCCGGGCTATGATCCTCACTATCAACATTTGTTTTTTTTTCTACCTAAATTTATTAAACTAAATACAACTGAGTTAAAGGATGAAAATTTTTTTTCAGATTTTGACATCATTCTGGTGTGTTTTTTTTTGTCCAAACCCATGAATTTGTTTTGCTAAGTTTCGAAAATAATTAATACTAAAAATTCAATTCACTATTTTTATTTTGTATCCATAATGTGGAATGTGTTTTTTTAAAATTATTCAACTTCTTAACAAAAATATCTCAAGTGGAAAATTGCCGCAAAACAGTGTTGATTTATTTTTTAAAAGTATTTTTGTTTCTAATAAAACAAATGAATAAATAATAAACTGAATGAGAGAACAAAACAGGAATACATTTTACAAAAAAAAAAAAAAGCAAGAAAATGATTCACATGGCAGTTTTGTAAAAATAGAATATAATAATAATTCAAAGAATGTTACACTTCGTTTTTGTTACTTCAAAATCAAATGATTTTATTTTTAATATAAAACTAAAAAAAATGTAATTAACTCATAGAAATAATTACAAACAGTTAAGAAAAAATCCCAGAAAACACGTTAATATTCCAACCAAAGTAATTTTTTAGTCAAGTTGGCTTTTGGTAAGAAATTAATGATTGTAGTAGTTGAATGAAGCATTATAATAGTTTAAATAAAGTTTGAATTAGATAAATAATCTGGTATTGGCTGGAAAAGTGGCATGAACGTTGTGGGACAGAAGCAAAAGCGGTTGACTCAAAATAAGCGGAGAAGAAAAATGGTTCAAATTAAAGAGAGTGAGAGCAATTGAAAAATAAGTCATGATGATGAAAATAGCGTTCATAAAAGAAATGCACATTCCATCACTGAAAAAACGAATGGAAGTATATTCATGAAAAAACAGGAAGTAAAAAGCTTTCACAAAATAAAAATCTCTTGTCTTTTTTATTTTTTTTCATGAATGGAAAAAATTTTTATACTTTTAGTTTTCATTTTAAAAAAATTCTTACGATAAAAAAAAATATTCCCAAGGGAAATAACTTGTTTCGTTTTTCGTTTAATTTTAAGTTCCGACTCTTCATTCATCCATATAAACCATTAACCAAAGATGACGACGGAACTTGATGAAAGTTTGGACAAAAGCAACATCAAATGTGTCCTAGTTGGAGATAGCGCTGTTGGAAAATCAGGCTTAGCTGCCAGGATCACCAACAATACATTTCCTACAGAATATTCACCAACTTTGTTTGATAATTATGCTGGTAAGTACAAACTTCATGATAACAAAAACTTAAAGAGAGTTAACTCGTTTCGGTATGTGGTCTTGTTTCAGATTTTTTAATCACCATCTTTTAAGCTGTCTTGGTGTCGTTTTGGCTTTTTTAAATTTATAAATTAATGTCCAATTATTTGAACAGCAACTTGATTATTTTTAGTCTTATAAAACTGATTAATGAACATGGTACCTTTTAAAAGTACAGAATTAACTTACGACCATGTAATTAAGAATTCTCTTAAGGCAACTTTTTGTATTATGAAACTTATTTTTCTTTGTCTTCATTTCTTATTTTTCGGACGATACCTTTTTTTCCTTCGTTCTTGAAAATTTTAGAAAAAACTTTTCCGATTTAAGATGTAAAAGGTTTTCTGTCAAGATCTCTAAGATTGTATCTTTTAACTTAATTCAGTCACGCTATTTTACGCTTTAATGAATAAAAAATAAATTGTTAAACTAAACGGGTATAATTTTTTTTTTACTTTTTATTTTCACACCTGAAGAAATTTATTAAACTTTCTTTTTTACTTTCTGAATCTAATGTAAACATTTTTATTTTTAATTCTAGTTACTTTTCATTTTTGTTCAATATTTAATTTCTTTTTTCTGTTTTTTTTTTCTTTAGAAAAAAGATTTTTATTTCTTCATCTATTTCTTTCATTTATTTCCTTTGTAAATTTTGTAATAAAATAATGATAGTAAGTAGTAATAATAATAATTACGGTTCAGTATAACATTAGAACATTGGGGTACAAAATTATTTTATAAAAAAAAGTATATATTTATTTATTTATTTATTTTTTTAGAAATACAACGTTTTTAATTGTTAAAAAAAGTTTTTACTTGTCCGGTGAAAGAAAGAAAAAGCAAAACAAATATTTTATTTCTAATGATCACCTTTTTACACTGTCTCAGATTAAAAAAAATCCGATAGAAAAGAAAAGTGAAAACTATTTTACTGGTAAATGTTGGTTTTATTTCCCGAGCGCTAAATATCCCTTAAAATTTTCCCAAATCGTCATAATTCCGTGCAAAAGTACTTGCTGAACTCGAATTAACAATTATATTTATGAAGAAACCTACCGTTTTGGAGTCATCGACAAGAAAAATTCGGACTTCTTGTTGGTCATTCGTCCCCCATTACCACCATCTCGATATCTGATTTAATGCTCGGGAAACAAAACAAAAATTTACCGAAAAAATATTGTTAATTTTAAGGATTTCTCTTTGCTTAATTAGAAGCATTTAATTTCCTTCCTCAACAAACAACCCTAGGCTAACCCTTCTCTCGTCCATGTGGTGTTCATTATTATTACAGTACATTACATTTTCTCAAAAGAATTGAACTCATAAGCTGAAACGTGCTCATACCGATGATTTAATCTCAGTAACACTAACAGACTTGGAAAAATCATTTACTAGATTTTAAATTTAATAAAATTATAATTTTTACCAAAATGTATACAGTTCAGTATTTTTTAAATGACCTGTAGCGAAATTATTAGAGCTTTGTTGAAACTGTTTCTCAGTTGTTACAATACTTTTTTTTATTTTACTATAAAACTTCATTATTAAAATTAAAAGGATGTTGTAGATCCCCTGTTGTCATTGCACATCCTCTTTTGTTGTGATGTTTTCATGTTACTGAATGTAAAAAGTCCTTTTTTATGAGATTCGGATGTTTAAATACTGAACGACAACAAAGTAAAACTAAAAGTATTTATTGACAAACATTGACAGAAGAAAACAATGAAAATCTTCAAGTTGTTTTAGCAACAAAATTTTATAAAGAATAGGCTTGATTTCTTCATCTATGGCTAAGAAGAAATATGAAAATAACTTTTTAAACATCGAAACAACTGACAGTGGAAAAAGTAATGAAAAAAGTTTAAAGTTTTATTTCGATGTTTAAAATGTTTTGTTTCGATCATTTTTCAGAAAACTTATTACAATGTATTTTAAATCAAAATTATTAAATTTTGCAAACAAGTTCTTTATGCGTTGTTTTTGTTGTAATTTTTATTTTTTTGAAGAAAATACAATGGTATTTTCAGTTTTGGTTATGGTCTGGATCACTGTAAGTTTTTAAAAATCTATAACTTTTTTTAAATGCAATATTAATTTAAAAGAATACCCACCACATCTAGGATTACTGTTAAAAAATTAGAACCAGGATTTTTTTTTACTTTTTTGAAAACAAAATTCAGTGCAACTATCAATTCTGACAGCAACAAATAGTGTTGTTGACTTGACTGTTGTGTTGAGTGTTGCCATTATTTTATTAATGAAATGTTTCTATTTTCTATAAAAATTAGAAAATCATTTAATTTCATTTAAAGAATGTCTACTTTTTTATCTGATATGTTCTTTGCCCTTTTTAAGTAAAGAAGTCATTTTATTGTTCTCATTTTCTCAAGTTCACTGCAGTTTAACAAGATTTAACTGCCAAAGTTTCTGTGACCCTGTTTAAACTTCTCATACTAGGCATTGATGTAAGGTTACAATTACTTGATAAGTGCTTTGCTTTGCCAAAACTTGGTAATTGGTTCTATGATTTTGTTAAGGTGCCATCTGTTTGTTGAAGAGATGAAAAAAAATAACAACAGCAAGTGATTAAAATGTATCAGATCAAATACAAAGAACTTGTCGGCCAAAATAAAAGATACTCTCTAAATCCAAAAGAAACATGAATAATCTTAGAATTCCAGAAACTGACACTCATTTTTAGCTGGTTGTTTTTTGTCTTATCCAAAACTAAAAAAAAAAAAAAAATAATAGTAAATAGACTAAATCACAACTAAGAATTTGATTTGTAAATTATCAAAAACTCTGATCCAATGGGAAATATATAAAATATTTTAAATTGTGATTTCTTAACCAAAGCCAACAGTTTTCTGACTTTTATTTCAATTTTTAAATGAAGTACTTAGAGAAAGACAGCCATCTAAGACTGTGACTCTGTCTCAATTACAAACTGGGATTAGACATTTGTTATTTCCATAAGTTATGACCATAGTATGGGAAAATTTCAGTGAACATCTTTGAAATACATATTAAAATTAAGGCTTTATTATTTCATTGTTCTTGATAAATAGGAGCATTTCTGTGATGATTTCTCAAACCAGTCATTTTAAAGTTTGATTATTGCTTGAGAAATGTGCCTTTGAGCTAAACCAGTTTTTATCCATATTTTACGCCCCCCCCCCCCATCAAAATTACTTGCTTAGCTTTAATCATTCTCTGCACTAAGGAATTACATATTTTTGGTTAAAAGAAAAAAAAAATCAATACTAAATATTGCATTTAAAAATTATTTTTAATTAAAATGTTTGTAGTAAATCTCACCATTTTATGTATTGAATACATGCAGAAATGAGAAAAAATTTAAATGTCAGTGGTTATGCAAGTTTTATTGTATCTACTCTGTATGCACTTAAAACCTTTTAAAATTCAACCCATGGGTTTAATAATTTATTGTATTTTTATAAGTTTTGAATAAGTAGTACATCCAAATGAAAATTGTGGATAAACTTTTTGAAATTTATGTTTTTGTTCTAGTACTTTCAAATATTCTGGCCATTATCAAGCACTGAGTGTTGTCAGAATGCTGAGAAAGTCTTTCCTTGTGTTGAGTGTAATATAATGCTAATTATATTATCTACTAATATTTATCTTATGTTAATAATTGTAGTTTCGTTGTTTGTCAATATGTTGAAAAATGACAAGTCAATCTGCAAGAGTGTGTGGTACATATGTAACCAATATAAGAATTGATTTATTTTTGTTATTGATAGAAATGCAGTCTACTAAATGACGCGAGAATTCATAAACAGCATTAAATAAAATGTATACAGTAAACAGTATTGTGAAATGTGTATAAAATAGTAATATGTATGAAATAGTCGATACATTGATTTTTTTCTGTGCACTCAAGTGATATGCCACATATGATATACATATATTTGAATTAGAAATATAGCATTCAAAAAAATGCTAGGTTATCTTAGCCACCATCCTAACAAAGTTCAGTTTTTGATAATGACTGAAATGGTTAAAAGTACTTGAACAAAAACATGAACTTTGGACAGTTTATCCACAATTTTGATTGGTATCTATAATTACTTATTCAAAAACTATAAATATTAACTAGACAGGCATTGAATTCACTTGAATTTAACTAAATTTGTTTAAGTGAATTCTTACTGTCTGAAAATGTATGTATGTATGTATGTATGTATGTATGTATGTATGTGTGTGTGTGTGTGTGTCTGTCTGTCTGTCTGAGTCTGAGGAGGAGAGAAAATGAGGTGATAGTGGGAATGTTTTATAGAAAAAAATTTATACAAATGCTAAGGTTTAAAACAATTCTTGTAAAAATTCATTATTCATTGAAAAAAATATTTTTCTAAAGACTATAGTCACCTTTAATATATCTTTATAAAAAAATGCAATTAAAAGCTTTTTCTAATGAAATATTAATGTCATATGGCATTTTTTATTTTAAGATTCAGAGCAGATTTTTGGTAAATGTTTGACAAAAACAAATTGATGATTTAAATTCTCCAATGAGTTCGACTTTTAACTAATATAAATATGAAGAGGCTGGAATTTTAATTTCTTGAAATTTCATAAAATAAGTAAATTATACCAAGAATTTCTATAAAAAACAAAAAAATCATTCATATAGAAGTCTTGAAAACTTAATTAAATTGATTTTTGCAAGAATTTCCAAAACTGTTTATTTTTTTTTTATGCAAAAAAAAAAAAAGATGCTAAGATTTCCAATACTAATCTTTGGCCCACCTGCTGATGCAAGAAAAACAAAATTTTTAACCAAAATTTCAAACATGCTAGAAAGGATTAAAAAATTTAATAAAATCATCAAAAAATACTTTGGTCTTTGGTCTTAATAACATAAACATTTTGACAATAAAACATTTGTTTTTATAAAGTTTGGGGCCTTTTTCATCATGGTATGCTTAAAAAAAAAAACTTTTTTTTAAGAAAATCTTTGGAGTCTTTGGATTGAGGGATGACCATTGTCTTAATTACTGAAGAGACAGTTTTATAAATTGGAAGCAAAAACCTTATTACATGAAAATATTTTGGAAAAGAATTTAGTTAATTGATATTGAGGGAGGAAAAAATAACAGAATTTTCACTAACCTTTTTAAAAGAAAAAAAAAGAAAATATTAATATTTAACATGCACACGCTTCTCATTATGGTTAATGACAGATAACTAGAATATCTGCTGCTTTTATTGTCCATTATCAAATGTAACTTGTAGCATCATTCCACAGGCAAGTATTATTGTATCCTTCTAAGAATTATGCCAGTCAAAGAGGAAAATAATAGTTATTGAGACATTGAATTTAGTGCATTAAATCTTTTACTTTGTATGTTTAATAATTAACTTTATCTTAGTTAGTGTAGACCCTGTGTAATGTATCTAACCAGGTTGCACATTGAGTACATGATATATAGCCCTACACATAGATAAAAATGCATTGCATGATTTTTAGGATAGAACCTTATTATTGTTAACCCAGTATATTTCCCAGTACCTACCAGACATTGTAGGTTAAAAATTTCAGTCATGCAACTTAAGAGATGTTTGCCACACCTAAGCAGATGTAATCTCTTCCTGGTTCTGGAGCTTTGTAATATATTTCCTTTTATCTGAATTATTCTCAGGAGCCTCATCTATTTTTAGGTGGGAGTGTCTATGAAACAATGACACCCAACCTTGAAGGAAATATATTACACTGTCAGCTGTTTGCTTCAAATTTGCATTTCAGTTAATATTTTTTTAACTTTTGTATTAGGATCAATGTATATTGTCTTAAAAAGTGTGTGTGAAGCAGCCTTACCAGTATATTGGTTTAAAAACCTAACATGTTTTTTATCTTGTTTTAATATATATATATATATATATAATATTAAATCTTACTTTTTTACTGATTATATAGATATGTATTTTAAAAGGTGTTAATGAAAGAACAAACCTCTTTATTATAGGATAACTGAAATTTTGAAATACAGTACGTACTTAGATTTCTTATTCCAACTGCATTATTCCCAGTATGTCACCAAATTGACATAGAGATCATTTGATTGAATTTAGTGTTAATTTCAACCTTTTGATAGCATTCTGCTCCATTTAACCAAAATGCCTTAGTGTTTTCAGAGTAGACTCTCTCCTTTAAATACTATTAAAAAAAAAAGAGTTAGTTTTTCATACTGAAAAACTAACTTATTGTGGGGTGTTTGTTCACATAAACTTATCTAATATTTTGATGTGAGACACAATCCATACTTTTATATAACAGCCTGACACTGTTTCCAAACATACAACTGTATGCCATAATACTTACTCTTCCATGTTTAAGTGTTGTTCTAATGCAGTGCAGTCTTTAACTACCCTTCTTATTTACTTCCAACCATTGGATACAAGGATGATGTTAAATTTCAATTTTATCCCATTTTAGATCACTTTCCTTTCCACTGATTCTTATTTTTGTCTAATGGTTTCATTATGCATGAAACAAATGATGTTCAGGACCATTTTGGTACTTTCAGTGAGATTCAGGTTGAAGAAGCAGCAAGGCATTTAGAGAGAAAGGAGCCAGGTCAGGAGCACATTACTTTAAGTATCTGAAAAAGAAATTGAGTCATATCACCCTGAGGAAATTCTAAGAAAATTTCCAAGCAGTTTGATTTCCAAAGTATAAGGTTTGGGTAATGGAATGGCCCTCTCAATTGACTCATCTAAATCTATTCCCACATTTTCTGTCTGAATTGAAAATTGGTTTTTATAAATGAAAATCATCACATCTGAATGATTTGGAAATGATGCTGTATAGAAAAATGGTCAAAAAACAGTCTTTGAGAGATGCAGGAGCCTTCTTGAACGTCTCTTTTTTTTTTTTTTTTTTTTTTTTTTTTTTTTTTTATAAATCATTTCATCCCAAGCAATTTGATAATGCCACTAAGACATGGGGGGGGGGTTATAGGTAGTGAAAGAGAATAAGACTTTAGTGAGAAAAAGGACAATAAAGGAACAGGATTCAGGAAGACAGAAGATGGCAATTGATGTTACATATAAATTTTTGAAGATTGTAGGTAGCAGGAAGGCAAAAAATCAGAAGGGATTTCCATGATTACTGATCAGTGCTAAGTGTTAGTGCCATATATTATGAAGATGTCACTACTTAGGTCTATATTACATATGCAAATGGTTGTCAGTTACATGGAAGCAGAATCTGCTTTCATCACTGAATAGTGTAGATTACCACCCAGTCCTCCAAGGGAACATCTTATGACACTAGCTTTTTAAAAACTCACAATTCTTCATCTCTCAAAAAATTCTAGTCTAATTGAAGAAATGCATGTATGCTTCATTGTGATATTTGACTAGCTTTCACTGACCCTTATTATACCATATTTCATACTTGGAAAACTCAGATACTGTGAGTGCACTGATATAAATGTTACTATATCTCAAGATGGCCAAAGATTTAAAAGCTCATCAGAACAGCTGCAAAATGCACATACTGTAGTTAGGTTTTAATTGTCATCACTCTTCAGAGTGTTGCGATTTTATTTTCTACCACTCTGTGTGTCTGTCTATGCTGATACCTCCTAATGGGTAAGTAGTGTGATTCCTAGAGTGTCCATCTATAAAACTCTGGAGTCGGGATTCTGAAAGTAATATCAATCTTCTTAGTGGCAAACATTTTACTAGTATTAATTCTGTCTGTATGCAAGTGTCTAGAAATTCATGGGTGGGGATATGAATTTAGCTCTTCTTTTCTCATGCATAATTCTCTTTCAAAATGGCTGCCTCTCAGAATGCCCATAGAAGCCAAAACGCTATAAGAATTTGTTTTTGGAAGGAGAAAGCCTTACAAACATTCTTGGGAAGTTGGTGAATGTTCATAAAAGGTTGCATCTAACACAGTAAGGGAGATGAGGGACATGCTTTTGCAAGGCTTCAGAGCAGCCTAAAGACCAGACAAGTAACCATAACACAAGGCTGGACAACTTTCTCATCCACCCTACAGGCTTGATCAGACATCCTTAGAATTTCATCTCTTTGTGTTCATGAAGGAGGCACAGAGGACAGTGATTCTCCAATGATAAGATGAAAGAAGTAACATGCATATGAAAGTTAAGAAAGATCCCAAGAAGTGTCTATGAAATGGGTTCATGTATATTTTAACACAACTGGAATGACATTGAGAAGAAAGGAAACTATAAAAGACTAGATTTAGAATCTTGAGACTTTTATCTTAATTTCTCTCTGCTTTTACTGATTGAATCTGTTGTAATTAAAGAAGAATCAGCTTTACTTTTTTTTATACTCTCACATATGTATATGAATATAAAGTCTGGTATAAAACTTTAAACTATGGCAAAAAATTTCTAATTTATTCTTTGATAGTTTTGCAGATTGCAGTCTGTATTTGTGGATCATTTTCAGGGCTACACATTGCAAACTTCTTTGTATGAATCCTGACTTCTTATCTGTCTGACACTCTTGAATCCTTGTCTCTGTTTTTACACTAGCCATGATCTGATTGTAGTTTTTCAGCAATGCTCTGGTAACTGCTCTCCTATCAGACATTTTAGGTCTACCATCTCTGTTCTTGGTTTCATAATGTTCTTGATCAAACAAAACATTTTTCCAAATTTTTTGATCAATTCAGCCAGCTTTGATTTTTTTTTTTTTCCAACACTGACTTGACACCATACTTAAAAACAACAAAAGTTGATAAACTGATTATTACACTCTTTATATCATTTATATTGTCAGTAAGTTTAATAATTGTGAGCACAGGAATTTTCAATGATAAAATTATCTTAAAACTCTTCATCACTACTCAACTTTTGTAATGTTTATAAAATGATCAACCTAAAAGAAACACAAATTTATTCCAGACAATAAAGGGATTCATAAGTTTCATTTGAGTTTAAAGTTTTGTAGTATATGTGTATACACATGTGCCTTTAGCAAGGGTATATATATATATATATATATATATATATATAGTGTGTATGTGATTAATGTGAGTAAAAGTTTGTCATTTAACTGATTGATGTTATCTTCACTATCCCAACTCCAGAGTTTCATAGGCAGATCTGTCTGTCTACTCTTCCTTGGGTATCAGCAATATGGATATTTAAGAGGGATATTAGATGAATATATTAGTAGAGTTTATGTAATTTTCCACTCGCCTTTAGATCAATTAAGGAATTAAATTAGATTTTGTTCCTTAGGTCTATGTATATGTGAAGGTCTGAAGTAAAGTTCAGAGCCTGGTCAGAAATCCCTGCCATTGTCTGAAAAATAAGTACAACTTCAACCATACAAATATGTGCTTACCCCCCCCCCACCATTGGTGTCCTCTATTGCCTGTATGCAAGAATGTGTGTCCATGTCTTTCTCCTATATATGAAACTATAAATTCAAATTGATGAGTAGGTGTCTTCTGTCAGAATTCTGTAAGATTTGTATGTATCCATCTATATCTATACTATAGGTGTTTTTATATACACAAATGAAGTTTCCTGTTGATATCCACATATACATGTCTGTATAGTATAGAATAATACAAAAGTAAACTTTTTATGATGTTCTGACATTTCATTTCAGCTCAAACTTGTACTGACTAACACTTGTGGCAGTCATTTTGAATGTATCCTAGAAAACAAACTTGAATTGGCAATTAACGTTTTCTATGAAATTCAAAATTTTTCATAAATGTGTAATTTGTTCTAAATAAATTATAAATGCAGAAATCTGATTTTGAAATTTGATTTGTATATATTCCTATAAAATATTTTTTATTCCAGTTTCTTGTATTAAGAAGTTTTATATGGATCTAGTTTACCAACTGACCAAGACAGCAGCTCATATTTGTTGATGTTTTAAAGATATATCATAAGATGTTCATTGAATTTAAGAATTTTTGTAACATTTTCAGATTTGCTAACTAAATATTTTAACCTTTTTTTGTAGTGTATGGAATTAATTACTTGTGAGTTTAAAGACATTTGCTTTCTTTCACAATCTCATGGTTATAACAAAGATTTGATTTTTGTGGAATGTTTCATTGTATTTTTTTTATTTTGTCTGGGTGGATAAGTAAAAATTTGTTGACTTTGTTGGTATCTGTAGATTTTGTTTGTTTGGAATGCTTTTTCACTTGGTCTTGAATGTCATTTCAAGTATGTCCTTACAATTAAAATATAATTTGAAAATAAATTTCTTCAGATTGTTTTTAAGTCATTCTAATCTAATTTCAATATTATTTTATATAAATTTAATTTTTTAAAAAGTACTTAATGGTGAGAAATATGCCAATCACTATATGAAATATAAAACAAAAATTAGATTCAGATCCTTTGATATAAATTCAATTTTTCATCCTCTTCAGAAATTTTCAGATTAAAATAATTTCATGGTAACTAAGCATATTTTTAGTTCAGTAGTTGGGAAGAACCATGTAAACAAAACCCATAATTTCTATTTTAAATAAATCTGTTCCTAAAAATTCAAATTGTTTTAGTAATTTCAATTTTAGTCTTGTTGGTTGGTTAGCATAACAATTAAAATTAAAAAGATCATATTATTGTACTGATAAAGAAATCTATAGATATTGACTAGTAATTATTAAAATTCTTGTAGTGTTTTGATCCTCATCAGACTCAAATTGCCATTATGGCACTATATTGTTTAACTATGAAATCTTGAAAAAAATTAAAAAAAATAAAGCACTTTTTTCTTTTTCTTTTTTTTTTTTTCTCAAAGGAATCTTTCTTCTCTATAAGATTTTCTTTGCATGCTGAAAAGCATAATGTTCATTATAATTTTTTTGTATGCATTCCTTTTCTTTGAGCTGGAAAAGTGTTGTGCAGTATTGATATATAGTTGTGTGTGTGTGTGTGTGTAATATATATATATATATATATATATATATATATATATATAATATATATATATATAATATTTTTGTCTATATATTTGTTTATATGATTTTTGTTTGTTATTGTACCTCTATTGTGATGTTGGCAACTAACTTTGAATATTTTGTCATTTCCAAAATTGTTTCTCAGCCCATTATTTTTTTTTCATCATAAAACATTTCATGTTGCTTATGGCAGCACATTTATGATAGCATCTGCCTTTGAATATGAGGAAGGAAGACTTTGTGAAAAATTTCTTTATTAATCTTTGTTAGATATTGTGCAGGATTCCCACCAATAGTACATTCAATACAAATAGTGCCTGTTGGTCATTATCACTGGGTTAATTCAATATTTGTGTTTTGTGCCAGACTAAGTGATGTTTAGTAGACAAATCTCCCAGACCATTCCTAATCTAATGGGTTCAATTCTCACAAGTTTCTCATCTTTGGCTATCCTGTACTAGTCAAAATTAAGCTTCACAACATTTAGAATAAATGTTGCTATCTCGGTCTGAATTCTTTTTTTTTTTTTTTTTTTTTTTTTTAATTGCTGTAAACTTCCTTAGATAATATTTGAATTTAATATTTAGTGACAAATAGATGTTATCAGTACAACACTGCCATAAGCAAGGAATTTTTCAAATCTTATGGTGTCTGTAGTTGAACTTTGCATTCTTCTGTTTTGTATTGTTTATACATGGCTTAATTTTAATGTTTCTTCACTTATAAACCATGTCAGTAGATATTTGTATTTCTAATACTACTTCTAGGTAGTTGACAATACAGTTTGAAATAAGATGGAAGAAAAACTTGGCAGAAAGACTATAGATGAAAACCCTGCCTAATCATGACCGTTTTGGTAGCCTAATGGTCTAAAGCATCATCCATAACAGATTAGCTCCCAAGGTACAGGATGTGAGTGCAAGTCTCATCCTAAGCTACTTCTTTATGTTCAATTCCTGAAGAGGAGATCTGCTAAAAATGTGAAACAACACCCCTCCCCACTCAAATAACGAAGAAAATAATAAAAACATAAAAAAGTGTAATAATGAAAGTTATATGTAATCTAATCTGAAAGCAATATTTGAAAAGAAGTATCACTCTTAATTAATTGATATGCTTTGTTAACTTTGCTGGGAAAGAATTGTTTTTGTAAAGAATGCAGTTGATTAATGGCATTATGAGATTTAATTCAAACTGAATGTTTAAAATCATGAAGTTTGGATACAAGAATCAATTGTTAATATATTCAAATATATTGATTAATTAGTATCTGCTTTTTTTCCCTTTTCTTTTCAGTAACTGTCATTATTCAAAATGAGCCTTATGTATTGAGTATATTTGACACACCTGGTCAGGTGAGTTTTTTTTTTTTTTTTTTTTTTCCCCCCCCAGAAAGCCTTAAATTGAAGAAGCAAGACTGTAATAATGAAATTGATAATCATAAAATGTTGTCACTTCTTAGTATAGGTACATGGCCAAAAATGGGGTTTCTATAACAACCAAAATTATTCTGTTTGAGGACTTCAGTACTACAGTTGGTACAGATGGAGTTGTCTTGGACATCATGGAATTGGAAAGATGAATGAAAATAGTTTCTTGCTTCTTCAACTTTGTGCAGAGATGAACTTATTTATATCCAGTACCTAGTTCAAACATAAAGGAAATACAGGAATATGAATGATGCACTTCATGTATGTTCACTAAAAGGTGCTGACTGCTGGTTAGACCATGTTCTTGTAAGAGCTAAACTTCTTGTGGTCATTCACCTGAGGCACTGGAAATCTATAACACTAACATTCTTCCTAGATGCATTAATGTTTCAAAACTAAAAAATCCTGTTGTGCAGGAACTTTTTTCAAAAATGTTTCTCATTTATTCAGAATCCTTTTTTCTTGGAGATAACTGCAAGAATAATTGTATAAATGTTTTTTGGATACCCTAGAGTTTCTGAAATTTGAACATCATGACTTGTTTAATGAAATTAATGCTAGATAGCTCAGTAGCCTAAACTTAAATCCCTTTCTAATATATATTTCATATGACTGACCAGGTACTTGCGTTAATTTATTTCTTTTTTTATTGCATTTTTCTTGCGTGCAAACAAGACCTGTTTTTTTGGATTTAATATGTGGAGAAATTGTCCAAATGAATGTTCATTTTGTGTGCTTTCAGCTAATCTATTAACTATGTGGTAGTTCACTATATACAAGCAATGGACTCACCCCAGTTGGCTATTTAACTTGTAACTCCTAATTTCCTTTTGTAGCCAAATTTCATTTAGTTGAATAAAGCTTAGCACTTGTACTGTTGTCCTGAGCTCTGTTTACTTTTACAATTACTACAAAACATTTTCAAGGAACTTGGTTGTGCTGTGTAAATGTTGTGTAAGTTATTGAAAATTAGTCATATTCATAATTCCTGACTATAGCAATAATAACAGTCCATAGACATAACAGCAGTATTAATATATTTTATCAAAACCCGATGCATGAGGAATATTATTAAAAAAATGCATTATTATTCCAATTGAACAAACTAAAAATATCAGATTAATTCTCTTCTACAAAAAAAGGCCAATCTTACCAAGTACAAGTGTCCAGTGAAGTCCAAACTATACAGGACCAACATTATTTATAAATTCAAATGCCTCATAGGGAACTGTATTCTTGATGAAAAGAAATTCATAAATAATTACATTGAACTGGCTACTTCTCATTTATCAAGATAGCTTATCCTACTCCCTTAGGACCATAGCTGAAAAAGTTCCCATTTTAAACAAGCATGAAAAACCAACTTCAATGCACAACATGCTTGTCAAAAACACAAATATACATGCCTCTAACTCTAAAAACATCTAATAAATAATAGAAGTAATAAAAAACAAAAAACAAAGAAGTAACCTTCAGTAACATCAATTATGAACACGTCCACAATTTACTCACCATTTACCTTTCAGCAACCTACACACCATTTGCACTTTTTTTGGTACACTTGTAAATTTATCCTGGTCTTTTATGATTATTTTTTTTTTTTTTTTTTTTTTCTTGAAATGGTAATATTTTTTTAAAATTTGATCCTCAGCAGTAGGCATATTTCTCCCTCAGTGATTTCAGTTGCTTAGTACATTTTTGCCAGCTACCCTTAGTGTAATAACTTTAGTTAACCAAGGGGATATAAATGCCCATGTCATTGAACAGACCAATACAAATCACCTGATGACTGCATTCATTACTGCGCAAGAAACTGGTAGTCATGGTTAGCCGTGTATGCCAGATTATTATGATATATATATATAAATGTATATTATTATTGAATCAAAAAATAAAATTCAGTACTTATTGTAGTCAACTCAAAATACTTAATAATTTATAAAAGTAATTAAATATAAGTTTTTAATGTTATAATTTTAGTTTGATAAATGTTTTGTCAATAATTTATATTAAATACAAGCTTTTATATTATTAAATAGATGACTGGTAATTTTGCATCTTAGTTTTGCTTACATTTGATATTTTGCTTTTTTACATTTTGCTTACTTGATGTACAAGCGTTTATATATTTAAAGGAAAAAAAATGATTATTTGGCTTTTCAATTCTTACAAGGATTCACAAGATGGACAATTATAAGTGTAGAGAAAAATTATTTAAATGTGAATGCTAGTCTATATATGAATAAGTTCATTAAATAATAAGAGATATTCTGCAACTGATATGATCATTCTTATCCAAAGTCCTGATGAATTATTAATTACAAAACAGAGTTAACTACAATAAGTATAGAACATTTCTTATTTCTTATTCAGTAATTATTGAGCACTTTATTGGTTGAAATTCTGTTTACCTTGATATACATTATTTATTTTATGTATATATGTGTGTGTGGGGGTGTAAGACATTATTGCTGTAAATGACTAATGAAAACATGTAGCAAATGTGGCATTACATTTTATTCAACTGAGGACTTAGTTGATTATTGTTAGCTGGGATTCTCATATGGATGTAAGAGACTATCCTCTTTCTCTCTCTCAGGTGGGTGTTTATATATCTGCTTGTCATATTTTTTTTCCACACGTGCATGTATTATGCACTGCTGGGTTGACCACATTTAAATGTGAGGTGCTGATCTGCATTTGGTGGCTAGGACGTTATCAACCCATTGATGTACCTGGATGTCACACTGAGTACAATGTCTATTCTGGCATCTTGGGGGTGGTTGGTCACATACTGCCTATGAATCTGTATTTACACACACACACACACACTTATTAATTTTAGTAAATAAAATAAAAACTCTTAAAGGCTAACTCCAAGTTTCGCAGAAAAGTGTTATAGAGTTATCCTCTGCTGGTCAAGTTATTTTCTCTTTTCTTCATTTCTCAACAACTTTGTTATATAAATCTCGGACAAATAGTGATAAATGAATGACAAAATTGAAAAAAAAATCTTTGTGAGCTGTTCTGAGTAAATACTTTTTCAGACTATTAATGGTTTTAATGATGAAATTAGTCTTGTATATATAAAAAAGAAGTTGGGTGGGGAGAAAAGACTGTTAAACTGAGCATACTAACTAGTGGTAGTTGATAGTTACACTAAATGGCCAGAAATATTAAAATGTAGAAACCGACTGCCGCGGTAACAATAAATTTCCTACATGAGATTTTTGCAACGTTCGGTGTTCCTGACTCTATCGTTGTAGATAACGGGACTCAATTCATGTTGAGTGAATTTAAGTTTTTTTTACAAATCATTAGCAATAGAGCATATTACAATTTCCCCTTATCACCCAAGATCAAACGGACAAGCGGAAATGTTTTTATACATTTAGAAGGGCACTAAAAATGTTGGAGGGAGAGAAGTCAGATGAAGAAATGCTACAACAATTTTTGAGTGTTTACAGAATAACATCAAATCTAAACACTGTGTCTGAAATGTCGCCTGCAGAATTGATGTTTGCCAGGAAGATTAAGTCTGTATTTAACAAATTACTACCAGAATGGAAGATGAGAACCTAAAGGAGTCAAAAAAATATAAATATTTTAAACCCAGTGACAAAGTGCTTTTTAAAATGTACCAACGTGGAAAGGAATTTTGGGAAGTGTCTTGAGTTTGAACCTAGATTGTCAATGAGCAAACACAGGCAATCCCATTATTGATTTAAGTAGACCATGTGACCATAGAGGAAGAACATAAGTAAGAAGTGGTGTGATGTCTAATTGACCACCATTTCTAGTCTATCCTCTTATTACTATACAAACTACTATTCTCTACTCTATCCACTATACTATTTCTCTTTTCAGATTACTATTCAAGCGAGTATTATTGAGCGAGTACTATTAGTGTGAGTGGCAATTTGAAGGTGTCTGACACCAGTATTGTTCAATGGCGTACTATAGTGGTATCTGCGATTACAAAGTCTCTACTACAAGCATTATGAAAATGACAAGTATCAAAGTGTCAAACGAGTGTTTGTTGACTTCACAAAAGATATTATGACAGTTTCATGTAATCTTTGGATGCAAAATACTCACTGACTGTTCAAGCGTTATGAAAATCAGTGTTGATTTAAAATTGTGTGTTAAGACTTGTTTATTTTATTAATGTTGCCTATAATTTTATAATTAAATATTTGTAATTTATATTGTTCGAATTCTTAAGTTTGAAAGACAAAAAATTAAAAAAAAATTATTTTAAATAATTTAAAAAAATTTTAATTTATGTAAACAAGCTATGTATCAAGGGGAATAACTCTTTTTTGCAAGTAATGTCTTAGTTCTCATGATGTTAACATAGGTTAAGACTATATATCTAATGCATTTGTAACCTAGCCTTATACTTACAAAGGTGAAATTACATCATGATCTATAATATGGAACTATATATGTGTATAGATATATAAAGAATGCTATTAATGATGGGTTCTATGAATATTATTTGGTGTTACATATTTCATTAATATTCTTAACATACATTTTGAAATCTATTTTAATCTGGATCAGTGTGCTTGAGCAGGTGTTTGTTTTTATGTATACATGTTGCGATCATCTCAATTCTCCTGTTCTGCAAATTAGGGTTATTTAATTGTTTTAATACAATAAGCTTCTGCAACAAACATATCTAACTCTCTTTCCATAGTATGATTTAACTTTACACAATACTTTTGGTTTCACCAAGAACAACTGGAAATTATGTTTTTGCCATCATCAAATGATGCTGAACAAAATACAAAAACTGTACAACACTCCTAAAGTATTTTTGTTTTTTAAATAAAAAAAACTATAAGCACCCATCCATTAACTGGGAGATAATTGTGAAAGCAAATTTATTTATTATATAAAACAAATGAGCAAAAGATACTTTCTCATTCTAACACTAAGTTCTCACAGAATAGTCTAGGCATGCACTAGTAAACATTAAATATTGGGTTAAAAGAGAACTTTACTGTAGACATTAATATATTAAGAGAAACTTTTTGTCATATACATAAATTTTTTTTCTTCCTCATTTTTGGTAATATCAGAAATGAAATATGATTATCAATTCTACTTTGCATGAAGAAATAAATTAAAAGTTGGCATTCATTTAATTTATTCTCATTTTTAGTTTTTAATTCACTTTTATTTATTTCTCTTCCAGGAAAAATACAATCGTTTACGGACACTTTCTTACCTGAAGTGCGATGTTTTTGCCGTGTGTTTCTCAGTTGTTAAAAGGGATTCTTACTTACACGTATCTGAGATTTGGCTTCCTGAAATTCGGCGTTATCTTCCTGAGACTCCATTCTTGTTAGTTGGTACACAGACAGATTTGCGTCCAGCTCCTAGTCCCTTAACCAAACATATTGTTACATCTGCAGAAGGAAGCAAAATGGCAGACAGATTGGGTGCTCATTGTTATGTGGAATGTTCAGCCCTAATGGATTTGGGCATACAGACAGTAATTCACAGACTTATACGGGCAGCACAAGATATAGAACAGCATAACAATAAATCAGACACATGTATTAAATGTGGTTGTCAGATTGTTTAGCATTTAAAATGAATTTGAAGGATTTCTCTATTTCTCCAAGGAACATGAGTGTCTGAACATGATGATCAGTTTGTGTTGAGTGCTTTGTTTGAATTATTGGGGTCTGCTTGTGAAAATTAACAACTTTCAATTTTTCCATCAGTTTCCTGGATAAAAATGCAGTTTTGTTTTTCTAATCACATATCTGTAAAGATTCTTTGAATCAAATTCAGATTTTGATCTAATCATTAAGACAAAAATATTTTCAACCTTAAACATGTAAAATCTCATTTTTAGTTTTATGGCTAGCTGAAAAATTCAACACAAATTTAACTAAAAAGTCTACCATTTTGCATTTGAATGGTACTAGGATTCATTTTGTATATAAAAATAATAATAATAATAAAAGACCAATTCTTATTCACTTATAGTGAATAAAAATCACTAACAATTTGTAACTTATGAAAATGAGAGGAAAAAATGACAAGAGTTTATAATTTTGCTGGTCTTTGCTATATTTGTCTGCTGTTATAAAAGTAATGAAGCAGAATTTACAAGATAAAATAATCCCAGGTGATCATTTAGTTTTGATATTATGAGATGATGTGATTTCATTATTACACAAGTTGTGTAATAATCGCCAATGATCTTTCTCTGCTTTAATGACACTGTCGTATTTATTATATACTGAAAGGTGTGTGTTAATTACACTGAAACTGACACATATCTCAAAATGTACAGAGTGGGCCATAAGTGTGTTATCCATTTTTTTTTTTTTTTTTTTTTTTTTTTTTTTTTTTTCATGTATATCACACAACCCATATTTTCTGAGCTTCCTACAAGAAAAAAATTGACTTGCTGTTTATTACAGCAACAAGGAGGTGCTGAAAAGTTTTCCGTTCTACCACTTCCTGATATCTGACCAAATGATTAACCATCAGAATTTGTTTTGGAGTTCCATTTTGGCCAAACTGAGAACTTTTCAGCACCTCCTGCTAGTATTCATCATGACAACAGTTGTAAAGAAAGTGATTTAAAAAATTTTTTTTTTTTTTTATATTTTGGAAATGAGAAAATTTTGTTTCATATTTTAAACAAACAAAAAGCTCATTTACCTTTCAAAACTTGAGTTGTTAAAAAATGACTATGTAATGCAACATCTTTTGTATATTCCACTATGTTTGGGTTGAAAAACAGATTGACTAAAATGCTGTGAATGATATGAAGAAGAGATTCAAGTGTCTGAATAATCTTGGATATGTTAATGACTATTTTTAAAGACAATGTAACATTCTGTTCATATGCAAAAATTCAAAAAAACTTTGTTCACTTACCAAAATTCCTTTCAAAGTCTTTAAAAAAAATCTGCCCTTTTTTGCCAAAGATCTTAACACCAAGCTGTAAATCAGCAATTATAAAATTACTTAAAGAGAAATATCAAAATGGTTTTGCGACACCCTCTTTCATTCCTTCTATTATGTACTGATCTGTCATGAATTGTTGAACTTGAATCTAAGAAATCAATTATGAATAAATTTGAGTAAATTATATAACCTACAAACAAAACAATAAGATAAAAATGTCCTTGCATATCCATGTGCCAATATCTATGCCTGTCATCTTTTTCAACCAATTTTTCTTTGCTATAATTGATGATTAGTCTTTGTACAAGGAATAATGAAGAAATTTCTCTTGATATATGAAACACCAGTATAAAATAGTTTTTTTCTTGTTTTTTTTTCTTCAAAGTGGAAAGGCCCCTGCTTGATGGTTGAGTTAGTTGTATATCTTGTAAGGTCAGCATTCTAGTCAAACCTTTCAAAATTTGGAAACTTGGTGAAAACAATATTTGAATCTCATCATGTTAAACTAATCTTAGTAAATATAAAGCATTTCTATGTTCAGATTTTATTATACAGATCAATGGAAAATTGATGTTGGTAACATTTTCAGAATATTTTGAACAATACATAATGTGAACCTATAATATCCATCCAAATTGTTTTCTGGGTGTCAGATTTTATATTAAGCATTTTGTTCTTTATAAATAAATCCAAAAGATATAATGTGACATATACCTGAATAAATTATTACATTTTTAATATGAGCCCTTTAACATTCATCAGTCTTTCAGCAATTAATTTTGTTAACTTTTCTACCATTTCAACTTCAATATTAATATGCAACAGTTTTTATTTCCATTGTCATGTACATCTCTTATGATGGGCCACAGGTTTTCTATTGGATTAATATCTGAAGAGGCTGGAAGCCATTCCATTCATTTGATGTCTTTCAATTCATTTTTTTGCAAGGTGAGCAATAGTCAGCTTTGCAGCATGTGATAGGGCCTTGTCATAGAGAATGAACATACACTTTAGCATAAAGGATTTTGGTTGTGACATGTGCCTCTCTAAAAATGTCTTGGCCAAAATTTTAAAATAATTCTGTGTTTACCTTCATACTATCAACTTTGAAGTGACTGCCGTTAGTAGTTACAGCACTTGCCAAAAACATTACTCCACCTCTCTGTTGTTGCCTTTTTAAGTCATATTAGACTGTTTCCATGAATGACCACACCATTAACTGAGCTACTAGGTTCACCCAACGTACTTCCATGTTCAACACTAAACATTACTGTTGAGAAATCCGTTTTCCTGTACTTTGTCCAATTTATGTTTCCATTTGTGATGATTACTTAAAGGTTGTATTTTAGCTGCTTTCATGTCTTTAGCCAATGTTTTTAATATTCAACATCTTTTTCTCTCTGTTTACATTTACAACACCAGTTATTTTATACATTTTCTTGCTTGTTAATCAACTTATTTCATCATTACCCTTTTGATTTTTCTAGAATCTCTTATGACATTCTTATGATTTTTTTTTGTTTGTTCTGTGATCTCAACTTTTCCTCAATATAAAAAGTGATAATGGAAATTATCACTTCACAATATTTCTTTGAGGTTATATCTTTTTTATGACCCATGGCAATGTTTATATATCTAATATTAAAAAAAATAATTATCTAGAACTTTCTTATAAATATTTTAAGATGAACTACAACTCTTTAGTTGTATAACCACATCACCAAATATTATAAATATTTCAAAGAATAACAGATTTTATAAACTGAAATATACATGGTATACTTATATAAATAAAAGTAAATCCTGAAATTTTTACCAACATTGGTTGCTAAATAGCATTTTATTATGAAAACATTGAATTGTACAATAAAATCTGACATTTATTTGACATGAAATGTAGAGAATTTGATAGAAAATGACTTACAAGTGACAGAAGAATGTGGCATTGCAAATCCAAAATGAAGTTCACACCTTTTGAATTTCCTTTTACACTTTGTAGATTTAAGGTACCTCTGTGAAATCAGTTTGTTTCTTTAATTCTCAGACATGCTATTTATATCTGAAGTTCCTTTTTGAACTTAATCCAATATATTCAATCATATGGAAAAACTGCTGAAAATTGAGACATTAACAGTTGCTCCATCATGTTTTACATATTTATTGAACTTTGTCTGGCATAATCATGGGGGCACCAAGTGAGGATCAAACTTTTGGGAAGCTATTCTGGATCCTTTTTTTTATTTTTTTTTTTTATTTATTTATCAGAAAAAGTATAAAGAAAAATTTCAATTACAAGCCAACTTTTCTCATTCTGAGATTAAGTGCCTTCATTCTTATAGATTTCTTGCCGACTACTTACTCTTGTGGTGAATTCAATCCCCCATGACATGTCACCCACTTATGACTTTGTATCGGATGTAACTAAGCTTAGTTATTTAGTAACAAAAGTAAATCAAAATAATAAACAGAATAATGAAACCAAATTTTCTTTCTTGTGTTAAATTTTTATCATGATCTTAAAAAGTGAAGATAACTCTGAAAAATCTCCTTGCAGGTAATAAATGTGATTTAAAAAAAAAAAAAAAAAAAAAGAAGAGTTGAGTCATGTGATATATGCAAGAATATGGCTTTATATCAGTGTAAAAATATTACAAAATTTAAATATTGTCCAATAAAAGAAAAGCACAAAATCAAGTGATTTAAGTGTGCATGTGATTGTTTTTTTGCAAGATTGTGTAAGAAAGCAATAAAGTCATTGTCAGATTTGCACTTAGAAGTGATCAGATGAAATTTTAATCCTTTGTTAAAGCCTCTCATCCTCTTGTCAGAGCTGCAGATGGAAGTTAGAAAAGTAATTGCCTAATTGTTCAATAATTAAGTGTTAATGGAAATATTTCTTCACTGTCTGGAAATTACTTTTTATTTTCATCAGGTAAGCAAAAATTATCAAACAAAAAGGGAAAATTGAAAAGACATTTTGCTAAACTTTTAAAATCCTGTCCTAACCTCGAAAATAGTCACTATCTGGAAGTCCTTAAAGCGCTGTTGCTCCGCTAGTCAAGACTATTTTCCTATCACGTTATGATAGGATATTTATTTTAAAGCTAAATTAAAACATATTTTGGTAAAAGTAGCAACTTCTTTCATTTCCATTTCTTTTTAAGTTTCTTCTTTTTTTTTTAACTCGACTCCATTCTGCTGGTGAAAAGTAATTCCATATCTCTAATTCCCAGAGAACAAAACGGACCTTACTGATTGACTGGTGTAGTTCTCCCCAAATGCCTGTGTGTGTGTCTGTGTGGAGACCTTACTGTTTATAAAGTCTTCAGACACTGAAATTGTCACATAAGCCATCAGATAATGAAGATTCTCTTGAAAAAAAAATAGATTCTCTCATCTGGTTAGATAGGGTTGTTAGATAAACCCATAAATATATTTCTTTGTTTTCCTAAGTAGGGTTGATTGATGAGAAATGGATGAATAGGATAATTTTGGCTATTCAAATATTCTATCACATACACTTTTACATTAAGAATACGAGTTTTGACACTCACCAATTACAATCTCAAACCTTAAATTTTTTTATACATTCTAATGAACTGTTTGCTGGGTTTCTTTTTCAATTATAGTTTTCTCAACCTTCTGTATCCCCATACTCACTTTCATTTATTTAGTATAATTACTTTGTTCAATTGAACCACAAAACATTATTCATATATTATCAATCCTATAGAGAAATTCTCTTTTGATTGTGTAGTATTAGCAAAACATTAACATCTTTTGTGCAGTGTTAGAGAAATTTTAGAACTGTCTTTGAAATTTATTTAGTTCTTTATGGCTTATGCATTTAAGAATTGTTTGCAAAATAGTGATGTTTTTGTAAAAAAAATTATGGTTGAATATAAAATAAACATTTGACCTGAATTAATTTTGATGTTTAGTCTGGAGACAGTACAGCCAATAGTGGATCACTTAGGCTTATAATAATTAGGCAGTAGGTGCAAGCATGTGTCAAGAATGATTTGTGAAGTTTAAAAAGATTTTGAGCTGAATGACAAAAAACAAGACCTTTGAACTTGGGAACCTGTATTTTTTTTGAAGGAAGATGCAGCACAAAGTTAGAAGTGAATTGCTTATGACTTAGGAAACTTCAGAAACTGTCAGTATGAATTCCATATAAATATGATCATAACATTGGACAATATTTAAACACAACATAACTTCACAAAGAGTAATTCAGATAGGTAACTGATAATATTCACATCTTCACAAAAACGTTGATTTTGGACAGATTTCTCCTCTATTTTTTTAAATTTTTATTTAAATGGATTTTTAAATTATTATTGCTGGTACCTGGACACTGTTATTGAGAACTTAGTTTGTTTGACTGGGGCTGAGAAGTTCTTCAACATGCAGCATATTTTCCAGATTTGTCTCCTTCAGATTTAATTCCTTGCTTTGGGTTCTGGTCAGTAATCTAATAAGTACAAGAGTGAGCATTCTTTATTGAACAATTTACCTAGTTGGTATAAGTTCGGACAGCCAGTGACTGATAGCAAAATAACAATGTGATAGATGTATGTGAATAAAAAAAATCTTATTGCAAACATTTGTAGGAATCTTAATTTTTAAAATTTTTTTTTTTTATCATTTCACCCCAAGCAAGGCAATAAAGTCACTAGGATGCAAGGGTTTACTGAGTATTAGAGAATATGAGGAAAAATTAAGGAGAGAGAACAATACAAGAACAAATGTTAAAAAGACAATATAACGATTAACATTGCAGTTAAATTTTTGAAACTGCTTAAAGTATTTCAACTAAATATGAAATATTTGTGAATACATGTCTCTATTCTGATTTTAATCAATTTGAGCACCTACTATAATAAATTATGAAGAAATTTCACTTGTAAATTGGTAAAAAAGAAAATATACACATCTTTAATCTCTATGCAATCATTTTGTGATGTACAGAATTTGTTTAAAGTTAACACCTGAATTGCAGATGACAAATTTACATCATTGCAGTTTTATGGCTCAAATGTGAATGCAGCTAAAACTTACGATTGTTAAAATGCAAATTGATCTTTAAATGTAAACAACTTTAAATTTCCATAACTCCTAGTAGAATTAATCTGCTCTTATAATAAGGATTGTTTGTTTGTTTTTTAAACCTTGAATGTATCCTATATTTTTAAATTCAGACAGAGCTGTCTTCCAAGAGTGGTTGATTTTAGTTTCATTTCTGTCTTTTGCTTCTCTCTCTTCTTCCTCCTTTATTATTATTATTAAGACAAAAACTGTTAACAGCTGATTGTCCAAGGTGACTAGCACAAATCCAGGAAACTCCTTGGCATTGGGTAAAATCATACAATATTTTGCCTAAATTCCATATGCCCTTCTTTTTACCTGTCCTAAAACAACTGACCAGAGAGATAATTGTGGAAAAATATATTTGTCCATTTATCTATGTGCCTTTTCTGTTTCAGTAATATTATTTTGGCTTTTGTTGGTATTTACCAAGTTTAGACTAACCTGGCACAGAACTACAAGAAATGAGGGTCTGAAAGACAAGATACTTATATTTATAAGGTTTGGTTTTATCTAGTACAGGGTTTGAAGTACCTTGTGAGATGCAAACTCATTCGCAATCACCTGGAAGATTAGCTTATACAAGAACTTTTTTTGGAAACGGCATTTATTTTACATAAATAAACTTAAGAAAATGATGAAAGAAAAATGTTATTCAAATCAAATTTTGATAATTAAGATATAAAAAGTTTGAATATTTAAGAAGTCTAAAATTTGATATTTTGAATGTCTTGAAGCAGTGTCAATTCTTATTAATTTTTCAACTAGTCATCTTCCTCTTAAGTTCAGCATCTCTTCAATTTTTATTCCATTAATAAGTAACATTGATCAGAAATAAAGAATACACTTCTGATAAAACTTGAACTTACACTCCTTATCCTTGGCAACCTTTCTTAATCTAACAGCTGCCTTACTAATTAAGTACCAGAGATTACTAGTTGCACTCATGTAACTATATAGCCATTCTTTATTATTCTTGACTGCTTGACATGCTGTCATCTTTTATTTACAAATACTAGTAGTATAAATAATAGTATTTTTTTCAATCTCTATTTTGATGAAACATTTTATTAACAATGACAGTCTGGGAGTTGCAATAAAAAAGCAACTGACATTAAGAGGAAAGAAACATTAGTCAGAAAGAGCTTGAAATATGAATACAAAACAACATTATTCCATGAATTATTAGGACTTTTGTTCTTTCTATGAATTTATGGAATGACAAGTTATCATTATTTACATTCAAACTAATGTTCTCATCTTTGTTTTATTATCACAATGTTGCAGCTGTCCATGTCTCATCTTGTTCTTTTTTTTAATATGGCTCAGTTACTGCTCGTCCTGTTTCCACTGAGTTTGAGCCTGTACCACCCAGCCCAGGGTTTGAACACATAATTATTATGCCACTAAATTCACAAGCCAATGCTTTAATTTGTTTTTCGTTCATAATAAACACTGAACTTGAAGCCTTAAACCTAATGTTCAATGTTCTTATTGCCTGCCTTGCTGCTGCTGTTATGCTTGACTGCTTCTTTTTTTTTTTTTTACTGTTGCTGCTGCTGACTTGCTTCTTTATTTATTAATGGATCCCATATTATATTTCTATGCTAGGTCTACTGAGGAGGCTCTTTTCAACTGTTTGACTCTCCAGTGTTTTTCTCTTTCTAGTATTTTTTACTTCATTCAACAGGAGTTGGTGACTACTCTTTTCCTTTCATACATGGTCAGTCATGCCTTATTTATTGTTTCACCCCCTAATTATGGCTTTTCAATATTACTCCAGCCTGAAGAAGGGCTAGAAAGCACAATGGCTGAAATGTTGACAACATTAGATGAATGTAAAAAATGTTAATCCTTCAGTTTTTTTCCTTAAATTATTTTTATTGCTTCTCAGCATTAAAGTTTGCTACAGACAAAAACAATTCAATTCTCATTTGAAAAGGAAGAATAAACCAGTCTTCTTTTTTTTCTTCCATAAAGGAGAGACTAATTCTGTGATTCATTCATATTCCAATCAAATTGTTTCCAAATGGCCTCCTATTGAATATGCATCAATTAGTCTATGTATAAAGCATCTAAGCAATGTATTTGGAATCTTTGTCAGTTATTTTATCAAATCAGTAGATTTGTTCTTTTTTTTTTTATCATCAAAATGGTTCTGAAAACACTTTTAAAAGATGTGATTCCTTTACAAATATTCATGAAACATGAACATTTTTACAATTTCTACATACAAGTCCCACAAAGATATGTACATACGGGGGCGGGGAGTGAAATTTTTTTGATACAGTGAAGTGATTACAAAAATTCTGATTTATGGTCAGATTTTGTAAAGTGTTGGTTTAAGAACTTTTTAGCATCACTACACTGTTTCCATTAAGTTAATTTTTATTTCATTTTCAGAGAAAAATGTACCTAATTTTTCTGAGATTTAATTAAAAAAAACATTTTAATTTTATGTTGTTTAAGAGTAGGGTTTCAATGTTCTGACACAAACTGGGTTAATTGGTTAATTAACAAAATAATTAGTGGTGTTTTCTCTTGTAGCAATTGATAAATTAGGGTCCACTTACATTCTGTAATTACTTGATAATTTCTACATCTGATTTGCCAATCTGTAAATGCACTTTCCTCAATTGAAAGCAAGCAAATGTTACACACTCTATCTAGTTTACTGGTATTATAGATCAGAGGTTGATCCCCAATGTTAAAATGTACAAATGTTCTTGTTATACATTGATTCATTTTGGTCACAATATCCTGTGGAAGGTATAGCAGCTAAAATGGTATAAAAAGCAAGAAAATACGAAAAATGGTTCAAATTTCAAAGACAATTGTAGTTTGGAATTCAGATTCTTGCCAAATTTTTTAAATGCACTTGAAGATGCGTTATGAAATGAACAACTTCAATTCTTTGCATTAGAGATATCTTTATTCTTTTCTTCATGGCATCAAAAATGAATTTTTTCAATTTTTTAAATTTACTCTGAAATCAAAGGATATAAAATGTAAACTTACTCATTTTGAGTAAGTTTACAATAATGAGAAAATACTTAAATTTATCTTTTATATCTACTTTAAATAAATCAACTGACATCTAGCTGCTGGCAGTTTAATCACCTGATAACTTGTTCAACACAACTGATGGACTGAAATAAAATTGGAAGACATTGTGGACTAATTTAAGCTTATTTGAAATTAAACAATTTTATATTGTCAGCTTTTTTTTCTATATTTTATAAGAAATCTTTGTATTTCCAAAATCTATTTCCTTGGAATTAGTTTAAAATTAAAATTCATGGGTTGTTTTTCTTCACTTACAAACAAACGTAACTAATATAATTTGAATTTCGTCTTATTTCTGTTCTGTATTGTAATTTGAGAATTCTACAATGGTAAGAAGATTGGAAATAAATAATAACCAAGTGAGATTTAAACTTGCAACATTATTCTTGGGAAAGCATGAAAAATAAACTAAAAGAAATCCTTGTCAAAAATGGATGAATAATAATTGACAAGGCTTCTTCATCTAAGAAATTCATAGACCATTACATTTAATACTGAAAAGTAAAGGAAATAAGATGAAAGAAATCCTAGTTAAAACTGAATAATAATTGACTTAGAAATTCATACAACTATTGGAGTTAGGTGCAAAAGTAAGAGAAATAATAAAAAAGTATTATATTAATGAGAAAATTATAAAGAAGGAAATGTGAAGCTTATTTGTAAGCTTTATTTTCTGACCACGACAATGAATATTAACAATGATCATCTGTTTTTTTTTTTTTTTTGTTTTTTTTTCACATTCCCTCCATTTTTGTCTGCAGCTGCCATTTAAAATAAAAAATTAAATCCTAAACTTAAAATTTTGTTCCTTAGTAAGACTTTCTTTTAAAGGAGAGAGCGTGTGGTCAATACAAATGCAGTCGACATTTTAGAGGAAGAACCCATAAAAAAGTGCATTCCTTATCAGATGGTGGGTATAGTTCTTTTTCAAATATGCAAATATGTTTTTCACTTTTTATACAACATATGCCTCCTTTATTTTGTCTGCATTTTTATTGGAATAATAAATTATTTGAATTTTGTGTTGCATCATTGTTATTGATTTAGATTGCTGTAGCTGCTTTAATTTAAAAAATACTTCAACAATATTCTGACATTTTGGTGCGTAGATATAAAAAAATTGTTTTTTCTTCTGAGGCTATTGAGAGCATTACAAAAAACCAAGAAAACCATTAAAATGTTTACTGATATATTTTGTGTGAAAGTTGTTATACACATATGTCATAACTGAAAATATATCTGTAAAAGGACAGCAACACTGGGGTGATAACTGCAGAAAGTCTGTTTAATAACTATTAACATTCTGGAAAACTTAGCTGATGCATTTCATCCTCTGATGGACTTTATAAAGGTATATATAATGATTTTATTTTTCAACAAGTACTTAAACACAATTAAAAATGTTGAATATTTTTAAAAATTTAAGAATTCTCATAAATATATGTCAGGCTAACTGAAAGTCAAGGTAAATTATGGAGGATGCTGAGTGATGTAATTTAATATCTAATAAAAGTGAGTAAATGTTGAAATATTTTTATAATGTAATTATTATTTACACTATTTACATCATTCAGACTGTTGTCCTCATTTTTATTGCCCAATTCATGACATTTTGGCCATTCTTGAAGTGTATAAAGTAAATAGTGTAAATAGTTACAATACTGAGAAATATAGACAGATGTTAATGTAATTATTATTTATATTAGTTTAGGATTAATTTATCTATTATACATTTAAAAAAGAGGATAATGACATTAATAAGAGAGCTAATACTACCTACTAACTCCTTATCCAAAACAATTTATTGAATTTTAACATTATCAAAATAATTCTACAAAAACAGTATTGTTCTGAATACCACAGACAATGGTCATCAAACTTTGATGGTTGTATTCCAATATGTTAGATACAAATATAAACTGAAAGAAAATATCAAAGAGGTCTTCATACATTACACATCTCTAGAGTTGGTCATAAGTGAGAATTTTTGGCAGTCTTTCATCATTCATCCTAACATGACCAGCCTATATTGAGATTGCATCAAGGAGGCTTCTATGCTTTGTATATCACATTTATCAAAAACTGCTCATTTGAGACTCTTTTCATGTGAGACCACAGATATTCTGAAGACAGGTCTTGTGGAAAGGATCTAGCTGTACGATATGCTTTCTATACAGTGCTCATTATTTGGAGCCATCACTGGGATGACAACTGCATGGTGCAGAAAGTTTTTATTTAATGGTTGAACATTCTGACTTCATAAAATGTAATTATTTTAACTAATAGGGTATTTTTTCCCAGATCAATGAGAGAAAAAAACAATAAAAAGATTCAGACTTTTATAGAGCCTGAATTCTTTGAGGAAAACTATATTTTCAATCAAGCTGGTTCTAATCTTTCCAAATAGTGGTTGACAAATCTCCATCCTGCAAAACAAAACTTGTCATGAATATTTAAAAAAAATATTTCTACTATTTGGAGAATTTGCTGGTCATGTCATTGAAAAAAAAAACTTTAACACTCTTTGCTTTGTGGCAAGATGTATTACCATCCTGAAAAATTACTGCCTCATCACCAAACTTATTTACTATTTACAGAATGAGAAAAGTATCCAATAATCAATACACTGATGTACATCAAGGGAGAGATTTACAGTCAGAATAGTAATGCTTAATGGGATGTGTGATATGAAGAATGGAAGAGAAGGTGGTAGGGAGTGAAGATAATTATTGGTTTTTGACTGTAGTGTCCAGGTACACATCTATGCAAAGTAACATGTTTTTTGGGGGAAAAAGCTAAGTGGAAGTTTTTTACTTTTGGAACATGGAGGAAATGATGGTAATTTTACTCCATGGAAGTAACCTAACATGTCCTAGATGTAAAGATTTGAAATAGTGGAAATAAAGAACTGAGCTCATTTGAACACTTGTTATGGAAATTGCAATGCTGCATTTGTAGGAAAGAGGTAGCATGGAGAATAAGTCATCTGCCACAAGAGTGTGTAAACAATTTTGAATTCTATAAAGTTGCTAGCATTTTTGCTATAATCTGATTCTTGTAAAGATAAAGCATGATACTTATAAACCGATAGGATGAGATGATCAGTTTTCCTGCTTCTCTAGCAATGGATATATATATATATAAGTTGTATGAGATCTGGAGCAAACTTGAGACCCTATAGATGTTTAAAGCATCGAGCATTATTGAGAGTGCATTGTGATTGGTGATGATAAAAAGATAGGAGTTTGGTTTCTGATTTATTAAAACTTACCAGCTTATTGAGTTGCTAGTCAGAGGAGATATCTGCAAGGTGCTGATAATCTTGGAATTTGGAAGTGTGTTCAAAAACAGTAACATTTATTCAGATGTATCATCTGAATAGTTGTTTACTAATCTAAGAATGTTCTTAAAAAGACTTAATAATTCAAAACTGACAGTAGGATTGAAAAGTGAGCCTTGTGGAGATGACCACATTGATATCATGAGCTTCAGAAGACTGTCCATTCACAACCTTCATGGACCTACATGAGAGAAAGGTCTTGATTGTGTAAATTCTTCCAAAGATGTCATAGATGAAGAGTTTGTGCAATAACTCCCTATGCTATACCTTGAGATATTTAAGGTAATCACTCCAGTGATTAAGCTACTATCAAGCACTTCATTGATTTTGTGTGTGATAACAGTTAAAACATCAACAGTGGACCAAGAGGAGTGAAATCCATATATATTTCTGGTGAGATAATTCACTATTCCCTTATTACACTTAGAAATAGCTGCCCCTATTTTTATTTTAAACAGTGTATTACATCTATCAGTCTGTGCATTTGACAAATTCACTATAATAATGTAATAAAAATGTCAGATTAAAAATAAATCAATTGTTTATATATTACTGGTGTTTTTGAATTTTGAATGTAAAAGAACCAAATTTAAATAATTTTTAATTTTTGACCAAAACCATCCTTAAAAAAATGACCAAATTTATTAGTGAATAATCTTGTATATTATTATCTATCTTATATATTTATAAGTCTACCATTCATCCATATATTTAATATTACTCCCACATCTGGTCTAGGGCTTCTGCTATGTATTTAGAAATTCTTGATAAAAGGCAAAGAAGAATCTGCAATGTTATCAGCACTAACCTGGCATTTTGGTTTCAGTCACTATCCCACCAACATAATGTTTCCCTGTGCCATTTATATATTTTCAATTAGTGAAATTTGTTTTTATTACTGAAAAAAAATATCTACTTGATTTATTGTGTGTAATTACAGATTACACACAAATCATTTACTTCAGTAATTCATATCTCATTGTTTCTTCCCTAAAACTTGACATTGTTGAATTATTTAGAATCAATTGAACTGTTTTTTAGCTGCATTTTTCTGCATATGAAAGTAAAAATGCAGAATTTTTATTCATTTCTTTATCAAGAAAACTAAATACATTTTTTTGTAAATATATACAGCATTCAAATATATTCTGAGATATACTGAGTAACTTGGATATTCAGGGATTTTGACAAAAGTAGCAGATTTGGATTTAGACTATATTGAACTAAAGAGCAGATCCTCCATTTTTTTCTCTTTACCAAATGTCATCTACATTTGCTCTTTAAATCAAGAATCTATTCTATTAATTTTAAGCTTCACTAATTTCTTGAAAGTACTATCATTCATATACTGAGGTTAAAAAACACTTTCTATATAGAATGTTTATAGGCAAGAACTTATCATTTTACAATTGAAATGGCTATATGTAACTGTAAGTTCTATGCTAACTTGCACTTCTCACTTGTGGAACTCTTTTCTGTTTTCTTGCTTCCAAGTCAACTTTGATCTTCAAAAATTTAAATGCAATGTCAAACATTATCTTGTCTTCTTAATTGCTTTTCTTTTATTGTTCTCTCTCCTTAATAATGATTTTCACATATTCTCTCACACGCATTAGCCCCTTGCGTTTTAGTGGCTTTGTTGCCTTGCTTGGGGTGAAATGATTAAAAAAAAAAGAAGAAAAATGGGCCATAAATTTAATAATTATTAAAGATATTTCCAGTAATAAAATTTATTTTTTAAAAAAAGAATTGTATAATGTCCAGTGATTTTGAGAGGTATAAATTTGTTAATTTTAAAATACCTTAAGATAATAGTGTTATTTTATATATTATTATGTTTTTGAATTATATATTTGAGAATTTGAAAAGAGTACTTTTTAAAAAATGTTTAAGGGATTTAACTCCAAAAAGAAAAAAGGATTTTGGATTATTTTTCTTCCATTATTGCTGGCATTTCTGTCAACTCACCACAAAAGGCATTTCTCATTTGTCCAGGAAAAGTTCACTGTGAAGTATGTCAAGCCAAAAACTGTTTAGGATTGGGTTTTCTGTTCCTTTTTTAAGTCTACTTTATACTTTTAACGCCTCTGACTGAACTCTGAAATTTTATTCACTAATTAAATCTTGACCTCTTTAAGTCTAGAGTTAGCTTTAATCTTTTCTGCATAACCCCAAGAACTTCACTTCTTGCTTTTTTTATGCTCATACACCACCACACAATAACCCTCTGCATTGAGTGTCTCTTGGACCTTGAGTGAATCAGAAAAAAATCAACCAGGACAAGAAGACTGCTCTTCTATTTTATCTAGATCTGAGGAAACAGAGACAGATTCATGCCTTTCCAAAATGCATTAGTGCAAAGGGAAGACAAATTTTCTGACAGAATTTGAACACAACAGAAGATTTCCATTTTCTGTGTTGTTAAGCAGAAAAGAAAGAAACAGTTTTTATAATCACAAAAAGGAAACCTGAAATATCTTCAGAAGATATGTTCTCTTGGGACCTTTCTGATATACTCATAAATCAGCCTTGTATGTCTGGTCATTCCTATGACAACTGAAACTTGGTTTCCTAACAAGTTGTGTCCTAGTGATAGGCTGTACCAGTCCATTTGCTTCTTACCTAGGTCGTAAAATCTATGTGATAAGGCCAGGAAATGTAATTCAGAAATCATCACAAGTGCATAGGGAAGTGAAAACGGTTTCAACAAAATCTCTTTGACATATTTAACTTGCTTCAACAATTGATGTTTTGTCAAATGTTCAAGTGGTAATGAAACAACTTGTAATAAATGCTTACAAATTTATGAAATGCAGACATGTAATGAAAATCCTGTTATGAACAATGTAAAATCTGATATATTCTGTCTCCAAACTTATGACAAAGGCCATTCTGTCATACCAGTATGTTTTCGCAAATGTCGGATGAGGTGTGCACTTCGATGAAAATCTAATCCACATAATTCACAGTGGTAAGGTTTTTCTCCAGTGTGTAGTTTCACATGTGATTTAAGATTTGTGCTCTGTGAAAACATTGATCCACAGACTTCACATTGGAACGGTTTTTCTCCAGTGTGTGATCGCAAATGAGTTTTCAAACCTGATCTGTGGGCAAATTTTGATCCACAAAGTTCACATTGGAATCGTTTTTCTCCAGTGTGTGTTTGCATATGCCTTCTTAAATGTGAGTTTCGTGAAAAATTTGATCCACATATATTGCAGTGGTAAGGTTTTTCTCCTGTGTGTGTTTTCATGTGTTGTACAATATTGTTTTTGGAAGTAAAATTTTTCATGCATACATTACAACATAATTTTTTTTTCTCAATGCTTTTCTTCAGATTGGCTTCAACAGCTGAAGTAGATTCACAAGATTTTGATTTTATTTCCTTTTCCATTTCTCTATAATGAAGATATTAGTTTTGATTAAAAAATGCTCAACACTACCTTTTGCTCAATATTAGGGAAATCTTTGAAGTATCCTCAGCTTGTGCAATCAGTCAATTATAGTACATCCTTTAAAAAACCCAAGCAAAATTTAGAAGCTAGAAACACAAGGAAAGAGAAATTGTTCAGCATTTAATACTTATCTTTCTCTTCTTAGCACAGGAACTAATCATTTTTGGACATGATAGTCACTGGTCATAGAAAATGGATTCATTGTAAGAATCCAAAATAAAAAATACCTAGATCCAGAACAGCATTAATATCTAAATGGAATTTTCTGGATATAAAAAGATCTTCGTGCTTGACGGGATTCAAATTTATTAAAAATTATTGGAATCTAGGTAAAATTGAAATTGCTAAACATTTAGCTTAAATGATGACTTGGAAGAGAAAATAATTTATCTGGGAAGGGAAGAGACTAGGATTTTGTTGCAAGACATTGTTTTGTTCTGTAAATCCAATGCAGCAATCATGATGCTTAGATGAAAAATTGTTCCATTGTGTATTTTGAAGGTCCGTTACCTTCAGATTTTCACTTCATGCAATGCTCTTTGTGGCTGCAACAAATTTCAGATAAGAAATTCTTCAAAAACTGGAATCATTCTTTTATGATGAAATACACAATTTCACTGAGAGGTGGTGTAAGGTCATAGAAAACCAGGAACATATTTTGGTGACTGAATAATGATGCTGTGAATGTATTTCTATGAAAGATATGCGAAAAATGCTAAAAGCTTGCATTAACTTAATATAGTCAAATTTTAACCCAATATAATTAAATATTATTAATCTAATATATTAATCGAATATAATTAAATATTAATATTAATCCAATATAAACTTAACATAGATTTTTTATTTTTCCACTTCAAATGTGAAGTTTTATTTTTCTTAATAATTTTCATTCTTTATGGCTTTTCATCAGTTTCCAACTGGCTTTCATTCAATTCACTCAAAAGGAATTTTCCTGTTGATTTTCAGTTTCTTTCAATGGTTGAAGCAAATATCTGAAAATAGACAATTTTTATTTTTTATCAACAAGTCAATCCTTATAAAGCATTAATAATAAATTTGGAGGACCTAAAAATGCACTTACCATTTTAATATTTAGTAACACAGAGTAATTTCAATTTCACAGAAAATCTATGCCTTTATAAGGTACCTAATATGTATTTGTTTTGAAGGAGTTTTTTATCTACATTGTCCCAACCATTTCGCTTTACTGCCTTATTCAAGTTAGGCAAAGTAATCTTTATAGAATTTAAAATTTAACTATTTTACATAAAAAGCAAACATTTATGGATTAACATACTTATATTTAGATTATAAATATATCATGTGGATTTCAGATTATAATATTTATTTTTATTAGAAATATTTACAATAACTTATTTGGTGATGTGAGATATTTTACAACTTGTAGATTATTTATCCTATTGGATATATAACAGTATACTTATTCAAAAATGACTTGATAAATTTGATAAAATCTACCGTTTTGGAGTTATTGATAGTAAAAATTAATTTGCATCATTGGCAGCAGCCATTACTGGCATTGTTTGCATATATTTGCTGTGGAAATCTAAGTACGGAAGAGAACGTAGTTAACGTTCTTGTTTACTGATTTTACTTGTCTCAATTGCTGTGCAAGAGAACTATATTGCATGCGCAGTAATCAAGAAAAGTGAATATTCCACTCATAGTTATTCCGCAACAAATGTATGCAAACAAAGCCAGTAATGGCTATCACAACATAAATGAATCCTAACTTTTACTGTTGATAACTCCAAAACAGTAGATTTTATCAAATTTATCAAGTCATTTTTGAATGAAGTATGTACACTTACACCTAAATGTTAGTATTCGGGAAATTTTTATTGCAAACTGAGCACAGGTTTGCAAATTAACCTTAAACTCTTTCAATAGTTTAAAATTTAAACTATTGAAAGAGTTTAAGGTTAATTGAATAATAAAATGGTTAGTCTATCCACATACTGACATTTTAAGGTATCTCTTTGTGAAACTGTGAAGTTAGCAGCTACTTGTGTAGACTAATACTTATGTAGGGAGCTCATTGAGAAAAGTCATGCAGATTGCTTTGGAGATTATTATTTAACGAGTTGCCTTGAAAAAGGACAGGGTTGTTCTTGTAAAAATTGATATTTCTGTTTATCATTGTACTCTGCATAGGGTTCGGATTAATAAAGTCGTGTTAGCTAGCACTTATGTCATCTTGGATCATAGTGTTGTACTGCGCACACGCGTGCATATATGGCATTATGGATACAAATTGCATGGGGATATTTTCGGGGGTAGATGAATATGTTCGTAGCCTTACAAAGTCATTAGTTGACATGAAATTTTCCCCTATGATTCGATCTCTTTTAATGAAGAAGCGTTGGGTTAAACAAAAAAAGAGATTATATTGAAAAATAAACATTTCTTGTAAAACAAAATATTTTTTTTAATTAGTCTACTCTACGATGGATTTAAAAAAACATTTTTTTATTGATGAGCATCCGTATTATCAAGTAAAAATAAAATGCAGTTTAAGACAATGTGAAATCAATTTTTTTCTCTTTTCTTATGGTGAATGTAAAAATGTTGCATTCTCACTCCATAAAAAAAAAATCCTTTCGGAGAAGGTTCTTGGTCTTACTTTTGGATAAGCAAATTTATTTAATTTTATACAAAATTTTAACCATATTTTTTTGTGTGTGAAGATTAGCGACCCATTCATTTTTATTAATCTGACGTTTTTCACTTTGATTTGAAAAATTAAATACTTCCAAACTGAGTTTACAAACTTTTTTTTTGTGCATTTCGACATGAAAAACTCTTCTTTATCTTTTGTAATTCTAAACAAAAACAACTATTTTCTTTCACCAGAAATCTGTTTCCTTTTGGCTTTCACTATATTTGAAGAACCCAGTCCTAATGTTTTTTTGTGTAACCATTGAATTCTCTCTCTAAACAAATGATTTTTTTGTTTAAAAAAAATGTATGAGAATTTGTTGCAAATATCACCAACAATGACCCCCACCCCGCACTGCAAAATAGCAATATAATCGGAAAAAATGACACAAAAATATTTTACAGCAGGTAATTTTCTAAAAATCATTGTTGGGTCCATAAATTTGATGTTCAAACAAAATTAACGAAATATGGAAAAAGAGAAACTCTGATGAAAGGAAAAAAAAAATGAACAACAAAGATTTAAAAATAAAATTAAAAAAATTGGGTCAGAAAATTACTTTTTTTTAATTTACAATATTTTACAGGTAAAAAGCGGTAAACCTAAAAAAATCTGAAAAAAAAGAAGAAAGAAAATTAGCAAGTTTAATTAAAATTCCGATTTAAACAATATAGCATTTTTTATTTTTCACTTTGTATAAAAAAGGAACCCACAAAAGTTTATGCCTTTAATTTACAAACTGATTTTAATTTTGTCCTTTAATTTCTTTTTTCGAGTAAAAAACAAACACGAAGTAAAGTAGTAAAAAATGTAAACATGTTTTACCTTTTTTCTTCAGTGAAGTCAGTTTTGGTTTATTCCATTAATACTAAAAGACGAAAAAATTAACAATAATAAATAATTCCATAATCAACGTAAATCATTCTAAATTCATTTGCTTCAAGTGAAAAATGACAAGAAATTAAAACTTTGTAGATAGATTTTCCGCAATTAAAGCTCATTTTTTTTGTCCGGCGTTAAATGGAGTTAGTCTCTCAACTGAATTTGCACCGTTTGGTTTCTCTTACCTTCGCAGGTTTTACGCAAAAGCAAATTATCGTATGTGATGATACACTGAAATAATTTAAAAACCAAGTAAAATTAAAGATTTTGGTAGTAAAAGTGAGAAACATTAAATACAATTTTTTTTTTTTTTTTACATAAAACATGTTCAAAACCCTTAAAAGAAAATTATTCTTCAACTTTTAATTTTCCTATTCAAGTCACTTTTAGTTTTTTTGGAGTGTAAACTAAACAAACTCTAGTTTGTTTGAATGTAGGAATGAATAAATACGTCCACATCAAATATTCATTGTCTTTTCTTTTTTTCATAATTTCCTTCTTCTAAGTGCCGTGTCCCTTCAGGACGTAGGCTGCCATGGCTTTTCTTCACAGTGTTCAGTCTTTTTTTGTAGCTCTTAGAAATTTTGTATTTGCTATCTCTTCTACTAACCTCGTTCCGCAATCCATTTTTTACTCGCTAGGTAGATCATGCGTTGCTTTCACAGCAACTAACCTTACCTACTGTAAGTTCAAATTTTCCAGGCCCTCTTTCCTCGTTATGTGCTCTAGAAATTTCAACGGTCTCTTCTTGAGTATAGGTGTGCCTTTTTGTTTCCATTTTCTTTAAAACTCCGTCGTTGATCCAGCATTCACTAACATGACTGATATTACATAACAGTTCAGTACTCTTTTCCCGTTTCTTTCACTGTGTAACCCGGATATAAGAGAGTTGTCGGGACCGGATAAGAAGTATCTTATATCCGGGTTTCTCTTATATCCGGGTTTGGTCTATTATATATACATTAACACAGGCTCTAATTTGGGACCAGATACAATTTCTCTTATATCCGGGTTTCTCTTATATCCGGTTTATAGTCTTTTACTCTTTTTGCTTGGCTTTTGGAAGGCATCTTTTACTATCCCAATACGCCTTCGAATTTCTTCAGCGTGACGCACTTTCCGTTCTTTGTTAAGTGAAAACACTTCCCAGATATTTAAATTGTTGTGCTTGTTTGATTTTAGTATCTCCAGTTTGTAATTTGCACAATGAACTGACAGCCATGCATTCCTTCTTGTTGCAGTTGATGTTGTTGCGCATGTGTGAAGTGTTAGAAAGTATCAGAAGGTTTGGATGGTGAGAAGGAAATTGGGTGTGTTTAATAATCTTCCATCCACAACAATTAATACAAGACAGAAAATAATGATTCAAAACATAATTGAATTTATTGGTCTTAGTGTACATGTACATAAGCTAAAGGTTTGATAGAGTTATGTCTCTTAGATTTGGAAATATTTGTACTGGAGCTCATAAGGGTTGAATTAATTATTAAATTGTAGTTTATAAGAATGAATATGTTGCATGTTAGGAATTGTCTATTGGACCAAAAGAGTTCAGAAGAGTTAAGAGTTCGTACTTGCGTGAATGTTGCAATGTTCTTTAACGTCTGACTGCATAGTCAAGACGGGGGTCCTTGAAGGTTACATTTTGGCAGCAAGAGATGAGACGCATGAGCGGCGAAAAAGAGCGTGAAAAAGAGAGAGAGAACCACTCGTGTTTTGTTTTTATAAGATGATGTAACACGTGATTGGCTCAAAGTGTATTGAGCGGGAAAACGGATTTGTCGCGTGCAGGCAATTTGATTGGTCGGAATCAATCAGCGAGCTAGTTTTGAGTAGATTTGTTGGGGACGAGTAGAATGTAATAAGTTTCTTTAACTAGAGTGTTGGAAATTATCAGAAGGATTTGGTTGTTAGGCTGGTGTGTTCTAAACATTCATCCTCAACAATAAAAAATGTTTACCATATGAAACACAACAAGGCAATAATTCAGTTCAAATAATACGCACATTTATATACAATTAAACAATATTTACAATGATGTTTTGTGTTATCAAAAGTTGGTGTGTCAATGATGTTTTGTATTATAATATCCGGATTGTTCGAGTGTTTCAATATATTCGTGTACTATTACAAAGTTATGGTAGAATGAGTTTTTGGTAAATTAAATGTTCATTTACAATTCAACGTGAATGTGTATGCAATTATTTACGTACTGTTTTTTTGGTTAAGTCATTTGAAGTTGCGTACCCTTAACTGTAGTTAAGGTTTTAGTTCGATCGTAATTTTTACTTAAATAGTAGTGAATATTTTCTTGTTCACTTTAGGTAAGCAAAGTTTGTTTAAAGTTCGAAAATCTTTCTTGGTCACAGAGGATTATTCGGGCCAGTTGTCGTTGAGTCAGTGATGTTCTTTTTGCGCGGGAAAGTTATTGTTTTGAGTAGCGTTGTTTTGTTTGGCATCTCTCTGTGTTCGATCCGCTGACTGACTTGGTCAGTCCAAAATCTTCCTTTTATAAGTTCTCGGATATCAAAATCGGCTCACAGAATTTTGGCGCAATTTACTTCTTTTCACGTGAGCTTTCGAATTTTCGAGCTGTAAGCCAATAGAATTCTCAGATCGGAAATATGAAGTTTTCATTGGATAAGCTAATTTTACGTGGGTGTAAAGAATAGATTGTTCCTACAGCAGGGGTGTTAAAATAACATGGACGATTCCACAGATTAGCCAATGAATGCTTGTCATACGATTTCTTCGTATGTATGGTTGATTGTCACGATAATCACAACAAGGAAGGGTACATTTCCCCGCGGGGGTGACTGGCAGACGTGGAAGATTCCACAATGTCTTTTCAGTCTTTCCTTCTCTACATTCTGTAGTTCTTGTAGTTTCCTTTTCCTGTCTGCTATTGTAGTGAACAAAACAAGATCTAGATTTAAAATTCAAATACTAAGCACTGACTCATTGATTTTGTTAAAAATTAAAAAGACTCGAAATTACAAACTTTAACACACACGCAAAAGCGAATCCAAAACAAAACTCGTGAAATTTCACACCTTGTTTTTCGGACAATAGAAAGCTAGGAAACATTTAAAAACAAAATCAAATAATCAATTCTCAGAAACAAATTCTTTTACGGGCCCTTTTCGCGAGCCGACGTGAAGTTTGTTCGTCATCCAATGGAAAGGCTCGAATCATACCCGGGAGTGAATTCCCAAATTACCTTTTCAAGCCCCGCAAACAAAATAAACGGGCAAGTTCGCCTGTCACCAGAGAGAAGGAGACGAGCGTATTAACACGTTCCTTGACAAACGTCAAACGATCGTTATTATTATCTCTACCTTTCTCCCTCACCTCTTTTATACTTGATAAAGGAACGGAACATTTTAAGACTGAGCGATTACTTCAAAGACATTCCTACCCTACGATAACGCTCATACATACATAGGGGAGGATGGGGTAAGATGAACAGTGGGTTAAGATGAACCAACGCTTGTATACGAGTTAACAGAGACCCCATAAACCTCTGACGTCACACACATTAAACAACACGTCACCACAGGTCTCTAAGCGATTGGCGCCGATTTATTGCCAGTTTGAGAGTTTGGGTGCGAAAAAAGGTGCTTTGACGATCATCAAGTGAAAAGTTGGAAAGTGGGAATATCATCAAATACTCTGGTGAGTATAATTGTTTTCTTTTCATTGTTAATTACTGGAGGTTGAGTTGTTATTTGACTTCTTCTGTGCACGTTGTTAATGGTTACAGAGTGGATTGCCTTGCTGCCAGATGATTTTTTCAAGACGGCTGCCGTGGGGTAAGATGAACCCTTGAGCTGGGGGTAAGACGAACCGATGGTTCACTGTACCCCAACATGTGTGCCACATTATTATCCCCCCTCTTGTGGGGATGCCAGGGACTCATTTAAATAGTACCCCCTCTTCTGGATATTCTGTGCTATAATTTTACTCTTTTCTGTTGGTCTCTTCGTTTTGATTTGCTCTTTTGCCTGTTTGTCATTTCTTCCTAGGCCTACATCACTTATTTACATTAGAGGAAACATCAGTTTGTTTTGTTGAAAAAAAACTAAGTAGGCCTCTCATTTTAGACTAGAACATTACTCTTATCCCCATGTTATCTGTTCCATTTCAGATGCCTCGGAAGTATGTGCTGAAATTATACTAATAAAGTGCAGAATCAATCATATTGAGACATACCTTGTTTTGTATCCATTTGAAACTTCAGACTGGAAGATAAACTGAACAAAAGATTAGACAGACATTTTCCACTTAAGCCACGCACGAGGCGAGCACTTTATTTACATCAGGGGACAGTGACAGTAAAACAGAAAAGAGAAAAAAAGGCGAGGTAGCCCTCTACAAGAAGAAAAAGAAAAGAGCAGACAACCCAAAATCCTTAAAAGGGATATCTGATCCCTTAACAAATATATGGTAGAAGGGAGACACCTCCTGACAGACCGACAGCGATTGATAATTGCTGTCGGACTACTGTATCAGTTCTCTAATACCTAATAGTTCTCTGAGCTTCACAAATTGTGTACTCACAAGTCCCTTTGTCAGCATATCAGCTATCATGTCCTTGCTCTGACAATACTCTAGCTTAATTGTTCTTGTTGTCACTTGTTCTCTAATAAAATGGAACTTAATGTCTATGTGTTTTGCACGTCCGTGATACTGAGGATTTTTTGCCATGCAAATAGCAGATTGATTATCTTCATATATAGTTGTTGGGTTAATTGAAGTTTTACTAATATCACTGGTAAGACGTTGTAACCAGACTGCTTCTTGTGCTGCACTGGCCAGTGCCATGTATTCAGCTTCTGCAGTTGATAAGGCCACACATGTTTGTTTTTTACTTTTCCAACTGATGGCTGCTCCACTCATTTTAAACAGGTAGCCCGAAGTTGATTTTCGATCATTTAGATCACCAGCCCAATCTGCATCAGAATATCCTGTGAGGTTGTTTGTTTCCTCACTGCTATAAAGTAACCCATAATTCTGGGTGCCATTTAAATATCGCAGGATATGTTTCACAGCTGTCCAGTGTTCTTTAGTAGGTTGGGAACTAAATCTTGCAACATTACTAACAGCATAGGCAATATCTGGCCTTGTCCTTGTTGACAGATAAAGCAAACTTCCAATTGCTGATTGATAAACATCTTTATCAAACAGCTCGCTATTACTGCTTGCTTTGGTTAATTGTGTTCCAGCATCACATGGAGTTTTTGTGGGTTTTGAATTCTCCATCTGGAATTTATTCAAAATTTCTGCTGTGTAGTTTGGTTGGCCCATCCAAATTTTTCCTAATTCTGGATAAGCTACTTTCACACCTAAAAAGTACTGTAGTTTACCCATGTTTTTGATGTTGGATTTCTTTGATAATTTTTCTAAAAATTCTTGGACTTGTGTTGAAGACTTGCTCGCTACAATAAGATCATCCACATAAACGGCAACTATAAACATTTCTCCTTCTGAATGTTGTGTATAGATGCATGGGTCATTATCTAATTGCTTTAGACCCATCTTCTTCAGCTGACAGTCAAGCTTTTCGTTCCAACACGTTGGTGATTGTTTCAGCCCATATAGGCTTCGTTTTAATTTACATACAAGATGTTCTTGTTCTTTTGTCACAAATCCTTCTGGTTGCTTCATATAAATTTCTTCTTTGAGTTCACCATTCAGAAATGCAGTTGTTATGTCAGACTGATGTAGTTTCAGATCATGTTTTGCTGCTAATGCAACAAGTGTTCTTACAGACTCAAATCTGACAACTGGACAAAATGTCTCATCATAGTCGACACTGTATTTTTGGTTAAATCCTTGTGCTACTAGTCTTGCTTTGTAGCTTTCAATATTTCCATCAGCATCATGTTTTCGTTTGAAAACCCACTTGCACCCGATAGCTTTTCTTCCACTGGGTAGTTTGACTAAGTCCCATACATCATTTGTGTGAAGGGACTCAATTTCCTTTTCCATTGCTTTCTTCCACTCCATCTTTTTAGGACTAGAAATAGCTTCTGTAATAGTTAATGGATCATTTAATTCATGAGCGATGTTTGTCCATTCACCATATAGCTCAGGAGGTTTCCTCATTCTAGTGGATCTCCGTAGTTCTGTAAATTCTTGTGAGTTGTCAACTTCATCCTCACTTGTATTTTCACAGTCAATTTCTATGACAGAATGTTTTTTATTTCTATCATTCTTGTCAGTCCCTTTTTGTTCTATCACGGATTTTGATTAATTAAAAATCACATCTCTGCTATAAAATACTCTCAATTTTTCAGGGTCATACAGTCTATACCCTTTAATGCATTTCCCATATCCAAGGAAGATACTTTTCTTCGCTTTGGGATCTATTTTCTTTCTTTCGTCCTTTGGTATGTGAGCATAGGCACTACATCCGAACACGCGTAAGTGTTTAACTTTTGGTTTATAACCTGTCCATGTTTCATATGGTGTCATTTTGTGTAATGCATTTGTTGGGCTCCGATTTCGAATGTAAGTAGCTGTAGATAGAGCTTCAGCCCAAAATTTCTTTGGCAATTTAGAATCGGACAACATTGCTCGTACTGTTTCTATTAGTGCTCTATTCATCCTTTCAGCTACTCCATTTTGTTCAGGTGTCTTTGGTACTGTATATTCATGGCGTATGCCTTCTCTTTTCAAGTAATTTTCCATTTCTCTGGAAGTATATTCACCACCGTTGTCGGTGCGTAACACTTTAACTTTCTGCCCACTACACTTTTCAATCATAGTCTTCCATTCAATAAATTTTTCAAAAACTTCGCCTTTATTTTTGAGAATATAGCACCAAACATATCTCGATTTATCATCAATGAATGTCAGGAAGTACTCACGTCCACTCAGTGACTTTTCCTCAATTCTTCCGCATATATCACTGTGTACAACTCCAAGGAGTTCATTTGAGTTTCTTTTAGCTGATTTTGGGAGGGAACGACGATGATGTTTTCCATCCGCACATGGTTCACAGAAATTAAAATCTTTAGTTACGTCAAAATTAAATCCGTTTACCATGTTTTCGTTCGCTAATTTCTGCAAATTTTTTGCTCCGAGATGACCATACCTTCTGTGCCAAATCTCTTCTTTTGAGTTACTAGTTGAACACATCGCTGCTGCATGTGCGTTGGTAAGTTCCTTTTTTCCATCACAGTTCAAGTAATATAAATTACCAAATTTAGTAGCAGTAGCAATAACCTTTTCTTTTTCATCTAGTAATTTGCAAAAACGATCAGAAAAAACAAATTTCTTACCGGAACCTGTCCCTTTAGACACGCTCAGTAAATTGAAGGAAAGTTTAGGCACATATAACGTCTCGTATAGGTAGCATCTTTGTTGTTTTTTGTTAGACAAGTTCATAAACATTTCAACTGTTCCTTTTCCGATGGCTTCTACCGAGTAGCCATCCCCAAGAGTTATTTTTGTGCTACCTCAAAATTCTTAAAATCCATAAATTTCTCCACATCGTTACACATATGGCAGGTTGCTCCGGAATCTACAATCCACATAGTTTCTTTCTTACTTGTAAGCAAGGCATTAGACGCCACTAGTCCAATAGGTCCGTCATTTTCGGTCATTTTTTTATGTCCTTTATAACTCGTCATGTTAGACGAGTTATTCCTTTTTGAGTGGTTCCTTTTAGTATTTTCTTTTCTGTCGTATTCACGTAATTCACGACAATCACGTCTCAAGTGGCCATATTTTCCACACTGGTAGCACTTCGGTGGGCCACGTTGGTTTACATGATGATGAGTCGTCATCGCTTTGCTTTCGTTGTTGCAGTTTCCATACGTCAAAGTGTCTTTCTGCTTACTTTTAGTTTCTTCGTAAAGAAGGCGTTCCATAACGATTTCCAGGCGAGGAACTTCTGCATTTGCTTCCAACGCTGTTACCAACATATTAAAGGAATCGGGTAGACTGGCTAAGAGATAGATAACTCTATCTTCTTCTTCTATCGTATCGCCGATAACGCATAGTTCTTCAAAAATCTCCATCATTGTTTTGATGTGATTTTGAACAGGATTCCCTTCCTTTCTGAGAGAAAACAGTCTCCTTCTTAGGGCTAATTTATTTGCCCATGTCTTCTTCTGGAACTGGTCTGCCAACTTTTCCCATACAATTGTAGGGTCAACAGGATCTCCTATTATATACAGTAGGGACGGATCAATAGACAAAACAATTGTTGCTAGTGCACGATCTTTTCGCGCTGTATATTTCGAATATGCGTTTGCGTCTGTAGGTACTGTTTCCGATTCATTGACGATATTCCACAGGTTATCCTTAATAAGTACCATTTTGCATTGTATTTTCCAGGTGGCATAATTTTCTCCTTTCAGTGGTACAATATTTAGTTTCGTTTCCATTGTAAATCCTTTTGTTTTTAGTTGAACAACTTTTTCTTTTTCGGAGACGAACAAAACCAAGATGGCGGACTTTACGCACACGTGGTGAAAGCGTGGTCTGGGCCCATAACCTGTTGAAATTATACTAATAAAGTGCAGAATCAATCATATTGAGACATACCTTGTTTTGTATCCACTTGAAACTTCAGACTGGAAGATAAACTGAACAAAAGACCAGACAGACATTTTCCACTTAAGCCACGCACGAGGCGAGCACTTTATTTACATCAGGGGACAGTGACAGTAAAACAGAAAAGAGAAAAAAAGGCGAGGTAGCCCTCTACAAGAAGAAAAAGAAACCAGGAGCAGACAACCCAAAACCCTTAAAAGGGATATCTGATCCGTTAACAAATATATGGTAGAAGGGAGACAACTCCTGACAGACCGACAGCGATTGATAATTTTAACAGTATGTTCGAAAGACGGAGCGGGCCAAAGTCCCCATCAATGTGACGAAACGGGCCGCTGCTGAATTCACTGCTGGTGCTCTCTTACGAGAAGTATCACGGAACTTCAACATCGACCGTGCCACACTACGTCGCTTCATTGTGAAGTCAAGGGATAAAGCAGATGAAGACATCATAACTGGATATGACAGACTGTCAAAATTAAAATGTGTGTTCCCTCTGCACATGGAGAATGACCTGGCACGGCACATAACACACTTGTCCAACCAATTTCATGGTTTGAGTGTAGAGAAATGTCGAGTTTGCAAAAAAGAATGCCATTCTGGTTCCGGCCAACTGGGAAAGGGAAAATAAGGCTGGTAAAGACTGGTTCTACTCATTTAAAGGTAGGCACAAATTAGTCGTTAGAGCACCAGAACCTACGTCTCTTGCTCGGGCGACTGCTTTCAACCGCCACAATGTAGACCAGTTCTACAATAGTTTGGCAGCAGTTATGGACAGATTCAAGTTCTCTGCAAGTGATATTTGGAATCTCAATGAAACTGGCTGCACCACTGTGCAAAATCCTGGAAAAGTTGTCACAGAGAAAGGAAAAAAGCAAGTTGGTTCTCTGACCAGTGCAGAACGTGGTGAATTAGTCACACTGGAATATTGTGTGAATACTGTCGGGAACGTGATTCCACCATTGTTTGTGTTTCCACGGGTGAAGTTTCGGGAACATTTCCTGAATGATGCGCCTGTTGGCTCTATTGGAAGAGCATCTCGCACTGGCTGGATGAATGAAGACCTATTTGTAGATTATATGCTACATTTCATTCAACACACTCGTTGCATGAAAGAAAGACCAGTGCTGCTAATTCTGGATAATGTGGAAGAACATATCACGATCAAGACAATTGACCTTGCACGTGAGAATGGCGTTGCTCTGCTCGCACTCCCTCCCCACACATCCCACCGATTACAACCTCTTGATAGAGCCGTCTACGGTCCATTTAAGAAGGCCTACAATGCGGCAATGGGCGGGTGGATTCGCTCTCATCCTGGGAGAACAGTTACCATCTACGACATTCCCACCATTGTTTCTGAAGCTCAGCTCTGTGTCATGTCACAACGCAATATCAAGGCAGGATTTGCAGCCATGAATATATCCTTATTGTAGGGATAGATCCCTACAATAAGGATATATTCATGGATGTTGACTTTGCTTCAGCTGCAGTTACTGACCGTCAAAATCCTGAAGCAAATGCAGATGCTGCAGATCTGGATCCAATTCCTGGTCCAAGCTCAGGTGCTGTGGGTTCACTGACGATCACAAGACCTAGTTCTTGTGGCATGGGTCAACAGCCTGTTTCCAGTTCTTGTGAATACGTCTCGCCATCAGCAATCTATCCTTTCCCAAGAAAAACAAAAGGGGGAAGAAAGAAAAGGGCAACCAAAATACTGACTGACACACCAGTCCGGGATGAATTGGCAGCAGAAAAAGCAAAGGTTAAACACACCAAAGACATAAAAAAGAAACTTTTTAGCCAAACATCCCAAAAGACAACAGCCAATGTCACCTCGGATGACGACAGCGATGATGAAGACTGTGAGTCCATGGCCATGAACGATTCTGATGACAACGATGTACCGGATGACGAACTAATAGAAGGTGATTTCGTGGTAGTCAGCGTCAATGGTAAGAAAACCACACGTCGATACATCGCCAAAGTCGATGTAATTGATGGTGATGAACTCGAGGGTGTCTTCTTGAAGAGAATCCAAGGCCGAAAACCCATGGACGGCAGACAGGACTTCATTATCGACCCCGATGATGAAGCATCATTCGATAGACAAGATATTGTAAAAAGAACTACCCGCGCCAAACAACTTGTTGGGGAGTGAATGCAAATCCAACCAATGGGTCTTCCCCTGTGACCTGGAAAAATTCAATCTTTCATAGACTGGAATGTGACTGTATAGCCATGGTGGTTGTTGTTGTTTGTTTTTTACAAGTGTACAGCTGGATGCCACAAATGGACAGTAAAGTTGCAGTTCTATGCTTTTTTCTGAAATTTAAATCATTTTGTCCTTTCTTTTCTGTTATTTTGTATAAATATCTTTTTTCTCCCCTCAACCTCAAAGGGGGGTTCAACTTACCCAACATGTGGGGTAAATTGAACCTTTCTAACACCATTTTTCAGGTGCTTTAAAAATGTGGAAGACATATTATGAAAACATCCAAATCGTGGAGGGTCAAAGGTAAATGGCAAGTGCTCAATTTAACACCAGCATAGACTGGATGACATTACCACGGGAGACACCAGGTCAAAAAATCTAAAAAGTGGTTCATCTTACCCCATCCTCCCCTACATACATACATACATACATACATACATACATACATACATACATACGTTCCTGCCTACGTACACATAAACTCATTCTTGCAAAGACTACTACGAACATTTTGACAACCTTGTATCAACCAGAATACATTCATTTTATTTGTAAGGATCTTAATTGATTTATATGCATATAAATTTGTTGTTTCACTTTACAATTTGATTTTCTCGTTTTATACCCCTCTTATGGTGGGCTACCTAAGAAGGCCAAATCAAACTAATCTGTTTCAACACTCATACACTTACTTCACTATAACTGATAACCCACTCAATATTGTATTGTGGTGTGCTGCTCTGATTTGTTTTAAAATTGTTAATGAGGTTGTTAGTGAGGCTGCGTTTTCAGTGAGAGCACATACATTTAAATTTGCAAAAACACAAGGAAAGAAGAACAAGAGATCAAATTGCATTCAACAATAAAATATATATTGAAAATCAACGAGTACAACACTTGTGCTTATGTATTAATATTTAGGGAGGGAAAAGTAGCTTCCCTTGTACTGATATTTGATACAAGATAGGAATAATGTACTTAAGAACTTTCTTGTTGAAATGTTCAGAGTTTAGTGAACAAATAAGATTTGAATTCAAGAATGAAAAGTTTGTACAAAAAGGATAATAGAATTTGGTTTGTGACTTGGCTTGTGACAGACAGTTAACAGTGTAGTGGAATGGTAGTTCTGTGTCTGTGTGTGCGTGAGTAGAAGAATGTAGATACGCGTGCGTTGCTGAGTTCTGTCGATTTATTGTTCTACTACTTTATTTCTGGAGTACGAACTGTTTATTTTTTGGGTAGGCTCCAGTGAGAAGCGGGAAAAATATCGAAAGGAATATCTAAAATATACGATTGGATAAAAATTGACCAATCACTGATTTTTTTTACAAAACCAAGTTAGGCAAAGTCATGGCAGAAAATTTTGTGTGGATACTGCGATAGGTAAATTGTCCTGATGTAAACGGTACTTATTTTCTAACCAATTGTAACTGAGTATTTTGTGGGCGTGGTAAATCGGAGTAGTCACTACAGTATTATTATCTCCATATCTTATGTTAAGATTTGGACAAAAGAAATAATCCATTTAAGAAATAAAACTGAAGGCTAGTTTTAATACAAAATTCATCTTCCACTTTTTGGAATTTTCACATTTATTTACTTTCGTGATAATAAGTGACATGTTATTTTGGTTATTTTATCTTAACATTTTTAAAAACAAACTATAATGTAGTTAGCTTCTTTTATGAACTTTATTAAGTGTAAAAATTTATTTATTAAGCAAGCTTAACTTACTCTAGAGCGTAAGTCACAAGTTTGGGGCACCTAGTGAGGATAGAACTCGTTTACACTTAGAGTCTTTGAAATTAACTTGTTAATCAATCGGACAAGAATGGTAGAACAAAATAAGTATTACACCGTCTACTTTCTTCGGCCATTTTCTTCAAACAGCAAAATATTGACACCCTACCTTACACACTTCATATCATTTTTTTACTTTATGAATTCACCTATCCATTTTTGCTTTTATTCTGATTTTAAAAAGGTGGCGCATTTTTTTATGGATTATACTGTGAAATTGCTAAATTATACTGTCCGGAAATATATTTACGGGCTTTTCTTAAGAAAAAGAATCAACCAGAATCTTGCAGATCTCTTCTTGAAGAAAGAAAAACAAACGTTTTATTTTTACACGGTAAGTTATGTTATTATTTTTTTTAAAAAATCCTAGTTTACTTACTTGGCAAATTTAACCATCTTTAAATAATTTTTTTGAATTATGCATACTCTTTATAGTCTATCTTATGAAAACTGATAACAAAAAAAAAAAAAAGAAAATCACTCCACAATCCACATTGTCCCGTCGATTTTAGAACTTTCTGTTTATGGAAAATTTGGATATTAAAAATCTGTACAATGTGTAGAACTGGAGATATTTGTTAAAAAGTTAAATTTTAATGTTCGAAATTTTCTTTTAAAATATCAAAATTTCACCTTTTTCCTGTTATTTTTTAGTTGGATTGTTTTCCATTTAAAAAATCGAAAATATATTCAAGAGAATAAATTTAGAGCTTTAGTCTTTTTTATCAAATTACCTTCTGGAATGGATTTTATTTTAAAATAATTATTATATTTTTTACTTTTCAAAAAAGTAAAAAAATATACTTTTCATTGGAATTTTAGAAACTGTAAAAAAGAAAATAATAGTGTTACTGTTAAAAATAGTAAAATTATCTGTCTATTTCTGAGATGAGCTATTGTAACTTTCCACTTTATTGTTCGAACTGTTGTCTTCATTTTTATTTCTTACTGTTAGTGTTACTTACACTCACGACGTTTCGGCAGTTGTATTCAGGTGATATTGATGGATTTTCGAACCGAATCCTTTATTTAGTCTGCGTTGGTAGATTGTTATAATTCGACGTACCATGCCTTTGGATATCAAAGACAGAAGGCCTAGTGGATAAAAGCGTTGGTTGACTGATCCAAAAAGTGACTTGAATTGTAAGTTCATTCCTTGGCCTCAGCGGAGACAGCAAAAACTTGGACAGTTATCAAGGCAAATTAGCTAAAACTAAGATATCCAAAGGCATTTTAGACTAAATAAATGATTTTGGTTCGAAATTCCAACAAATATCACATGAAGAAGACAACGGCTGAAACGTCATGAATGTGACAGTAATGAGGACAACAGTCTGAAAAATGTAAATAGTGTGAAATTAAATGAAATTATTTATTCATTTTTTATTTGATCTCAAGTATTTTCATGACATAGCTGATCATGGCTCTCCACAGATTTCAATCTTTTTATTTGTGAATTGCCATGACTTCTTGGGAAAGACAGTGAAGTGATTTCATGTTGCTTTCTTCACAGTTTTGAATTCATAGTAAACTTTCTAGAGTGGCTGCCACTGAAGGCTAGAGAGTTTAGTCTACCCTTTATTTAATCCATAGCTGAGGGTAGAAAAGGTGAGGTCATGGCTTTCCTAAGTGCATTTGTATGAAAGTGAATGTAACAGACAGGAATTTACCTGTGCATCCATTCAAATCTATAATATAAAATAATAATGATAATAATAATAACTAGTGGGACCTGTGGAATTTCCATAGACCGACTAATAGAATGTTGAATAAACAATAAACTTTTCCTACTTATGTATAAAAATAATACATTGAAGAAGGAGGAATTAAAATCTCTACATATATAATAGAATTTGATACTTAGGCAGCAAATAGTAAAATTGCGTATATTTGTACAGGTATATTTACAAATACATAAAGTTTAGCTATTAAATCTATACTTTTTTTAACATACAATACTCATAGGCTGGGAAAATAGTCAATGCATAGAGATATTTGGGAGTGTCCACCACATGTGCAAAGATTACCAATGCCAATCAGTCCATGGTACTCCCACCTCCCAACATTGAGCCATGCCAGTTTCCTCCGATATGAATACAGAAAACAATAGACCTATATATGTACAAAACTATATAATACATGCCACATATGAATGGTTTCCTCTTTTGAAAGATATTCATTTAATATATATATATATATATATATATATACATACATACATACATACATACATAAACCAAGGACACATATCTAATGTAATCAAGGGTCTCAAGAATTTCTGAAAACACGCCACTCCTTCAAGTCAGTAACTCTAGGCGGACAATGTTTTTAGTAACAGTTTGCCCTTTTCTCCTTCCTTGTCTGCCTGCCTTGTCACCTTAACGCTTACATCTGAGAGTTTGTGAGCCACATACAACTGCCCACGACTGGACACTGGCTGAGGTAAGAATAATCCTACCTTCTCAATTGTCTGCCCCTGTAAATTGTTAATAATCATGATATATGATAAGCGGACTGGAAACTGGGTTCTCTCCAAGGTGAATGTCAAGTTAGAGTCGCTTGGCGCCAGCTTTATTCTGGGGATGAGGACAAGTCTGCCAATTAGTGAGCCACTAATCAAGGAAACTTCAATTGAATGTTGATACATGCCCACCACTTCCAGTCTTGTACCATTGCAGAGTCCATTCTGGATACAAATGTTATGAAGGAGCATTACTATTAAGCTGGGTTTTAAACTCAATTTATAAGGAGGCATTCCTGATGGTGTCAAAGTTTAGAAATTCAAGTGGGTAGAACTCACTCCCAGCAGAATCATTTGTCAAAACATTATCTGTACTATAATAGGTGCATCAGTTACCTGGAAGTTGTCTCAAAATTTTTTTATTGATTAGGAGGCAGTCTGAGTTCTTTGGCAAAAGAATTACTCTTCCTCAGATGTATTGTTGAAGATATCATCCACCAGACAGCCTTCAACACATGAAATTTGAGGCACTTCTATGTCATTAACAGCAAGATTAGGATCTTGTGAAGCTGCTGATATTCCATTGCCATGCTGCAAATTCCTTTTCATCTGCTGTTGTCCCCATGTTTTGGCTTCATCTGTATTGGATGAAAATCAGCCATAGTGGTGAATTTTTAATTTCAGATTTCAACAATTGTCTCATGAGTTCCTCTTGGCAATATGGGTAGGACTTATCTAAAGTCTCCCTCCAAGAGCACAACTTTACCACCAAAAACAGCAGCAATGCCAGTGATATCTCACGAGGCTTTATCAATAGCATGAAGAGCAAATGAAGGGATCATAGAAGTCTCAGCCAAGATGATCAAATACAGGTTTTGTAAATAATTTGTATGGTCTGAAGTGGCTGGTACATTACAAATGCTGGCCGCCATGAGTGGGACAGGCAATTTGAGCAAAATATGGATAGTTTTTCTACTTGACAGTAGTGTAGAGGCAATGCCTGTTCAAGCACCACTGCACATGTTACAAATGTTCTGTCATAGATAAGAAATTATGATATTAAACATATAAGTTTTATCACAACCTCCTGGTGCATCTACATAGAAACAGGAGTGGTTGGGCCTCTCACCTCTCCTTTTATCCACTGATTCAAGCACAACATTATCAGTCTCTGTTCATCAGTAAGTGTTGCAATGCCTGGGTGATCAAGGTCTTCATGATGGTCAAACTGCAGTAATCCAATAAGTTCAGGCAGCCCAATTGATAAACAATGAGATTCTCTATCAGAATTGCATTAGTTTTGTGCAGTGCCATGTTTTCTGCATGGTCTGCATTAAAACCTTGGTGCAAGAAATCTTCAATCGTGGATTCCTTGCGAGTGGTCCACAGGTGAAGAGCATTTGCAGGGTTCATATATGCACACAGGGCAGCAAGCATAACACACAACTGTAAGGGCATCTGACAGGCAGCAGCTACTAGCAATGCATGTTCCAGTGTGTCATCATTTGAGAGAAGACCATATCTCAGGCATACTACCTTAAATGTTGGCAAGTTTTCTCCTTCTACAGTGTGCAAATCTTGGAACCTCACAGTACCTAAAACAAATTTTTCTGTGTCTCTAGGGCTCACTGTATACATTCTACTGATGATATTAGTATTCCTTTGCCTTGGTGTCCATGTTCTAGTGCACTTATTAAACACAATGCAGTGGAATGTCGGGGTACAAGTGGTTCCTTACATCATCATCATGCTCATTTACTTTAAAGCATGCAGTGAAGGTACTGTTACGGTCCCTCTGAGCAGCATTGCCTCTGTGAAAGTAAAATCTTTGCTGGTCTTCAAGATGTACAGCAAGTCTGTATACATTGTGAGATGTGTCATGTAGCTTGAACTCTGACAGTCTCCACATAGCTTCTGGAAGAGAAACTTATCGGCAAGCAAGATATTAGTAATTTCATTGTTAGCTTCATTCTGCTCATGATTTGCTGCTGGGTTGTCTCTTGCTTCAACAGAAGCACAGTCATGTCCCTTGTACACATACTTGAAGGTATATTTAATGCTTTTCACTGATGTACAAATTTTCAAAGCCTGTTGAGACATGATGAAACAGAAATGATATTTGCAGTCTCAAAAAGTTCAATGGGTTTTCCCAGTAAGGCAAAGATACACATAACTTTTTAACAATAATGTCATTTAGAGGACACCATAAAAATTTTCTGATGCCAATTTTAGTTTTTCAAAATTTCATGGAGTGGGTTGTAACATATGTTTGCTACAATTTTCTGAAAAACAAAGAATGCAAAAATAATTTCATTCATTTCTGAATAAGTCCTGAAAGTCAAAATGACATGCAAATTAAAAAAAAAGAATTTCAAATAGAAATTTAATAAATAAGATAAAGTAAAATTTATTTTTTTCTAGAATTAGGTTTTAAATATTTAAGTGAAACTAAAAATAGTAAATAGCTTGAACACATGTACAAAAAAAACTTATGTTTACTAAAATTTTCTGAAAAACAAAAAATGCAAAAATAATTTCATTCATTTCTAAATATGTCCTGAAAGTTTCATTAGAATATGACAATTATTTGATTTTTGCAAGAATTTCCAATTCAATGTATTTTTCACCTGAAAACTAAGCACAAAAACACTAATGTAACATGACCAACTTTAAAAAAAAAGACTTTACCAAAATTTTGAATACGCTAGAAAGGATTAAAAATTTAATAAAATAATTAAAAAATACTTTGGTCTTTCCTCTTAATAATAACAAGCATTTTGATGATAAAAATTTGTTTTTATTAAGTTTGGGGATTTTTTCATCATGCTATGCTGTTTTTAGGTGAAAAAGATAATATATATATACAAAACACGAAAAAAAATTGATAAAAAGGGACTGTTATAGACATCCTCCATTGCCACTCCTCTAACTGCTTTGGAGTGGGTAAGGGTGAGGGTGTTTCTTTGAAAATTGCCGCCAGTGAGATGCCAAATACAGATCAGTACTGAAGAGTGTAATGGACAGATGAACTAAGTAACTAAGGAAGGAACAAGCACAATTATAATAAGATATAGAGAAATATAAGTTTATTTAGTTTCTGTAAACAATAATGTATTAAGTGCCCTTTACACAGGACTACTGAGAATTTTGTATTCTCAGTGCAAATGACATTGAATCATGTAAAATTAGTTTTTAAAATTTTCAAGGCAGGGGCATGTAGAACTAAAAACAATGTTCAAGTAAAATTAATTATATCTATTTTGACAACTATTGAATGGTAGTCATTTCAGCAGTACAGGAAATTTGTCAATCTTTTAATGTTTACTCACATCTTGAAATATTGTGAACTTCCCACTTTGATCGTGAACTTGTGTAATAGAGTTTGGGAACACAAACACACATATTTTTTTATTTTATTGAAATTGGAGTAGATTTGAACAGCGAAATTAGATCAGAACAATTTTGTTTACTGATGGGAATCTGATCTAGCCCATTTGGAATTGGGCCATTAGGAAGACAATGGAAGATGATCGAGATAATTTTTATCGGTTATAATTTGAAATAGAGCTTACTAAGGCTATGAGGAACTTTGAAATTAACATGATTTTGGGTTGAAGGCAGCACTCGGGATAATTGTGTGTGGGCCATGGGTCGATTTATGATCAGCCAGGTTTATCTATATAAACGCGCACAGAAATCTGTTGAAAGAGTGGTTGGCTTGTCTGCCATTGAGTGCAGTTGAGCTGGGTGGAGTGAGGTCGGAGATTGAAAGCGACGTCAGAGATTGGAACCAAACACCTGCTAACATATTTTGTTGATATAAGTACGAAGAAGTGAATTACTCCTCCAACAATCTAAGACTGCTACTGCTACTATTATTACTACCACTGGAAACGGAAACGTTGAACAAGCTACAATAATCAAAAGTTTGTTTTTGGGCTCGTCTTTCGTTGAGTGCACTCGAGCTGGGTGGAGAGATATCGGAGACTGGAAGTGACGTCAGGGATTGGAACAAAACCCCCTCTAACATGTACTGTTAATATAAGTAATGATGCTTCTGCTACAACGAAGATTACTACTACTGTTACTACTGCTGAGGAGGAACACAACTATAAACTTTAAGCCGCGCACAGAAATCTTTATCTCTCCATCGCAAGAGTCGTATATCGTTCTGAGACGATTTCACAACAAGCTAATCACAACCCACTCTCTCTCTGTCTAGAATCCAGTGTATGAGTTTTAATGTCAATTATTTTCTTTTCTGTAACCCGTTTCTTTTCTATACTATTCTCTTAACAATTCAACCATTGAATAGTTGTTTGTCCGGCTTTCTGCAGATATATATTTTTTTTGGTGCATTCTAAATTTCTTAGCACAGACTCTCCAGATATGTCTACATCTTCAGTCGACCGTGAATGGATGAACATCACTTCTGCTTTCTGGATCAAACCAAACACAATGTGGGCAGGAAGCAGGATTAAACCAGTGGACCGGTCGAATGATCTATGGATGCTCAGGGGACCTACGGCCATTCCCTTAAGTTCGGGCAAGACCGAGTAGACACCTCAATCCAGAGAGTAAGACGTCGGAGGTTGAGGGGATGGGGCGAAAGTGTTAGGTTTATATTGATAACTTAATTTAGTGGTGATTATGTTGAGAAAATCTTCTTTGTGAGTGATTTTGCTTTGGCATGATTTTTAATTACAGGGTTAAAAAGCGTTAATTTTTATATATATATATATGGTGTAATTGATGAAATTATTAATGAAAATGATTATATTGACATGTATAATAAATCAAACTGGTTTGAAATGATTGAAATAATGTTTTTCATTCAACAAATTTCAAGATCTTAATAGCAAATTCTAAATGATTACAAAATAATTTTTTTAAAGTGTATAATATCTATTTTGATCATAATTATATCATTTATGATACTTTATAAATCTGATCTGAGGTATAATTTAATCTTTGTTATTTATTCGATAATACAAAAAGTGAAAAAGAACCTATGACTCTAAAATTATAAATAATTGTGATACATCTGTCCAAGAATCAATGTATGCACTTAAGAATTTACCATTAGAAAGCTATCAAGAAAACTGCTTAAATCATTATGCTTATATCAAGATTAATTGTGGTGATGATGTAATAGGTACCTGAAGAGGACATACTCTGAAGAATGGCATGAAATTATTTCTTCTTGTATGCTGTCCTATTTCCAAATATTTTGACCTATCTCTTATGACTGGCATGCATCAATGATTTATGGAGAAAATGATTCTGAGAGTTATTTTTTAAAATGTTTCTGAGTAAGTTTCCTTATGGTATTTGTATTAATATCCAGTACTCCTGTAATTTGAAACCATTTTTAAACAATTTCTGTTTATTATCCTTTAATTTAAATAATTATTCACATTCCCATTGACACCCAGAGAAGCTCAAATGACTAAGTATAATTTTCAAGTTAACTGAATTAAAGACTTTAAAACCTCAGTGAATATTTAAATTGTTTACTTTTGTATTTTCAGATTCTTCACAGAAGTGACAGAAATTGAGATGCTATGCTCAAGTATCAGTTTTTCTGTACTGAAACTTGCATAGAAAACAAAATATTTTATCTTGAATTCATGTTATTAAAAAAGAAAACAACGGAAATTTTGGCAGGAATCTAAATTGTATACATTTTTAGAAATGGAAACAAATATTGAGAAAGATCTAAAATTGTGCATAAAACCATATACTGCAGAAAAACCTTTTCACTGTGAGATTTGTGGATCAAGATTTTCAAAAACTTCACACTTGGAATCACATGTCAGAATACATACTGGGGAAAAACCATTTAACTGTGAAATTTGTGGTGTGAAATTTGCACAAAATGCCGCACGAAAAATTCATATGCAAACACATACTGGAGAAAAACCTTTCCATTGTGAGATTTGTGGTTTGAAATTTTCACGCAATTCAACATTAAGAATTCATATGCGAACACATACTGGAGAAAAACCTTTTTATTGTGAAATTTGTGGGTCACAATTTTCAACACGTTGGCATGTGAGAGCCCATGTAAGGACACACACTGGGGAAAAACCTTTTCACTGTGATATTTGTGGTTCAAAATTTTCAGATGATTCAAATTTGAGAAGACATATGCGAATACATACAGGAGAAAGACCCTTTGTCTGCGAAATGTGTGGATTAAAATTTTTAAATAGTTCAAATTTAAAAGGCCATATACTGACACACACGGGAGAAAAACCATTTCAGTGTGAAATTTGTGTTTCCAGATTTTCAAAAAGTACAGATTTGAACACACATATGCGGATACACACGGGAGAAAAACCATATTATTGCGAAATTTGTGGGGCAAAATTTACACAAAATTCAAATCTGAAAAGGCATATGCGAGCACACACTGGAGAAAAACAATTTCTCTGCGACATTTGTGGTTCAAAATTTTCTCTGAATTCAAACTGGAAAAAACATTTGCAAACACATTCTGAAAGGAGGTCTGTTTCACTTTAATTTACCTTGGTAATTGGCCATGTTTAAATCTAAAAAACTGCACAAGCATTTAAAAAAATGCATCTTGTTCAGTAATATTTGAAAATCAAAATATTTAGAATAAATCCCTTGTTCATATTAAAATTAATAATAATACCACTATTTGCTGGAATAGATTTGGCCTTAGTTTCACAGCAGAACATCAAAGGAAGCCAAGTGTTGATCAAAGATGACCTCCAGCTGGAGGTGTAGATTTGTGATTCATTCATTGTCACTGGTGACCCCAGAAGTAAATACCTGGGAATAAGACTGTGCCTGATATGTACACATGGGAGAAAAAGTATTGGACAAATGAGTATATAAAACAATTGCTCAAGTGGGGAGTGGGACAGTCTCTCATAAATCACAGACAGAGAATGTATGGTCCATGTATCAGAAAAGGGTTCTGTGGGTCCACACCACAGACTGACCAAGAGTAACTGTCAAAGTCAGGAGTTGAATAAAATTTAATGTTAATATGAATGATTCAAGTCTTGTGTTATCATTTTGTCAACACAATCACTTTAAGTCCTTTTTGTAATTCATCTTAGAGAATAAATTAAGAAATTTTTGAAAGCTGATGTTAAGAGAGCTTATTTTTGTTTTAAAAATATATTTTAGTTATTTTTTAGTGCACTTCATGAACATTAAGGCAGTGAAGAAATTTCATATTACTAAGCCATAAGATATGACCATCATCTTTACAAAAAGAAAGAAAAACATTCTGAATAAAAAAAATGCCATGTGGTTATTAAGATCTAAGATTAAGATGGTTGTGGTGGAGAAATTACATATATCAATGTCAAATTTTAGGTGGAAATCATCTATATAAACAAGGGCCCACCAGGTCTGACGCAGATAAGAGGCAGGCTGAGGAGAAAGTTGGCTTGGATTTGCCAGGGATTGCATTGTGAAACAGCCATCACTAAAGAACATGCTCACAATTGCTAAGGCTGGAGTAAACACAGATGCATGATGGAAGAATTGAGTGAGAATTAGTCAATTTTCACTCAATTTTTCCATCATGGCTGGTTTAGTGTTTGCTACTAGATTTCTCAAATCACCATCCGACAAGTAGCTTAACCCTTCAGTAAATATATTCTCCAAATTTTCTTTATATTAAATAAATCTTTTGTTAGTGTTACCAACAGTGTTGTGCAATTTATTGCAGGAGTTTTTATTCTAGCTCTGATTCCCAATGTTGTTCTTGGATACAAAGAGACAAAAGTAACCACAGCCACAGAGAGAAATGTAGACAACATACATATTCAGTCCTGCACTAGACTTTGACATCAATCAGAATATCATAAGATCTTGGGAAACCTAAATTAACCCTATGGAAGTGACACACTAGCCTCAACTGAGGAGGGAAAAGAAAGCAGGATGATCTGTAAAGTTGGTATTACTCAACAAAGTTAGCAACAGATGAAGAAGTGGAGAGAAGACTGTGAATAGGGTAAGGGGTTACAGCTAGTCTTATTTCCTCTTGTATTGACCGTTTCTTCCACTGAACTAGAGTATTTGACATTTCAGTTCTGTCCTACTCAACAATTGAACTCACAACTGCCAGGGAAGCAGATATGTTTTTTAATTACTGCTTAGTCAACTGAGTGTTGTAATTTTAGAGACTTTAGCCTAATGTCTATATTCAAGTGTGGATTTTGTACTTACTATCCTTGTAGATTAAATAAAAAATTTTAGTTCAAAATTCCGAGAAAATTACATGACTACATATATATGACTACAGACATTTGTTAAAGGCTGGAGAGTAAAATGGCTGAAATTTTGTGAGTACAACAATCAAGAAGAGTGCTAGTTTGAAGATATAGGCATAGAATAATAATTCCTCATTTCAAGAATCCCAGCATAAATTTTATTTTTTATACAAACCAATTTTGTAAATGATTTAAAAAAAAAAATGACATTAAATAACTCAGTTTATCGAATTAAAAAAATATTAAGAACATCTAGATGTCCACTGAATTCAGATCTGGAAAGAGATATAATAGAGGACAATTATTTTAGTTGCTCTGCTGAGAGTAACATTTGATCCATGATTATTTTAAAAAATGGGAATGTATGTACGTTTGTATTTGGGTATGTTAAAAAAAGTTATTTAGTGTCAGAACACTGAAGAGAGTCTGCTTGGGAGAAGGATCCCCAGCAATGATATATTCAATTATCTTTGGACAGACTAGCAGAAAACTAACTGGACCTCCCAACAGGTACAATTCGGAAGCATATGCATATTGGAGATATTTCTCAGAAATTTGTTGTTGAATTATTTTTTAAACATCGCTAATAAGAAATGTAACAAATAATACAGAAGAAATTATTTGCTTTGATTCTTGTTAATTCTGGTTTGAAGAGGAAGAGTTTCTTTTTTTTCTTTACCATTGAGATGTAACAAAGGCTGTCCAAAGTAAACACCGGAGTAACCATATATCTTGTGCTTCTGGAGGTGAGTATGTTAGTCCTAAATTACTATTAACCTACAATTTTTTAGCAAGAAACTTGTTAGTACTATTCAATATCCAATAAACTGATATTTAAAATATGAACAAAATATAACTTATTTTAATATTTCTAAATAAAAAAGCATAAATGCTTATAAACTTCATTTTGTTTTAATATTTCTACATAAAAGCATAAATCTGAACAAAATGTAAAATCCTTAGAAAATTAAACTTATTCCTATATAAAAAAAGAATAAATCTGAACAAAATGTAACTTATTTTCATGCTTCCAAATGCAAACAATAATAAAATGTTACTAAATTTAGCTTATTTTAATATTTCTAAAAAAAAAGCATAAATGAGAATAAAATATAACTTATTTTGATATTTCCAAATTAAAAAAAAAACAATTTCTTAAAAAATTAAGCTTAGATTTCAGGATGCAAAAGCCTAAATCTGAATAAAATTCACTCATTTTCATATTTCTACATAAAAATGTATAAATCTGAACAAAATGTAATTTTTGATATTTCTAAACAAAAAAAGCATAAAACATTAGAAAATTTTAATATTTCAAAAGAAAAAAGCTTAAATGAGAATAACATGTAACTTAATTTCATAGGTACAAATAAAAAAAGCATAAGACCATAGAAATTTTTGCTTATTTTCATATTTCTGAATAAAAAAGCATAAATCAGAACAAAATGAAAATTTTCAATTTCCAAATGCAAAAAAGCATTAATCCTGAGAAAATTAAGCTTATTTTCATATTTTTGCTTAGGGAAATTAAGTTTATTTTCATATTTTTGAATAGGAAATGAGAATAAAATGTAACTTATTTTCATATTTCCATATAAAAAAGAAAACCTAAGAAAATTTAATTTATTTTCATATTTCAAAATAAGAAAGTATGAATGAGATTAAAATATGAGTTCTTTTAATATTTATGAATAAAAATGGTTAAATCATTAGAAAATTAATCTTATTTTAATATTTCAACATAAAAAATGGTTTAATCAGAACAAAATTCACTTATTTTCATATTTCTAAACAAAAAATATAAATTGGAAAAAGATGTAACTTATTTTCATATTTCCAAATGAAAAAATGTCTAAATCCATAGAAAATTTAGCACATTTTCATATTTCTAAATAAAAAAAGCATAAGTCAGAAGAAAATATAACTTATTTTTATATTTCCAAATGCAAAAAACCTAAATCCTTAACATTAGCTTCTTATATTTCTGAATAGAAAAGCATAAATCAAAACAAAATAGAACTCATTTTCATATTTCCAAATGTAAGACAGCATAAACTCGTAGAAAATTTAGCTTATTATCATATTTATAAACAAAAATGCATAAATTCTTAGAAAAGTAAACTTATATTTCTAAATAAAAAAACATAAACCAGGATAAAACAATCTATTTTTACATTTCCAAATGCAAAAAGGGTAAATCCTTAGAAAAATTAGCTTCTTTTTTGTATTTCTAAACAAGAAAGCATAAACAGGGACAAAATGTTGCTTATTTTCATATTTTCGAATGCAATAAAGTATAAATCCTTAGAAAATTTAGCTTATTTTAATATTTCTAAACAAAAACCATAAATCAGAAAATGCAACTTATTTTCATATTTACAAATGGAAAACATCATAAATCATTACAAAATTTACCTTCTTTTCATATTTTTAAGTAGAAAAGCATAAATGGTGATAAAATGTAGTTTAATTTTATATCTTAAACAAAAAAATATAAATTGGGATAAAATGTAACTTACATTAATAATTTAAAGTGAAAAACAAATTGCTAGATACCACCTTTTCATATTTGCAAATAGAAAAAACAAATTTGGAAAAACTGCAAATTATTTTCATATTTCCTAATGTAAAAATGCATAAGACCTAAGAAAATATAGCTTCTTTTCACATTGCTAAATAAAAAAAAATAAAATCTGGATAAAATGTTGTCTATTTTCATATTCTAAACTAAAAAAAGGACAACTTGGGATAAAATGTAACATATTAATCCAAAACGAAAAACATAAACTGTTAGTTAATTTACCACCTTTTCATATTTGTAAAAAAAACAAATTTAGACAAAAAATAATTAATTTTCATATTTCCTAATGTAAAAAGCATAAATCAGAAAAATGATAAATGAAAAATCATAAATCATTAAAATTTAACCACTTTTGATATTTCTAAAGAAAAAGCATAAATCCAATGAAACTGCAACATGTTCTTATATTTTCAAGTGCACAATTCATAAATCCTTAGAAAATTTTGCTTATTTTCCTAATTTGAAAAAAAATCATAAATTGTTACAAAATGTGACTTAGTTTCATATTTCCCAATGCAAAAATACATAAAACCCAAAAGGAATTTCTTATTTTCATATTTCTGAATAAAAAATCATGAATCAATATAAAATGTAATATATTTTCATATCTCCAAATGTAAAAAAACAAAAATCCTCATAAAATTTAGCATAAGATTCTGAATTGGAACAAAATGTAAATTATTTTCATATTTCAAAATTAAAAATGCTTAAATCAGAAAAAACATAACTTAATTTCTTGCATGAATCCTTAAAAAATTTAGCTTCATTTCATATTTCTAAATAAAAAAGCATAAATTAGAATATAATGTAACTTATTTTCATATATCCTAATAATAAAAAGCAAAACTCTCTACAAAATTTAGCATCTTTTCATATTTCTAAATAAAAAATCATAAATCACAACAAAATGCAACCTATATTTATATTTCTGAGCAATAAATCCTTAGAAAATTTAGCTTCTTTTCCTATTTCCAAATAAAGAAGCAAAACTGAGACAAATGTAAATAATTTTCATAATTCATAAAACTATAAATCCTTAGACGACTTAGCTTATTTTCATATTTCTAAATAAAAAAGCATAACCAGGGAGAAAATGTAACTTATTTTCATATTTCCCAATGCAAAAAGGCATAAATTCTTACAACATTTAGTTCATGTACTTATTTCTAAATAAAAAAGCATAAAGCAGAACAAAAAATTATTTTCATATTTCCAAATGGCAAAAATCATAAATCCTAAGGAAATTTAGCTTCTTTTGATATGTCTAAGTAAAAAAGCATGCATTGGAAGAAAATGTAACTTATTTTCCAATTTCCAAATGCAAAAAAGTATAAATCCTTAAAAAATTGTAATCTTTTCATATTTCTAAATAGAAAAGCATAAATCGGCATAAAATTTAACTCATTTTCAGTTTTCTCAATGCAAATAATCAGCTATCCTTAGAAAATTTTGTGGCGCTATTTGGGTTGCTGGTAATTAATAATCAAAATGGCGACTTGAAAATGAGATAATAATCAATAACTTAGCATGAAAAGGGTTAACCAATACCAGAAAAATAGGCTGATAGTGAGAATTGTTCCCAGAGAATCAAAATATGTATAATGGACCAAATGACCACCTGAAAGCGATTCTCAGTTTGTGCAAACAAATCAGCTGTTGACAGCCAGTGACAACTAATGCCTGAATCTGGAGTTAAAGCTAAATGAATTCATTTCGTGAGAATGAAAAACAATGAATTGAAAATCTGCGGCTAAGTACTAAAAATTTCCCTGGGAAAGTGTCTCTGTGGTCAGAGGTGAGAGAGCCAAATGTGGTGTCAGTTCATTTATGAGAAAAGTACATTTGAAAACATTTTTTATCAATCTCCGACCGAATGTTGCAGGCGACAGGTGCAGAAGAGCGATCAAAGAAGGAAGAGGGGTAGTCTGTACCCACTGAAGGGTAGCAGGCACAGAAGAGATATTAAGGAGGTTGAAGGAGCTGTTCATGCCCACTGGGAAGCAATAGTGAGAGATGGAACTAAGAGAAGTTGGAGGCAGCCGGTCGGAGTGATGTCTGCAATCACCTCCCACGAGAGAGGGAGAATTCCCCAAAATTATGAAACTAATTGATTTCTCAAGATCAACAATAATAGATTTTAGTTGGAAATCAGGAGATTCACCGAAACCCAGCCTACATATTGCTCCACAACGGTTTCCAGTTGGAGTCCATAAAAATGAATGTGCAAAAGCCATTCAGACAGTTCAACAGTACAATTCAAGAGTTGAGTTCAGAGAGACAGCTAGTGACGGAGGTCACTGAGAAATTCCATACTTCCTGCCAAACACAAGGACCTACGATTCAGCCTTGAGCCAAACTTACCAAAACAGTAAAAAATTTTCTATAACTCTGCAAGCCAAAGTGTTGCATCCAATTTAGGAATGGGTTGGGTCGACAAACACCTGTATGTGAACACAACTACTAATGGACCCTTGTACGCAGAATTGATATAAAGATAGTAATTATTTTTTATATATATTTCGAGTGCTGTTTTCTTTTTTATTTTATTTTACGACTTCGCTCGACTTGGACCAACCCAACATGAAGATACCTGCGACGAATCGATCTTGGCCTCCTCATAATCAAAATAATCACAACATAGGGTAAGGCAGGTCAGGATCGAAGGGATCATTCCATTGATCAAACCAGGATCGGATTGAAGTGTTGTGAACCAGGATCGACCCCGGGCTGACCACGATGAAGTATTACATTTGGTTTGCTGCAAGCCGGGATCGAGTCTGAAGTGTTACATTTGGTGTAAGCCAGGATCGATTTGGTTCTGGTGACTATCGGATTCAAATTCACCCTGGGTTGACTACGACCAACCCAAGAATAGAGTCAACAGAAAGGAGAGAGACAAGAAGGGAGTGAGAACCAATGGACTTTGGCCATTTTGACCATACGGTTCTGATGATACACTCCATAATTTTCTTTCTTTCATCTCTCGATAAGCTGACAACGACCCAGGAACAAGTTACATGTAGGACGCTTTTCGGTTTCCCCCTGAAATCTTTTCGATTTTTGTTGTTGCGTCTCGCCAAGATGATTTTTCTGTTTCATTTTAATTTTTCGATTTACATTGATTTGTTTAATATGAGTGACCATGGGTCAGAGGGTACTGAAGTGGTAGAGGTTGAGGACGAGATGGCGGAGCAACAATCATCAAACGACCTGAGGGGGGGGGGGCATTGGGAGGTCTCCGGCTTCCAGCTTTTAGTGGGAACCTGAAAGAAATAAAGATTGGCTCTTGTCATTTGATAAAACTAGGGTCATTTATGATCTCTCTGACCAAGAGACCGTGTATGTGGCATGGAATGCCACAAGAGGGATGGTATCAGGGTTTATTGGTCAATTCTTATTAGGGGACCCCCACCTGAGTTGGGAGAAGTTAGAAGAGCGAATCACACAAGAGTTTGCCGACAAAGGGACGGCGATAGAAGCCGTGAGGGCTCTTCTGAGATTGATCCAGTTGAGGGATAAGACCTCCAGAGATTTGGGGACAAGGGCAGAGAAACTGGCTAATTTGACTTTCCCAGAGGACACGAGAGCCAAGCCTGTGATGCAGGCCCAATTGGCTGATTTGTATGTGGAGGCGCTAAGTGAGGAGTGCATACGCCATGATGACCTGCAAGAGGGACCCTTGAAATTATCGACAGCGGTGGCCCTGGGTAGAGAAATTCAAGGGATTTGGGAAAAAAACAAGAAGAAACTACCAGGACAGAGTCGGGAGGTAGACAGGAAGGGGAATTGGAAGGTTAAGCAAGAGGAATGGAAGGAGGTTCCTGGAAGAAGGGCATGAATTTTTTTAACCCATGCCCAGTAGATACGGCTTGGCCACAGGGCAGTAGATTGCCCAATGAAGTGGGGATTGCCCCCTGACTCCAATGATTACCAGTGCGCGAAATGCGACAAGAAAGGCACAAAACCAAGTGGTGTGGGCTTAGGAAGGGTGCCTCACAACCCCAGACCAAGCAAGCTGATCCCGGGAAAGGGAACCAGGGAAACACCGCAGGGCCGCCCCAGAAGTAAGAGGGTGGGAAAGGGATGAGGTTTTGGGCATGTGGTCAAGTGGGAATTGCCCAATGAAAAGGTGCTGGTTCTGTGGAGAACCAGGCCACCTGAAAAGAAGTTGTCTTCAACGAGGTAGGGCGGATGAGATAGGGGCCACCCACGGATACCCAGACGAGAAAGGTGAATAAAGAACCCCCTTAGGGATAATGATAGAAGAGTACTACTACCAGCACCCATGGCTGGTTGGGCAGAGAACCGAGGTCCCAGAAGAAGGAGTAAGGCCAGGGTGTTTCCTGTATTATCGAAGGAGAAGGAGCTTTTCTGTAAGGCAGTCGTGGTCTCGCTGCTAAGGGAGAGAGAATATAAGTGCTTGAGGAATAGGGGTTGGATGAGGAAGGCGGACATAGAAGTCACCCAGGTAAGTAGGGCTCCTATGAAAATAAAGGGAATAGTAAAACTCCCAGTGAGAATAGGAGGGGCTAGACGGAGAGTGTCTAGAAGTTTTATATAACCCCAGAACTATGCACAGAGGTGATCTTAGGGAAGATTGACTTCATCGCCATGGAGCAAGCATAGAATTCAACCCCACTGTCAATAGCAAATGGCGAAAGGATGCAATTGGGGGGCCCACCTGAGGGATCTGTATCAGTGGTAATAGAGGAGGATATAAGACTAACCCCTAGAACTGCAGTGGCAGGAAAAGGCAGATTGATGCCAGAGAAGAAGATAAGGGAAGAGGTTTTTCAGTTGGTCTCTATGGAGGGAGATAGCTCTGAGGAAGAAGAAATAGTTCTATGTAAAACGGTTATGGAGGCAGCAGATCTAGTGCCCATACTATTGGTAAATCAGGCGAGTAAAATCGTGAAAATGAAGAAGAGTGAGGAGGTAGGAAGGGCCCTGCCTCTGAGGACCTTGCAACGGGTAAAACTGAAGGAGAGATGCATGTAGCCAGTGAAGGCAATAGAAAACAAGGAAGTAGTAGCCTTTGATAGGTTTAAGGCCACAGTGTAGGACCTGCTGAGAGCTAATCAAGATGTGGTGGCCAGGTTGGATAAAGAATTGGGCCAGACTAGCACGGCGAAGATGAGAATTGATATGGGTGACCACTCCGCAATTAAGCTAAAACCATATAGAACACCACTGGTGGAAGAGGCAGTTAAGGATATGATGTAGGCGGGCATGATAGAAAGCTCAGAATCTCCTTGGAGCTTTCCCATAATGGTAGTGGACAAAAAAGATGGTGGGCACCGGTTCTGAGTAGACTCCCGAAAACTGAACGCGGTTTCCAGACCATTTGCAGTGCCTCTGCCTTGTGCTGAACCCTTTATTTCGCTCACGGGGATAGACTGTTCTAGTTCCACGCGCCATGTCTAATGGATGTCAGTTATCAGTTATCTCCTCCTTAATTCCCTCTCCAAGTTCTCTACCGCATTAACCAGGCATTGAACTCACACTCTTCGGGTCCTGTCACTGGATCTAACTAACGCCTTTATTCACTGTGCCATGTGTCCTTGAGGACACATGACACAGTGGATAAAGGCGTTCAGTTCGACATTCCAACCACCTGAAGAAGGCCTGAGCGTACAACAGCCGAAACGTTGTAATAAATATGGCGTCAAAGATGAGGACAATAGTCCGAATAATGTAAATAGTGTACATAATACCTCATCACAGAAATATAAACAGGTAATTTTGCATATTTTATGATTTCAATGTAAAAGCAAAAATCTGCATAAAATATAACGTATTTTCATATTTCTAAATAAAAAATGCTGAAATCATGAAATAATTTAGCTTATTGAAGATTTCAATGAAAAAATCAGAAATCGACATAAATGTAACGTATTTTTATATTTCTAAAAAAAATCTTACAACCGTAGACAATTTAGCTTATTTTAGAATTTCAATGAAAAAAAAGCATAAATCTGCATAAAATATAACAAAAATTCATATTTCTAAATAAAAAAAGCTTAAATCCATAGATAATTTAGCATATTTTACGATTTCGTTGTAAAAGAATCATAAATCTGAAAAAAATTTAACTTTTTAATATTTCTAAATAAAAAGGCTGAAATTTTTAATTTAGCTTACTTTCAATGTAAAAAATGCATAAATCTGCGGAAAATATATTTTATTTTCTTATTTCTAAAGAAAAAAGTTTACATTCTTAGTTAATTTAACTTATTTTCACGTGTCAATATCAAAAAAGCTTAAATCTGCAGAAAATGTAATTTATTTTCATATTTCTAAATAAAAAATAGTTGAAATCCTTACATAATTTAGCTCATTTTAAGATTTCAATGTAAAAAAGTATAAATCTGCATAAAATGTAACTTATTTCTATATTTCTATATAAAAAAAGCGGAAATCCTTAGATAATTTAGATTACTTGAAGATTTCAATGTAAAGAGATGATGAATCTGCAGAATATGTAGCTTATTTTCCTATCTATAAATAAAAAGAGCGAAAATCCTTAGATAATTAAACTTATTTTAAAATTTCAATGTAAAAAGCATAAATCTGGCTAATATGTAACTTATTTTCATATCTCTAAATAAAAAAAAGTCCATCAATACTTTAGCTTATTTTATTATTTTAATGTAAAAAAATATAAGTCTGCATAAAATGTATATTATTTTCATATTTTTAAATAAAAACATGAAATCCATAGATTATTTTAGCTTACTTTAATATTTCAAAGTTAAAAAAGCATTTATATGCCGAAAATATAACTTATTTTCTTATTTCTAAATAAAAAGCTGGGATCCTTAGATAATTTAGCTTATTTGAAGATATCAATGTAAAGTAGCATAAGTCTGCATAAAATGTAACTAATTTTCATATTTCCAAATAAAAACGCCGAAATCATTAGATAATTTAACTTATTTTAAGATTTCAATGAGAAAATGGATAGATCTGCATAAAATTTAACATATTTGCATATTTCTCAATAATAAAGTTTATATCTATAGATAATTTTGATTATTTTATGATTTCAATGTAAAAAAAGCATAAATCTGCATAAAATGTAACTTATTTTCATATTTCTAAATAATAAAGATTACATCCTCATATAATTCAGCTTAATATAAAAATCTAAAAGAATACTAAATCTGCAGAAAATGTAAGATGAAATCATTTAATAATTTAGGATATTTTACGTTTTCAATGTAACAGCATAAATCGGCACAAAATATAACTTATTTTCACATTTCTAAAATAAAATGCTGAAATCCTTTGAAATTCAGCTTACTTGAAGATTTCAATGTACACACAGCATAAATATTCAGACAAATTTAACTTAGTCTCATATTTCTAATACTTAGATAATTTATCTTCCTTTAATATTTGAATATAAAAATAGGATAAATCTGCATAAAATGTTGTAACAGAGATAGAGAGGGAGCCCCTCCCAGGTGGGTTTATTAATCAACGGTTCTAAAGGATTGGGATGAAGGTACTAATTAGTTGGGTAGAAGGGATTTTGGAGTAATTCCAGAAATAAGTTTTTCTTTTTACTTAGTTGTTTCTGGGATTGAATTATTAATTAACTAGGTGGATTAATTCCAGAGTAATTAATGGACGGGTTCGTTAAGTAAAGCTTGTGGTAAATGATGAATTGGATTTTGGGTGGTCTGCCGGGCGAAATCCAGCCAGAGACCTCAGACGAGATAAGTGCTTTTCGACAGGCTTAAGTGGACGTTGTCTGCGGAAAACCCAGCAGGGAGTCCGATCCGATTTTAGTACATCTTGAAAACTGGGTCCCCGCGGAGTTTCGGAGAGCAAGCGGAAACACATGGTGGTCAAGGCGATTTGCATATTTAAATTCGTGGGCGGTGTCTAAAAAACTGTTTAGCTCCGCCTCTCTATATATAAGCGGCCTGCACGCTTGAGTTGGAGAGATCAGATCGGATCGGAGAACGCGTCGGAACGCGAGAGAAGCGGCAGAGAGAGAGAGAGAGAGAGAGAGAGAGAGAGAGAGAGAGAGAGAGAGAGAGAGAGAGAGAACGGGAGATATCGCAGATCAGGGACTGCAGATCAGAGAGAGAACGCGGAAGAAAACGCGGTGGAAACGGCTTGGTGGATCTTGCTAGTCAGTTGGTTGCATGCGTCAAGAAGTCCGATTCATACCAAGAGATAGAAATAGAACCCGTGCGAAATCAGATAACTTTGTCAACAAAGCTGAGAAAGCCGACTGCTATATCGGAGGGTGCAGACGAAGAGCCACGAATTATCTCCCTTAGACCAGCCAAATTCGATCGGCATAATTGTGTCTTTCTCTCTCTGTGACGTTCCGACCCAAACGAGGTAACCCTATTTAAGACAGTTTGTATTCGTGCAATTTCTTTGATAGTGACATAAAAACAGTATCCTTAAAGGGTTCTTTGTACAGGAACCGAAAGTGTTGCTTATTTCTTTCTTCTTTGTGCCCTTGCGGTTACGACAAGAACTTTTCTGCACGAATAGCGATTTCTTTCAGCGTGGAGCCCAGCCATTTAATTCGTCCCCCCTCCGGATCGTCGTGAAGGATCGAAATACTGCTGTTCGGATCAAAAATATACAACGTGGCGGATAGTGGCGGTTCCTTCAGTTCACCGGAGGAGGACCGGGTGGTTTACTTTTCGGCCAGAACCACCAGAGAGACAGGACAGAGCTGTAGCTGGCAGGGCTTCTACGTAAAAATGTAACTTAGTTTCATATTTCTAAATAAAAAAGCGGAAATCTTTAGATAGTTTTGCTTATTTTAATATTTCAATGTGTGAAAAGCATAAATCGGCATAAAATGTAACTTCTTTTAACATTTCTAAATAAAAAGGTGAAATCCGTAGATAAATTAACTCCGAGTAAGATATCAATGGAAAGAAATGATGAATCTAGAGAAAATTTAGCGTATTTACGTATTTATAAATAAATAGCCTCAATCCTTAGATAATTTACCTCATTTAAGATTGCAAGGTAAAAAAAGCATATATCTACATAAAATATAAGTTATTTTCATATTTCTAAACAAAAACGCTGAGATCCTTAGATCGCTTATTTTAATATTTCAATAAAAAAATCATCAATATACTTAAAATATTACTTATTTTCATTTTTCTAAATTAAAAAGCTGAAATCATTAGATAATTTAGCATATTTTCAGATTTAAATGTAAAAAAGCATAAATCTGCATAAAACATATTTTCATATTTCTAAATAAAAAACTAAAATCCTTAGATGATTTATCTTATTTTAAGTATCCAATGTTTGAAAAAACCTAAATCTTCAGAAAATGTAACGTATTTTCATATTTCTAAATAAAAAACTGAAATCTTTAAATGATTTATCTTATTTTAAGTATCCAATGTAAAAAATCCTAAATCTGCAGAAAATGTAACGTATTTTCCTATTTCTAAATTAAAAATTGAATTCCTTAGATGATTTATCTTATTTCAATTATCCAATGTAAAAAAAACCTAAATCTGCAGAAAATGTAACGTATTTTCATATTTCTAAATAAAAAACTGAAATCCTTAGATGATTTATCCTATTTTAAGTATCCAATGTAAAAAAGCCTAAATCTGCAGAAAATGTAACGTATTTTCATATTTATAAATAAAAACTGAAACCTTTAGATGATTTATCTTATTTTAAGTATCCAATGTAAAAAAGAGCCAAAATCTGCAGAAAATGTAACGTATTTTCATATTTCTAAATAAAAAACTGAAATCCTTAGATGATTTATCATATTTCAATTATCCAATGTAAAACAACCTAAATCTGCAGAAAATGTAACGGATTTTCATATTTGTAAATAAAAAACTGAAATCCTTAAATGATTTACTTATTTTAAGTATCCAATGTAAAAAAAGGGTAAATCTGCAGAAAATGTAACGTATTTTCATATTTCTAAATTAAAAACTGACATCCTCAGATGATTTATCTTATTTTAAGTATCCAATGTAAAAAAGACTAAATCTGCAGAAAATGTAGCGCATTTTCATATTTCAGAATAAAAAACTGAAATCCCTAAATGATTTATCGTATTTTAAGTATCCAATGTAAAAAAAGCCTAAATCTCCAGAAAACGTAATGTATTTTCATAGTTCTAAATAATAAAAAAAAAATCCTTAGTTGATTTATCTTATTTTAAGTATCCATTGTCTGAAAAAACCTAAATCTTCAGAAAATGTAATTTTCATATTTTTAAATAAAAAGCTGAAATCCTTAGATGATTTATCTTATGTTAAGTATCCAATGTAAAAAAGCCTAAATCTGCAGAAAATGTAACGCATTTTCATATTTCTAAATAAAAAACTGAAATTCTTAGATGATTTATCGTATATTAAGTATACAATGTAAGAAAAGCCTAAATCTCCAGAACATATAACGTATTTTCGTATTTCTAAATAGAAAATTGTAATCCTTAGATGATTTATCTTATTTTAAGTATACAATGTAAAAAAAAGCTTAAATTTGCAGAAAATGTAACGTATTTTCAAAATTCTACATAAAAAAACTGAAATCCTTAGATTATTTATCTTATTTTAAGTATCCAATGTAAAAAAAGCATAAATCTGCAGAAAATGTAACGTATTTTCCTATTTCTAAATAAAAAACTGAAATCCTTAGATGGTTTATCTTATTTTAAGTATCCAATGTAAAAAAAGCCTAAATCTCCAGAAAATGTAAGGACTTTTCATATTTCTAAATAAAAAAATGAATTCATTAGATGATTTATCTTATGTTAAGTATCGAATGTAAAAAAAGCCTAAATCTGAAGAAAATGTAACGTATTTTCATATTTATAAATAAATAAAAAAATTGAATTCCTTAGATGATTTATCTTATTTCAATAATCCAATGTAAAAAAACCTAAATCTGCAGAAAATGTAACGTATTTTCATAATTCTAAATAAAAAACTGAAATCCTTAGATGATTTATCCTATTTTAAGTATCCAATATAAAAAAAGCCTAAATCTGCAGAAAATATAACGTATTTTCATATTTATAAATAAAAACTGAAACCCTTAGATGATTTATTTTATTTAAAGTATACAATGTAAAAAAAGCCAAAATCTGCGGAAAATGTAAAGTATTTTCATATTTCTAAATAAAAAACTGAAAGCTCTGGATGATTTATCATATTTCAATTATCCAAGTAAAAAATCCTAAATCTGAAGAAAATGTTACGTATTTACATATGTCTAAATAAAAAACTGAAATCCTTAGATGATTTATCTTATTTTAAGTATCCAATGTAAAAAATCCTAAATCTGCAGAAAATGTAACGTATTTTCCTATTTCTAAATTAAAAATTGAATTCCTTAGATGATTTATCTTATTTCAATTATCCAATGTAAAAAAAACCTAAATCTGCAGAAAATGTAACGTATTTTCATATTTCTAAATAAAAAACTGAAATCCTTAGATGATTTATCCTATTTTAAGTATCCAATGTAAAAAAGCCTAAATCTGCAGAAAATGTAACGTATTTTCATATTTATAAATAAAAACTGAAACCTTTAGATGATTTATCTTATTTTAAGTATCCAATGTAAAAAAGAGCCAAAATCTGCAGAAAATGTAACGTATTTTCATATTTCTAAATAAAAAACTGAAATCCTTAGATGATTTATCATATTTCAATTATCCAATGTAAAAAAACCTAAATCTGCAGAAAATGTAACGGATTTTCATATTTGTAAATAAAAAACTGAAATCCTTAAATGATTTACTTATTTTAAGTATCCAATGTAAAAAAAGGGTAAATCTGCAGAAAATGTAACGTATTTTCATATTTCTAAATTAAAAACTGACATCCTCAGATGATTTATCTTATTTTAGGTATCCAATGTAAAAAAGACTAAATCTGCAGAAAATGTAGCGCATTTTCATATTTCAGAATAAAAAACTGAAATCCCTAAATGATTTATCGTATTTTAAGTATCCAATGTAAAAAAAGCCTAAATCTCCAGAAAACGTAATGTATTTTCATAATTCTAAATAATAAAAAAAAAATCCTTAGTTGATTTATCTTATTTTAAGTATCCATTGTCTGAAAAAACCTAAATCTTCAGAAAATGTAATTTTCATATTTTTAAATAAAAAGCTGAAATCCTTAGATGATTTATCTTATGTTAAGTATCCAATGTAAAAAAGCCTAAATCTGCAGAAAATGTAACGCATTTTCATATTTCTAAATAAAAAACTGAAATTCTTAGATGATTTATCGTATATTAAGTATACAATGTAAGAAAAGCCTAAATCTCCAGAAAATATAACGTATTTTCGTATTTCTAAATAGAAAATTGTAATCCTTAGATGATTTATCTTATTTTAAGTATACAATGTAAAAAAAAGCTTAAATTTGCAGAAAATGTAACGTATTTTCAAAATTCTAAATAAAAAAACTGAAATCCTTAGATTATTTATCTTATTTTAAGTATCCAATGTAAAAAAAGCCTAAATCTGCAGAAAATGTAACGTATTTTCCTATTTCTAAATAAAAAACTGAAATCCTTAGATGGTTTATCTTATTTTAAGTATCCAATGTAAAAAAAGCCTAAATCTCCAGAAAATGTAAGGATTTTTCATATTTCTAAATAAAAAAATGAATTCATTAGATGATTTATCTTATGTTAAGTATCGAATGTAAAAAAAGCCTAAATCTGAAGAAAATGTAACGTATTTTCATATTTATAAATAAATAAAAAAATTGAATTCCTTAGATGATTTATCTTATTTCAATAATCCAATGTAAAAAAACCTAAATCTGCAGAAAATGTAACGTATTTTCATAATTCTAAATAAGAAACTGAAATCCTTAGATGATTTATCCTATTTTAAGTATCCAATATAAAAAAAGCCTAAATCTGCAGAAAATATAACGTATTTTCATATTTATAAATAAAAACTGAAACCCTTAGATGATTTATTTTATTTAAAGTATACAATGTAAAAAAAGCCAAAATCTGCGGAAAATGTAAAGTATTTTCATATTTCTAAATAAAAAACTGAAAGCTCTGGATGATTTATCATATTTCAATTATCCAAGTAAAAAATCCTAAATCTGAAGAAAATGTTACGTATTTACATATGTCTAAATAAAAAACTGAAATCCTTAGATGATTTATCCTATTTTAAATATCCAATGTAGAAAATGCCTAAATCTGCAGAAAATGTAAAGTATTTTCATATTTTTAAAGGAAAAACTGAAATCCTTAGATGATTTATCTTATTTTAAGTTTCCAATGTAAAAAAGGCTAAATCTGCAGAAAATGTAAAGTATTTTCATATTTCTAAATAAAAATCTGAAATCCTTAGATGATTAATATTATTTTAAGTATTCAATATAAAAAAATCCTAAATCTGCAGAAAATGTAACGTATTTCCATATATCTAAATAAAAAAGTAAAATCCTTACATGATTTATCTGATTTTAAGTATCCAATGTAAAAAATGCCTAAATCTACAGAAAATGTAACTCATTTTCATATTTCTGAATAAAAAAGTGAAATCCTTAGATGATTTATCTTATTTTAAGTATCCAATGTAAAAAAAGCCTAAATCTCCAGAATATGTAACGTATTTTCATATTTCTAATTAAAAAAATAATATCCTTAGTTGATTTATCTTATTTTAAGTATCCAATGTCTGAAAAAACCTAAATCTTCAGAAAATGTAACGTATTTTCATATTTCTAAATAAAAAACTGAAATCTTTAAATGATTTATCGTATTTTAAGTATCCAATGTAAAAAAGCCTAAATCTGCAGAAAATGTAACGTATTTTCATTTTTCTAAATAAAAAACTGAAATCCGTAGATGATTTATCTTATTTTAAGTATCCAAGGTAAAAAAGTCTAAATCCGCAGAAAATATAGCGTATTTTCATATTTCTAAATAAAAAACTGAAATCCTGAGATGATTTATCTTATTTTGAGTATCCAATGTAAAAAAGCCTAAATTTGAAGAAAATGTAACGCATTTTCATATTTCTAAATAAAAAACTGAAATTTTTAGATGATTTATCGTATATTAAGTATCCAATGTAAGAAAAGCCTAAATCTCCAGAAAATATAACGTATTTTCATAATGCTAAATAAAAAAATTTTAATCCTTAGATGATTTATCTTATTTTAAGTATCCAAGGTAAAAAAAGCTAAAATCTGCTGAAAATGTAACGTATTTTCATATTTCTAAATAAAAAACTGAAAATCTTATCTGATTTATCTGATTTTAAGTATTCAATGTAAAAAAAGACTAAATCTGCAGAAAATGTAACGTATTTTCATATTTCTAAATAAAAAACTGAAATCCTTAGATGATTTATCTTATTTTAAGTATCCTATGTAAAAAAGCCTAAATCTGCAGAAAATGTAACGCATTTTCATATTTCTAAATAAAAAAGCGGAAATCTTTAGATAGTTTTGCTTATTTTAATATTTCAATGTGTGAAAAGCATAAATCTGCATAAAATGTAACTTCTTTTAACATTTCTAAATAAAAAGGTGAAATCCGTAGATAAATTAACTCCGAGTAAGATATCAATGGAAAGAAATGATGAATCTAGAGAAAATTTAGCTTATTCACGTATTTATAAATAAATAGCCTCAATCCTGAGATAATTTACCTCATTTAAGATTGCAATGTAAAAAAAGCATATATCTACATAAAATATAAGTTATTTTCATATTTCTAAACAAAAACGCTGAGATCGTTTATTTTAATATTTCAATAAAAAATCATCAATATACTAAAAATATTTATTTCCATTTGGCTAAATTAAAAAGATGAAATCATTTGCTAATTTAGCATATTTGAAGATTTCAATGTAAAAAAGCATAAATCTGCATAAAACATATTTTCATATTTCTAAATAAAAAAATAAAATTCTTAGATGATTTGTCTTATTTTAAGTATCCAATGTAAAAAAAATAGCTAAATCTGCATAAAAGTAAAATATTTTCATATATCTAAGTAAAAAACTGAAATACTAAGATGATTTATCTTATTTTAAGTATCCAATGTAAAAAAAGCCTAAATCCGCAGAAAATGTAACGTATTTTCATATTTCTAAATAAAAAACTGAAATCCTTAGATGGTTTATCATATTTCAATTATCCAATGTAAAAAAGACTAAATCTGCAGAAAATGTAACGTATTTACATATTTCTAAATAAAAAACTGAAATCTTTAGAAGATTTATCTTATTTTAAATATCCAATGTAAAAATGGCCTAAATCTGCAGAAAATATAAAGTATTTTCATATTTCAAAATAAAAATCTGAAATCCTTAGATGATTAATATTATTTTAAGTATTCAATGTAAAAAAAGCCTAAATCTGATGAAAATGTAACGTATTTTCATATTTCTAAATAAAAAACTGATATCCTTACATGATTTATCTTATTTTAAGTAACCAATGTAAAAGAGCCTAAATCTGCAGAAAATGTAACGTATTTTCATATATCTAAATAAAAAAATTAATACTTATAGGATTTATCTTATTGTAAGTATCCAATGTAAAAAAAAGCCTAAATCAGCATAAAACTTATTTTCATATTTCTAAATAAAAAACTAAAATCCTTAGATGATGTATCTTATTTTAAGTATCCAATGTAAAAAAGCCTAAATTTTCAGAAAATGCAACATATTTTCATATTTCTAAATAAAAAACTGAAATCCTTAGAGGGTTTATCTTATTTTAAGTATCCAATGTAAAAAAAAGCCTAAATCTCCAGAAAATGTAAGGTCTTTTCATATTTCTAAATAAAAGAATTAATTCCTTAGATGATTTATCTTATGTTAAGTACCGAATGTAAAAAAAGCCTAAATCTGCAGCAAATGTAACGTATTTTCATATTTCAAAATAAAAAATTAATACTTAGAGGATTTATATTATTGTATCCACTGTAAAAAAAGCCTAAATCTGCATAAAACTTATTTTCATATTACTAAATAAAAAACTAACATTCTTAGATGATTTATCTTATTTTAAGTATCCAATGTAAAAAAAGTCTAAATCTGAAGAAAATGTAACGTATTTTCTTATTTCTAAATAAAAAACTGAAATCCTTACATGATCTATCTTATTTTAAGTATCCAATGTAAAAAACGACTAAATCTGCAGCAAATGTAACGTACTTTCATATTTCTAAATAAAAAAATGAAATCCTTACAAGATTTATCTTATTTTAAGTATCCAATGCAAAAAAAGTCTAAATCTGCAGAAAATGTAACGTATTTTAATATTTCTAAATTAAAAATTGAAATCCTTATATGATTTATCTCATTTTCAGTATCCAATTTAAAAAAAGCCTAAATCTACAGAAAATGTAAGGTATTTTCATATTTCTAAATAAAAAACCAGAATCCTTAGATGATTTATATTATTTTAAGTATCCAATGCAAAAAAATGCAAAATCTGAAAAAAGTAACGTATTTTCATACTTCTAAATAAAAAACTGAAATCCATAGATGTATTAGATCTTATTTTAAGTATCCAATGTAAAAAAGCCTGAATCTGCCGAAAATGTAACTTTTTTCGTATTTCTAAATAAGAAACTGAAATCCGTAGATGATTTATCTTTTTTTAAGTATCCAATGTAAAAAAAGGCTAAATCTGCAGAAAATGTAATGTATTTTCATATTTCTAAATAAAAAACTGAAATCCTTTGATGATTTATCTTACTTTAAGTATCCAATTTTAAAAACCCTAAATTTACAGAAAATGTAACGTATTTACATATTTCTAAATAAAAAACTAAAACCCTTATATGATTTATCTTATTTTAAGTATCCAATGTAAAAAACGCCTAAATCTGCAGAAAATGTAACGTATTTTTATATTTCTAAATTCTAAATAAAAAACTGAAATCCATACATGATTTATCATATTTTAAGTATCCAATGCAAAAAAAGGCTAAATCTGCAGAAATTGTAACGTATTTTCAAATTTCTAAATTAAAAACTGAAATCCTTACATGATTTATCTCATTTTAAGTATACAATTTAAAAAAAAGCCTAAATCTGCAGAAAATGAAACGCATTTTCATATTTCTAAATAAAAAACTAAAATCCTTAGATGATTTATCATATATTAGGTATCCAATGTAAAAAAAGCCAAAATCTCCAGAAAATATAATGTATCTTCATATTTCTAAATAAAAAATTGTAATCCTTAGATTATTGAACTTATTTTAAGTATCCAATATAAAAACAAGCTTAAATCTTCAGAATATGGAAAGGATTTACATATTTCAAAATAAAAATAACTGAAATCCTTAGAGGATTTATCTTATTTTAATTATCCAATCTAAAAAAGCCTAAATCTCCAGAAAAAGTATCGTATTTTACTATTTCTAAATTAAAAACTGAAATCCTTAGATGATGAATCTCATTTTAAGTATCCAATTTAAAAAGTCTAAATCTGCAGAAACTGTAACGTATTTTTATATTTCTAAATAAAAAACTGAAATCCTAAGAAGATTTATCTTATTTTATGTATTCAATGTAAAAAAAGCCTAAATCTGCAGAAAATGAGACGTATTTTTATATTTCTAAATAAAAAACTGAAACCGGTAGATGATGTATCTCATTTTAAGTATCCTCTTTTAAAAAAACCTAAATCTGCAGAAAATGTAACGTATTTTCATATTTCTAAATAAAAAACTGAAATCATGAGATGATTTATCTTATTTTAAGTATCCAATGTAAAAAAGCCTAAATCTGCAGAAAATATAACGTATTTACATATTTCTAAATAAAAAACTGAAATCTTGAGATGATTTATCGTATTTAAAAGTATACAATGTAAGAAAAACCTAAATCTCCAGAAAATATAACGTATTTTCGCATTTCTAAATAGAAAATTGTAATCCTTAGATGATTTATCTTATGTTAAGTATATAATGTAAAAAAAAGCTGAAATCTGCAGACAATGTAACGTATTTTCATAATTCTAAATAAAAAAACTGAAATCCTTAGATGATTTATCTTATTTTAAGTATCTAATGTAAAAAATCCTAAATCTGCAGAAAATGTAACGTATTTTCATATTTATAAATAAAAAATTAATTCCTTAGATGATTTATCTTATTTCAATTATCCAATGTAAAAAACATAAATTTGCAGAAAATATAACGTATTTTCACATTTCTAAATAAAAAACTGAAATCCTTAGATGATTTATCATATTTCAGTTATCCCAGTAAAGAAGCCTAAATCTTCAGAAAATGTAACGTATTTACATATTTCTAAATAAAAAAGTGAAATCCTTAGAAGATTTATCTTATTTTAAATATCTAATGTAAAAAATCCCTAAACCTGCAGAAAATGTAAAGTATTTTCATATTTCTAAATAAAAATCTGAAATCCTTAGATGATTAATATTATTTTAAATATTCAATGTAAAAAAGCCTAAATCTGCAGAAAATGTAACGTATTTTCATATTTCTAAATAAGAAACGGAAATCCGTAGGTGATTTATCTTATTTTAAGTATCCAATGTAAAAAAAGCGTAAATCTGCAGAATTTGAAACGTATTTTAATATTTCCAAATAAAAAACTACAATCCTTAGATGATTTATCTTATTTTAATTATCCAATGTAAAAAAAGACTCAATCTGCAGAAATTGTAACTTATTTCTAAATACAAAACTGAAATCCTTAAATGATTTATCTTATTTTAAGTATCCAATGTAAAAAAAGCCTAAATCTGCAGAAAATGTAACGTATTTTCTTATTTCTAAATAAAAAACTGAAATCCTCAGATGATTTATCTTATTCTAAGTAACCAATGTAAAAAAAGGCTGAATCTGCAGAAAATATAATTTTTTTCGTATTTCTAAATAAGAAACTGAAATCGTTAGATGATTCATCTTATTTTAAGTATCCAAGGTAAAAAACCCTAAATCTGAAGAATTTGAAACGTATTTTAATATTTCCAAATAAAAAACTAAAATCCTTACATGATTCATCTTATTTTAATTGTCCAATGTAAAAAAAGCCTAAATTTGCAAAAAATGTAACGTATAATCATATTTCTAAATAAAAAACTGAAATCCTTACATGATTTATCTCATTTTAAGTATCCAATTTTAAAAAAACCTAAATCTGCAGAAAATGTAACGTATTTTCATATTTCTAAATAAAAAACTGAAATCCTTAGATGATTTACCTCATTTTAAGTATCCAATTTAAAAAAAGTCTAAATCTGAAGAAAATGTAACGTATTTTCTTATTTCTAAATGAAAAACTGAAATCCTTACATGATTTATCTTATTTTAAGTATCCAATGTAAAAAACGACTAAATCTGCAGAAAATATAACGTATTTTCATATTTCTAAATAAAAAAATGAAATCCTTACATAATTTATGTAATTTGAAGTATCCAATGCAAAAAAAGTCTAAATCTGCAAAAAATGTAACGTATTTTCATATTTCTAAATTAAAAACTGAAATCCTTACATGATTTATCTCATTTTAAGTATCCAATTTAAAAAAAGCCTAAATCTGCAGAAAATGTAACGTTTTTCCTATTTCTAAATAAAAAAGTGAAATCCTTCGTTGATTTACGTCATTTTAAGTATCCAATGTAAAAAAAGGCTAAATCTGCAGAAAATGTAACGTAATTTCATATTTCTAAATAAAAAACAGAAATCCTCAGATGCTTTATCTTATTTTAAATATCCAATTAAAAAAACCCCTAAATCTACCAAAAATGTAACGTATTTTCATATTTCTAAATAAAAAACTAAAACCGTTATATGATTTATCTTATTTTAAGTATCCAATGTAAAAATCGCCTAAATCTGCAGAAAATGTCACGTATTTTCATATTTCTAAATAAAAAACTGAAATCCTTATATGATTTATTTTCTTTTAAGTTTCCAATGTAAAAAATGCCTAAATCTGAAGAAACAGTAACGTATTTTCAAATTTATAAATAAAAAACTTAAATCCTTAGAAGATTCATCTTATTTTAAGTATCCAATGTAAAAAACGCCTAAATCATCAGAAAATGTAACGTATTTGCATATTTCTTAATAAAAAACTGAAATCCTTACATGATTTAACTTATTTTAAGTGTCCAATGTAAAAAAAGGCTAAATCTGCAGAAAATGGAAAGTATTTTCATATTTCTAAATTAAAAAGTGAAATCCTTACATGATTTATCTCATTTTAAGTATACAATTTAAAAAAAGCCTAAATCTACAGAAAATGTAAAGTATTTTCAGATTTCTAAATACAAAACTAAAATCCTCAGATGATTTATCTTATTTTAAGAATCCAATGTAAAAAACCCCTAAATCTGCAGAAAATGTAACGCATTTTAATATTTCTAAATTAAAAAGTGAAATCCTTACATGATTTATCTCATTTTAAGTATACAATTTAAAAAAAGCCTAAATCTACAGAAAATGTAAAGTATTTTCAGATTTCTAAATAAAAAACTGAATAATAAGAAACTGAAATCCTTAGATGATTTATTTTATTTTCGGTATCCAATGTAAAAAAAGCCTAAATCTGCAAAAAATGTAACGTATAATCATATTTCCAAATAAAAAACTGAAATCCTTAGATGATTTATCTTATTTTAAGTGTCCAATGTAAAAAAAGGCTAAATCTGCAGAAAATGTAACGTATTTTCATATTTCTAAATTAAAAACTGAAATCCTTACATGATTTATCTTATTTAAATAGCCAATTTAAGAATAGCCTAAATCAATAGAAAATGTAACGTATTTTCATATTTCTTAATAAGAAACTGAAATCCTTAGATGATTTATCTTATTTTAATTATCCAATGTAAAACATTCCTAAAACTGCAGAAAATGTAACGTATTTTTATTTCTAAAGCTGAAATCCTTATTTGATTTATCTCATTTTCAGTATCCAATTTAAAAAACGCCGAAATTTGCAGAACATGGAAGGTATTTTCATATTTCTAAATAAAAAACTGACATCCTTAGATGATTGTTTTTATTTAAATATCCAATGTAAAAAAAGCCTAAATCTGAAGATATAGTAACGTATTTTCATATTTCTAAATAAAAAACTGAAATCCTTACATGATTTATCTTATTTTAAGTATCCAATTTAAAAAAGGCTAAATCTTCAGAAAATGTAACGTATTTTCATATTTCTAAATAAAAAATTGAAATACTTACATGATTTAACTTATTTTAAGTATCCAATGTAAAAAAAGCCTAAATTTGCCAAAAATGTAACGTATAATCATATTTCAAATTAAAAACTGAAATCCTTAGATGATTTATCTTATTGTAAGTATCCAATGTAAAAAAAAGCCTAAATCTGAAGAAAATGTAACGTATTTACATATTTCTAAATTCAAAACTGAAATCCTTACAGGATTTATCGCATTTTAAATATCCAATATAAAAAAGCCTAGATCTGCAGAATATGTAACGTATTTTCCTAGTTTTAAATAAAAATCTAAAATCGTTAGGTGCTTTATCTTATTTTAAGAATCCAATTTAAAAAAAGCCTAAATCTCCAGAAAATATAACGTATTTTCATATTTCTAAATAAAAAACTTATATGATTTATCTTATTTTAAGTATCAAATGTAAAAAAAGCCTAAATCTGCAGAAAAGGTAACGTATTTTCATATTTCTAAATAAAAAACTGAAATCCTTAGATGATTTATCTCATTTTAAGTATCCAATGAAAAATAGGGCTAAATCTGAAGAAAGTAACGTATTTTCATATTTATAAATAAAAAACTGAAATCCATAGATGATTTATCACATTTTAAGTATCCAATGTAAAAAAGATTGAATCTGCGGAAAATGTAACTTTTTTCGTATTTCTAAATAAGGAACTGAAATCCTTTGAGGATTTATCTTACTTTAAGTATCCAATTTTAAAAACCCTAAATTTACAGAAAATGTAACGTAATTTCATATTTCTAAATAAAAAACTGAAATCCTAAGATGCTGTATCTTATTTTAAATATCCAATTTAAAAAAAGCCGAAATGTACAGAAAATGTAATGTATATTCATATCTCTAAATAAAAAATTAAATCCTTAGTTCATTTATCTTATTTTAATTCTCCAATGTAAAAAAAAGCCTAAATCTGAAGAAAAAGTAAGGTATTTTCATATTTCTAAATAAAAACTGAAATCCTTAGATTGTTTATCTTATTTTAAGTATCCAATGTAAAAAACGCCTAAATCTGCAGAAAATGTAACGTATTTTGCTAAAACTGAAATCTTAGATGATTTATCTTATTTTAAGTATCCAATGTATAATAAGCCTAAATCTGCATAAAATTTAACGTATATTCATATTTATAAATAAAAAACTGAAATCCTTAGAAGATTTATCTTATTTTACGCATCCAATATAAAAAACATCTAAATCTGCAGAAAATGTAACGTATTTTCATATTTCTGAATAAAAAACTGAAATCCTTAGATGATTTATCTTATTTTAAGTATCCAATTTAAAAGAAGCATAAATCTGCAGAAAATGTAACGAATTTTCATATTTCTAAATAAAAAACTGAAATCCTTGATGATTTATCTTCTTTTAAGTATCCAATGTAAAAAAAAGTAAATCTGCAGAATTTGTAACGCATTTTCATATTTCTAAATAAAAAACTAAAATGCTTAGATGATTTATCTTATTTTGATTATCCAATGTAAAACAAGCCTAAATCTGCAGAAAATGTAACGTATTTTTATTACTAAATTAAAATTGAAATCCTTACATGATTTATCTTATTTTAAGTATCCAATTTAAAAAAATCCTAAATCTGCAGAAAATGTAACGTATTTTCATATTTCTAAATAAAAAACTGAATCCTTACATGATTAATCTTATTTAAGTATCCAATTTAAAAAAAGCCTAAATCTGCAGAAAATGTAACGAATTTTCATATTTCTAAAAAAAATCAGAAATCCTTTAATGATTTATCTTCTTTTAAGTATCCAATGTAAAAAAAAGTAAATCTGCAGAATTTGTAACGTATTTTCATATTTCTAAATAAAAAACTAAAATCCTTAGATGATTTATCTTATTTTAATTATCCAATGTAAAACAAGCCTAAATCTGCAGAAAATGTAACGTATTCCAATATTTCTAAAAAAAAAACTGAAATCCTTACATGATTAATCTTATTTTAAGTATCCAATGTAAAAAAAAGCCTAAATCTGCAGAAAATGGAAGGTATTTTCTTATTTCTAAATAAAAAACTGAAATACTTAGAAAGATTTATTTTATTTTAATATCCAATGTAAAAAACGCTTAAACAGCAGAAAATGTAACGTATCTAAACATCTAAACAAATATGAGAAATCCTTAGATGATTAATATTATTTTATGTATTCAATGTAAAAAAGGCTAAATCTGCAGAAAATGTAACATATTTTCATATTTCTAAATAAAAAACTGAAATCCTTAGATGATTTATCTTATTTTAAGTATCCAATTTAAAAAAAGCCTAAATCTGCCGAAAATGCAACGTATTCCAATATTTCTAAATAAAAACTGAAATCCTTACATGATTAATCTTATTTTAAGTATCCAATGTAAAAAACGCCTGATTCTGCAGAAAATGTAACGTATTTTCATATTTCTAAATAAAAAACTGAAATCCTTAGATGATTTACCTTATTTTAAGTATCCAATGTAACAAAAGCCTAAATCTGTTGAAAAGTAACGTATTTTCATATTTCTAAATAAAAAACTGAAATCCTTAGATGATTTATCTTATTTTAAGTATACAATTTAAAAAACGCCTAAATCTGAAGAAAATATAATGTATCTACATATTTCTAAATAAAAAACTGAAATCCTTACATGATTTATCTCCTTTTAAGTATCCAATTTAAAAAAAGCCTAACTCTGCAGAAAATGGAACGTATTTTCATATTTCTAAATAAAAAACTGAAATCCTTAGATGATTTATCTTATTTGAAGTATCCAATTTAAAAATAGTCTAAATCTACAGAAATTGTAACGTATTTTCATATTTCTAAATAAAAAACTGAAATCCTTATATGATTTATCTTATTTTAAGATTCCAACGTAAAAAACGCCTAAATATGCAAAAAATGTAACGTATTTTCATATTTCTAAATTAAAAACTGAAATCTTTACATGATTTAACTTATTTTAAGTATCCAATGTAAAGAAAGCCTAAATCTGCAGAAAATGAAACGTCTTTACATATTTCTAAATAAAAAACTGAAATCCATAGAGGATTTATCTCATTTTAATTATCCAATGTAAAAGAAGCCAGAATATGCAGAAGATGTCACTTTTTTCGTATTTCTAAATAAGAAACTGTAATCCTTAGATGATTTATCTTATTTTAAGTATCCGATGTAAAAAAGCCTAAATCTGCAGAAAATGTAATGTAATTTCATATTTCTAAATAAAAAACTGAAATCGTTTCATGATTTATCTCATTTAAATATCCCGTTTAAAAAAGCATAAAATCTGCAGAAAATGGAATGTATTTTCATATTTCTAAATAAAAAACTGAAATCCTTAGATGATTTATCTTATTTTAAGTATCCGATGTAAAACAAGCCTACATCTGCAGAAAATGTAATGTAATTTCATATTTCTAAATAAAAAACTGAAATCGTTTGATGATTTATCTTATTTAAATTATCCAATGTAAAAAAGCCTAAATCTGCAGAAAATGTAACGTATTTTCATATTTCTAAATTCAAAACTGAAATCCTTACATGATTTATCTTATTTTAAGTATCCAATTAAAAAAAAAATAAATCCGCAGAAAATAGAAAGTATTATCATATTTCTAAATAAAAAACTGAAATCCTTAGATGATTTATCTTGTTTTAAGTACCCAATGTAAAAAAAGCCTACATCTGCAGAAAATGTAACGTATTTTCATATTTCTAAATTAGAAAATGAAGTCCTTAGACGATGTAACTTATTTTAACGATACAATGTAAAAAAAGCCTAAATCTTCAGAAAATGTAACGTATTTTCATATTTCTAAATAAAAAACTGAAATCCTTAGATGATTCATCTTATTTCACGTATCCAATGTAAAGAAAGCCTAAATCTGCAGAAAATGTAACGTATTTGAATATTTCTAAATAAAAAACTGAAATCCATAGATGATTTATCTTATTTTATGTATCCAGTGTAAAAGAAGCCAGAATATGCAGAAAATATCACTTTTTTCGTATTTCTAAATAAGAAACTGTAATCCTTAGATGATTTATCTTATTTTAAGTATCCAATGTAAAAAAAACCTAAATCTGCAGAAAATGTAACGTAATTTCATATTTCTAAATAAAAAACAGAAATCCTTACACGATTTATCTCATTTTAAGCATCCAATTTAAAAAAGCCTAAATCTGCAGAAAATGGAACGTATTTTCATATTTCTAAATAAAAAACTGAAATCCTTAGATGATTTATCTTATTTTAAGTATCCAATGTAAAAAAAGACTAAATCTGCAGAATTTGTAACGTATTTTCAATATTTCCCAAAAAATAAATAAATCCTTAGATGATTTAACTGATTTTAATTATCCAATGTAAAAAAATGCTCAATCTTCAAAAAATGTAACGTATTTTCTTATCTCTAAATAAGAAAAACGAAATCCTTACATGATTTATCTTATTTTAAGTATCCAATGTAAAAAAACCCTAAACCTATAGAAAATGTAACGCATTTACATATTGCTAAATAAAAACTGAAATCCTTAGCTGATTTATCTTATTTTAAGTATCCAATTTCAAAAAAGCCTAAATCTATAGAAAAGGTAACTTATTTTCATATTTCTAAATGAAAAACTGATATCTTTAAATGATTTATCTTATTTTAAGTATCCAATGTAAAAAAAGCCTGAATCTGGAGAAAATGTAAATTTTTCGTATTTCCAAATAAGAAACTGAAATCCTTAGATGATTTATCTTATTTTAAGTAACCAATGTAAAAAAAGCCTAAATCTGCAGAATTTGTATCGTATTTTTATATTTCCAAATAAAAAACTAAAAACCGTAGATGATTTATCTTATTTTAATTATCCAATGTAAAAAACGCCTAAATGTGCAGAAAATGTAACGTATAATCATATTTATAATAAAAAACTGAAAACCTTAGATGATTTATCTTATTTTATGTATCCAATTTAAAAAAGCCTAAATCTACAGAAAATGTAACGCATTTTCATATTTCTACATAGAAAAATTAAATCCTTAGATGATTTATCTTATTTTAAGTATACAATGTAAAAAAAGCCTAAATATTCAGAAAATGTAACGTCTTTTCATATTTCTAAACAAAAAACTGAAATCCATAAATGATTTATCTTATTTTACATATCCAATGTAAAAGAAGCCTGAATCTGCAGAAAATGTCGCTTTTTGCGTATTTCTAAATAAGAAATTATAATCTTATTTAAGTATGTAAAAAAAGCCTAAATCTGCAGAAAATGTAACGTATTTTCATAATTCTAAATTAAAAACTGAAATCCTTACATGATTTATCTCATTTTAAGTATCCAATTTTAAAAAAGCATAAATCTGCAGAAAATCTAACCTATTTTGATATTTCTAAATAAAAAACTGAAATCCTTAGATGATTTATCTGATTTTAAGTATCCAGTGTAAAAAACGCCTAAATCTGCAGAAAATGTAACGTATTTTCATATTTCTAAATAAAAAACTGAACTCCTTACATGATTTATCTTATTTTAAGTATGCAATGTGAAAAAAACCGAAATCTGCAGAATTTGTAACGTATTTTAATATTTCCTAATAATAAACTAAAATCCTTAGATGATTTATAATATTTTAAGCATCCAATGTAAAAAAAGCCTAAATCTGAAGAAAGTGCAACGTATTTTCATATTTCTGTATAAAAAACTGAAATCCTTAAATGATTCATCCTATTTTAAGTATCCAATGTAAAAAAAGCTAAATATGAAAAAAGTAACGTCTTTTCACATTTCTAAATAAAAAACTGAAATCCATATATGATTTATCTTATTTTAAGCATCCAATGTAAAAAAAGCCTAAATCTGCAGAAAATGTAACGTATTTTCATATTTCTAAATTAGAAACTGCAGTCCTTAGATGATGTATCTTATTTTAACGATACAATGTAAAGTAAGCCTAAATCTGCAGAAAATGTAACGTATTTGCATATTTCTAAATAAAAAACTGAAATCCATAGATGATTTATCTTATTTTAAGTATCCAATGTAAAAGAAGCCAGAATATCCAGAAAATATCACTTTTTTCGTTTTTCTAAAGAATAAACTGTAATCCTTAGATGATTTATGTTATTTTAAGTATCCAATGTAAAAAAAAAGCCTAAATCTGCCGAAAATGTAACGTAATTTCATATTTCTAAATAAAAAACAGAAATCCTTACACGATTTATATTATTTTAAGTATCCAATGTAAAAAAATCCTAAATCTTCAGAAAATGTAACGTATTTTCATATTTCTAAATAAAAAAATAAACCCTTATATCATTTATCTTATTTTCTGTTTCCAATGTAAAAAACACCTAAATATGCAGAAAATGTTACGCATTTTCATATTTCTACATAGAAAAATTAAATCCTTAGATGATTTATCTTATTTTAAGTATACAATGTAAAAAAAGCCTAAATATTCAGAAAATGTAACGTCTTTTCATAATTCTAAATTCAAAACTGAAATCCTTACATGATTTATCTCATTTTAAGTATCCAATTTTAAAAAAGCATAAATCTGCAGAAAATCTAACGTATTTTGATATTTCTAAATAAAAAACTGAAATCCTTAGATGATTTATCTGATTTTAAGTATCCAGTGTAAAAACGCCTAAATCTGCAGAAAATTTAACGTATTTTCATATTTCTAAATAAAAAACTGAACTCTTTACATGATTTATCTTATTTTAAGTATGCAATGTAAAAAAGGCCGAAATTTTAAGTATCCAGTGTAATAAAAGCCTAAATCTGCAAAAAATGTAACGTATTTTTATATTTCGAAATAAAAAACTGAAATCCTTAGATGATTTATCTTATTTTAAGCATCCAATGTAAAAAAGCCAAAATCTGCAGAAAATGTAACGTATTTATATATTTCTAAAGAATAAACTGAAATCCTTACATGATTCATCTCATTTTAAGTATCCAATTTAAAAAAGCATAAATCCGCAGAAAATCTAACGTATTTATATATTTCTAAATAAAAAACTGAAATCCTAAGCTGATTTTTCTTATTTTAAGTATCCAGTTTAAAAAACGCCTAAATCTGCAGAAATTGTAACGTATTTTCATATTTCTAAATAAAAAACTGAACTCATTACATGATTTATGTTATTTTAAGTATGCAATGTAAAAAAAGCCGAAATTGCAGAATTTGTAACGTATTTTAATATTTTCTAATAAAAAACTAAAATTCTTATATGATTTAACTTATTGTAAGTATCCAATGTAAAAAAGCCTAAATCTGAAGAAAATGTAACGTATTTTCATATTTCTGAATAAAAAACTGATATCCTTAAATGATTCATCTTATTTTAAATATCCAATGTAAAAAAGGCTAAATCTGCAGAAAATATAAAGTATTCTCATATTTGTAAATTAAAAACTGAAATCCTTAGATGATTTATCTTATTTTAAGTATCCAATTTAAAAAAAACCTGAATCTGCAGAAAATGTAACGTATTTTCATATTTCTAAATAATAGCTGAAATCCTTAGATGATTTATCTTATTTTAAGTATCTAATGTAAAAAAGGCTAAATCTGAAAAAGTAACGTATTTTCACATTTTAAATAAAAAAATTAAATCCATATATGATTTATCTTATTTTAAGTATCCAATGTCAGAAATGCCAAAAGTCTGCAGAAAATGTAACGTATTTTCATATTTCTAAATTCAAAACTGACATCCTTAGATGATGTATCTTATTTTAAGTATCCAATGTAAAAAAAACTAAATCTGCAGAAAATGTAACGTATTTTCATATATCTAAATAAAAAACTGAAATGCTTAGATGATGTATCTTATTTAAGTATCCAATGTAAAAAAGCCTAAATATGCAGAAAAAGTCATGTATTTTCATATTTCTAAATAAAAAACTGAAACCCTTAGATGATTTATCTTATTTCAAGAATCCAGTGTAAAAAACCTAAATCTGAAGAAAATGTCACGTATTTTCATGTTTCTAAATAAAAAAACGAAATCCTTAGATGATTTATGGTATTTCTAGTATCCAGTGTAAAAAACGCCTAAATCTGCAGAAAATATAACGTATTTTCGTAATTCCAAATAAAAGAAGGAATTCCTTACATGATTTATCTTATTTTAAGTATGCAATGTAAAAAAAAGCCGAAATCTGCAGAATTTGTAACGTATTTTAATATTTCCTAATAATAAATAAATTAAAATCCTTAGATGATTTATCTTATTTTAAGGATCCAATGTAAAAAAAGCCTAAATCTGAAGAAAGTGTAACGTATTTTCATATTTCTGTATAAAAAACTGAAATCCTTAAATGATTCATCCTATTTTAAATATCCAATGTAAAAAAGGCTAAATCTGAAAAAAGTAACATATTTTCAAATTTCTAAATAAAAAACTGAAATCCATATATGATTTCCCTTATTTTAAGTATCCAATGTAAAAAAGCCTAAATCTGCACAATTTGTAACGTATTTTAATATTTCCAAATAAAAAACTAAAATCCTTAGATGATTTATCTTATTTTAATTATCCAATTTCAAAAAAGCCTAAATCTGCAAAAAATGTAACGTATTTTTAGATTTCTAAATTAAAAACTGAAATCCTTACATGATTTATCTTATTTTAATTATCCAATGTCAAAAACGCCTAAATGTGCAGAAAATGTAACGTATAATCATATTTCGAAATAAAAAACTGAAATCCTTAGATGATTTATCTTATTTTAAGTATCCAATGTAAAAAAGCCAAAATCTGCAGAAAATGTAACGTATTTTCATATTTCTAAATAAAAAACTGAAATCCTTACATGATTTATCTTATGTTAAGCGTCCAATGCAAAAAAGGCTAAAACTGCAGGAAATGTAACATATTTTCATATTTCTAAATAAAAAAATAAACACTTATATGATTTATCTTATTTTAAGTTTCCAATGTAAAAAACGGCTAAATCTGCATAAAATGTAACGTATTTTCATATTTCTAAATAGAAAAATTAAATCCTTAGATGAATTATCTTATTTTAAGTATACAATGTAAAAAAAGCCTAAATCTGCAGAAAATGTAACGTATTTTCATATTTTTAAATAAAAAACTGAAATCCTTAGATGAGTTTACTTATTTTAAGTATCCAAAGTAAAAAAAAGCCTAAATCTGCACAAATTGTAACGTATTTCCATATTTCTAAATTAAAACTGAAATACTTAGATGATTTATCTTATTTTAAGTATCCAATGTTGAAAAATGACTAAATCTGCTGAAAATCTTACGCACTTAACATTTCTAAATAAAAAACTGAAATGCTTAGATGATGTATCTTATTTAAGTATCCAATGTAAAAAAAGCCTGAAACTGCAGAAAATGTAACGTATTTTCATATTTTTAAATAAAAACTGAAATTCTTAGATGATTTATCTTATTTTAAGTATCCAATGTTGAAAAATGACTAAATCTGCTGAAAATATAACGGATTTTCATATTTCTAAATAAAACCTGAAATCCTTAGATTATTTATCTTATTTTAAATATCAAATATAAAATAATCCTAAATCTGCAGAATTTGTAACGTATTTTCATATTTCTAAATAAAAAACTGAAATCCTTAGATGGTTTATATTATTTTAAGTATTTTCTAAATAAAAAACTGAAATCCTTAGATGATTTATCTTATTTTCAATATCCAAAGAAAAAAAAGGCTAAATCTGCAGAAATTGTAACGTATTTCCATATTTCTAAATTAAAACTGAAATACTTAGATGATTGATCATATTTTTAGTATCCACTGTTGAAAAATGACTAAATCTGCTGAAAACCTTACGTATTTTCACATTTCTAAATAAAAAACTGAAATGCTTAGATGATGTATCTTATTTAAGTATCCAATGTAAAAAAAGACTGAAACTGCAGAAAATGTAACGTATTGTCATATTTCTAAATACAAAACTGAAATTCTTAGATGATTTATCTTATTTTAAGTATCCAATGCAAAAAAAGGCAAAATCTGCAGAAAATGTAACCTATTTTCATATTTCTAAATGAAAAACTGAAATCCATACATGATTTATCTTATTGTAAGTATCCAATGTAAAAAAAGCCTAAATCTGCTGAAAATGTAACGTATTTTAATATTTTAAAATAAAAATTGTAATCCTTAGATGATTTATCTTATTTTAAGTATCCAATGTAAAAAAAGCCAAAATCTGCAGAAAATGTAACGTATTTTCAGATTTCTAAATAAAAAAGTGAAATCCTTAGATGATTTAAGGTATTTGAATTATCCAATGTAAAAATAGCCTAAAACTGAGGAAAATGTAATGTATTTTCATATTTCTAAATTAAAATAGTAATCCTTAGATGATTATTTTGAAGTATCCTATATAAAAAAGCCTAAACCTGAAGAAAATGTAACGTATTTTTAAATGTCTAAAAAAAAACTGGAATCCTTAGATGATTTATCTTATTTTAAGTATCCAATGTAGAAAAAAGACTAAATCTGCAGAAAATGTTACGTATTTTAACATTTCTAAATGAAAAACTGAAATCCTTAGATGATTTATCTTATTTTAAGAGTCCAATGTAGAAAAGCCTAAATCTGCTGAGAATGTAGCGTATTTTCATATTTCTAAATAAAAATCTGAAATCCATAGATGATTTTTCTTAATATGAAGCATCCAATGTGAAAAAAAGATTAAATCTGCTGAAAATGTAACGTATTTTCATAAATTTATATAAAAAATTGTAATCCTTAGATGATTTATCATATTTTAAGTATCCAATGTAAAAAAGGCCAAAATCTGCAGAAAAGTTTACCAATTTTCATATTTCTAAATAAAAAACTGAAATCTTTAAATGATTTATCTTATTTTAAGTATCCAATGTAAAAAAGACTAAATACGCAGAAAATGTAAATTATTTTAATATATCTAAATAAAAAAGTGAAATCCTTAGATGATTTATCTTATTTTAAGTATCCAATGTAAAAAAAGGCTAAATCTGCAGAAAATGTAACTTCTTTTCTTATTTCTAAATACAAAACTGAAATCCTGAGATGATTCATATTATTTTAAGTATCCAATGTAAAAAAAGCCTCAATCTGAAGAAAATAAAACGTATTTTCATATTTCTAAATAAAAATGTGTAATCCTTAGATGATTTATCTTATTTTAAGTATCCAATGTAAAAAAGGTTAAATCTGTAGAAAATGTAACGTATTTACATATTTCTAAATAAAAAACTGAAATCCTTAGATGATTTATCTTATTTTAAGTATCCAATGTAAAAAAGCCTAAATCTGAAGAAAATGTAACGTATTTTCATATTTCTAAATAAAAAACTGAAATCCTTAGATGATTTATCTTATTTTAAGTGTGCAATGTAAAAAAAGCCTAAATCTGCAGAAAATGTAACGTATTTTCATATTTCCATATAAAAAACTGAAATCCTTAGATGGTTTATATTATTTTAAGTATCCAATCTAAAAAAAAGCCTCCTTAGATGATTTATATTATTTTAAGTATCCAATGTAAAAAAAATTCTAAATCTGCAGAAAATATAACGTATTTTCATATTTCTAAATAAAAAACTGGAATCCTTTGATGATTTGTCTTATTTCAAGCATCCATTCATATTTATAAATAAGAATGTGTAATCCTTAGATGATTTGTCTTATTTTAAGTATCCAATATAAAAAAGGCTAAATCTGTAGAAAATGAAACGTATTTACATATTTCTAAATAAAAACTGAAACCCTTTTGTGATTTATCTTATTTTAAGTATCCAATTTTACAAAAGCCAAAATTTGCAGAAAATGTTACGTATTTTCATATTTCTAAATGAAAAACAGAAATCCTTTTGTGATTTGTCTTATTTTAAGTACCCAATGTAATAAAAGGCTAAATCCGCAGAAAATGTAACGTTTTTTCCTATTTCTAAATAAAAAAATAAAATCCTTACATGATTTAACTTATTGTATGTATCAATATAAAAAAAGGCTAAATCTGAAGAAAATGTAAAGTATATTCGTATTTCTAAATAGAAACTCAAATCATTTGATGATTTGTCTTATTGTAAGTATCCAATGAAAAAAATACCTGAATCTGCAGAAAATGTAACGTATTTTCATACTTCTAAATAAAAAACTGAAATCCTTACATGATTTAACTTATTGTAAGTATCCAATGTAAAAAAAGGCTGAATCTGCAGAAAATGTGACGTAATTTAACATTTCTAAATTAAAAACTGAAATCCTTAGATGATTTATCGTATTTTAGTATCGAATGTAAAAAAGCCTAAATCTGCAGAATTTGTAACAGATTGCCATAATTCTAAATGAAATCTGAAATCCTTAGATGATTTATCTTTTTTTAAGTATAAAATTTAAAAAAAGAATTAATCTGCAGAAAATGTAAAGTATTTTCATATTTCTAAATTAAAAACTGCAATCCTTAGATGATTTATCTAATTTTAAGTATCAAATGTAAAAAAAAGCGAAATCTACAGAAAATGTAACGTATTTTCTTATTTCTAAATAAAAAACTAAAATCCATAGATGATTTATATTATTTTAAGTACACAATGCGAAAAACGCCTAAATCTGCAGAAAATGTAAAGTATTTTCATATATCTAAATAAAAAACTGAAATCCTTAGATGATTTATCTTATTGTAAGTATCCAATGTAAAAAAGACTAAATCTGCAGAAAATGTAACGTATTTTCATATTTCTCAATAGAAAACTGAAATCGTTAGATGATTTATATTCTTTTAATTATGCAATGTAAAAAAAAAGCCTAAATCTGCAGAAAATGTAACGTATTTTCATATTTGTAAATAAAAAACTGAAATCCTAAAATGATTTATCTTATTTTAAGTATCCAATATAAAAAAGCCTAAATCTGCAGAAAATGTAACGTACTTTCACATTTCTAAATAAAAAACTGAAATCCTTAGAGGATTTATCTTATTATAAATATCCAATTGAAAAAAAAACCTAAATCTGCAGAAAATGTAACGTTTTTTTATATTTGTTATAAAATTATCTTATTTTAAGCATCCAATGTAAACAACGCTAAATATGAAGAACATGTAACGTATTTTCATATTTCTAAATAAAAAAGTGAATCCTTAGATGATGTATCTTACTTGAAGTATCCAATGTAAAAAAAGCCTAAAACTGCAGAAAATGTAAAGTATTTTCACATTTCTAAATTAAAATAGAAACCCTTAGATGATTTATCTTATTTTGAATTATCCTATATACAAAATCCTAAATCTGAAGAAAATGTAACCTATTTTCATATTTCTAAATAAAAAACTGAAATCCTTAGATGATTTATCTTATTTTGACTATCCAATGTAAAAAAGCTAGATCTGCAGAAAATGTAACGTATTTTCAGATTTCTAAATAAGAAAGTGAAATCCTTAGATGATTTATCTTATTTGAAGTATCCAATGTAAAAAAATCCTAAAACTGCAGAAAATATAAAGTATTTTCATATGTCTAAATTAAAAACAGCAATCCTTAGATGATTTATCTTATTTTGAAGTATCCTATATAAAAAATCCTAAAGCTGAAAAAATGTAGCGTATTTTCATATTTCTAAATTAAAAACTGAAATCCTCACATGATTTATCTTATTTTAAGTATCCAATGTAAAAATAAAGCCTAAATCTTCAGAAAATGTAACGAATTTTCATATTTCTAAATTAAAACTGAAATCCTTAGATGAGTTATCTTATGTTAAGTATCCTATATAAAAAATCCTAAATCTGAAGAAAATGTAACGTATTTTCATATTTCTAAATAAAAAACTGAAATACTTAGACGATTTATCTTATTTTAAGTATCCAATGTAGAAAAAAGACTAAATCTGCAGAAAATGTTACGTATTTTAACATTTCTAAATATAAAAACTGAAATCCTTAGATGATTTATCTTATTTTAAGTATCCAATGTAAAAAAGGCAAAATCTGCAATGTAACGTATTTTCATATTTTTAAATAAAAAACTTAAATCCTTAGATGATTTATCTTATTTTAAGTATCCAATGTTAAAAAAGCCAAAATCTGCAGAAAATGTAATGTATTTTCATATTTCTAAACGAAAAACTGGAATCCTTTGATGATTTGTCTTATTTTAAGAATCCTTTCATAATTCTAAATAAAAATGTGTAATCCTTAGATGATTTGTCTTATTTTAAGTACCCAATATAAAAAACGCCTAAATTTGCAGAAAATGTAAAGTATTTTCATATATCTAATTAAAAACTGAAATCCTTAGATGATTTATCTTATTTTCAGTATTCAATGTAAAAACAGCCTAAATCTGCAGAAAATGTAACGTATTTTCATATTTCTATATAAAAAACTGAAATACTTAGATGTAATGTAAAAAACGTAAATCTGCAGAAAATAGAACGTATTTTCATATTTCTAATTCAAAACTGAAATCCTTAGATGATTTATCTTTTTTTCAGTATCCAATGTAAAAACAGCCTAAATCTGCAGAAAATGTAACGTATTTTCATATTTCTCAATAGAAATTTGAAATCGTTTGATGATTTATATTCTTTTAATTATGCAATGTAAAAAAAAGCCTAAATCTGCAGAAAAAGTAACGTACTTTCATATTTCTATATAAAACACTGAAATCCTTAGATGATCTATCTTATTTTACGTATCCAATGAAATAAAAGACTAAATCAGCAGAAAATGTAACGTATTTTCATATTTTAAAATAAAAAACTGAAATCCTAAAATGATTTATCTTATTTGAAGTACCCAATATAAAAAACGCCTAAATCTGAAGAATTATAATGTATTTTCATATTTCTAATTAAAAAACTGACATCCTTAGAGGATTTATTTTATTATAAATATCCAATTGAAAAGGAGCCTAAAACTGCAGAAAATGTAACGTATTTTCATATTTGTTAATAAAAAAATGAAATCCTTAGATGTTTTAATTTATTTTAAGTATACAATGTAAAAAAAAGATTAAATCTGCAGAAAATGTAACGAATTTTAATATTTCTAAATTAAAAACTGAAATCCTTAGGTGATTTATCTTATTTTAAGTATCAAATGTAAAAAAAGCCATAATCTACAGAAAATGTAACGTATTTTGATATTATTAAATAAATAATTTAAATCCTTTGATGATTTATCTTATTTTAATATACAGTTTCAAAAAAACCTACATCTGCAGAAAATGTAACGTATTTTCATACTTCTAAGATAAAAACTGAAATCCTTACATGATTTATCTTATTTTAAGTACCCAATGTAAAAAAAGCCTAAATCTACAGAAAATGTAACATATTTTCATATTGCTAAATAAAAAAACATAATCCTTTTGTAAATAAAAAATTGTAATCCTTAAATAATTTATCTTATTTTAGACATCCAATGTCAAAAAAAACTAAACCTGCAGAAAATGTAAAGTATTTTCATATTTCTAAATTAAAATCTGGAATCCTGAGATGGTGTATCTGATTTCAAGTATAGAATGTAAAAAAAGCCTAAATCTGCAGAAAATGTGAAGTATTTTTAAATTTGTAAATAAAAAACTGAAATCCGTTGATGATCTATATTATTTTAAGTATTCAATGTAAAAAAAAAACATAATCTGCAGAAAATGTAACGTATTTTCATATTTCTAAATAAAAAACTGAAATCCTTAGTTTATTTATCTTATTTAAGTATACAATCTAAAAAGACTAAATGTAACGTATTTTCGTATTTCTAAATGAAAAAATGAAATCCTAAGATTATTTATCGTATTTTAAGTATCCCATGTAAAAAAGCCTACATCCGGAGAAAATGTAACGTATTTTCATATTTCTAAATAAAAAACTGAAATCCTTAGATGATTTATCTTATTTGAAGTATCCAATGTTAAAAAAAGCCTAAATATGCAGAAAATGTAGCTTATTTTCATATTTCTAAATAAAAAACTGAAATCCTTAGATGATTTAACTCATTTTAAGGATGCAATGCAAAAAAAGTCTAAATATGCAGAAAATGTAACGTATATTTATATTTCTAAATTAAAAACAGAAATCCTCAGATGATTTATATTATTTTAAGTATACAATGTAAAAAAAAGCCTAAATCTGCAGAAAATATAACGTATTTTCATATTTCTAAAAAAAAAATAAAGTCTTTAGAATATTTACCTCATTTTCAGTATCCAATGAAAAAAAATCCTAAATCTGAAGAAAATGTAACGTAATTTCATATTTCTAAATAAAAAACTGAAATCCTAAGATGATTTGTCTTATTTAATGTATCCAATGTAAAAAAAGCCTTAATCCGCAGAAAATGTAACGTATTTTCATATTTCTAAAAAAAAACTGAGATCCTTTCATGATTTAACTTATTGTAAGTATCCAATGTAAAAAAAGCCTAAATCTGCAGAATTTGTAACGGATTTTCATAATTCTAAATGAAATCTGAAATCCTTAGGTGATTTATCTTATTTTAAGTATAAAATTTAAAAAAAGAATTATTCTGCTGAAAATGTAACGTATTTTCATATTTCTAAATTAAAAACTGTAATCCTTAGATGATTTATCTTATTTTAAGTATCCAATGTAAAAAAACCTTAATTTGCAGAAAATGTAACGTATTTTCAAATAAAAAACTGAAATCCTTAGATGATTTATCATATTGCAAGTATCCAATGTAAAAAAGCCTAAATCTGCAGAAAATGTAACGTTTTTCATATTTCACAATAGAAAACTGAAATCGTTAGATGATTTATATTCTTTTAATTATGCAATGTAAAAAAAAGCCTAAATCTGCAGACAATGTAACGTATTTTCATATTTCTACATAAAATACTGAAATCCTTAGATGATGTATCTTATTTTACGTATCCAATGTAATAAAAGACTAAATCAGCAGAAAATGTAACGTATATTCATATTTTAAAATAAAAAACTGAAATCCTAAAATGATTTATCTATTTTAAGTATCCAATGTAAAAAAGCATAAATCTGCAGAATATGTAAAGTATTTTCATATTTCTAATTTAAAAACCGAAATCCTTAGACGATTTATTTTAATATAAATATCCAATTGAAAAAAACCCTAAATCTGCAGAAAATGTAACGTATTTTCAAATTTGTTAATAAAAAAATGAAATCCTTAGATGTTTTAATTGATTTTAAGTATCCAATGTAAAAAAAAGCTTAAATCTGCAGAAAATATAACGTATTTTCATATTTCTAAATTAAAACTGAAATCCTTAGGTGATTTATCATATTTAAATAACAAATGTTAAAAAAGCCATAATCTACAGAAAATGTAACGCATTTTGATATTATTAAATAAATAACTAAAATCCTTTGATGATTTATCTTATTTTAAGTACCCAATGTAAAAAACGCCTAAATCTGCAGAATTATAAATTATTTTCATATATCTACATAAAAAAATGGAATCCTGAGATGGTTTATTTTATTTTAAGTATAGAATGTAAAAAAAAGCTTAAATCTGCAGAAAATGTAAAGTATTTTTATATTTGTAAATAAAAAACAGAAATCCGAAGATGATCTATCTTATTTTAAGTATTCAATGTAAAAAAAAACATAATCTGCGGAAAATGTAACGTATTTTCATATTTCTAAATGAAAAACTGAAATCCTTAGATGATTTATCTTATTTAAGTATACAATCTAAAAAAGACTAAATCTGCAATAAATGTAACTTATTTTCGTATTTCTAAATAAAAAAGAAATACCTAGATTATTTATCTTATTTTAAGTATCCAATGTAAAAAACGCCTAAATCTGAAGAAAATATATCGTGTCTACATATTTCTAAATAAAAAAATGATATCCTTAGAATATTTATCATATTTTAAGTATCCCATGTAAAAAAGCCTAAATCTGCAGAAAATGTAATGTATTTTCATATTTCTAAATAAAAAACTGAAATCCTTAGATGATTTACCTTATTTTAAGTATCCAATGTAACAGAAGACTAAATCTGAAGAAAATGTAACGTATTTACATATTTCTAAATATAAAACTGATATATCCCTAGATGATTTACGTTATTAAATAAGTATCCAATGTAAAGTATCCAATGTAAAAAAGGCTAAATCTGCAGAAAATGTAACGTATTTCGATATTTTAAAATGACATATTGTAATCCTTAGATGAATTATCTTATTTTAAGTATCCAGTGTTAAAAAAGCCTATATCTGCAGAAAATGTAACGTATTTTCATATTTCTGGATAAAAAACTGAAATCCTTAGATGATTTATCTTATTTTAATTATCCAATATGGAAAAACCTAAAGCAGCAGAAATGTAACGTAGTTTAATATTTCTAAATAAAAAACTGAAATCCTCATATGCTTTATCTTACTTAAAGTATCTAATGTAAAAAATGCCGGAATCTGCAGAAAATCTACCGTATTTTCAGATTTTTAAATAAAAAACTGAAATCCTCAGATGATTTATGTTATTTTAAGTATCCAATGTAAAAAAGCCTAAATCTTCAGAAAATGTAGCGTATTTTCATATTTCTAAAAAAAAAACTGAAATCCTTAGGTGATTTATCTTATTTTAAGCATGCAATGTAAAAAAACCCTAAATACTCAGAAAATGTAACGTATTTTCATATTTCTAAATAGAAAACTGAAATCCTTAGATGATATATCTTATTTTAAGCATCCAATTTAAACAAAGCCTAAATCTGCAAAAATGTAACCTATTTTTATAATTCTAAATTAAAAACTGAAATCCTTAGATGATTTATCTTATTTTAAGTATGCAATGTAAAAAAAATCCTAAATCTGCAGAAAATATAACGTATTTTCTTATTTCTAAATAAAAAATAAAGTCTTCAGAATATTTACCTCATTTTCAGTATCCAATGTAAAAAAATCCTAAATCTGCAGAAAATGTATCGTATTTTCATATTTCTAAATAAAAAACTGAAATCATTAGATGAGTTATCTTATGTTAAGTATCCAATGTTAAAAAAGCCTACATTTGGAGAAAATGTAACGTATTTTCATATTTCTAAATAAAAAAAACTGAAATCCTTAGAGGATTTATCTTATTTAAGTATACAATCTAAAAAAGACTAAATCTGCAAGAAAAAAATGAAATCCTTAGATTACTTATCTTATTTCAAGTATCCAATGTAAAAAACGCCTAAATCTGAAGTAAATATATCGTATCTACATATTTGTAAATAAAAAACTGAAATCCTTAGATTATTTATCATATTTTACGTATCCAATGTAAAAAAAGCCTAAATCTGCAGAAAATGTATCGTATTTTCATATTTCTAAATAAAAATTTAAATCCATAGATGTTTTATCTTATTTTAAATATACAATTTAAAAAAAAAGCCTAAATCTGCAGAAAATATAACGTATTTCCATATTTCTAAAAAAAAAATAAAAATTGATGATTTATCTTATTTTAAGTAACCATGGAAAAAAAGCCTCAATCTTCAGAAAATGTAACGTATTTTCATAGTTCTGAATGAAAAACTGAAATCCTTAGATGATTTATCTTATTTTAAGTATCCAATGTTAAAAAAGCCTAAAACTGCAGAAAATGTAACGAATTTTCATATTTCTAAAACAAAAATGAAATCCTTAGATGATTTATCGTATTTTAAGTATCCAATGTAAAAAAAAGGCTAAATCTGCACAAAATGTAACGTAATTTCATATATCTAAATAAAAAACTGTAATCCTTATATGATTTATATTATGTAAAGTATCCAAAGTAAAAAAAGCCTAAATCTGCAGAAAATGTAACGTATTTTCCTATTTCTAAATAAAAAACTGAAATCCTTAGATGATTTATCTTATTTTAAGTATCCAATGTAAAAAAAGCCTGAATCTGCGGAAAATATAACGTACTTTCATAGATCTTAATAAAAGACTGAAGTACTTAGATGATTTATCTTATTTTAAGTGTCCAATGTAAAAAAAGCCTAAATCGGCAGAAAATGTAACGTATTTTAGTATTTCTAAATTAAAACTGAAATCCTTAGATGATTTATCTTATTTTAAGTATCCAATCTAAAAAAGCCTAAATCTGCAGAAAATGTATCGTATTTTCATATTTCTAAATAAAAACTGAAATCCATAGATGTTTTATCTTATTTTAAGTGTCCAATGTAAAAAGCCTAAATCTACAGAAAATATAACGTATTTTAATATTTCTAAATAAAAAACTGAAATCCTTTGATGATTTATCGTATTTTAGGTATCAAATGTAAAAAAAGCCGAAATCTGCAGAAAATGTATCGTACTTTCATATATCTAAATAAAAAAATCAAATCCTTAGATGATATAGCTTATTTTCAGTATCCAAAAGCCTAAATTTTCAGACAATGTAACGTATTTGTATATTTCTAACTAAAAAACTGAAATCCTTAGATGATTTACCTTATTTTAAGTATCCAATGTAAAGAAGCCTAAATATGCAGAAAGTGTAACGTATTTTCATATTTCTAGAAAAAAACTGAAATCCTTAGATGATTTATCTTATTTCAAGTATGCAATGTAAAAAAAGCCTAAATCTGGAGAAAATATTACCGCATTTCCATATTTTTAAATAAAAAACTCTAATCCTTATATGTTTTATCTTATTTTAAGTTTCCAATGTAAAAAAAGACTAAATCTGCAGAAAATGTAACGTATTTTCCTATTTCTAAATAAAAAACTGAAATGCTTAGATGATTTATCGTATTTTAGGTACATTCATATATCTAAATAAAAAAATGATATCCTTAGATGATATAGCTTATTTTAAGTAACCAATGTAAAAAAGCGTAAATCTTCAGAAAATGTAACGTATTTTCATATTTCTAAAAAAGAACACTGAAATCCTATGATGATTTATCTTATTTTAAGTATCCAATGTAAAAAAAGACTAAATCTGCAGAAAATGTAACGTATTTTCATATTTCTAAATTAAACCTGAAATCCTTAGATGTCTTATCTAATTTTAAGTATCCAATGTAAAAAAAGCCTACATCTTCAGGAAATTTAACGTATTTTCATATTTCTAAATAAAAAATTACATCCTTAGCTGATTTACCGTATTTTAAGTATCCAATGTAAAAAAAGCCTAAATCTGCGGACAATATAACGTACTTTCATATATCTAAATAAAAAACTGAAATCCTTAGATGATGTATCTTATTTTAAATATCCAATGTAAAAAAGCCTAAATCAGCAGAAAATGTAACGTATTTTCATATTTCTAAAAAAAACTGAAATCCTTAGATGATATATCGTATTTTATTTATCCAATGTAAAAAAGCCTAAATCTGCAGAAAATGTAACGTAATTATAGATATCTAAATATAAAACTGTAATCCTTTGATGATTTAGCTTATGTTAAGAATCCAAAGTAAAAAAAGCCAAAATCTGCCAAAAACGTTACGTATTTTCATATTTACAAATAAAAAACTGAAATCATTAGATGATTTAACTTATTTTAAGTATCCAATGCAAAAAAGCCTAAATCCGCAGAAAATGCAACGTATTTTCATATTTCTAAAAAAAAACTGAAATCCTTAGATGGTTTATCTTATTTTAAGTATGCAAAATGAAAAAAGCCTAAATCTGCAGAAAGTGTAACGTATTTTCATATTTCTAGACAAAAAACTGAAATCCTTAGATGATTTTTCGTATTTTAAGTATCCAATATAAAAAAGCTAAAATCTGCAGAAAAGGAAACGTACTTTCAGATTACCACATCAAAAAACTGTAATCCTTAGATGATTTATCTTATTTCAAGTATCCAATGTAAAAAAAGCCAAAATCTCCAGAAAATATAACGTATTTTCATATTTTTAAATAAAAAACTGTAATCCTTATATGTTTTAAGTTATTTTAAGTATCCAATGTAAAAAAAGGCTAAATCTGCGGAAAATATAACGTACTTTCATATATCTAAAAAGAAAACTGAAATCCTCATATGATATATCTTATTTTAAGTATCCAATGTAAAAAAATCCTAAACCTGCAGAAAATGTAACTTATTTTCATATTTCTAAATTAAAAACTGAAATCCTTAGGTGATTTATCTTATTTTAAGTATCCAATATAAAAAAAGCATTAATCTGAGAAGAAAACGTAATGTATTTTCATATTTCTAAATAAAAAAGTGAAATCATTAGATGATTTATCTTATTTTAAGTATCCAATATAAAAATAGATTTATTTTAAGATTTATCTCATTTTAAGTATCAAATGTAAAAAAGCCAAATCTGCGGAAAATTTAACATATCGTCATATTTTAAATAAAAAACTGAAATCCTTAGATGAATTATCTTATTTTAAGTATGCAATGTAAAGAAAGCCTAAATCTGCAGAAAATGTAACGTATTTTCATATTCCGAAATAGAAAACTGAAATCCTTAGCTGATTTATCTTATTTTAAGTATCCAATGTAAAGAAAGCCTAAATCTGCAGAAAATGTAACGTATTTAATATTTCTAAATTAAAACTGAAATCCTTAGATGATTTATCTTATTTTAAGTATGCAATGTAAAAAGAACCTTAATCCTCAGAAAATATAACGTATTTTCATATTCCGAAATAAAAAACTGAAATCCTTAGATGATTTATCTTATTTTAAGTATCCAATGTAAAAAAAGCCTAAATCTGCAGAAAATGTAACGTATTTTATTATTTCTAAATTAAAACTGAAATCCTTAGATGATTTATCTTATTTTAAGTATCCAATGTAAAAAAAGCCTAAATCTGCAGAAAATGTAACGTATTTTAGTATTTCTAAATTAAAACTGAAATCCTTAGATGATTTATCTTATTTTATGTATCCAATGTAAAATAAACCTGAATCTGCTGAAAATATAACGTATTTTAATATTTCTAAAAAAAAAATGAAATCCTTAGAAGATTTATCGTTCTTTAAGTATCCAATGTAAAAAAAGCCTGAATCTGGAGAAAATGTAACGTATTTGAATATTTCTGAATTAAAAACTGAAATCCTTAGATGATTTGTCTTATTTAAATATCCAATTTAAAAAAAGCCTAAATCTGCAGAAAATGTAACGTATTCGTATATTTCTAAATTAAAAATTGAAATCCTTAGAAGATTTATCTTATTTTATATATCCAATGTAAAAAAAGACTAAATCTGCAGAAGTGGTAGGGTATTTTCATATTTCTAGATAAAAAACAGAAATCCTTATCTTATTTTAAGTATACAATGTAAAAAAAGCATAAATCTGCTGAAAATATAACGTATTTTCTTATTTCTAAATAAAAAAATTAAATCCTTAGATGATTTATTTATTTTCAGTGTCCAATGTAAAAAAAGGCTAAATCTGCAGAAAATGTAACGTATTTTCATATTTCTACATTAACAACTGAAATCTTTAGATGATTCATCTTATTTTAAGTATCCAATATAAGAAAGCCTTAATCTACAGAAAATATGACGTCTTTGCCTATTTCTAAATAAAAAACAGAAATCCTTAGATGATTTATCTTATTTTAAGTATCCAATGTAAAAAAGTCTAAATCCTCAGAAAATGTAACGGATTTTCATATTTCTAAATCAAAAACTGAAATCCTGAGATGATTTATCTTATTTAAATATCCAATGTAAAAAAAGACTAAATCTGCAGAAAATGTAACGGACTTTCATATTTGTAAATAAAAAACTGAAATCCTTAGATGTTTTCCCTTATTTTAAGTATAAAATGTAAGAAAAGCCTAAATCTGCAGAACATCTTACGTATTTTTCATATTTCTAAATAAAAAATGAAGTCTTTATAGGATTTATCTTATTTTCAGTATCCAATGCAAAAAAAGCCTAAATCAGCAGAAAATGTAACGTATTTTCATATTTCTAAATTAAAAACTGTAATCCTTAGGTGATTGATGGAATTTTAAGTATCCAATGTAAAAAAAAGCCTGAATCTGCGGAAAATATTACGTACATACATATATCTTAATGAAAAACTGAAATACTTAGATGATTTATCTTATTTTAAGTATCCAATGTAAAAAAAGCCTAAATCTACAGAAAATGTAAGGCATTTTCACATTTCGAAATTAAAAACTGAAATCCTTACATGAATTATCTTATTTTAAGTATCCACTGTAACAAAAGAATAAATCTGCAGAAAATGTAACTTTTTTTTCATATTTCCAAATAAAAAACTGAAATCCCTAGATGATTTATCGTATTTTAGGTATCCAATGTAAAAAAGCCTTTAATCTGCAGAAAATATATCGTACTTTCATATATCTAAATAAAAAACTGATATCCTTAGATGATATATCTTATTTTAAGTATCCAATGTAAAAAAGACTAAATCTTCAGAAAATGTTACCTATTTTCATATTTCAAAATAAAAAACTTAAATCCTTAGATGATTTATCTTATTTTAAGTATTCAATGTAAAGCCTAAATCTGCAGAAAATGTTACGTATTTTCATATTTCTAAAAAAAACTGAAATCCTATGATGATTTATCTTATTTTAAGTATCCAAAGTAAAAAAGTCTAAATCCTCAGAAAATGTAACGCATTTTCATATTTCTAAATCAAAACCTGAAATCCTCAGATGATTTATCTTATTTAAATATCCATTGTAAAAAAAGACTAAATCTGCAGAAAATGTAACGTACTTTCATATTTGTAAATGAAAAAACTGAAATCCTTAGATGTTTTCTCTTATTTTATGTATGAAATGTAAAAAAAGCCTAAATCTGCAGAATATCTAACGTATTTTCATATTTCTAATTTAAAAACTGAAATCCTTAGGTGATTGATGGTATTTTAAGTATCCAATGTAAAAAAAAGCCTGAATCTGCGGAAAATATTACGTACTTACATATATCTTAATGAAAAACTGAAATCCTTAGATGATTTATCTCATTTTAAGTATCCAATGTAAAAAAAGCCTAAATCTGCAGAAAATGTAACGTATTTTAATATTTCTAAAAAAAAAGAAATCCATAGATGATTTATCGTATTTTAAGTATCCAATGTAAAAAAAGACTAAATCTGCAGAAAATGTAACGTATTTCATATTTCTAAATTAAAAACAGAAATCCTTAGGTGATTGATGGTATTTTAATACCCAATGTCAAAAAATCCTGAATCTGCGGAAAATACAACGTACTTTCATATATCATAATGAAAAACTGAAATCCTTAGATTATTTATCATATTTTAAGTATCCAATGTAAAGAAAGCCTAAATCTGCTGAAAATGTAACGTATTTCCTTTTTTCTCAATAAAAAACAGAAATCCTTAGATGATTGATCTTATTTTAAGTATCCAATGTAAAAAAAGCCTAAATCTGCAGAAAATGTAACGTATTTGTATATTTCTAAATTTAAAACTGAAATCCTCACATGAATTATCTTATTTAAATATCCACTGTAACAAAAGTATAAATCTGCAGAAAATGTTACCTTTTTTCATATTTCTAAATAAAAAACTGAAATCCTTTGATGATTACTCGTATTTTAGGTATCCACTGTAAAAAATACTTTAATCTGCAGAAAATCTATCGTACTTCCATATATCTGATTAAAAAACTGATATCCTTAGATGATATATCTTATTTTAAGTATCCCATGTAAAAAAGACTAAATCTTCAGAAAATGTAACCTATTTTCATATTTCTAAATAAAAAACTGAAAGCCTTAGCTGATGTATCCAATGTAAAAAAAGCCTAAATCTGCAGAAAATTTAACGTATTTTAATATTTCTAAATAAAAACCAGAAATCCTTAGAGGATTTATTTTATTTTAAGTATCCAATGTAAAAAAAGCCTAAATCTACAGAAAATGTAGCGTATTCTCATATGTCTAAATGAAAAACTGAAAACCTGAGATGATTTATCTTATTTTAAGTATCCAATGTAAAAAAAGCCTAAATCTTCAGAAAATGTAACGTAGTTTCATATTCGTAAATAAAACACTGAAATCCTTAGATGATTTATCTTATTTTAATTATCCAATGTAAAAAAGGCTAAATCTGCAGAAAATATAATCCTTAGATCTTATTTTCAGTATCCATTAGAAAAAATGACTAAATCTGCCGACAATGTAACGTATTTTCACAATTCTAAATAGCAAACTGAAATCCTTAGATGATATATTTTATTTTATAGTATCCAATGTCAAAAAAGACTATATCTGCAGAAAATTTAACGTATTTTCATATTTTAAAATTAAAAATTGAAATCCTTAGATGATTTATATTACTTTAAGTATCCAATGTAAAAAAGCCTAAATCTGCAGAAAATGTAACGTATTTTCATATTTCTAAATAAAAAATTGAAATCCTTAAATGATATATGATATTTTAAGTATCCAATGTAAAAAAAACTAAATCTGCAGAAAATGTGACGTATTTTCATATTTCTAAATAAAAAAATGAAATCCTTAGATGATTTATCTTATTTTAAATATCCAATGTAAAAAATGACTAAGTATGCAGAAAATTGTACGATTTGTCATATGTCTAAATAAAAAACTGAAATCCTTAGATGATTTATCTTATTTTAAGTATCCAATTTAAGAAAAACCTAACCGTGCAGAAAATGTAACGTATTTTCATATTTCTAAATAAAAAATGAAATCCTTAGATGATTTATCTTATTTTAAATATCCAATGTAAAAAAACGACTAAGTATACAGAAAATTGTACGATTTGTCATATTTCTAAATAAAAAACTGAAAACCTTAGATGATTTATCTTATTTTAAGTATGCAATGGAAAAAAGCCTACATCTGCAGGAAATATAACGTATTTTGATATTTCTAAATAAAAATTGAAATCCTTAGATGATTCATCTTATTTTAAGTATCATTTGAAAAAAAAGCCTAAATCTGATGAAAATGTAACGTATTTTCATATTTCTCAATTAAAAACTGAAATCCTTAGCTAATTCATCTTATTTTAAGTACCCAATGTAATAAAAGACAAAATCTGCAGAAAATGGAACGTATTTTCATATTTCTCAATTAAAAACTCAAATCCTAAGATGATTTATCTTATTTTAAGTATACACGGTAAAAAACGACTTAATCTGCAGAAAATGTAATGTATTTTCACAATTATAATTCAAAAAATGAAATCCTTTGATGATTTATCTTATTTTAAGTATCCAACATAAAAAAAGCCTAAATCTGCAGAAAATGTAACGTATTTTAATTTTTATAAATTCAAAACTGAAATCCTTAGATGATTTTTCTTATTTTAAGTGTCCAATGTAAAACAGCCTAAATCTGCACAAAATGTTACGTATTTTGATATTTCTGAATTTAAAACTAAAATCCTAAGATGATTTATCTTATTTATGTATCCAATGTCAAAAAACCTTCAATCTGAAGAAAATGTAACGTATTTTCACATTTCTACATAAAAAACTGAAATCCTTAGATGATTTTTCTTATTTTCAGTATCCAATGCATAAAAGCATAAATCTGCAGAAAATGTAACGTATTTTCATATTTCTAAATAAAAAACTGAAATCCTTAGATGATTTCATTACTTTAAATATCCATTGTAAAAAAGTGTAAATCTACAGAAAATGTAACGCATTTTCATATATCTAAATAAAAAACTAAAATCCCTAGATGATTTATCTTATTTTAAGTATCCAATATTAAAAAGCCTAAATCTGCAGAAAATGGAACGCATTTTCATATTTCTAAATTAAAAACTGAAATCCTCAGATGACTTTTCTTATTCTAAGTATCCAATGACAAAAAAGCCTAAATCTGCAGAAAATGTAACGTATTTTCATATTTCTAAATTAAAGAGTGAAATCCTTAGATGATTTATCTTATTTTAAGTATCCAATGCAAAAAAAGAATAAATCTACAGAAAATGTGACGAATTTACATATTTCTAAATAAAAAAACTGCAATCCTTAGATGATTTAACTTATTTTAAGTATCCAATATCACAAAAGGCTAAATCTGCAGAAAATGTAACGATTTTTCATATTTCTAAATAAAAAACAGAAATCCTTAGATGATTTATCTTATTTTAAGTATCCAATGTAAAAAAAGCCTAACTGTGCAGAAAATGTAACGTATTTTTATATTTCTAAATAAAAAACTGAAATCCTTAGATGATTTATGTTATTTTAATTATCCAATGTAAAAAAAGCCTAAATCTGCAGAAAATATAACGTATTTTCATATTTCTAAATAAAAAAATGAAATCCTTAGATGATTTATCATATTTTTAGTATACAATGTAAAAAAGCCTAAATCTGCAGAAAATGTAACGTAATTTCATATTTCTAAATCAAAAACTGAAATCCTTAGATGATTTATCTTATTTTAAGTATCCAATGTAAAAAAGCCTAAATCTGCAGAAAATATAACGTATTTTCATATTTCTAAATAAAAAACTGAAATCCTTAGATGATTCATCTTATTTTAAGTATCAAATGAAAAAAAGCCTAAATCTGTTGAAAATGTAACGTATTTTCATATTCTCAATTAAAAACTGAAATCCTTAGCTGATTCATCTTATTTTAAGTACCCAATGTAATAAAAAACTAAATCTGCAGAAAATGGAACGTATTTTCATCTTACTCAATTAAAAACTGAAATCCTAAGATGATTTATCTTATTTTACGTATCCACGGTACAAAACGACTAAATCTGCAGAAAATGTAAAGTATTTTCACAATTATAATTCAAAAAATGAAATCCTTAGATGATTTATCTTATTTTAAGTATCCAATATAAAAAAAGCCTAAATCTACAGAGAATGTAACGTATTTTAATTTTTATGAATTAAAAACTGAAATCCTGAGATGATTTTTCTTATTTTAAGTATCCAATGCATAAAAGCTTAAATCTTCAGAAAATGTAACGTATTTTCATATTTCTAAATAAAAAACTGAAATCCTTAGATGATTTAACTTATTTTAAGTGTCCAATGTAAAACAGCCTAAATCTGCACAAAATGTTACGTATTTTGATATTTCTGAATATAAAACTAAAATTCTTAGATGATTTATCTTATTTATGTGACCAATGTCAAAAAACCTTCAATCTGCAGAAAATGTAACGTATTTTCACATTTCGACATAAAAAACTGAAATCCTTAGATGATTTTTCTTATTTTATGTATCTAATGCATAAAAGCATAAATCTGCAGAAAATGTAACGTATTTTCATATTTCTAAATAAAAATCGAAATCCTTAGATGATTTCATTTATTTTAAATATCCAATGTAAAAAAGTGTAAATCTGCAGAAAATGTAACGTATTTTCATATTTCTAAATAAAAAACTGAAATCCTTAGATGATTTTTCTTATTTTAAGTGTCCAATGTAAAACAGCCTAAATCTGCACAAAATGTTACGTATTTTGATATTTCTGAATATAAAACTAAAATCCTTAGATGATTTATCTTATTTATGTGTCCAATGTCAAAAAACCTTCAATGTGCAGAAAATGTAACGTATTTTCACATTTCTACATAAAAAACTGAAATCGTTAGATGATTTTTCTTATTTTAAGTATCTAATACATAAAAACATAAATATACAGAAAATGGAACGTATTTTCATATTTCTACATAAAAAACTGAAATCCTTAGATGATTTCATTTATTTTAAATATCCAATGTAAAAAAGTGTAAATCTACAGAAAATGTAACGTATTTTCATATATCTAAATAAAAAACTGAAATCCCTAGATGATTTATCTTATTTTAAGTATCCAATGTAAAAAAGACTAAATCTACAGAAAATATAACGTATTTTCATATTTCTAAATAAAATACTGAAATCCATAGATGATTTATATTGTTTTAAGTGTCCAATGTAAACAAAGACTAAATCTGCAGAAAATGTAACGTAATTTCATATTTCTAAATGAAACACTGAAATCCTTAGATGATTTATCTTATTTTAAGTATCCAATGTTAAAAAGCCTAAATCTGCAGAAAATGGAACGCATTTTCACATTTCTAAATTAAAAACTGAAATCCTTAGATGATTTTTCTTATTCTAAGTATCCAATGACAAAAAAGCCTAAATCTGCAGAAAATGAAACGTATTTTCCTATTACAAAATTAAATAGGGAAATCCTTATATGATTTATCTTATTTTAAGTATCCAATGTAAAAAAAGGCCTAAATCTGCAGAAAATTTAACGTATTTTCATTTTTCTGAATTAAAAACTGAAATCTTTAGATGATTTATCTTATTTTAAGTATCCAATGTTAAAAAGCCTAAATCTGCAGAAAATGTAAAGTAATTTCAAATTTCTAAATTAAAAACTGAAATCCTTAGGTGATATATCTTATTTTACGTATCCAATGTAAAAAAGCCTAAATCTGCAGAAAATGTAACGCATTTTCATATTTCTAAAAGAAAAACTGAAATTCTTAGATGATTTATATTATTTTAATTATCCAATGTCAAAAAAGGCTAAATCTGCAGAAAATGTAACGCATTTTCATATTTCTAAATAAAAAACTGTAATCCTTAGATGATTAACCTTATTTTCAGTATCCACTGTAAAAAAAGACTAAATCTACAGAAAATGTGACGAATTTACATATTTCTAAATAAAAAAACTGCAATCCCTAGATGATTTAACTTATTTTAAGTATCCAATGTGAAAAGGCCTAAGTGTGCAGAAAATATAACGTATTTTCATATTTCTAAATAAAAAACTGAAATCCTTAGATGATTTATGTTATTTTAAATATCCAATGTAAAAAAAGCCTAAATCTGCAGAAAATATAAAGTATTTTCATGTTTCTAAATAAAAACTGAAATCCTTAGGTGATTTATCTTATTTTAAGTATCCAATGTAAAAAAGCCTAAATCTGAAGAAAATGTAAGGCAATTTCATATTTCTAAATTGAAAACTGAAATCCTTAGATGATTTATCTTATTTTAAGTATCGAATGTAAAAAAGCCTAAATCTGCAGAAAATTTAACGTATTTGTATATTTCTAAATTGAAAACTGAAATCCTTAGATGATTTATCTTATTTTAAGTATCCAATATAAAAAATCCTAAATCTGCAGAAAATGTAACGTATTTTCATATTTCTAAATTAAAAACTGAAATCCTTAGGTGATTTATCTTATTTTAAGTATCCAATGAAAATAAGCCTAAATCTGCAGAAAATATAACGTATTTTTATATTTCTAAATAAAAACTGAAATCCTTAGATGATTCACCTTATTTTAAGTATCCAATGAAAAAAAAGCCTAAATCTGTTGAAAATGTAACGTATTTTCATATTTCTAAATGAAACACTGAAATCCTAAGATTATTTATCTTAATTTAAATATCCAATGTAAAAAAGCTTAAATCTAATGAAAATGTAACGCATTTTCATATTTCTCAATTAAACACTGAAATCCTTCGATGATTTAGCTTATTTTAAGTATCCAATGTAAAAAAGCCTAAATCTGCAGAAAATGTAAAGTATTTACATATTTCTAAATATAATACTGAAATCCTTAGATAATTTATCTTGTTTTTAAGTATCCAATGTAAAAAGAGCCTAAATGTGCAGAAAATGTAACGTATTTTCATAATTCTAAATAAAAAACTGAAATCCATAGATGATTCATCTTATTTTAAGTATCAAACGTATAAAAAGCCGAAATATGCGGAAAATGTAACGTATTTTCCTATTTCTGATTAAAAAACTGAAATCCTTAGATGATTTAACTTATTTTAAATGTCCAATGTAAAAAAGTCTAAATCTGCAGAAAATGAAACGTATTTTCATAATTCTAATAAAAAAATGAAATATTTAGATGATTTATGTTATTTTAAGTATGAAATGTAAAAAAAGCCTAAATCTGCAGAAAATGTAACGTATTTTCATATTTCCAAATTTTGAAAATTGAATTTGCTCAATGAAATCATTAGAAAAACAATAAAATTATTGAAAATCGATATGTTATCGATCAGAAAATATTGATTTTGACTATTTTCAACAGTTTACACAAAGTTTTATTGCAAATATTAAGTTTTACAAACATTTGAAAAATATTGAAATTTCGATGCAAAAAGAAGCATTTCGAGCTACTTTTTGAACGTTAAAGCCGGTAGTGTGAAAATTGCTTTTGCTGTTTGAATTAATTAGAAAATCAATAAAATTACTGAAAATCGATAGGGTAACGATCAGAAAATATTGATTTTGACAATTTCCAACAGTTTACACAAAACTTATATTGAAAAGATTAAGTTTTACACACTTCTGCAAAATATTGAAATTTCAATGCAAAAAGAAGTATTTTTAGTGGATATATTTCGAGCTACTTTTTCAACGTTAAACACGGTAGTTTGAAAATTGAATTTGCTCTTTGAAATCATTAGAAAACCAAAAAAATTATTGAAAATCGATATGGTATCGATCAGCAAATATTGATTTTGATTATTTCCAATAGTTTACACATGTGACACTATGAGGTGGATATATGCGCTCGCGCGTGTGTGTGTGTGCGCCTGCACATCTGTGTGTCTGTATATATACACCCCCACATCTGTGTGTGCGTGCGCGCGCACACATATGTGCGAGAAGATTAGTTAGATTTGACCTGGGCATCAAACTTCAAGACCAAATGATTAGATTAGGAATCTAGATAAAAACATATGGCGAAAAGGGTAGATAAGTGTTAAGTACTTGTCAAAATACGACGATAGGAAAAAGACCGGCTCTGGTCAAAACTTAAAAGGGTTTGAATTTAATGTCCCTGAATCGGAGTCAGCTAGGCTAAGAAATATTTTTATGTCCACTTTCTTCAAAGAGAGAAATGGTCATGAAAAAGTTATGGGTTTATTCGTGGGTGTCCCATGTCCGGAAATGATGAAAGAGGATTCTCCATATATACGGCAGCGCTTTGGGCCACGGGGTAGTTAGACTTAGTTTAGGTTCGAGGAAGGTTGATTTAGGCCGGAGCAAGTAACGACGAAGAGCGACCCATTAGCAGCCGGACATTGTTAGTTAAGATATATATTTTTTTCCGCCAGCCGAGAGTCAGCCCGGAGTTGGTCGTCCACAAAAAAGTCACACGCCCTCCCTCCTCTTTTCGTCCTACCCAAGTTTGTAGTTGTGTTTTTCTTTTGCCTGTGATCCTGCCTCTCGCTCGATCCACCGCACAGAAATTCTACGACGTGGGGTCTATATCTTGTGCAACGAGTTGCAGAGGTGGGTAGTCTCACATTGGCGCCGCCGACCAGGATCGACCTTGGGTTGCGCGCGAGTACGATAGACTTTGTGGAGGAAGGAGAAGGAAGGAAAGATCGAATCGTCCGATTAAACACTCAATATATGTGCATAGGTGTATGTGTATATATGTGTAAATGAGTGAAGACTTCGATAATCCGATAGACACAGATACGTGTGTATAAAAAAAAAAAAAAAAAAAAAAAATTTAGGAAAAACAAAAAACAACCAAACCAAAACAAAAACAGACGAACGACGAAACAAAGACAGATAAAAACAGAGGAAAAAGGAGGAAAGGGAACAGTTAAAAAGAAAGTGACGCAGAGTGAGAGAGAGAAAGGAAGCAAGAAAGGAGGCACAGACAGATACACACTCCTTTCCCCCTTAGAGAACGGACACTTCAAGTACTGGAGATTTTTATTTTTTTAAAATTTTTACTACATCTAGGAGGACGACTGCAATGAACAAGTAAACAAACACTAAAAAAAGGAAAGAAAAAAAAAAAAGAAAAAAAAAAAAGATAAAAAAGAAAGAAACAGAAAAAGGGAATCTATTCCGGTCCCTGCAAGGTAGGCTGAAAATTTGTTCTTTTGTTTTATTTTTTTTTGGTCCTTGTTGTTTCTAACTAGTGTGTCTGGCTGGCATTTAATAGAAATATGGATAGGATAGATATAGATGTCCCATCGCGCTCTATTTTTAAGGTAGCCGCAAGTGGATCCAAGATCCCTATATTCACGGGAAAAGCTTGTGCGTTTCCGGCCTGGGTAGAAGCTCTGAAGAAAAAGGCTAGAATTTACCAACTTACACAGACAGAGTTGGTTAATCTGGCTTATGACTATTCGGACGGGGTGGTATCGGAGTACATAGGATTATATTTAGATGATAATCCTGAAAGTAACTGGGGAGACATTTTAGAACAGCTGACGAACCAGTACAGTGATTATACTAGTGCGACTGATGCTGCTAGGGCCTTAATTAAGATTAAGCAAAGGGAAGGAGAAACTCTCTCGGAACTAGCAAGTAGAGTTTTAGGATTAGCTAAGGTTGCATACAAAGACGCTGTTCAACGTGATGGGGAGGCGGTGCAGGCGCAGCTAGTTGAGCACTACACGGACGCTATAGAAAATACGTTCGTAAGAGAAGACACAGCAAGGGCGGCCCCAGCCTCACTTGCGGAGGCGTTTGCAACAGCAGGAAAGAGTCTTAGGCTCTATAATAGGCTCACAGACACCCAGGGGAGGGGAGAAGAAAAGGGATGGTCAAGAGATACGAGAACGGGGTGGACAGAGACTCCTCCTGTTGCTTGGGATCAGGGGGAGCGTGGCCATTCGGGCTATCGTTGGAGAGACCACCCCCATGAAAGGGGCTGGAGAAGGCCACTCCCTGACCCAAGACAACCGGGGTGTTGGGAGTGCGGACAGCTGGGTCACATACGGAGGGAGTGCCCCAGAAAGGAGGGTGCATCCGGAGGTAGGAGGTTTCGTCACTAGTTGTGTGTGTCATAGTCGTAATTGTAATTGTAGTGATATTGATAATCCGGGGAAGGCAGTGGGGGATAAGATGTAGGATTAGAAATATGGCAGAAAAGAGACATAGTGACCAAGATGGAATGTCAGTCAGGATAGCAGGGACCAAGGAAACAAAAGACAGTATAGTTTTCCCAATTATGGACCAATCGGACACTGCATGCTCAGTGGTGTCACTACTTACAAAGCCGCTACAACTCGGCGTCATAAAAATGAATGACTAAAAAAAAAAAAAAAAAAAAAAAAAAAAAAGCAAAACTCGCCAAGCTTAACCATTGAAGGTGAACATTTTTTTTCTTCTCTTCTTTTTTTGTGTTGTTGTATGTAGATGGTGTGATGGATGGCTGGGAAGTCAGTCATGTTGACATACCCAGTAAACACAGGGAGAGAGTTTGTGGTTTTGTACAGAGGGTAGTGAAGATCCCTGGTGGAGGAGTGAATTCCACAATGCTTTCAAAAAACATTATTCCTGTTACGATACCGAAAGAACTGCGGAAATTATGATGTTCCCATGTCGTAAGGGAAAGGGGAGATAAGCCGAAAAATACTCCTGAATATTTGGATAGGGGTGGTTAAAATTCCCCTGTGTTTGTTGGGGGGGGGGGCGAAATGGTGAAAAATTGAATGATGTTGGAGGTGAATCGAAAAGTCCTCCTGGATTGCGGAATAGGAATGAGTCAGGAGTCCCTCAAAATTGTTCACAGGAAAGCAAAGTGGAAGGACTGAAACCAACAATTTTTTTTCTTCCTCTCTCCTTATATGTATGTTAGTGTTGTAAGGGGTGGATGATCCCAACCACCCCAGTGCAGTGTTGGCTATGCCGTTGTTTTATTTTGTTAGGGGATGACCGAAACCCTTTGAAATTCTTGTAATTTCGGTTGTTGTTGTCTGTATATATATATATTTTTTTTTGTGTGTGTTTTATATTTTTATTTTGTTTTCTCCTCGGCCGAGAATACATAGTCTCATATTGTATTGTTGAAACCTGTTGTCCACCTCTGATGAGTGGCGATAATTGTTGTAAATTCTGTGGTAAATTGTTTTTGTGACCTGTACGTTATTGTATTCTCTTCGGGGACGCCCGAGCAGGGTCATAATGTGCAGGGGGAGATGCATAGTGTCTCATTGTTGTTGAATTCTTTGTGTAATTTATGAAATAAATGACAAAGATGATTGGGGGAGGTGTGTGACACTATGAGTTGGATATATGCGCACGCGCGTGTGTGTGTGTGCGCCTGCACATCTCTGTGTGTGTATATATACACCCCCACATCTGTGTGTGCGTGCGCGCGCACACATATGTGCGAGAAGATTAGTTAGATTTGACCTGGGCATCAAACTTCAAGACCAAATGATTAGATTAGGAATCTAGATAAAAACATATGGCGAAAAGGGTAGATAAGTGTTAAGTACTTGTCAAAATACGACGATAGGAAAAAGACCGGCTCTGGTCAAAACTTAAAAGGGTTTGAATTTAATGTCAGCTAGGCTAAGAAATATTTTTATGTCCACTTTCTTCAAAGAGAGAAATGGTCATGAAAAAGTTATGGGTTTATTCGTGGGTGTCCCATGTCCGGAAATGATGAAAGAGGATTCTCCATATATACGGCAGCGCTTTGGGCCACGGGGTAGTTAGACTTAGTTTAGGTTCGAGGAAGGTTGATTTAGGCCGGAGCAAGTAACGACGAAGAGCGACCCATTAGCAGCCGGAAATTGTTAGTTAAGATATATATTTTTTTCCGCCAGCCGAGAGTCAGCCCGGAGTTGGTCGTCCACAAAAAAGTCACACGCCCTCCCTCCTCTTTTCGTCCTACCCAAGTTTGTAGTTGTGTTTTTCTTTTGCCTGTGAGCCTGCCTCTCGCTCGATCCACCGCACAGAAATTCTACGACGTGGGGTCTATATCTTTGTGCAACGAGTTGCAGAGGTGGTAGTCTCAAACACAAAGTTTTATTGCAAATATTACGTTTTACACACTTTTGAAAAATATTGAAATTTCAATGCAAAAAGAAGCATTTCGAGCTACTTTTTCAACGTCAAACACGGTAGTTTGAAAATTGATTATGCTGTTTGAAATCATTAGGAAACCAATAAAATTATTGAAAATCGATATGGTATCGATCAGAAAATATTGATTTTGACTATTTTAAACAGTTTACATTAAGTTTTATTGCAAATATTAAGTTTTACAAACTTTTGAAAAATATTGAAATTTCAATGCAAAAAGAAGCATTTCGTGCTTCTTTTAAAATGTTAAACACAGTAGTTTGAATTTTGAATTTGCTCTTTGAAATCATTAGAAAACCAAGAAAATTATTGAAAATCGATATGTTATCAATCAGAAAATATTGATTTTGACAATTTGCAACAGTTAACAGAAAGTTTCATTGCAAATATTAAGTTTTACAAAGTTTTGAAAAATATTGAAATTTCAATGCAAAAAGTAGCATTTCGAGCTACTTTTTCAACGTTAAACACGGTAGTTTGAAAATTGATTTTGCTGTTTGAAATCATTAGAAAAGCAATAAAATTTACTGAAAACGATATGGTATCGACCAGAAAATATAGATTTTGACTATTTCCAACAGTTTACACAAAGTTTTATTGCAAATATTAAGTTTTACAAACTTTTGAAAAATATTGAAATTTCAATGCAAAAATAAGCATTTCAAGCTACTTTTTCAACGTTAAACATGGTAGTTTGAAAATTGATTTTGCTTTTTGAAATCTTTAGAAAAGCAATAAAATTTATTGAAAATCGATATGGTATCGATCAGAAAATATTGATTTTGTCTATTTCCAAAAGTTTACACAAAGTTTTATTGCAAATATTAAGTTTTACAAACATTTGAAAAATATTGAAATTTCAATGCAAAATCATTTCGTGCTACTTTTTCAACGTTAAACAGGGTAGTTTGAAAATTGATTTTGCTGTTTGAAATCATTAGAAAAGCAATAAAATTTATTCAAAATCGATATGGTATCGATCAGAAAATATAGATTTTGACTATTTCCAACATTTTACAGAAAGTTTTTTTGCAAATATTAAGTATTAAAAACTTTTGAAAAATATTGAAATTTCCATGCAAAAAGAAGAATTTGGAGCTACTTTTTCAACAATAAACTCGGTAGATTTAAAATTGATTTTGATGTTTGAAATCATTAGAAAACCAATAAAATTATTGAAAATCGATATTGTTTCGATAAGAAAATATAGATTTTTACAATTTCCAACAGTTTACACAAAGTTTTATTGGAAATATTAAGTTTTACAAACTTTTGAAAAATATTGAAATTTCAATGCAAAAAGAATCATTTCGAGCTACTTTTACCACGTTAAACACGGTAGTTTGAAAATTGATTTTGCTGTTTGAAATCATTAGAAAAGCAATAAAATTTATTGAAAATCGATATGGTATCGATTAGAAAATAGAGTTTTTGACTATTTCCAACAGTTTACACAAAGTTTTATTGCAAATATTAAGTTTTACAAACTTTGACATATATTGAAATTTCAATGCAAAAAGACGCATTTCGAGCTACTTTTTCAACGTTAAGCACGGTAGTTTGAAAATTGATTTTGCTGTTTGAAATCATTAGAAAAGCAATACAATTTATTTAAAATCGATATGGTATCGATCAGAAAATATTGATTTTGACTATTTCCAACAGTTAACACAAAGTTTTATTGCAAATATTATGTTTTACAAACATTTGAAAAATATTGATAGTTCAATGCAAAAAGAAGTATTTCGAGCTACTTTTTCAACGTTAAACTCGGCAGTTTGAAAATTATTTTTCTCTTTGAAATAATTAGAAATCAATAAAATTAGTGAAAATCGATATGGTATCGATCAGAAAATATTGATTTTGAATATTTCCAAGAGTTTACACAAAGTTTTATTGCAAATATTAAGTTTTACAAACATTGGAATATATTGAAATTTCAATGCAAAAAGAAGCATTTCGAGCTAGTTTTTCAACGTTAAACACGGTAGTTTGAAATTTTAATTTGCTGTTTGAAATCATTAGAAAACCAATAAAATTTTTGAAAATCGATATGGTATCGATCAGAAAATATTGATTTTGACAAGTCTCAACAGTTTACAGAAAGTTTTATTGCAATTATCAAGTTTTACAAACTTTTGAAAAATATTGAAATTTCAATCCAAAAGAAGTATTTCGAGCTACTTTTTCAACGTTAAGCACGGTAGTTTGAAAATTGATTTTGCTGTTTGAAATCATTAGAAAAGCAATAAAATAATTCAAAATCGATATGGTATCGATCAGACAATATAGATTTTGATTATTTCCAAAAGTTTACACAACGTTTTATGGCAAATATTAAGTTTTACTACATTTTGAAAAATATTGAAATTTCAATGCAAAAAGGTGCATTACGAGGTACTTTTTCAACGTTAATCACGGTAGTTTGAAAATTGATTTTGCTGTTTGAAATCATTAGAAAAGCAATTAAATTACTGAAAATCGATATGGTATCGATCAGAAAATATTGATTTTGAATATTTCCAACAGTATACACAAGGTTTTATTGAAAGTATTAAGTTTTACAGACTTTTGAAAAATATTGAAATTTCAATGCAAAAAGAAGCATTTCGAGCTACTTTTTCAACGTTAAACACGGTAGTTTGAACATTGATTTTGCTTTTTGAAATCATTAGAAAAGCAATAAAATTTATTGAAAATCGATATAGTATCGATCAGAAAATATTGATTTTGAATATTTACAACAGTTAACACAAAGTTTTATAGCAAATATTAAGTTTTACAAACTTTTGAAAAATATTGATAGTTCAATGCAAAAAGAAGTATTTCGAGCTACTTTTTCAACTCGGCAGGTTGAAAATTATTTTGCTCTTTGAAATCATTAGAAATCAATAAAATTAGTGAAAATCGATATGGTATCGATCAGAAAATATTGATTTTGACTATTTCCAACAGTTTACACAAAGTTTTATCGCAAATATTAAGTTTTACAAACTTTTATAAAATATTGAAATTTCAATGCAAAAGAAGCATTTCGAGCTACTTTTTCAACGTTAAACACGGTAGTTGAAAATTGGTTCTGCTGATTGAAATCATTTTAAAACCAATAAAATTATTGAAAATCGATATGGTATCGATCAGAAAATATTGATTTTGACTATTTCCAACAGTTTACACAAAGTTTTATTGCAAATATTAAGTTGTAAAAACTTGGGAAAAATATTGAAATTTCAATGCAAAAAGAAGTATTTCGAGCTACTTTTTGAACGTTAAAGCCGGTAGTGTGAAAATTGCCTTTGCTGTTTGAATTAATTAGAAAATCAATAAAATTACTGAAAATCGATAGGGTAACGATCAGAAAATATTGATTTTGACAATTTCCAACAGTTTACACAAAGTTATATTGAAAAGATTAAGTTTTACACAATTTGAAATATTTTGAAACGTCAATGCAAAAAGAAGCATTTCGAGCTACTTTTTCAACGTTAAACACGGTAGTTTGAAAATTGAATTTGCTCTTTGAAATCATTAGAAAACCAAAAAGATAATTAAAAATCGATATGGTATCGATCAGAAAATATTGATTTTGATTATTTCCAATAGTTTACACAAAGTTTTATTGGAAATATTACGTTTTTCACACTTTTGAAAAATATTGAAATTTCAATGCAAAAAGAAGCATTTCGAGCTACTTTTTCAACGTTAAACACGGTAGTTTGAAAATTGATTATGCTGTTTGAAATCATTAGGAAACCAATAAAATTATTGAAAATCGATATGATATCGGTCAGAAAATATTGATTTTGACAATTTGCAACAGTTTACAGAAAGTTTTATTACAAATATTAAGTTTTACAAAGTTTTGAAAAATATTGAAATTTCAATGCAAAAGAAGCATATCGAGCTACTTTTTCAACTTTAAACAACGTTAATTTTAAAATTGATTTTGCTGTTTGAAATCATTAGAAAAGCAATAAAATTAGTGAAAATCGATATGGTATCGATCAGAAAATATTGATTTTGATTATTTCCAACAGTTTACATTAAGTTTTATTGCAAATATTAAGTTTCACAAACTTTTGAAAAATATTGAAATTTCCATGCAAAAAGAAAAATTTGGAGCTACATTTTCAACATTAAACTCGGTATATTGAAAATTGATTTTGATGTTTGAAATCATTAGAAAACCAATACAATTATTGAAAATCGATATGGTATCGATCAGAAAATATTGATTTTGACAAGTCTCAACAGTTTACAGAAAGTTTTATTGCAATTATCAAGTTTTACAAACTTTTGAAAAATATTCAAATTTCAATGCAAAAGAAGTATTTCGAGCTACTTTTTCAACGTTAAGCACGGTAGTTTGAAAATTGATTTTGCTGTTTGAAATCATTAGAAAAGCAATAAAATAATTCAAAATCGATATCAATAAAATAAGTCAAAATCAATATTTTCTGATCGATACCATATCTATTTTCACTAATTTTATTGATTTCTAATGATTTCAAAGCGCAAAATAATTTTCAAACTACCGTGTTTAACGTTGAAAAAGTAGCTCGGAATGCTTCATTTTGCATTGAAATTTCAATATTTATAAAAGTTTGTAAAACTTAATATTTGCGATAAAACTTAGTGTAAACTGCTGCAAATTGTCAAAATCAATATTTTCTGATCGATACCATATCGATTTTCAATAATTTTGTTGGTTTTCTAATGAATTCAAACAAATAAGTCAATTTTAAACTACCGAGTTTAACGTTGAAAAAGTAGCTCCAAATTTCTTCTTTTTGCATGGAAATTTCAATATTTTTCAAAAGTTTGTAAAACTTGATAATTGCAATAAAACTTTCTGTAAACTGTTGAGACTTGTCAAAATCAATATTTTCTGATCGATACCATATCGATTTTCAATAATTGTATTGGTTTTCTAATGATTTCAAACATCAAAATCAATTTTCAATATACCGAGTTTAATGTTGAAAATGTAGCTCCAAATTTTTCTTTTTGCATGGAAATTTCAATATTTTTCAAAAGTTTGTGAAACTTAATATTTGCAATAAAACTTAATGTAAACTGTTGGAAATAATCAAAATCTATATTTTCTGATCGATACCATATCGATTTTCAATAAATTTTATTGCTTTTCTAATGATTTCAAAAAGCAAAATCAATTTTCAAACTACCATGTTTAACGTTGAAAAAGTAGCTCGAAATACTTCTTTTTACATTGAAATTTCAATATTTTACAAAAGTTTGTAAAACTTAATATTTGCAATAAAACTTTCTGTAAACTGTTGGAAATAGTCAAAATCAATAGTGTCTGATCGATACCATATTGATTTTCAATAATTTTATTGGTTTTCTAATGATTTCAAAGAGCAAAATCAATTTTGAATCTGCCGTATTTACCGTTGAAAAATTGGCTCGAAATGCTTCTTTTTACATTGAAATTTCAATATTTTTCAAAAGTTTGTAAAACTTAACATTTGCTTTAAAACTTTGTGTAAACTCATGGAAATAGTCAAAATCAATATTTTCTGATCGATACCATATCGATTTTCACTAATTTTTTTGATTTCTAATAATTTCAAAGAGCAAAATAATTTTAAAATTAACGTTGTTTAAAGTTGAAAAAGTAGCTCGATATGCTTCTTTTGCATTGAAATTTCAATATTTTTCAAAACTTTGTAAAACTTAATATTTGTAATAAAACTTTCTGTAAACTGTTGCAAATTGTCAAAATCAATATTTTCTGACCGATATCATATCGATTTTCAATAATTTTATTGGTTTCCTAATGATTTCAAACAGCATAATCAATTTTCAAACTACCGTGTTTAACGTTGAAAAAGTAGCTCGAAATGCTTCTTTTTGCATTGAAATTTCAATATTTTTCAAAAGTGTGAAAAACGTAATATTTCCAATAAAACTTTGTGTAAACTATTGGAAATAATCAAAATCAATATTTTCTGATCGATACCATATCGATTTTCAATTATCTTTTTGGTTTTCTAATGATTTCAAAGAGCAAATTCAATTTTCAAACTACCGTGTTTAACGTTGAAAAAGTAGCTCGAAATGCTTCTTTTTGCATTGACGTTTCAAAATATTTCAAATTGTGTAAAACTTAATCTTTTCAATATAACTTTGTGTAAACTGTTGGAAATTGTCAAAATCAATATTTTCTGATCGTTACCCTATCGATTTTCAGTAATTTTATTGATTTTCTAATTAATTCAAACAGCAAAGTCAATTTTCACACTACCGGCTTTAACGTTCAAAAAGTAGCTCGAAATACTTCTTTTTGCATTGAAATTTCAATATTTTTCCCAAGTTTTTACAACTTAATATTTGCAATAAAACTTTGTGTAAACTGTTGGAAATAGTCAAAATCAATTTTCTGATCGTTACCATATCGATTTTCAATAATTTTATTGGTTTTAAAATGATTTCAATCAGCAGAACCAATTTTCAACTACCGTGTTTAACGTTGAAAAAGTAGCTCGAAATGCTTCTTTTGCATTGAAATTTCAATATTTTATAAAAGTTTGTAAAACTTAATATTTGCGATAAAACTTTGTGTAAACTGTTGGAAATAGTCAAAATCAATATTTTCTGATCGATACCATATCGATTTTCACTAATTTTATTGATTTCTAATGATTTCAAAGAGCAAAATAATTTTCAACCTGCCGAGTTTAACGTTGAAAAAGTAGCTCGAAATACTTCTTTTTGCATTGAACTATCAATATTTTTCAAAAGTTTGTAAAACTTAATATTTGCTATAAAACTTTGTGTTAACTGTTGTAAATATTCAAAATAGCTACATTTTCAACATTAAACTCGGTAGTTTTAAAATTGATTTTGATGTTTGAAAACATTAGAAAACCAATAAAATTATTGAAAATCGATATGGAATCGATCAGAAAATATTGATTTTGACAATTTCGAACAGTTTACACAAAGTTTTATCGCAAATATTAAGTTTTACAAACTTTTATAAAATATTAAAATTCCAATGCAAAATGAAGCATTCCGAGCTACTTTTTCAACGTTAAACACGGTAGTTTGAAAATTATTTTGCTCTTTGAAATCATTAGAAATCAATAAAATTAGTGAAAATCGATGTGGTATCGATCAGAAAATATTGATTTTGACTATTTCCAACCGTTTACACAAAGATTTATTGAAAATATTAAGTTTTACAAACTTTGAAAAATATTGAACTTTCAATGCAAAAAGAAGCATTTCGAGCTACTTTTTGAACGTTAAAGACGGTAGTGTGAAAATTGCTTTTGCTGTTTGAATTAATTAGAAAATCAATAAAATTACTGAAAATCGATAGGGTAACGATCAGAAAATATTGATTTTGACAATTTCCAACAGTTTACACAAAGTTATATTGAAAAGATTAAGTTTTACACACTTTTGAAATATTTTGAAACGTCAATGCAAAAAGAAGCATTTCGAGCTACTTTTTCAACGTTAAACACGGTAGTGAGAAAATTGATTTTGCCGTTTGAAATCATTAGAAAAGCAATAAAATAATTCAAAATCGATATGGTATCTATCAGAAAATATAGATTTTGATTATTTCCAAAGGTTTACACAAAGTTTTATTGCAAATATTAAGTTTTACAAACTTTTGAAAAATATTGAAATTTCAATGCAAAAAGGTGCATTTCGAGCTATTTTTTCAACATTAATCACGGTATTTTGAAAATTGATTTTGCTGTTTGAAATCATTTGAAAAGCAATCAAGTTACTGAAAATCGATATGGTATCGATCAGAAAATATTGATTTTGACAAGTCTCAACAGTTTACAGAAAATTTTATTGCAATTATTAAGTTTTACAAACTTGAAAAATATTGAAATTTCAATGCAAAAGCAAGCATTTCGAGCTACTTTTTCAACGTTAAACACGGTAGTTTGAAAATTGATTTTGCTGTTTGAAATCATTAGAAAACCAATCAAATTACTCAAATCGATATGGCATCGATCAGAAAGTATTGATTTTGACTATTTCCAACAGCCTAAATGTGCAGAAAATGTATTTTAATATTTCTAAGTTACATACTGAAATCCTTAGTTGATTTATATTATTTTAAGTGACCAATTTAAAAAAAGCCTAAATCTGCAGAAAATGTAACGTATTTTCATATTTCTTAATAAAAAACTGAAATCCTTAGATGATTTATCTTATTTTCAGTATCCAGTGTGAAAAAAGCCTAAATCTGTAGAAAATGTAACGTATTTTCATATTCTAAATAAAAAAATGAAATCCTTAGATGATTTATCTTATTTTAAGTATCCAATGTAAAAAAAAGCCTAAATCTGGTGAAAATGTAACGTATTTTCTTATTTCAATATTAAAAACTGAAATGCTTAGATGATTTATCTTATGCTATGTATGCAATATAAAAAAGCCTAAATCTGCAGAAAATCTAACGTATTTTCATATTTCTAAAATACAACTGAAAACCTTAGATGATTTAGCTTATTTTAAGTATCCAATGTAAACAAAGCCTAAATCTGCTGAGAATATAACGTATTTTCATTTTTCTCTATTCAAAACTGAAATCCTTAGATGTGTTATCTTATTTTAAGTATCCAGTTAAAAAAAAAAGACTAAATCTGCAGGAAATGAAACGTATTTTCATATTTCTAAATAAAAAACTTAATTCCTGAGGTGATTTATCTTCTTTTAAGTATCCAATGTAAAATGCCGAAATCTGCAAAAATCTAACATATTTTCATATTTCTAAATAAAAAACTGAAATCATTAGATGATATATCTTATTTTATGTATCCAATATAAAAAACCTAAATCTGCAGAAAATGTAACGTATTTTCGTAAGACTAAATAAAATGATATACTTAGATGATTTATCTCATTTTAATTATCCAATGTAAAAAAAAGCCTAAATCTGCTGAAAATGTAACGGATTTTTATATTTCTAAATAAAGAACTGCAATCATTAGATGATTCATCTTATTTTAAGTATCCAATGTAAAAACAGCCTAAATCTGCAGAAGATGTAAGGGATTTTCATATTTCTAAATAATAACTGAATCCTTAGATGATTTATCTTATTTTAACCATCCAATGGAAAAAGGCTTAAATTTGCAGAAAATGTAACGCATTTTCATATTTCTAAAATAAAACTGAAATCCTTAGTTGATTTATCATATTTTAAGTGTGCAAAGTTAAAAAAAGCCTAAATCTGCAGAAAAAGTAACGTATTTTCTTATTTCCAAATTAAACACTGAAATCCTTAGATGATTTATCTTCTTTTAAGTATCCTATGCCAAAAAGCCTAAACGTGCCGAAAATGTAACGTATTTTCATATTTCTAAATCAAAAAATAAAATCCTCAGATTATTTATCTTATTTTAAGTATCCAATGTAAAAAAGCCTAAATCTGAAGAAAATATAACGTATTTTCATATTTCTGAATTAAAAACGGAAATCCTTCGAGCATTCATCTTATTTTAAATATCCAACGTAAAAGAGCCTAAATCTGCTGTAAATGTAAAGTATTTTCATATTTCTGAAATAAAACTGAAATCCTTAGAAGATTTAGCTTATCCAATGTAAACAAAGCCTAAATCTGCAGAAAATATAACTTATTTTCATATTTCTGAATTAAAAGCTGAAATCCTTCGAGCATTCATCTTATTTTAAATATCCAACGTAAAAAAGCTTAAATCAGCTGTAAATGTAACGTATTTTCATATTTCTGAAATAAATCTGAAATCCTCAGAAGATTTACCTTATTTTAAGTATCCAATATAAACAAAGCCTAAATCTGCAGAACATGTAACGTATTTTCATATTACTGAATTAAAAACTGAAATCCTTCGAGCATTTATCTTATTTAAAATATCCAATGTAAGAAAAGCCTAAATCTGCAGAAGATGTATCGTATTTTCATAATTCTGAATTAAAAACTGAAATCCTTTAATGGTTTATCTTATTTTATGTATCCAATGTAAAAAAGGCTAAATCTGCAGAAAATATGTCGTATTTTCATATTTCTAAATAAAAAACTGAAATCCTTAGATGATTTATCTTATTTTAAGTATCCAATGCAAAAAAGCCTAAATCCGCAGAAAATGTAACGTATATTCATATTTCTAAAATAAAACTGAAATCCTTAGATGATTTATCTTATTTTATGTATCCAATGTAAAAATCCTATATCTGCAGAAAATGTAACGTATTTTCTTATTTCTAAATTCAAAACTGAAATCCTTAGATGATTTATCTTATTTTAAGTATCCAATGTAAAATAGCTTAAATCTGCAGAAAATCTAACGTATTTTCATATATCTCAATTAAAAACTGAAATCCTTAGATGATTTATCTTATTTTAAGTATCCAATGTAAAAAAGCCTAAATCTGCAGAAAATATAACGCATTTTCATATTTCTAAAATAAAACTGAAATCCTTAGATGATTTATCTTATTTTAAGTATCCAATGTGAAAAAGCCTAAATCTGCAGAAAATATAACGTATTTTCATATTTCTAAATTAAAACTTAAATCCTTATATGATTTATCTAATTTTAAGTAACCAATGTAAAAATGCCTTAGTCTGCAGAAAACATAACGTATTTTCATATTTCTAAATTAAAAATTAAATCCTTAGAGAATTTATCTTATTTTAAGTATCCAATGTAAAAAAGACTAAATCTGCAGAAAATGTAACTCCTTTTCATATTTCTGAATTAAAAACTGAAATCCTTATATGATTTATCTTATTTTAAGTATCCTGTGTAAAGAAGCCTAAATCTGCAGAAGATGTAACGTATTTTCATAATTCTAAATAAAAAAATGAAATCCTTAGATGATTTATCTTATTTTAAGTATCCAACGTAAAAAAAGGCTAAATCTGCAGAAAATATAACGTATTTTCATATTTCTAAAGTAAAACTGAAATCCTTAGCGGATTTATCTTAATTTTAGTACCCAATGTAAAAAAGCCTAAATCTGCAGAAAATGTAACGTATTTTCATATTTCTAAATTAAAAACTGAAATCCTTAGATGATTTATCTTATTTTAAGTATCTTGTGTAAAAAGCCTAAATCTGCAGAAGATGTAACGTATTTTCATAATTCTAAATTAAATCTTAAATCCTTAGATGATTTATCTTATTTTAAGTATCCCAGGAGAAAAACGCCTAAATCTGCAGAAAATGTAACGTATTTTCTTATTTCAAAATTGAAAACTGAAATCCTTAGATGATTTATCTTATTTTATGTATCCTGTGTAAAAAAGCCTAAATCTGCAGAAGATGTAACGTATTTTCATAATTCTAAATAAAAATATTAAATCCTTAGATGATATATCTTATTTTAAGTATCCAATGTAAAAAAGCCTAAATCTACAGAAAATGTAACCTATTTTCATATTTCGAAATTAAAAACGAAAATCCTTAGAGGAATTTTCTTAATTTTAGTATCCAATGTAAAAAAGCCTAAATCTGCAGAAAATATAACTTATTTTCGTATTTCTAAATTAAAAACTGAAATCCTTATATGATTTATCTAATTTTAATTAACCAATGTAAAAAAGCCTAAATCTGCCGAAAATATAACATATTTACATATTTCTAAATTAAACATTTAAATCCTTAGAGAATTTATCTTATTTTAAGTATCCAATGTAAAAAAGACTAAATCTGCAGAAAATGTAACGTATTTTCCTATTTCTGAATTAAAAACTGAAATCCTTAGATGATTTATCTTATTTTAAGTATCCTGTGTAAAGAAGCCTAAATCTGCAGAAGATGTACCGTATTTTCATAATTCTAAATAAAAAAATGAAATCCTTAGATGATTTATCTCATTTTAAGTATCCAATGTAAAATAAAGCCTAAATCTGCAGAAAATATAACGTATATTCATATTTCTATATTAAAAAAGGAAATCCTTAGTGGAATTTTCTTAATTTTAGTATCCAATGTAAAAACGCCTAAATCTGCAGAAAATGTAACGTATTTTCATAATTGTAAATAAAAAACTGAAATCCTTAGATGATTTATCTTATTTTAAGTATCCAATTCAAAAAAAGCTTAAATCTGCAGAAAATGTATCGTATGTTTATATTTCTAAAATAAAACTGAAATCCTTAGATGATTTATCTTATTTTAAGCATCCAATGAAAAAAGCCTAAATCTGCAGAAAATATAACGTGTTTTCATATTTCTAAATTAAAAATTGAAATCCTAAGATGATTTATCGTATTTTAAGTATCCAATGTAAGAAAGCCTAAATCTGCAGATGTAACGTGTTTTCATATTTCTAAATAAATAACTGAAATCCTTAGCTGATTTATCTTCTTTTAAGTATCCTATGCCAAAAAGCCTAAACGTGCCGAAAATGTAACGTATTTTCATATTTCTAAATCAAAAAATAAAATCCTCAGATTATTTATCTTATTTTAAGTATCCAATGTAAAAAAGCCTAAATCTGAAGAAAATATAACGTATTTTCATATTTCTGAATTAAAAACGGAAATCCTTCGAGCATTCATCTTATTTTAAATATCCAACGTAAAAGAGCCTAAATCTGCTGTAAATGTAAAGTATTTTCATATTTCTGAAATAAAACTGAAATCCTTAGAAGATTTAGCTTATCCAATGTAAACAAAGCCTAAATCTGCAGAAAATATAACTTATTTTCATATTTCTGAATTAAAAGCTGAAATCCTTCGAGCATTCATCTTATTTTAAATATCCAACGTAAAAAAGCTTAAATCAGCTGTAAATGTAACGTATTTTCATATTTCTGAAATAAATCTGAAATCCTCAGAAGATTTACCTTATTTTAAGTATCCAATATAAACAAAGCCTAAATCTGCAGAACATGTAACGTATTTTCATATTACTGAATTAAAAACTGAAATCCTTCGAGCATTTATCTTATTTAAAATATCCAATGTAAGAAAAGCCTAAATCTGCAGAAGATGTATCGTATTTTCATAATTCTGAATTAAAAACTGAAATCCTTTAATGGTTTATCTTATTTTATGTATCCAATGTAAAAAAGGCTAAATCTGCAGAAAATATGTCGTATTTTCATATTTCTAAATAAAAAACTGAAATCCTTAGATGATTTATCTTATTTTAAGTATCCAATGCAAAAAAGCCTAAATCCGCAGAAAATGTAACGTATATTCATATTTCTAAAATAAAACTGAAATCCTTAGATGATTTATCTTATTTTATGTATCCAATGTAAAAATCCTATATCTGCAGAAAATGTAACGTATTTTCTTATTTCTAAATTCAAAACTGAAATCCTTAGATGATTTATCTTATTTTAAGTATCCAATGTAAAATAGCTTAAATCTGCAGAAAATCTAACGTATTTTCATATATCTCAATTAAAAACTGAAATCCTTAGATGATTTATCTTATTTTAAGTATCCAATGTAAAAAAGCCTAAATCTGCAGAAAATATAACGCATTTTCATATTTCTAAAATAAAACTGAAATCCTTAGATGATTTATCTTATTTTAAGTATCCAATGTGAAAAAGCCTAAATCTGCAGAAAATATAACGTATTTTCATATTTCTAAATTAAAACTTAAATCCTTATATGATTTATCTAATTTTAAGTAACCAATGTAAAAATGCCTTAGTCTGCAGAAAACATAACGTATTTTCATATTTCTAAATTAAAAATTAAATCCTTAGAGAATTTATCTTATTTTAAGTATCCAATGTAAAAAAGACTAAATCTGCAGAAAATGTAACTCCTTTTCATATTTCTGAATTAAAAACTGAAATCCTTATATGATTTATCTTATTTTAAGTATCCTGTGTAAAGAAGCCTAAATCTGCAGAAGATGTAACGTATTTTCATAATTCTAAATAAAAAAATGAAATCCTTAGATGATTTATCTTATTTTAAGTATCCAACGTAAAAAAAGGCTAAATCTGCAGAAAATATAACGTATTTTCATATTTCTAAAGTAAAACTGAAATCCTTAGCGGATTTATCTTAATTTTAGTACCCAATGTAAAAAAGCCTAAATCTGCAGAAAATGTAACGTATTTTCATATTTCTAAATTAAAAACTGAAATCCTTAGATGATTTATCTTATTTTAAGTATCTTGTGTAAAAAGCCTAAATCTGCAGAAGATGTAACGTATTTTCATAATTCTAAATTAAATCTTAAATCCTTAGATGATTTATCTTATTTTAAGTATCCCAGGAGAAAAACGCCTAAATCTGCAGAAAATGTAACGTATTTTCTTATTTCAAAATTGAAAACTGAAATCCTTAGATGATTTATCTTATTTTATGTATCCTGTGTAAAAAAGCCTAAATCTGCAGAAGATGTAACGTATTTTCATAATTCTAAATAAAAATATTAAATCCTTAGATGATATATCTTATTTTAAGTATCCAATGTAAAAAAGCCTAAATCTACAGAAAATGTAACCTATTTTCATATTTCGAAATTAAAAACGAAAATCCTTAGAGGAATTTTCTTAATTTTAGTATCCAATGTAAAAAAGCCTAAATCTGCAGAAAATATAACTTATTTTCGTATTTCTAAATTAAAAACTGAAATCCTTATATGATTTATCTAATTTTAATTAACCAATGTAAAAAAGCCTAAATCTGCCGAAAATATAACATATTTACATATTTCTAAATTAAACATTTAAATCCTTAGAGAATTTATCTTATTTTAAGTATCCAATGTAAAAAAGACTAAATCTGCAGAAAATGTAACGTATTTTCCTATTTCTGAATTAAAAACTGAAATCCTTAGATGATTTATCTTATTTTAAGTATCCTGTGTAAAGAAGCCTAAATCTGCAGAAGATGTACCGTATTTTCATAATTCTAAATAAAAAAATGAAATCCTTAGATGATTTATCTCATTTTAAGTATCCAATGTAAAATAAAGCCTAAATCTGCAGAAAATATAACGTATATTCATATTTCTATATTAAAAAAGGAAATCCTTAGTGGAATTTTCTTAATTTTAGTATCCAATGTAAAAACGCCTAAATCTGCAGAAAATGTAACGTATTTTCATAATTGTAAATAAAAAACTGAAATCCTTAGATGATTTATCTTATTTTAAGTATCCAATTCAAAAAAAGCTTAAATCTGCAGAAAATGTATCGTATGTTTATATTTCTAAAATAAAACTGAAATCCTTAGATGATTTATCTTATTTTAAGCATCCAATGAAAAAAGCCTAAATCTGCAGAAAATATAACGTGTTTTCATATTTCTAAATTAAAAATTGAAATCCTAAGATGATTTATCGTATTTTAAGTATCCAATGTAAGAAAGCCTAAATCTGCAGATGTAACGTGTTTTCATATTTCTAAATAAATAACTGAAATCCTTAGCTGATTTATCTTCTTTTAAGTATCCTATGCCAAAAAGCCTAAACGTGCCGAAAATGTAACGTATTTTCATATTTCTAAATCAAAAAATAAAATCCTCAGATTATTTATCTTATTTTAAGTATCCAATGTAAAAAAGCCTAAATCTGAAGAAAATATAACGTATTTTCATATTTCTGAATTAAAAACGGAAATCCTTCGAGCATTCATCTTATTTTAAATATCCAACGTAAAAGAGCCTAAATCTGCTGTAAATGTAAAGTATTTTCATATTTCTGAAATAAAACTGAAATCCTTAGAAGATTTAGCTTATCCAATGTAAACAAAGCCTAAATCTGCAGAAAATATAACTTATTTTCATATTTCTGAATTAAAAGCTGAAATCCTTCGAGCATTCATCTTATTTTAAATATCCAACGTAAAAAAGCTTAAATCAGCTGTAAATGTAACGTATTTTCATATTTCTGAAATAAATCTGAAATCCTCAGAAGATTTACCTTATTTTAAGTATCCAATATAAACAAAGCCTAAATCTGCAGAACATGTAACGTATTTTCATATTACTGAATTAAAAACTGAAATCCTTCGAGCATTTATCTTATTTAAAATATCCAATGTAAGAAAAGCCTAAATCTGCAGAAGATGTATCGTATTTTCATAATTCTGAATTAAAAACTGAAATCCTTTAATGGTTTATCTTATTTTATGTATCCAATGTAAAAAAGGCTAAATCTGCAGAAAATATGTCGTATTTTCATATTTCTAAATAAAAAACTGAAATCCTTAGATGATTTATCTTATTTTAAGTATCCAATGCAAAAAAGCCTAAATCCGCAGAAAATGTAACGTATATTCATATTTCTAAAATAAAACTGAAATCCTTAGATGATTTATCTTATTTTATGTATCCAATGTAAAAATCCTATATCTGCAGAAAATGTAACGTATTTTCTTATTTCTAAATTCAAAACTGAAATCCTTAGATGATTTATCTTATTTTAAGTATCCAATGTAAAATAGCTTAAATCTGCAGAAAATCTAACGTATTTTCATATATCTCAATTAAAAACTGAAATCCTTAGATGATTTATCTTATTTTAAGTATCCAATGTAAAAAAGCCTAAATCTGCAGAAAATATAACGCATTTTCATATTTCTAAAATAAAACTGAAATCCTTAGATGATTTATCTTATTTTAAGTATCCAATGTGAAAAAGCCTAAATCTGCAGAAAATATAACGTATTTTCATATTTCTAAATTAAAACTTAAATCCTTATATGATTTATCTAATTTTAAGTAACCAATGTAAAAATGCCTTAGTCTGCAGAAAACATAACGTATTTTCATATTTCTAAATTAAAAATTAAATCCTTAGAGAATTTATCTTATTTTAAGTATCCAATGTAAAAAAGACTAAATCTGCAGAAAATGTAACTCCTTTTCATATTTCTGAATTAAAAACTGAAATCCTTATATGATTTATCTTATTTTAAGTATCCTGTGTAAAGAAGCCTAAATCTGCAGAAGATGTAACGTATTTTCATAATTCTAAATAAAAAAATGAAATCCTTAGATGATTTATCTTATTTTAAGTATCCAACGTAAAAAAAGGCTAAATCTGCAGAAAATATAACGTATTTTCATATTTCTAAAGTAAAACTGAAATCCTTAGCGGATTTATCTTAATTTTAGTACCCAATGTAAAAAAGCCTAAATCTGCAGAAAATGTAACGTATTTTCATATTTCTAAATTAAAAACTGAAATCCTTAGATGATTTATCTTATTTTAAGTATCTTGTGTAAAAAGCCTAAATCTGCAGAAGATGTAACGTATTTTCATAATTCTAAATTAAATCTTAAATCCTTAGATGATTTATCTTATTTTAAGTATCCCAGGAGAAAAACGCCTAAATCTGCAGAAAATGTAACGTATTTTCTTATTTCAAAATTGAAAACTGAAATCCTTAGATGATTTATCTTATTTTATGTATCCTGTGTAAAAAAGCCTAAATCTGCAGAAGATGTAACGTATTTTCATAATTCTAAATAAAAATATTAAATCCTTAGATGATATATCTTATTTTAAGTATCCAATGTAAAAAAGCCTAAATCTACAGAAAATGTAACCTATTTTCATATTTCGAAATTAAAAACGAAAATCCTTAGAGGAATTTTCTTAATTTTAGTATCCAATGTAAAAAAGCCTAAATCTGCAGAAAATATAACTTATTTTCGTATTTCTAAATTAAAAACTGAAATCCTTATATGATTTATCTAATTTTAATTAACCAATGTAAAAAAGCCTAAATCTGCCGAAAATATAACATATTTACATATTTCTAAATTAAACATTTAAATCCTTAGAGAATTTATCTTATTTTAAGTATCCAATGTAAAAAAGACTAAATCTGCAGAAAATGTAACGTATTTTCCTATTTCTGAATTAAAAACTGAAATCCTTAGATGATTTATCTTATTTTAAGTATCCTGTGTAAAGAAGCCTAAATCTGCAGAAGATGTACCGTATTTTCATAATTCTAAATAAAAAAATGAAATCCTTAGATGATTTATCTCATTTTAAGTATCCAATGTAAAATAAAGCCTAAATCTGCAGAAAATATAACGTATATTCATATTTCTATATTAAAAAAGGAAATCCTTAGTGGAATTTTCTTAATTTTAGTATCCAATGTAAAAACGCCTAAATCTGCAGAAAATGTAACGTATTTTCATAATTGTAAATAAAAAACTGAAATCCTTAGATGATTTATCTTATTTTAAGTATCCAATTCAAAAAAAGCTTAAATCTGCAGAAAATGTATCGTATGTTTATATTTCTAAAATAAAACTGAAATCCTTAGATGATTTATCTTATTTTAAGCATCCAATGAAAAAAGCCTAAATCTGCAGAAAATATAACGTGTTTTCATATTTCTAAATTAAAAATTGAAATCCTAAGATGATTTATCGTATTTTAAGTATCCAATGTAAGAAAGCCTAAATCTGCAGATGTAACGTGTTTTCATATTTCTAAATAAATAACTGAAATCCTTAGCTGATTTATCTTCTTTTAAGTATCCTATGCCAAAAAGCCTAAACGTGCCGAAAATGTAACGTATTTTCATATTTCTAAATCAAAAAATAAAATCCTCAGATTATTTATCTTATTTTAAGTATCCAATGTAAAAAAGCCTAAATCTGAAGAAAATATAACGTATTTTCATATTTCTGAATTAAAAACGGAAATCCTTCGAGCATTCATCTTATTTTAAATATCCAACGTAAAAGAGCCTAAATCTGCTGTAAATGTAAAGTATTTTCATATTTCTGAAATAAAACTGAAATCCTTAGAAGATTTAGCTTATCCAATGTAAACAAAGCCTAAATCTGCAGAAAATATAACTTATTTTCATATTTCTGAATTAAAAGCTGAAATCCTTCGAGCATTCATCTTATTTTAAATATCCAACGTAAAAAAGCTTAAATCAGCTGTAAATGTAACGTATTTTCATATTTCTGAAATAAATCTGAAATCCTCAGAAGATTTACCTTATTTTAAGTATCCAATATAAACAAAGCCTAAATCTGCAGAACATGTAACGTATTTTCATATTACTGAATTAAAAACTGAAATCCTTCGAGCATTTATCTTATTTAAAATATCCAATGTAAGAAAAGCCTAAATCTGCAGAAGATGTATCGTATTTTCATAATTCTGAATTAAAAACTGAAATCCTTTAATGGTTTATCTTATTTTATGTATCCAATGTAAAAAAGGCTAAATCTGCAGAAAATATGTCGTATTTTCATATTTCTAAATAAAAAACTGAAATCCTTAGATGATTTATCTTATTTTAAGTATCCAATGCAAAAAAGCCTAAATCCGCAGAAAATGTAACGTATATTCATATTTCTAAAATAAAACTGAAATCCTTAGATGATTTATCTTATTTTATGTATCCAATGTAAAAATCCTATATCTGCAGAAAATGTAACGTATTTTCTTATTTCTAAATTCAAAACTGAAATCCTTAGATGATTTATCTTATTTTAAGTATCCAATGTAAAATAGCTTAAATCTGCAGAAAATCTAACGTATTTTCATATATCTCAATTAAAAACTGAAATCCTTAGATGATTTATCTTATTTTAAGTATCCAATGTAAAAAAGCCTAAATCTGCAGAAAATATAACGCATTTTCATATTTCTAAAATAAAACTGAAATCCTTAGATGATTTATCTTATTTTAAGTATCCAATGTGAAAAAGCCTAAATCTGCAGAAAATATAACGTATTTTCATATTTCTAAATTAAAACTTAAATCCTTATATGATTTATCTAATTTTAAGTAACCAATGTAAAAATGCCTTAGTCTGCAGAAAACATAACGTATTTTCATATTTCTAAATTAAAAATTAAATCCTTAGAGAATTTATCTTATTTTAAGTATCCAATGTAAAAAAGACTAAATCTGCAGAAAATGTAACTCCTTTTCATATTTCTGAATTAAAAACTGAAATCCTTATATGATTTATCTTATTTTAAGTATCCTGTGTAAAGAAGCCTAAATCTGCAGAAGATGTAACGTATTTTCATAATTCTAAATAAAAAAATGAAATCCTTAGATGATTTATCTTATTTTAAGTATCCAACGTAAAAAAAGGCTAAATCTGCAGAAAATATAACGTATTTTCATATTTCTAAAGTAAAACTGAAATCCTTAGCGGATTTATCTTAATTTTAGTACCCAATGTAAAAAAGCCTAAATCTGCAGAAAATGTAACGTATTTTCATATTTCTAAATTAAAAACTGAAATCCTTAGATGATTTATCTTATTTTAAGTATCTTGTGTAAAAAGCCTAAATCTGCAGAAGATGTAACGTATTTTCATAATTCTAAATTAAATCTTAAATCCTTAGATGATTTATCTTATTTTAAGTATCCCAGGAGAAAAACGCCTAAATCTGCAGAAAATGTAACGTATTTTCTTATTTCAAAATTGAAAACTGAAATCCTTAGATGATTTATCTTATTTTATGTATCCTGTGTAAAAAAGCCTAAATCTGCAGAAGATGTAACGTATTTTCATAATTCTAAATAAAAATATTAAATCCTTAGATGATATATCTTATTTTAAGTATCCAATGTAAAAAAGCCTAAATCTACAGAAAATGTAACCTATTTTCATATTTCGAAATTAAAAACGAAAATCCTTAGAGGAATTTTCTTAATTTTAGTATCCAATGTAAAAAAGCCTAAATCTGCAGAAAATATAACTTATTTTCGTATTTCTAAATTAAAAACTGAAATCCTTATATGATTTATCTAATTTTAATTAACCAATGTAAAAAAGCCTAAATCTGCCGAAAATATAACATATTTACATATTTCTAAATTAAACATTTAAATCCTTAGAGAATTTATCTTATTTTAAGTATCCAATGTAAAAAAGACTAAATCTGCAGAAAATGTAACGTATTTTCCTATTTCTGAATTAAAAACTGAAATCCTTAGATGATTTATCTTATTTTAAGTATCCTGTGTAAAGAAGCCTAAATCTGCAGAAGATGTACCGTATTTTCATAATTCTAAATAAAAAAATGAAATCCTTAGATGATTTATCTCATTTTAAGTATCCAATGTAAAATAAAGCCTAAATCTGCAGAAAATATAACGTATATTCATATTTCTATATTAAAAAAGGAAATCCTTAGTGGAATTTTCTTAATTTTAGTATCCAATGTAAAAACGCCTAAATCTGCAGAAAATGTAACGTATTTTCATAATTGTAAATAAAAAACTGAAATCCTTAGATGATTTATCTTATTTTAAGTATCCAATTCAAAAAAAGCTTAAATCTGCAGAAAATGTATCGTATGTTTATATTTCTAAAATAAAACTGAAATCCTTAGATGATTTATCTTATTTTAAGCATCCAATGAAAAAAGCCTAAATCTGCAGAAAATATAACGTGTTTTCATATTTCTAAATTAAAAATTGAAATCCTAAGATGATTTATCGTATTTTAAGTATCCAATGTAAGAAAGCCTAAATCTGCAGATGTAACGTGTTTTCATATTTCTAAATAAATAACTGAAATCCTTAGCTGATTTATCTTATTTTAATTATCCAATACAAAAAAATCCTAAATCTGCAGAACATGTAGCGTATTTTCATATTTCTAAATAAAAAACTGAAATCCTTAGATGATTTAAGTATCCAATGGAAAAAAGTATCCAATGATTTTAAGTATCCAATGGAAAAAAGCCTAAATCTGTAGAAAATGTAACGTATTTTCATATTTCTAAATTTAAAACTGAAATCCTTAGCTGATTTATCTTATTTTAAGTATCCAATGTAAAAAAAGCCTAAATCTGCAGAAAATGGTACGTATTTTTTATTTCTAAATAAAAAACTGAAATCCTTAGATGATTTATCTTATTTTAAGTATCCAATACAAGAAAAGCCTAAATCTGCAGAACATGTAACTTATTTTCATATTTCGAAATAAAAAACTGAAATCCTGAGATGATTTGCTGACTTTAAGATATCATTGTAAATTCATAAATAGGCATAAAATAAACTTATTATCATATTTCTAAGCTGAAATGCTTAGATAATTTAGCTTATTTTATGATTCTATTGTTACGAAATGATGAATCTGCTGAAAATTTAACTTTTTTTTATTTCTAAATAATAAAACTTAAATCCATAGATATTTTAGTTTATTTCCATGTTTCAATGTAAAAAAGCACAATAAACCTTCATAAAATTTATCTTATATTCTTATATCTCAATTAGAAAGCTTACATCCTTAGTCAACTTAGCTTATGTTAAGATTTCAATGTAAAAAAGCTGACATCTGCAGAAAATGTAACTTATTCTCATATTTCTAAAGAAAATAGCTGAAAAATGTATATACTTTAGCTAATTTTAAGATTTCCATTTAAAATATATAATCTGCAGAAAATGAAACCTATTTTCATATTTCGTAATTAAAAACTTTAAATTCTTTTTAAGATTTCAATGTAAAGAAACGATGTAACAGCAGAAAATTTAACTTATTTTCATATTTATAAATCAAAGGCTTAAATCCATAGATAATTTAGCTTACTTTTATTTCAATGTAAAATGCATAAATCTGCACACAATGTAACTTATTTTCATATTCCTAAATTTAAAATGCTGAAATCCTTAGATAATTTAGGATATATTATGATTTAAATGTAAAAGCATAAATCTGCATAAAATGTAACTTAGTTTCATATTTCTAAACTGTAATGCTGAAATCAATAGTTATTTAGCTTATTTTAATATTTCAATGTAAAGAAGCATAAATCTGCATAAAATGTAACTTATTTTCATATTGCTAAATAAAAACATAAAATCCTTTGATAATTTAACCGATTTTAAGAATTCAATGGATAAAAAATATAGATCTACAAAAATGTTACGTATTTTCATATTTCTAAATTAAAAAGCTGTAATGCTGAGATAATATAGCTTAATGTAAAATTTGAATGTAGAAATGCATAAATATGCATAAAATGCAAGTTATTTTCATATTTCTAAATTAAAAAGCTGTAATCCTTAGATAATTTAGCTTAATGTAAGATTTCAATGTAGAAATGCATAAATATGCATAAAATGTAAGTTATTTTCATATTTCTAAATAAAAAAGCTGAAATCCTAAGATAATTTTGGCTTATTTTAAAATTTAAATGTAGAGAAATGATGATTTATCTTATTTTAAGTATCCAATGTAAAAAAGCCTAAATCTGCAGAAAATGTAACGCATTTTCATATTTCTAAATTAAAAACTGAAATCCTTAGATTATTTATCTTATTTTAAGTATCCAATGTAAAAAAAGCCTAAATCTGCAGAAAATGTAACGCATTTTCAAATTTCTAAATAAAAAACAGAAATCCTAAGATAATTTTTGCTTATTTTAAGATTTAAATGTAAAGAAATGATGAGTCTGCAGAAAATGAAACTTATTTCATATTTCTAAAGAATAAAGCTTGAATGCTTAGACAATTTAATTTATAATTTGATTTTAATGTAAAAAGTATAAATCTGCATAAAACGTAACTTATTTAATATTTCTAAATAAAAATGTGAAATGCTTAACAAATTTAGCTTATTTTTAGATTTCGATGTTAAAAAAGCATAAATCTGCATAAAATGTAACGTATTTTCATATTTCAAAATAAAAAAGCTGAAATCATTACGAAATTTAGCTTATTTTAAGATTTCGGTGTTAAAAAAGCATAAATCTGCATAAAATGTAACGTATTTTAATATTTCAAAATAAAAAAGCTGAAATCATTACAAAATTTAGCTTATTTTAAGACTTCGATGTTAAAAAAGCATAAATCTGCATAAAATGTAACGTATTTTCATATTTCAAAATAAAAAAGCTGAAATCATTACGAAATTTAGCTTATTTTAAGATTTCGATGTTAAAAAAGCATAAATCGGCATAAAATGTAACGGATTTTCATATTTCAAAATAAAAAAGCTGAAATCATTACGAAATTTAGCTTATTTTAAGATTTCGATGTTAAAAAAGCATAAATCTGCATAAAATGTAACGTATTTTCATATTTCAAAATAAAAAAGCTGAAATCATTACGAAATTTAGCTTATTTTAAGATTTCGATGTTAAAAATCATAAATCTGCATAAAATGTAATGTATTTTCATATTTCAAAATAAAAAAGCTGAAATCATTACGAAATTTAGCTTATTTTAAGATTTCGATGTTAACGAAGCATAAATCTGCATAAAATGTAACGTATTTTCATATTTCAAAATAAAAAAGCTGAAATCATTACGAAATTTAGCTTATTTTAAGATTTCGATGTTAAAAAAGCATAAATCTGCATAAAATGTAACGTATTTTCATATTTCAAAATAAAAAGCTGAAATCATTACGAAATTTAGCTTATTTTAAGATTTCGATGTTAAAAAAGCATAAATCTGCATAAAATGTAACGTATTTTCATATTTCAAAATAAAAAAGCTGAAATCCTTAACAAATTTAGCTTATTTAAAGATTTCGATGTTAAAAAAGCATAAATCTGCATAAAATGTAACGTATTTTCATATTTCAAAATAAAAAAGCTGAAATCATTACGAAATTTAGCTTATTTTAAGATTTCGATGTAAAAAAGCATAAATCTGCATAAAATGTAACGTATTTTCATATTTCAAAATAAAAAAGCTGAAATCATTACGAAATTTAGCTTATTTTAAGATTTCGATGTTAAAAAAGCATAAATCTTCATAAAATGTAACGTATTTTCATATTTCAAAATAAAAAAGCTGAAATCATTACGAAATTTAGCTTATTTTAAGATTTCGATGTTAAAAAAGAATAAATCTGCATAAAATGTAACGTATTTTCATATTTCAAAATAAAAAAGCTGAAATCATTACGAAATTTAGCTTATTTTAAGATTTCGATGTTAAAAAAGCATAAATCTGCATAAAATGTAACGTATTTTCATATTTCAAAATAAAAAAGCTGAAATCATTACGAAATTTAGCTTATTTTAAGATTTCGATGTTAAAAAAGCATAAATCTGCATAAAATCTAACGTATTTTCATATTTCAAAATAAAAAAGCTGAAATCCTTAACAAATTTAGCTTATTTTAAGATTTCGATGTTAAAAAAGCATGAATCTGCCTAAAATGTAACGTATTTTCATATTTCAAAATAAAAAAGCTGAAATCATTACGAAATTTAGCTTATTTTAAGATTTCGATGTTAAAAAAGCATAAATCTGCATAAAATGTAACGTATTTTCATATTTCAAAATAAAAAGCTGAAATCCTTTACAAATTTAGCTTATTTTAAGATTTCGATGTTGAAAAAGCATAAATCTGCATAAAATGTAACGTATTTTCATATTTCAAAATAAAAAAGCTGAAATCATTACGAAATTTAGCTCATTATAAGATTTCGATGTTAAAAAAGCATAAATCTGCATAAAATGTAACGGATTTTCATATTTCAAAATAAAAAAGCTGAAATCATTACGAAATTTAGCTTATTTTAAGATTTCGATAAGCATAAATCTGCATAAAATGTAACGTATTTTCATATTTCAAAATAAAAAAGCTGAAATCCTTAACAAATTTAGCTTATTTAAAGATTTCGATGTTAAAAAAGCATAAATCTGCATAAAATGTAACGTATTTTCATATTTCAAAATAAAAAAGCTGAAATCATTACGAAATTTAGCTTATTTTAAGATTTCGATGTAAAAAAGCATAAATCTGCATAAAATGTAACGTATTTTCATATTTCAAAATAAAAAAGCTGAAATCATTACGAAATTTAGCTTATTTTAAGATTTCGATGTTAAAAAAGCATAAATCTTCATAAAATGTAACGTATTTTCATATTTCAAAATAAAAAAGCTGAAATCATTACGAAATTTAGCTTATTTTAAGATTTCGATGTTAAAAAAGAATAAATCTGCATAAAATGTAACGTATTTTCATATTTCAAAATAAAAAAGCTGAAATCATTACGAAATTTAGCTTATTTTAAGATTTCGATGTTAAAAAAGCATAAATCTGCATAAAATGTAACGTATTTTCATATTTCAAAATAAAAAAGCTGAAATCATTACGAAATTTAGCTTATTTTAAGATTTCGATGTTAAAAAAGCATAAATCTGCATAAAATCTAACGTATTTTCATATTTCAAAATAAAAAAGCTGAAACCCTTAACAAATTTAGCTTATTTTAAGATTTCGATGTTAAAAAAGCATGAATCTGCCTAAAATGTAACGTATTTTCATATTTCAAAATAAAAAAGCTGAAATCATTACGAAATTTAGCTTATTTTAAGATTTCGATGTTAAAAAAGCATAAATCTGCATAAAATGTAACGTATTTTCATATTTCAAAATAAAAAAGCTATAATCCTTTACAAATTTAGCTTATTTTAAGATTTCGATGTTGAAAAAGCATAAATCTGCATAAAATGTAACGTATTTTCATATTTCAAAATAAAAAAGCTGAAATCATTACGAAATTTAGCTCATTATAAGATTTCGATGTTAAAAAAGCATAAATCTGCATAAAATGTAACGGATTTTCATATTTCAAAATAAAAAAGCTGAAATCATTACGAAATTTAGCTTATTTTAAGATTTCGATGTTAAAAAAGAATAAATCTGCATAAAATGTAACGTATTTTCATATTTCAAAATAAAAAAGCTGAAATCATTACGAAATTTAGCTTATTTTAAGATTTCGATGTTAAAAAAGCATAAATCTGCATAAAATGTAACGTATTTTCATATTTCAAAATAAAAAAGCTGAAATCATTACGAAATTTAGCTTATTTTAAGATTTCGATGTTAAAAAAGCATAAATCTGCATAAAATCTAACGTATTTTCATATTTCAAAATAAAAAAGCTGAAATCCTTAACAAAATTTAGCTTATTTTAAGATTTCGATGTTAAAAAAGCATGAATCTGCCTAAAATGTAACGTATTTTCATATTTCAAAATAAAAAAGCTGAAATCATTACGAAATTTAGCTTATTTTAAGATTTCGATGTTAAAAAAGCATAAATCTGCATAAAATGTAACGTATTTTCATATTTCAAAATAAAAAAGCTGAAATCCTTTACAAATTTAGCTTATTTTAAGATTTCGATGTTAAAAAAGCATAAATCTGCATAAAATGTAACGGATTTTCATATTTCAAAATAAAAAAGCTGAAATCATTACGAAAATTTAGCTTATTTTAAGATTTCGATGTTAAAAAAGCATAAATCTGCATAAAATGTAACGTATTTTCATATTTCAAAATAAAAAAGCTGAAATCATTAGGAAATTTAGCTTATTTTAAGATTTCGATGTTAAAAAAGCATAAATCTGCATAAAATGTAACGTATTTTCATATTTCAAAATAAAAAAGCTGAAATCATTACGAAATTTAGCTTATTTTAAGATTTCGATGTTAAAAAAGCATAAATCTGCATAAAATGTAACGTATTTTCATATTTCAAAATAAAAAAGCTGAAATCATTACGAAATTTAGCTTATTTTAAGATTTCGATGTTAAAAAAGCATAAATCTGCATAAAATGTAACGTATTTTCATATTTCAAAATAAAAAAGCTGAAATCATTACGAAATTTAGCTTATTTTAAGATTTCGATGTAAAAAAGCATAAATCTGCATAAAATGTAACGTATTTTCATATTTCAAAATAAAAAAGCTGAAATCATTACGAAATTTAGCTTATTTTAAGATTTCGATGTTAAAAAAGCATAAATCTTCATAAAATGTAACGTATTTTCATATTTCAAAATAAAAAAGCTGAAATCATTACGAAATTTAGCTTATTTTAAGATTTCGATGTTAAAAAAGAATCAATCTGCATAAAATGTAACGTATTTTCATATTTCAAAATAAAAAAGCTGAAATCATTACGAAATTTAGCTTATTTTAAGATTTCGATGTTAAAAAAGCATAAATCTGCATAAAATGTAACGTATTTTCATATTTCAAAATAAAAAAGCTGAAATCATTACGAAATTTTGCTTATTTTAAGATTTCGATGTTAAAAAAGCATAAATCTGCATAAAATGTAACGTATTTTCATATTTCAAAATAAAAAAGCTGAAATCATTACGAAATTTAGCTTATTTTAAGATTTCGATGTTAAAAAAGCATAAATCTGCATAAAATGTAACGTATTTTCATATTTCAAAATAAAAAAGCTGAAATCCTTAACAAAATTTAGCTTATTTTAAGATTTCGATGTTAAAAAAGCATGAATCTGCCTAAAATGTAACGTATTTTCATATTTCAAAATAAAAAAGCTGAAATCCTTAACAAATTTAGCTTATTTTAAGATTTCGATGTTAAAAAAGCATAAATCTGCATAAAATGTAACGTATTTTCATATTTCAAAATAAAAAAGCTGAAATCATTACGAAATTTAGCTTATTTTAAGATTTCGATGTTAAAAAAGCATAAATCTGCATAAAATGTAACGTATTTTCATATTTCAAAATAAAAAAGCTGAAATCCTTTACAAATTTAGCTTATTTTAAGATTTCGATGTTGAAAAAGCATAAATCTGCATAAAATGTAACGTATTTTCATATTTCAAAATAAAAAAGCTGAAATCCTTAACAAATTTAGCTTATTTTAAGATTTCGATGTTAAAAAAGCATAAATCTGCATAAAATGTAACGTATTTTCATATTTCAAAATAAAAAAGCTGAAATCATTACGAAATTTAGCTTATTTTAAGATTTCGATGTTAAAAAGCATAAATCTGCATAAAATGTAACGTATTTTCATATTTCAAAATAAAAAAGCTGAAATCATTACGAAATTTAGCTTATTTTAAGATTTCGATGTTAAAAAAGCATAAATCTGCATAAAATGTAACGTATTTTCATATTTCAAAATAAAAAAGCTGAAATCATTACGAAATTTAGCTTATTTTAAGATTTCGATGTTAAAAAAGCATAAATCTGCATAAAATGTAACGTATTTTCATATTTCAAAATAAAAAAGCTGAAATCATTACGAAATTTAGCTTATTTTAAGATTTCGATGTTAAAAAAGCATAAATCTGCATAAAATGTAACGTATTTTCATATTTCAAAATAAAAAAGCTGAAATCATTACGAAATTTAGCTTATTTTAAGATTTCGATGTTAAAAAAGCATAAATCTGCATAAAATGTAACGTATTTTCATATTTCAAAATAAAAAAGCTGAAATCATTACGAAATTTAGCTTATTTTAAGATTTCGATGTTAAAAAAGCATAAATCTGCATAAAATGTAACGTATTTTCATATTTCAAAATAAAAAAGCTGAAATCATTACGAAATTTAGCTTATTTTAAGATTTCGATGTTAAAAAAGCATAAATCTTCATAAAATGTAACGTATTTTCATATTTCAAAATAAAAAAGGTGAAATCATTACGAAATTTAGCTTATTTTAAGATTTCGATGTTAAAAAAGAATCAATCTGCATAAAATGTAACGTATTTTCATATTTCAAAATAAAAAAGCTGAAATCATTACGAAATTTAGCTTATTTTAAGATTTCGATGTTAAAAAAGCATAAATCTGCATAAAATGTAACGTATTTTCATATTTCAAAATAAAAAAGCTGAAATCATTACGAAATTTAGCTTATTTTAAGATTTCGATGTTAAAAAAGCATAAATCTGCATAAAATGTAACGTATTTTCATATTTCAAAATAAAAAAGCTGAAATCATTACGAAATTTAGCTTATTTTAAGATTTCGATGTTAAAAAAGCATAAATCTGCATAAAATGTACCGTATTTTCATATTTCAAAATAAAAAAGCTGAAATCCTTAACAAATTTAGCTTATTTTAAGATTTCGATGTTAAAAAAGCATGAATCTGCCTAAAATGTTACGTATTTTCATATTTCAAAATAAAAAAGCTGAAATCCTTAACAAATTTAGCTTATTTTAAGATTTCGATGTTAAAAAAGCATAAATCTGCATAAAATGTAACGTATTTTCATATTTCAAAATAAAAAAGCTGAAATCATTACGAAATTTAGCTTATTTTAAGATTTCGATGTTAAAAAAGCATAAATCTGCATAAAATGTAACGTATTTTCATATTTCAAAATAAAAAAGCTGAAATCATTACGAAATTTAGCTTATTTTAAGATTTCGATGTTAAAAAAGCATAAATCTGCATAAAATGTAACGTATTTTCATATTTCAAAATAAAAAAGCTGAAATCATTACGAAATTTAGCTTATTTTAAGATTTCGATGTTAAAAAAGCATAAATCTGCATAAAATGTAACGTATTTTCATATTTCAAAATAAAAAAGCTGAAATCATTACGAAATTTAGCTTATTTTAAGATTTCGATGTTAAAAAAGAATCAATCTGCATAAAATGTAACGTATTTTCATATTTCAAAATAAAAAAGCTGAAATCATTACGAAATTTAGCTTATTTTAGATTTCGATGTTAAAAAAGCATAAATCTGCATAAAATGTAACGTATTTTCATATTTCAAAATAAAAAAGCTGAAATCATTACGAAATTTTGCTTATTTTAAGATTTCGATGTTAAAAAAGCATAAATCTGCATAAAATGTAACGTATTTTCATATTTCAAAATAAAAAAGCTGAAATCATTACGAAATTTAGCTTATTTTAAGATTTCGATGTTAAAAAGCATAAATCTGCATAAAATGTAACGTATTTTCATATTTCAAAATAAAAAAGCTGAAATCCTTAACAAATTTAGCTTATTTTAAGATTTCGATGTTAAAAAAAGCATGAATCTGCCTAAAATGTAACGTATTTTCATATTTCAAAATAAAAAAGCTGAAATCCTTAACAAATTTAGCATATTTTAAGATTTCGATGTTAAAAAAGCATAAATCTGCATAAAATGTAACGTATTTTCATATTTCAAAATAAAAAAGCTGAAATCATTACGAAATTTAGCTTATTTTAAGATTTCGATGTTAAAAAAGCATAAATCTGCATAAAATGTAACGTATTTTCATATTTCAAAATAAAAAAGCTGAAATCCTTTACAAATTTAGCTTATTTTAAGATTTCGATGTTGAAAAAGCATAAATCTGCATAAAATGTAACGTATTTTCATATTTCAAAATAAAAAAGCTGAAATCCTTAACAAATTTAGCTTATTTTAAGATTTCGATGTTAAAAAAGCATAAATCTGCATAAAATGTAACGTATTTTCATATTTCAAAATAAAAAAGCTGAAATCATTACGAAATTTAGCTTATTTTAAGACTTCGATGTTAAAAAAGCATAAATCTGCATAAAATGTAACGTATTTTCATATTTCAAAATAAAAAAGCTGAAATCATTACGAAATTTAGCTTATTTTAAGATTTCGATGTTAAAAAAGCATAAATCTGCTTAAAATGTAACGTATTTTCATATTTCAAAATAAAAAAGCTGAAATCATTACGAAATTTAGCTTATTTTAAGATTTCGATGTTAAAAAAGCATAAATCTGCATAAAATGTAACGTATTTTCATATTTCAAAATAAAAAAGCTGAAATCATTACGAAATTTAGCTTATTTTAAGATTTCGATGTTAAAAAAGCATAAATCTGCATAAAATGTAACGTATTTTCATATTTCAAAATAAAAAAGCTGAAATCATTACGAAATTTAGCTTATTTTAAGATTTCGATGTTAAAAAAGCATAAATCTGCATAAAATGTAACGTATTTTTCATATTTCAAAATAAAAAAGCTGAAATCATTACGAAATTTAGCTTATTTTAAGATTTCGATGTAAAAAAGCATAAATCTGCATAAAATGTAACGTATTTTCATATTTCAAAATAAAAAAGCTGAAATCATTACGAAATTTAGCTTATTTTAAGATTTCGATGTTAAAAAAGCATAAATCTTCATAAAATGTAACGTATTTTCATATTTCAAAATAAAAAAGGTGAAATCATTACGAAATTTAGCTTATTTTAAGATTTCGATGTTAAAAAAGAATCAATCTGCATAAAATGTAACGTATTTTCATATTTCAAAATAAAAAAAGCTGAAATCATTACGAAATTTAGCTTATTTTAAGATTTCGATGTTAAAAAGCATAAATCTGCATAAAATGTAACGTATTTTCATATTTCAAAATAAAAAAGCTGAAATCATTACGAAATTTTGCTTATTTTAAGATTTCGATGTTAAAAAAGCATAAATCTGCATAAAATGTAACGTATTTTCATATTTCAAAATAAAAAAGCTGAAATCATTACGAAATTTAGCTTATTTTAAGATTTCGATGTTAAAAAAGCATAAATCTGCATAAAATGTAACGTATTTTCATATTTCAAAATAAAAAAGCTGAAATCCTTAACAAATTTAGCTTATTTTAAGATTTCGATGTTAAAAAAGCATGAATCTGCCTAAAATGTTACGTATTTTCATATTTCAAAATAAAAAAGCTGAAATCCTTAACAAATTTAGCTTATTTTAAGATTTCGATGTTAAAAAAGCATAAATCTGCATAAAATGTAACGTATTTTCATATTTCAAAATAAAAAAGCTGAAATCATTACGAAATTTAGCTTATTTTAAGATTTCGATGTTAAAAAAGCATAAATCTGCATAAAATGTAACGTATTTTCATATTTCAAAATAAAAAAGCTGAAATCATTACGAAATTTAGCTTATTTTAAGATTTCGATGTTAAAAAAGCATAAATCTGCATAAAATGTAACGTATTTTCATATTTCAAAATAAAAAAGCTGAAATCATTACGAAATTTAGCTTATTTTAAGATTTCGATGTTAAAAAAGCATAAATCTGCATAAAATGTAACGTATTTTCATATTTCAAAATAAAAAAGCTGAAATCATTACGAAATTTAGCTTATTTTAAGATTTCGATGTTAAAAAAGAATCAATCTGCATAAAATGTAACGTATTTTCATATTTCAAAATAAAAAAGCTGAAATCATTACGAAATTTAGCTTATTTTAAGATTTCGATGTTAAAAAAGCATAAATCTGCATAAAATGTAACGTATTTTCATATTTCAAAATAAAAAAGCTGAAATCATTACGAAATTTTGCTTATTTTAAGATTTCGATGTTAAAAAAGCATAAATCTGCATAAAATGTAACGTATTTTCATATTTCAAAATAAAAAAGCTATAATCCTTTACAAATTTAGCTTATTTTAAGATTTCGATGTTAAAAAAGCATAAATCTTCATAAAATGTAACGTATTTTCATATTTCAAAATAAAAAAGGTGAAATCATTACGAAATTTAGCTTATTTTAAGATTTCGATGTTAAAAAAGAATCAATCTGCATAAAATGTAACGTATTTTCATATTTCAAAATAAAAAAGCTGAAATCATTACGAAATTTAGCTTATTTTAAGATTTCGATGTTAAAAAAGCATAAATCTGCATAAAATGTAACGTATTTTCATATTTCAAAATAAAAAAGCTGAAATCATTACGAAATTTTGCTTATTTTAAGATTTCGATGTTAAAAAAGCATAAATCTGCATAAAATGTAACGTATTTTCATATTTCAAAATAAAAAAGCTGAAATCATTACGAAATTTAGCTTATTTTAAGATTTCGATGTTAAAAAAGCATAAATCTGCATAAAATGTAACGTATTTTCATATTTCAAAATAAAAAAGCTGAAATCCTTAACAAATTTAGCTTATTTTAAGATTTCGATGTTAAAAAAGCATGAATCTGCCTAAAATGTTACGTATTTTCATATTTCAAAATAAAAAAGCTGAAATCCTTAACAAATTTAGCTTATTTTAAGATTTCGATGTTAAAAAAGCATAAATCTGCATAAAATGTAACGTATTTTCATATTTCAAAATAAAAAAGCTGAAATCATTACGAAATTTAGCTTATTTTAAGATTTCGATGTTAAAAAAGCATAAATCTGCATAAAATGTAACGTATTTTCATATTTCAAAATAAAAAAGCTGAAATCATTACGAAATTTAGCTTATTTTAAGATTTCGATGTTAAAAAAGCATAAATCTGCATAAAATGTAACGTATTTTCATATTTCAAAATAAAAAAGCTGAAATCATTACGAAATTTAGCTTATTTTAAGATTTCGATGTTAAAAAAGCATAAATCTGCATAAAATGTAACGTATTTTCATATTTCAAAATAAAAAAGCTGAAATCATTACGAAATTTAGCTTATTTTAAGATTTCGATGTTAAAAAAGAATCAATCTGCATAAAATGTAACGTATTTTCATATTTCAAAATAAAAAAGCTGAAATCATTACGAAATTTAGCTTATTTTAAGATTTCGATGTTAAAAAAGCATAAATCTGCATAAAATGTAACGTATTTTCATATTTCAAAATAAAAAAGCTGAAATCATTACGAAATTTTGCTTATTTTAAGATTTCGATGTTAAAAAAGCATAAATCTGCATAAAATGTAACGTATTTTCATATTTCAAAATAAAAAAGCTGAAATCATTACGAAATTTAGCTTATTTTAAGATTTCGATGTTAAAAAAGCATAAATCTGCATAAAATGTAACGTATTTTCATATTTCAAAATAAAAAAGCTGAAATCCTTAACAAATTTAGCTTATTTTAAGATTTCGATGTTAAAAAAGCATGAATCTGCCTAAAATGTTACGTATTTTCATATTTCAAAATAAAAAAGCTGAAATCCTTAACAAATTTAGCTTATTTTAAGATTTCGATGTTAAAAAAGCATAAATCTGCATAAAATGTAACGTATTTTCATATTTCAAAATAAAAAAGCTGAAATCATTACGAAATTTAGCTTATTTTAAGATTTCGATGTTAAAAAAGCATAAATCTGCATAAAATGTAACGTATTTTCATATTTCAAAATAAAAAAGCTGAAATCCTTAACAAATTTAGCTTATTTTAAGATTTCGATGTTAAAAAAGCATGAATCTGCCTAAAATGTAACGTATTTTCATATTTCAAAATAAAAAAGCTGAAATCCTTAACAAATTTAGCTTATTTTAAGATTTAGATGTTAAAAAAGCATAAATCTGCATAAAATGTAACGTATTTTCATATTTCAAAATAAAAAAGCTGAAATCATTACGAAATTTAGCTTATTTTAAGATTTCGATGTTAAAAAAGCATAAATCTGCATAAAATGTAACGTATTTTCATATTTCAAAATAAAAAAGCTGAAATCCTTTACAAATTTAGCTTATTTTAAGATTTCGATGTTGAAAAAGCATAAATCTGCATAAAATGTAACGTATTTTCATATTTCAAAATAAAAAAGCTGAAATCCTTAACAAATTTAGCTTATTTTAAGATTTCGATGTTACAAAAGCATAAATCTGCATAAAATGTAACGTATTTTCATATTTCAAAATAAAAAAGCTGAAATCATTACGAAATTTATCTTATTTTAAGATTTCGATGTTAAAAACGCATAAATCTGCATAAAATGTAACGTATTTTCATATTTCAAAATAAAAAAGCTGAAATCATTACGAAATTTAGCTCATTTTAAGATTTCGATGTTAAAAAAGCATAAATCTGCATAAAATGTAACGGATTTTCATATTTCAAAATAAAAAAGCTGAAATCATTACGAAATTTAGCTTATTTTAAGACTTCGATGTTAAAAAAGCATAAATCTGCATAAAATGTAACGTATTTTCATATTTCAAAATAAAAAAGCTGAAATCATTAGGAAATTTAGCTTATTTTAAGATTTCGATGTTAAAAAAGCATAAATCTGCATAAAATGTAACGTGTTTTCATATTTCAAAATAAAAAAGATGAAATCATTACGAAATTTAGCTTATTTTAAGATTTCGATGTTAAAAAAGCATAAATCTGCATAAAATGTAACGTATTTTCATATTTCAAAATAAAAAAGCTGAAATCATTACGAAATTTAGCTTATTTTAAGATTTCGATGTTAAAAAAGCATAAATCTGCATAAAATGTAACGTATTTTCATATTTCAAAATAAAAAAGCTGAAATCATTACGAAATTTAGCTTATTTTAAGATTTCGATGTAAAAAAGCATAAATCTGCATAAAATGTAACGTATTTTCATATTTCAAAATAAAAAAGCTGAAATCATTACGAAATTTAGCTTATTTTAAGATTTCGATGTTAAAAAAGCATAAATCTTCATAAAATGTAACGTATTTTCATATTTCAAAATAAAAAAGCTGAAATCATTACGAAATTTAGCTTATTTTAAGATTTCGATGTTAAAAAAGAATCAATCTGCATAAAATGTAACGTATTTTCATATTTCAAAATAAAAAAGCTGAAATCATTACGAAATTTAGCTTATTTTAAGATTTCGATGTTAAAAAAGCATAAATCTGCATAAAATGTAACGTATTTTCATATTTCAAAATAAAAAAGCTGAAATCATTACGAAATTTTGCTTATTTTAAGATTTCGATGTTAAAAAAGCATAAATCTGCATAAAATGTAACGTATTTTCATATTTCAAAATAAAAAAGCTGAAATCATTACGAAATTTAGCTTATTTTAAGATTTCGATGTTAAAAAAGCATAAATCTGCATAAAATGTAACGTATTTTCATATTTCAAAATAAAAAAGCTGAAATCATTACGAAATTTTGCTTATTTTAAGATTTCGATGTTAAAAAAGCATAAATCTGCATAAAATGTAACGTATTTTCATATTTCAAAATAAAAAAGCTGAAATCATTAGGAAATTTAGCTTATTTTAAGATTTCGATGTTAAAAAAGCATAAATCTGCATAAAATGTAACGTATTTTCATATTTCAAAATAAAAAAGCTGAAATCATTACGAAATTTAGCTTATTTTAAGATTTCGATGTTAAAAAAGCAAAAATCTGCATAAAATGTAACGTATTTTCATATTTCAAAATAAAAAAGCTGAAATCATTAGGAAATTTAGCTTATTTTAAGATTTCGATGTTAAAAAAGCATAAATCTGCATAAAATGTAACGTATTTTCATATTTCAAAATAAAAAAGCTGAAATCATTACGAAATTTAGCTTATTTTAAGATTTCGATGTTAAAAAAGCATAAATCTGCATAAAATGTAACGTATTTTCATATTTCAAAATAAAAAAGCTGAAATCATTACGAAATTTAGCTTATTTTAAGATTTCGATGTTAAAAAAGCATACATCTGCATAAAATGTAACGTATTTTCATATTTCAAAATAAAAAAGCTGAAATCATTACGAAATTTAGCTTATTTTAAGATTTCGATGTAAAAAAGCATAAATCTGCATAAAATGTAACGTATTTTCATATTTCAAAATAAAAAAGCTGAAATCATTACGAAATTTAGCTTATTTTAAGATTTCGATGTTAAAAAAGCATAAATCTTCATAAAATGTAACGTATTTTCATATTTCAAAATAAAAAAGCTGAAATCATTACGAAATTTAGCTTATTTTAAGATTTCGATGTTAAAAAAGAATCAATCTGCATAAAATGTAACGTATTTTCATATTTCAAAATAAAAAAGCTGAAATCATTACGAAATTTTGCTTATTTTAAGATTTCGATGTTAAAAAAGCATAAATCTGCATAAAATGTAACGTATTTTCATATTTCAAAATAAAAAAGCTGAAATCATTACGAAATTTTGCTTATTTTAAGATTTCGATGTTAAAAAAGCATAAATCTGCATAAAATGTAACGTATTTTCATATTTCAAAATAAAAAAGCTGAAATCATAATGAAATTTAGCTTATTTTAAGATTTCGATGTTAAAAAAGCATAAATCTGCATAAAATGTAGCGTATTTTTTTATTTCAAAATAAAAAAGCTGAAATCATTACGAAATTTAGCTTATTTTAAGATTTCGATGTTAAAAAAGCATAAATCTGCATAAAATGTAACGTATTTTCATATTTCAAAATAAAAAAGCTGAAATCATTACGAAATTTTGCTTATTTTAAGATTTCGATGTTAAAAAAGCATAAATCTGCATAAAATGTAACGTATTTTCATATTTCAAAATAAAAAAGCTGAAATCATTACGAAATTTAGCTTATTTTAAGATTTCGATGTTAAAAAAGCATAAATCTGCATAAAATGTAACGTATTTTCATATTTCAAAATAAAAAAGCTGAAATCCTTTACAAATTTAGCTTATTTTAAGATTTCGATGTTGAAAAAGCATAAATCTGCATAAAATGTAACGTATTTTCATATTTCAAAATAAAAAAGCTGAAATCCTTAACAAATTTAGCTTATTTTAAGATTTCGATGTTAAAAAAGCATAAATCTGCATAAAATGTAACGTATTTTCATATTTCAAAATAAAAAAGCTGAAATCATTACGAAATTTAGCTTATTTTAAGATTTCGATGTTAAAAAAGCATAAATCTGCATAAAATGTAACGTATTTTCATATTTCAAAATAAAAAAGCTGAAATCCTTTACAAATTTAGCTTATTTTAAGATTTCGATGTTGAAAAAGCATAAATCTGCATAAAATGTAACGTATTTTCATATTTCAAAATAAAAAAGCTGAAATCCTTAACAAATTTAGCTTATTTTAAGATTTCGATGTTAAAAAAGCATAAATCTGCATAAAATGTAACGTATTTTCATATTTCAAAATAAAAAAGCTGAAATCATTACGAAATTTTGCTTATTTTAAGATTTCGATGTTAAAAAAGCATAAATCTGCATAAAATGTAACGTATTTTCATATTTCAAAATAAAAAAGCTGAAATCATAATGAAATTTAGCTTATTTTAAGATTTCGATGTTAAAAAAGCATAAATCTGCATAAAATGTAGCGTATTTTTTTATTTCAAAATAAAAAAGCTGAAATCATTACGAAATTTAGCTTATTTTAAGATTTCGATGTTAAAAAAGCATAAATCTGCATAAAATGTAACGTATTTTCATATTTCAAAATAAAAAAGCTGAAATCATTACGAAATTTTGCTTATTTTAAGATTTCGATGTTAAAAAAGCATAAATCTGCATAAAATGTAACGTATTTTCATATTTCAAAATAAAAAAGCTGAAATCATTAGGAAATTTAGCTTATTTTAAGATTTCGATGTTAAAAAAGCATAAATCTGCATAAAATGTAACGTATTTTCATATTTCAAAATAACAAAGCTGAAATCATTACGAAATTTAGCTTATTTTAAGATTTCGATGTTAAAAAAGCATAAATCTGCATAAAATGTAACGTATTTTCATATTTCAAATAAAAAGCTGAAATCATTACGAAATTTAGCTTATTTTAAGATTTCGATGTTAAAAAAGCATAAATCTGCATAAAATGTAACGTATTTTCATATTTCAAAATAAAAAAGCTGAAATCATTACGAAATTTAGCTTATTTTAAGATTTCGATGTAAAAAAGCATAAATCTGCATAAAATGTAACGTATTTTCATATTTCAAAATAAAAAATGCTGAAATCATTACGAAATTTAGCTTATTTTAAGATTTCGATGTTAAAAAAGCATAAATCTTCATAAAATGTAACGTATTTTCATATTTCAAAATAAAAAAGCTGAAATCATTACGAAATTTAGCTTATTTTAGAGATTTCGATGTTAAAAAAGAATCAATCTGCATAAAATGTAACGTATTTTCATATTTCAAAATAAAAAAGCTGAAAATCATTACGAAATTTAGCTTATTTTAAGATTTCGATGTTAAAAAAGCATAAATCTGCATAAAATGTAACGTATTTTCATATTTCAAAATAAAAAAGCTGAAATCATTACGAAATTTTGCTTATTTTAAGATTTCGATGTTAAAAAAGCATAAATCTGCATAAAATGTAACGTATTTTCATATTTCAAAATAAAAAGCTGAAATCATTACGAAATTTAGCTTATTTTAAGATTTCGATGTTAAAAAAGCATAAATCTGCATAAAATGTAACGTATTTTCATATTTCAAAATAAAAAAGCTGAAATCCTTAACAAATTTAGCTTATTTTAAGATTTCGATGTTAAAAAAGCATGAATCTGCCTAAAATGTAACGTATTTTCATATTTCAAAATAAAAAAGCTGAAATCCTTAACAAATTTAGCTTATTTTAAGATTTCGATGTTAAAAAAGCATAAATCTGCATAAAATGTAACGTATTTTCATATTTCAAAATAAAAAAGCTGAAATCATTACGAAATTTAACTTATTTTAAGATTTCGATGTTAAAAAAGCATAAATCTGCATAAAATGTAACGTATTTTCATATTTCAAAATAAAAAAGCTGAAATCCTTTACAAATTTAGCTTATTTTAAGATTTCGATGTTGAAAAAGCATAAATCTGCATAAAATGTAACGTATTTTCATATTTCAAAATAAAAAAGCTGAAATCCTTAACAAATTTAGCTTATTTTAAGATTTCGATGTTAAAAAAGCATAAATCTGCATAAAATGTAACGTATTTTCATATTTCAAAATAAAAAAGCTGAAATCATTACGAATTTAGCTTATTTTAAGATTTCGATGTTAAAAAAGCATAAATCTGCATAAAATGTAACGTATTTTCATATTTTCAAGATAAAAAAGCTGAAATCATTACGAAATTTAGCTTATTTAAGATTTCGATGTTAAAAAAGCATAAATCTGCATAAAATGTAACGTATTTTCATATTTCAAAATAAAAAAGCTGTAATCATTACGAAATTTAGCTTATTTTAAGATTTCGATGTTAACGAAGCATAAATCTGCATAAAATGTAACGTATTTTCATATTTCAAAATAAAAAAGCTGAAATCATTACGAAATTTAGCTTATTTTAAGATTTCGATGTTAAAAAAGCATAAATCTTCATAAAATGTAACGTATTTTCATATTTCAAAATAAAAAGCTGAAATCATTACGAAATTTAGCTTATTTTAAGATTTCGATGTTAAAAAAGAATCAATCTGCATAAAATGTAACGTATTTTCATATTTCAAAATAAAAAAGCTGAAATCATTACGAAATTTAGCTTATTTTAAGATTTCGATGTTAAAAAAAGCATAAATCTGCATAAAATGTAACGTATTTTCATATTTCAAAATAAAAAAGCTGAAATCCTTAACAAATTTAGCTTATTTTAAGATTTCGATGTTAAAAAAGCATGAAGCTGCCTAAAATGTAACGTATTTTCATATTTCAAAATAAAAAAGCTGAAATCCTTAACAAATTTAGCTTATTTTAAGATTTCGATGTTAAAAAAGCATAAATCTGCATAAAATGTAACGTATTTTCATATTTCAAAATAAAAAAGCTGAAATCATTACGAAATTTAGCTTATTTTAAGATTTCGATGTTAAAAAAGCATAAATCTGCATAAAATGTAACGTATTTTCATATTTCAAAATAAAAAAGCTGAAATCCTTTACAAATTTAGCTTATTTTAAGATTTCGATGTTGAAAAAGCATAAATCTGCATAAAATGTAACGTATTTTCATATTTCAAAATAAAAAAGCTGAAATCCTTAACAAATTTAGCTTATTTTAAGATTTCGATGTTAAAAAAGCATAAATCTGCATAAAATGTAACGTATTTTCATATTTCAAAATAAAAAAGCTGAAATCATTACGAAATTTATCTTATTTTAAGATTTCGATGTTAAAAACGCATAAATCTGCATAAAATGTAACGTATTTTCATATTTCAAAATAAAAAAGCTGAAATCATTACGAAATTTAGCTTATTTTAAGATTTCGATGTTAAAAAAGCATAAATCTGCATAAAATGTAACGGATTTTCATATTTCAAAATAAAAAAGCTCAAATCATTACGAAATTTAGCTTATTTTAAGACTTCGATGTTAAAAAAGCATAAATCTGCATAAAATGTAACGTATTTTCATATTTCAAAATAAAAAAGCTGAAATCATTAGGAAATTTAGCTTATTTTAAGATTTCGATGTTAAAAAAGCATAAATCTGCATAAAATGTAACGTATTTTCATATTTCAAAATAAAAAAGCTGAAATCATTACGAAATTTAGCTTATTTTAAGATTTCGATGTTAAAAAAGCATAAATCTGCATAAAATGTAACGTATTTTCATATTTCAAAATAAAAAAGCTGAAATCATTACGAAATTTAGCTTATTTTAAGATTTCGATGTTAAAAAAGCATACATCTGCATAAAATGTAACGTATTTTCATATTTCAAAATAAAAAAGCTGAAATCATTACGAAATTTAGCTTATTTTAAGATTTCGATGTAAAAAAGAATCAATCTGCATAAAATGTAACGTATTTTCATATTTCAAAATAAAAAGCTGAAATCATTACGAAATTTTGCTTATTTTAAGATTTCGATGTTAAAAAAGCATAAATCTGCATAAAATGTAACGTATTTTCATATTTCAAAATAAAAAAGCTGAAATCATTACGAAATTTTGCTTATTTTAAGATTTCGATGTTAAAAAAGCATAAATCTGCATAAAATGTAACGTATTTTCATATTTCAAAATAAAAAAGCTGAAATCATAATGAAATTTAGCTTATTTTAAGATTTCGATGTTAAAAAAGCATAAATCTGCATAAAATGTAGCGTATTTTTTTATTTCAAAATAAAAAAGCTGAAATCATTACGAAATTTAGCTTATTTTAAGATTTTCGATGTTAAAAAAGCATAAATCTGCATAAAATGTAACGTATTTTCATATTTCAAAATAAAAAAGCTGAAATCATTACGAAATTTTGCTTATTTTAAGATTTCGATGTTAAAAAAGCATAAATCTGCATAAATGTAACGTATTTTCATATTTCAAAATAAAAAAGCTGAAATCATTACGAAATTTAGCTTATTTAAGATTTCGATGTTAAAAAAGCATAAATCTGCATAAAATGTAACGTATTTTCATATTTCAAAATAAAAATGCTGAAATCCTTTACAAATTTAGCTTATTTTAAGATTTCGATGTTGAAAAAGCATAAATCTGCATAAAATGTAACGTATTTCATATTTCAAAATAAAAAAGCTGAAATCCTTAACAAATTTAGCTTATTTTAAGATTTCGATGTTAAAAAAGCATAAATCTGCATAAAATGTAACGGATTTTCATATTTCAAAATAAAAAAGCTGAAATCATTACGAATTTAGCTTATTTTAAGACTTCGATGTTAAAAAAGCATAAATCTGCATAAAATGTAACGTATTTTCATATTTCAAAATAAAAAAGCTGAAATCATTAGGAAATTTAGCTTATTTTAAGATTTCGATGTTAAAAAAGCATAAATCTGCATAAAATGTAACGTATTTTCATATTTCAAAATAAAAAAGCTGAAATCATTACGAAATTTAGCTTATTTTAAGATTTCGATGTTAAAAAAGCATAAATCTGCATAAAATGTAACGTATTTTCATATTTCAAAATAAAAAAGCTGAAATCATTACGAAATTTAGCTTATTTTAAGATTTCGATGTTAAAAAAGCATAAATCTGCATAAAATGTAACGTATTTTCATATTTCAAAATAAAAAAAGCTGAAATCATTACGAAATTTAGCTTATTTTAAGATTTTCGATGTAAAAAGCATAAATCTGCATAAAATGTAACGTATTTTCATATTTCAAAATAAAAAAGCTGAAATCATTACGAAATTTAGCTTATTTTAAGATTTCGATGTTAAAAAAGCATAAATCTTCATAAAATGTAACGTATTTTCATATTTCAAAATAAAAAAGCTGAAATCATTACGAAATTTAGCTTATTTTAAGATCTCGATGTTAAAAAAGAATCAATCTGCATAAAATGTAACGTATTTTCATATTTCAAAATAAAAAAGCTGAAATCATTACGAAATTTAGCTTATTTTAAGATTTCGATGTTAAAAAAGCATAAATCTGCATAAAATGTAACGTATTTTCATATTTCAAAATAAAAAAGCTGAAATCATTACGAAATTTTGCTTATTTTAAGATTTCGATGTTAAAAAAGCATAAATCTGCATAAAATGTAACGTATTTTCATATTTCAAAATAAAAAAGCTGAAATCATTACGAAATTTAGCTTATTTTAAGATTTCGATGTTAAAAAAGCATAAATCTGCATAAAATGTAACGTATTTTCATATTTCAAAATAAAAAAGCTGAAATCCTTAACAAATTTAGCTTATTTTAAGATTTCGATGTTAAAAAAGCATGAATCTGCCTAAAATGTAACGTATTTTCATATTTCAAAATAAAAAAGCTGAAATCCTTAACAAATTTAGCTCATTTTAAGATTTCGATGTTAAAAAAGCATAAATCTGCATAAAATGTAACGTATTTTCATATTTCAAAATAAAAAAGCTGAAATCATTACGAAATTTAACTTATTTTAAGATTTCGATGTTAAAAAAGCATAAATCTGCATAAAATGTAACGTATTTTCATATTTCAAAATAAAAAAGCTGAAATCCTTTACAAATTTAGCTTATTTTAGATTTCGATGTTGAAAAAGCATAAATCTGCATAAAATGTAACGTATTTTCATATTTCAAAATAAAAAAGCTGAAATCCTTAACAAATTTAGCTTATTTTAAGATTTCGATGTTAAAAAAGCATAAATCTGCATAAAATGTAACGTATTTTTCATATTTCAAAATAAAAAAGCTGAAATCATTACGAAATTTATCTTATTTTAAGATTTCGATGTTAAAAACGCATAAATCTGCATAAAATGTAACGTATTTTCATATTTCAAAATAAAAAAGCTGAAATCATTACGAAATTTAGCTTATTTTAAGATTTCGATGTTAAAAAAGCATAAATCTGCATAAAATGTAACGTATTTTCATATTTCAAAATAAAAAAGCTGAAATCATTACGAAATTTAGCTTATTTTAAGATTTCGATGTTAAAAAAGCATAAATCTGCATAAAATGTAACGTATTTTCATATTTCAAAATAAAAAAGCTGAAATCATTACGAAATTTAGCTTATTTTAAAATTTCGATGTTAAAAAAGCATAAATCTGCATAAAATGTAACGTATTTTCATATTTCAAAATAAAAAAGCTGAAATCATTACGAAATTTATCTTATTTTAAGATTTCGATGTTAAAAACGCATAAATCTGCATAAAATGTAACGTATTTTCATATTTCAAAATAAAAAAGCTGAAATCATTACGAAATTTAGCTCATTTTAAGATTTCGATGTTAAAAAAGCATAAATCTTCATAAAATGTAACGTATTTTCATATTTCAAAATAAAAAAGCTGAAATCATTACGAAATTTAGCTTATTTTAAGATTTTCGATGTTAAAAAAGAATCAATCTGCATAAAATGTAACGTATTTTCATATTTCAAAATAAAAAAGCTGAAATCATTACGAAATTTAGCTTATTTAAGATTTCGATGTTAAAAAGCATAAATCTGCATAAAATGTAACGTATTTTCATATTTCAAAATAAAAAAGCTGAAATCATTACGAAATTTTGCTTATTTTAAGATTTCGATGTTAAAAAAGCATAAATCTGCATAAAATGTAACGTATTTTCATATTTCAAAATAAAAAAGCTGAAATCATTACGAAATTTAGCTTATTTTAAGATTTCGATGTTAAAAAAGCATAAATCTGCATAAAATGTAACGTATTTTCATATTTCAAAATAAAAAAGCTGAAATCCTTAACAAATTTAGCTTATTTTAGATTTCGATGTTAAAAAAGCATGAATCTGCCTAAAAATGTAACGTATTTTCATATTTCAAAATAAAAAAGCTGAAATCCTTAACAAATTTAGCTTATTTTAAGATTTCGATGTTAAAAAAGCATAAATCTGCATAAAATGTAAACGTATTTTCATATTTCAAATAAAAAAGCTGAAATCATTACGAAATTTAGCTTATTTTAAGATTTCGATGTTAAAAAAGCATAAATCTGCATAAAATGTAACGTATTTTCATATTTCAAAATAAAAAAAGCTGAAATCCTTTACAAATTTAGCTTATTTTAAGATTTCGATGTTGAAAAAGTATAAATCTGCATAAAATGTAACGTATTTTCATATTTCAAAAATAAAAAAGCTGAAATCCTTAACAAATTTTGCTTATTTTAAGATTTCGATGTTAAAAAAGCATAAATCTGCATAAAATGTAACGTATTTTCATATTTCAAAATAAAAAAGCTGAAATCATTATTTAAATTTTATCTTATTTTAAGATTTCGAAGTTAAAAACGCATAAATCTGCATAAAATGTAACGTATTTTCATATTTCAAAATAAAAAAGCTGAAATCATTACGAAATTTAGCTTATTTTAAGATTTCGATGTTAAAAAAGCATAAATTTGCATAAATGTAACGTATTTTCATATTTCAAGATAAAAAGCTGAAATCATTACGAAATTTAGCTTATTTTAAGATTTCGATGTTAAAAAGCATAAATCTGCATAAAATGTAACGTATTTTCATATTTCAAAATAAAAAAGCTGTAATCATTACGAAATTTAGCTTATTTTAAGATTTCGATGTTAACGAAGCATAAATCTGCATAAAATGTAACGTATTTTCATATTTCAAAAATAAAAAAGCTGAAATCATTATGAAATTTAGCTTATTTTAAAGATTTCGATGTTAAAAAAGCATAAATCTGCATAAAATGTAACGTATTTTCTTATTTCAAAATAAAAAAGCTGAAATAATTACGAAATTTAGCTTATTTTAAGATTTCAGATGTTAAAAAAGCATAAATCTGCATAAAATGTAACGTATTTTCATATTTCCAAAATAAAAAAGCTGAAATCATTTCGAAATTTAGCTTATTTAAGATTTCGATGTTAAAAAAGCATAAATCTTCATAAAAATGTAAACGTATTTTCATATTTCAAAATAAAAAAAGCTGAAATCATTACGAAATTTAGCTATTTTAAGATTTCGATGTTAAAAAAGCATAAATCTGCATAAAATGTAACGTAATTTTCATATTTCAAGATAAAAAAGCTGAAAATCATTGCGAAATTTAGCTTATTTTAAGATTTCGATGTTAAAAAGCATAAATCTGCATAAAATGTACGTATTTTCATATTTCAAAATAAAAAAGCTGTAATCATTACGAAATTTAGCTTATTTTAAGATTTCGATGTTAACGAAGAATAAATCTGCATAAAATGTAACGTATTTTCATATTTCAAAATAAAAAAGCTGAAATCATTATGAAATTTAGCTTATTTTAAGATTTCGATGTTAAAAAAGCATAAATCTGCATAAAATGTAACGTATTTTCATATTTCAAAATAAAAAAGCTGAAATCCTTAACAAATTTAGCTTATTTTAAGATTTCGATGTTAAAAAAGCATGAAGCTGCCTAAAATGTAACGTATTTTCATATTTCAAAATAAAAAAGCTGAAATCCTTAACAAATTTAGCTTATTTTAAGATTTCGATGTTAAAAAAGCATAAATCTGCATAAAATGTAACGTATTTTCATATTTCAAAATAAAAAAGCTGAAATCATTACGAAATTTAGCTTATTTTAAGATTTCGATGTTAAAAAAGCATAAATCTGCATAAAATGTAACGTATTTTCATATTTCAAAATAAAAAAGCTGTAATCATTACGAAATTTAGCTTATTTTAAGATTTCGATGTTAACGAAGAATAAATCTGCATAAAATGTAACGTATTTTCATATTTCAAAATAAAAAAGCTGAAATCATTATGAAATTTAGCTTATTTTAAGATTTCGATGTTAAAAAAGCATAAATCTGCATAAAATGTAACGTATTTTCATATTTCAAAATAAAAAAGCTGAAATCCTTAACAAATTTAGCTTATTTTAAGATTTCGATGTTAAAAAAGCATGAAGCTGCCTAAAATGTAACGTATTTTCATATTTCAAAATAAAAAAGCTGAAATCCTTAACAAATTTAGCTTATTTTAAGATTTCGATGTTAAAAAAGCATAAATCTGCATAAAATGTAACGTATTTTCATATTTCAAAATAAAAAAGCTGAAATCATTACGAAATTTAGCTTATTTTAAGATTTCGATGTTAAAAAAGCATAAATCTGCATAAAATGTAACGTATTTTCATATTTCAAAATAAAAAAGCTGTAATCATTACGAAATTTAGCTTATTTTAAGATTTCGATGTTAACGAAGAATAAATCTGCATAAAATGTAACGTATTTTCATATTTCAAAATAAAAAAGCTGAAATCATTATGAAATTTAGCTTATTTTAAGATTTCGATGTTAAAAAAGCATAAATCTGCATAAAATGTAACGTATTTTCATATTTCAAAATAAAAAAGCTGAAATCCTTAACAAATTTAGCTTATTTTAAGATTTCGATGTTAAAAAAGCATGAAGCTGCCTAAAATGTAACGTATTTTCATATTTCAAAATAAAAAAGCTGAAATCCTTAACAAATTTAGCTTATTTTAAGATTTCGATGTTAAAAAAGCATAAATCTGCATAAAATGTAACGTATTTTCATATTTCAAAATAAAAAAGCTGAAATCATTACGAAATTTAGCTTATTTTAAGATTTCGATGTTAAAAAAGCATAAATCTGCATAAAATGTAACGTATTTTCATATTTCAAAATAAAAAAGCTGAAATCCTTTACAAATTTAGCTTATTTTAAGATTTCGATGTTGAAAAAGCATAAATCTGCATAAAATGTAACGTAATTTCATATTTCAAAATAAAAAAGCTGAAATCCTTAACAAATTTAGCTTATTTTAAGATTTCGATGTTAAAAAAGCATAAATCTGCATAAAATGTAACGTATTTTCATATTTCAAAATAAAAAAGCTGAAATCATTACGAAATTTATCTTATTTTAAGATTTCGATGTTAAAAACGCATAAATCTGCATAAAATGTACCGTATTTTCATATTTCAAAATAAAAAAGCTGAAATCATTACGAAATTTAGCTCATTTTAAGATTTCGATGTTAAAAAAGCATAAATCTGCATAAAATGTAACGTATTTTCATATTTCAAAATAAAAAAGCTGAAATCATTACGAAATTTAGCTTATTTTAAGATTTCGATGTTAAAAAAGAATCAATCTGCATAAAATGTAACGTATTTTCATATTTCAAAATAAAAAAGCTGAAATCATTACGAAATTTAGCTTATTTTAAGATTTCGATGTTAAAAAAGCATAAATCTGCATAAAATGTAACGTATTTTCATATTTCAAAATAAAAAAGCTGAAATCCTTAACAAATTTAGCTTATTTTAAGATTTCGATGTTAAAAAAGCATGAATCTGCCTAAAATGTAACGTATTTTCATATTTCAAAATAAAAAAGCTGAAATCCTTAACAAATTTAGCTTATTTTAAGATTTCGATGTTAAAAAAGCATAAATCTGCATAAAATGTAACGTATTTTCATATTTCAAAATAAAAAAGCTGAAATCATTACGAAATTTAACTTATTTTAAGATTTCGATGTTAAAAAAGCATAAATCTGCATAAAATGTAACGTATTTTCATATTTCAAAATAAAAAAGCTGAAATCCTTTACAAATTTAGCTTATTTTAAGATTTCGATGTTGAAAAAGCATAAATCTGCATAAAATGTAACGTATTTTCATATTTCAAAATAAAAAGCTGAAATCCTTAACAAATTTAGCTTATTTTAAGATTTCGATGTTAAAAAAGCATAAATCTGCATAAAATGTAACGTATTTTCATATTTCAAAATAAAAAAGCTGAAATCATTACGAAATTTATCTTATTTTAAGATTTCGATGTTAAAAACGCATAAATCTGCATAAAATGTAACGTATTTTCATATTTCAAAATAAAAAAGCTGAAATCATTACGAAATTTAGCTTATTTTAAGATTTCGATGTTAAAAAAGCATAAATCTGCATAAAATGTAACGTATTTTCATATTTCAAAATAAAAAAGCTGAAATCATTACGAAATTTAGCTTATTTTAAGATTTCGATGTAAAAAAGCATAAATCTGCATAAAATGTAACGTATTTTCATATTTCAAAATAAAAAAGCTGAAATCATTACGAAATTTAGCTTATTTTAAGATTTCGATGTTAAAAAAGCATAAATCTTCATAAAATGTAACGTATTTTCATATTTCAAAATAAAAAAGCTGAAATCATTACGAAATTTAGCTTATTTTAAGATTTCGATGTTAAAAAAGAATCAATCTGCATAAAATGTAACGTATTTTCATATTTCAAAATAAAAAAGCTGAAATCATTACGAAATTTATCTTATTTTAAGATTTCGATGTTAAAAAAGCATAAATCTGCATAAAATGTAACGTATTTTCATATTTCAAAATAAAAAAGCTGAAATCATTACGAAATTTTGCTTATTTTAAGATTTCGATGTTAAAAAAGCATAAATCTGCATAAAATGTAACGTATTTTCATATTTCAAAATAAAAAAGCTGAAATCATTACGAAATTTAGCTTATTTTAAGATTTCGATGTTAAAAAAGCATAAATCTGCATAAAATGTAACGTATTTTCATATTTCAAAATAAAAAAGCTGAAATCATTACGAAATTTAGCTTAT